>OY728143.1:809929872-811129872 GCA_963277665.1 Viscum album
TGATATTTTAATTTAAAAAGAATAATAATTTCATAAATTTGATATATAAAAATTAAACCCATCATAACAACCATTCATGAAATATGGTGTTGGAAAATTAATCATATCGCTACGTGGAGGTGGAAGTCCATGCATACGCATGCGCAATATGTTTATTTCCCATTTGATAGAGAAGGGGTTGAAAATGGTTATGAAATCATCTTAATTAAATATTATTATATTTAGTATACTAAATTAATCATTTTTTCATGGATAAAATATGTTTAGAGAAGTTTTAACAAGAAATAAAATTGAAAGAACTTGTATAATATTTATACCTCTTCTTTGAGAGACCCCATTTGACTTAAACCTCAAGCCTTAAAGGATTCATGTTAAGAGAATAACAGAAGATCTAGTATTAAGGGAAGTATTCTAGGAAGGATTTTTATTAGGCCTTTTCTAATATATAAGGCTCAAATGGTGTGAATATGGGAGTATGAGAGGTTCCCTTTTATATGTGAGGGGAGGGACATACATGGAATTTCTTAAAATACTTCAATTATATAAGGTCACTTTAATGGTAAAGTGTTTGAAATTGTCCAAGAATTATAATTTATGACAAGATAAGTTTTAAATACCTTCAAAAAATGATAATTAGAGAGTTTTGGGTGGAAATTCTACTTTTATCTCTTGGTTTAACCCCTGATAAACCAGTTTTAACCATAACCATAGTAAAATTTTTTTATTGTTTTTATTATTCAATATAACCAATAATTAAGTTGACCCTAATTTATTATATTAATAATTATTATTATTTTAAATATGGAATCCATTTTACTAGATTTTACTCCTATAAGTGGTATAATTTGATTTTTAATAAGTGCACAATCTGCAATGAAAACCCATTTTAGAAAAATGAATCTGTATGCATAAAATAATTTACTTACATTAAATTCCTTTTAAAAAATAATAAATTTTAGAATATATAATATATAAATTTAAATAAAAACATTAATAAATTTTTATTAATTTAATTTATTAATATAAAAACACAATCTTTGCCTAAAATAGTTTTAAGAAAAATGTGTTTTTAAGCCCAAAAATAAACTAATAGAAAAATCAAGTATAATGATGATTATTTTGTAATTAATTATATTATTTATAATTAAAGGGTTATTATTTTACTTTAAAATAAAATTTAAAACATAATGGGTTTTACTTGAAAATAAATGAATGATTTTACAAAAAATGATTTTTTCACAATTCACTAAAAAATAAATCATTTTAGAGAAATCCTAAAAATTCATCCTAGAATAATATAGACATGATGTCTTAAAAATGATATTAATTTACTCAAATAAAATTTCAAAAAATTATAGAAATTAATTATAATTCAAGTTCATGTAAAATTAAATGAAAAGCATTTTTTATGAAAACATATTTTTTGAAGCAAAAAATAATTTTACTAAAAATTGAGTAGTTATTTATTATGAGTTTATCAAAAAATTTGAATTATTTTAAACCATTAAAAATATTTTTCATAATTTTTTTATTAGTATTCATACCCAAAAATTCAACATCTATCTTATAACAGGTTATTATATCATAGTTCATATAGGCTTAGGGTTTCGTGTAAAGAAAGCTACCAAACACTTACATCTTATTTAAAAAAAATATATTATAAAATATTAGGGTGTTACATTCTCTAAATATTAAATAAATTTCATCCTCATAATTTTATTCATGGTAATCAAAGGTTAAATTTTTTAAAATATATTTTTTAAAACCCACATTATACAATGGGATAATAAAACATCCTTTGAAAAGAGGAAGTGCGAAATATAAAGGTTATTTGAAATAACACATAATCAGGTTCCCAGATAAGGATATAATTAATAGGAAGTGAAAATATAGTGAACAAAATTTTTCATAAAAGACTATTACAACATTTTTCAAATAAAAAACATAATAGTGATATAATCCATGATCCAAAGGTTTAGTATCTTGGGAAAATTATGCTCTTACATCACTTGTACCTAATAAAACTTAAAAATTATTTAAATAAATATTCTTTTCCCTTATAAAAACAATCACATTCAACTTAGTATATGTAATCACCTGAGGATATACATCAAATAAAGGGGTGTGCTAAGTTCCCAATAAGGGGAAGGATAACATAGAAGGAATAAGAGACATGAATCAATAGTATATGGGTGATAATAATCAATATCACCATATAATAACAATAGGATCATCATAGTAATCATGATGGAAAATTTTTATAATGGATTGGAATGTGGAATATTCATAATAGTGAAACATCATAACATCGCGGTCAAATACCACACGTAGTTGTGAACAAATCTAACATCGTGTTTATGCATAACATATGTGCATAAATCATAACATCGTGATTGTGAAAAAATATAGCATCATTTTTATGAATAATACACATAATATCATGATATATATATTACATTTTCTAATTAATTTTAGGGATATATAATTCTGGGACCACCCGTCATATCAAAAAAATGATTATAATCTTCAATTCCACAAAGAATGTAAAAAAATCAAAGTCATAAAATAAATCCATGAAAAGGAATGTGTTTCATAAAGGTTTTTTAAAGATTAATTTCATGAATAACCTTTGGAGTTACAAAATTAATTATGGAAATCATAATTTGGCATAAAACATTAAATTTATTTAGTGGATAAGAAACTACTCAAGAGGAGTCAATGCGATATTTTGAAAATTAGAGTCTTTTAGAAAAATATTTTTAACTGGATTTAAAACATTTCAAAAGTGTAAAAACATGTATATCCATGAAAAGAAAATATAAATAATATTGAAAATAAACTTTAAGTTTATTATAGGAATATCCATATTGAAAATAATGTGAAAGATAAGATAATCCAAAAATATGGAATTTGGTTCGAGAATCCCATTACCTTAAATCAAGTTTTATTTTATCAATTTTCCACCTCTTATATAATAAAGATTGGTTTATTAAAACATGTCACTATAATTTTATTATGTTCATTTATTTCACTACTAATCCATATAATTATTTCATTCTATTTTATAATATTATTTTTTTAAATGTAAAGTATTTTGATGTCATGTTTTCATTAAATTACCCCATCTTGTTTTCATTTTTTTTATTTTTTTCGAAGGTTATTTATGAATAGGTAAAATTAATTCTATAAGATTATAATAAATTTAATTATATAGTTATATATTATATAAAATTTATACCATCTACCCATGGGGGTGGTGGTGGTCATATAGTTAGAAATGCCTTCATAGGCGATTAACGAACCGTTGATGGGGCATTGTCAAAAGTGGAGAAAATAGAAGATTGACATGTGAATACGTCATAAAATAGTTATTATAGTAGTTTAACATTTTTAATATAATTTTAAAATACTAATCAATTAATCATATAATATTTTTCTTTGAAAGGAATAAAAAACGAAGAGAATGGGAAAATGAAAAGAATATTTGATGCAAACTTACCCTCTTCTCAGCGCCTCTTATTCTCTACGACATTAAAATTATTGAATTATTGGAATTAAATAGATCTAGAACATCCCTAAAGATAATAAAGGGATTAATTTAAGTAATTTTTGTAGAGGTTTGTATTTTTAAAGTGGAAGGTGAGTGGTTTTTTAAGGGATGGGTGAGGGGATATTTATACTTGAGGCGAGGTGTTTTAGGATAAAATATTGAATAAAATCTTATATCTAAGGAAAACCTTTAAATAGTGATATATTTTACATTATCAATCATAAATAAATAAAATAAAATGGATTTGTACTTTAAACCTATAAGGGACCAGATCCATGTGAACCGACACTTTGCATGTTTTCAATGTTTGTGGTTATCAGAGGAGGCTTGGAAGGGTTTTGGAGGGGTTTGGCTGTGAAATAATGGAAGTTGGGAGAATACACGACGTGTAAAGGTTACACATCGTGTATGTGTAGTTCACATATTGTGTAGGGTTAATTCAGGATGTGTAAATTTTTATGTTAAATAATAAAAATTTTATAACCCTAAGGATTATATGATGTGAAAGGGGATTACTTGTCATGTAAATCCCTACTGTTGTATTTCTTTAAATTTTTCAGCCACTTGGGTTTTCTCCAAACCCTATGGATAGAGGCTCTCTCCCATGATTCCAGGTGACCAAAAACTCCCTTATATGTGTTTTGGTGATTCCTTTAATGGGGATTGATCTTTGGGCATCCATATTTGATTTGTGGTGACCCGAGTTGATCCAAGGTGTGTTCTTACTTCATTTTCTAGAAGGTCATCCTAGTTTGATATCATTTCCTTTTGTATATTATCATTATTCTATGGTATTTGATATCCATTAGTTATATTGGATTTTCTCTTGGTTTTTGTTGGTATGGTTGTGTTATGGAATCTTTGGATGATTACAGTTCCTTATGAGAGAGGTGATAGGAGATTTGTAGTGTGGTTTGTTCTCATTAGAAGAATGTTTATAACTTTTGAGGTAGGGGATTTGTTAATTCTTTTTTATTTACATGGAATTGTAAATTGATCATGCTTTATCCATTTGGATGGAAATGAAATTAACCTAATAATTATTCAACTAGATTAAGAAATAGGATATCGATCACATGTTGACATTATTGTTTCTTTGTACCATGATAGTTATTTGCCTCTTATTTTGATAGATAGTGTGATATTTATGCTTTGATTTGTTATATTTTTTTATTGATGAAAATTGGTAAATAATTTATCGCTGGAATTAATTGAAAATTAATTATCTTAAGAATTAAATAAGATTCATGTTTGTAACATGGTAGTCAACGTCATTTTATGATAATCAAATTGATGCAATTTTTTATTAGTGATAATAATTTAAAAGACATGTTAATTTAGAATGGTACTTCTCTAGAGTTTTTGAAACCATAGGGAATGTTAAGAGATTGGTTTTCCTCTAATAACTTGTCATAGCTTGATTCCTTAGGTTATCTATAGTTGGATACTGTTAATAAATGAATTAGTTAATACAATATGGAATAATAAGTGGTTTTGTGATGAAGATAATTTTTTGGTGCTTGAGTTTCCAATTTTCTTGAGAGGTCTGAGTGCCTTGTTTTGGATCCATGAGATCCTATTTTCATGTGAAGGTGGAATACCTTGTTTTGAGGGCCTATTTTCCCAATTGTTTTCTTTTTTGTTTCTTACTTATATGTGATGTGAAATTGGTGTGAATTATCCTGTAGGGGTGATGTGTGATATAGTGTGGGGAGGCTTGGATGTGATGTGAGATTCATATGGATGAGCCTAGGATGGATAATGTGATATATGCAGGTAGGGAGGCCCAGATGATATGGAAAAATTTGATGCCTATGATAGTGAGATGCATCAGTATATGCATGTGGGTGTAAGAGATGGAACCAGAGGTGATGGAACGGGTTAAATCTGGATTTATCCATTGATGAGGTAATGAGATCTGGCATGTTCACTTTTGAATCTATTTAATGGTTAGTGGCCAAGTTGCTTGTTTTATCTGCATTCTTTTCCCTACATCTTGAGGCTACTAGAGGTGTTTTTTTTGTATGTTTCATATCAATGGTATATTATGATTCTTTTCCTAGAGTACCTAGTTTATGGAATAATGATAATAATGATTAAATAAATGTTTAACCCTTGGGGTTGGTTGTTGTTGGAATGAAATTGCTTAAAATATGTTAATATTGATAAACCATGTACTTGATTTGTATTATGCCTAGAGGGTGATAGAGATAATATTTTCATTATTTTTATGTGTGTTTCAATGATTTATCCCCTTATAATTAATCAATTTGAGAAGATTCGTATCATTTTAGTGTTTTTGGTGAATTATGGACTTAATTGTGAAAAATGCTTAATTCTGGAAAATTGAGAGTTTTCTAGATCTTCTATTTTTCAGTCATAACTATTACAATTTTGATCCAAATTGAGTGATTCCTTTTTTAGACTTGTTTTGTTCTTGGGATACAACTTTTTCTTTTGTACCAAGGTCCAATTAAACACACAATAGCCCTGAAAAATTAATCAAGTGGAAAACATTTGCTGGCCGACAGAATAGACACCACCTTAGTCATTGAAGCATATCTCAGCCTAAGTAACTCCAAATGAAGTGATTCTAGCTGTAATATAAATATGAATCTGTTTCTAATTTTCACATTAAATTTAATTAATAAATTAGATTATTAAGGATTCCTTTAAATGCACCCAAGAGGAGTAAGTTGAAGAGTCTCCTTGCGTAGAAAAAGTGTTCATTGGTAATTAGATCTTAACTTTTGGTATGCAAGTCTAGATATTCTTAGATTTTGAGGTCGCATGAATAAGAGATAAGGAAACGACATTTATGAAGACACTATTCCAGGATTCTTCCATTTAATATGAGAAATAGACTTAAACTTTTGGTGGAATAATTTTGGAGGGAAATTTTCTACTCTACAAGCCTATAAATAAGAGTATTCATTTCCATTAAAGGGGGTTAAAGAAGTTGCAAGAGGGGATAAGCTGTAAGATTGGAATCTTGATGTTCTTTTTATTTTATCTTTTATTTTATCTTAGTTCCATTATGCTCTTTTCTTTCCCTATCAACTCTATTACCCTTCATATGGAGGGGTAAAACCTTTGAGTGATTGGGGAAGGAGGAGTTTCACTTTTTTAATGTTGGAGTTTCATGCTTAAATGTAAAAACATATTTTTATTTTGAATTAATTTTATTCTCAGTGTTTCCCAATTATCTTAATGTGATTGTGTTTTGGGTTTGGTGTATTTATTTTTAATCGCTTTGGTTGAGGACTTTTAATATCCCTTCGCCTAGTGCAATTTGTCTCGATCGAGAAGATTGTGTTAGGTGGTGAGTGTCTAGTGATCCTTGTCATGTGTGTGGAACTAGTGAACTTTTTTAGACTTCTAAGGAGAGAAAATTCCCAATTATGAATTTCCTTAGTTGTTTAGGGTTTTTTATGAACTTCCATACACCTAAGAGTGAGTTTCATTTCTTAATTCAACCAAGGGTGATTGATAACTCGGTCGAGGAGTCTTTCATTTATCATTAAATAGGAATAGAGGGGGGATAATATTTATGACTATGATAAAATTTAAAACTTTTATCCTAACCTAACCCCATCACTCTGTTTATCCATTAGTGTTCAACCTTTTTTTTAATTTCTTTCTTTATTTTTCAAATCTATCAATTTCAAAAACAACCTCTTCTTATTTCTTAAATTTAAGTGAAAAACGTAATTTTTATGCACTTATCTCTAAAGAAAACCTAGTTTACCCACTTTAATACATTTTAACATAGGTAATATTTGTTTTTGTCACACCCCATGAAAGGCACATGTCAAAAATTGGCACTATTTCTGGGGAGGTAATGCCGATATTTTTTTCCTTTTTTTCTATTTCTTTTCTCTTCTCTTATTTTCTTTTCAAAGTTACATGACTAGAACTTCAAACAAAAAACATTCCCCCTTGATCCTTAAATTGAAAGAACCTTGTTTAATAGACTTAGAAAATCTAAATTTACAATCTGAATTTTAGGACAATTATCTTATAGACTCGAGTGAAACTTCAAGTTTTAACTCCGAGCCTATCATCATGGTTGGAAATCAAAACCCAACCCTTAGAGATATTTGTGCCCCACAATTCCTTAATCAGAATAATCAACTTGTCATGAAAGTATTGTTAAATGATTTTGATATGAAACCTAATATTATTCCACTTCTCCCAAAGTTTTATGGCATGGCAGGTGAAGATCCCAAAAAACATATTAAAGAGTTTACACATGTCTGCTCAACTTTCAGACCTCATGGAGTAGCTGAGGAATAATTAAAGTGGAAGGAATTCCCATTTTCATTGGAAGGAGCTTAAAAAGAATGGTTGTATGGTCTAAAATATGGAGATTTAATTGATTGTAATGACTTGTTGAGATGCTTCATGAAAATATTCTTCCCCGCCTCCAGAAGAACAACTATCAAAAAGGAAATCTATGCCATCAAATAATCATATGGATAAACCCTTTATGAGTACTGGGAAAGATTTAAAATGTTATGTACTAGCTGCCCACATCAAGAAATTTAGGAGCATAACTTTCTTGTATTCTTCTATCAAGGATTACTGGACAATGACATAAACCTTCTTGATGCATTATCTGGAGGTTCATTATTTAACAAGTCACCAGAATAAGACAAGGGTTTGATTGGGAGGATTTATATGAACTCACAATAGTTTGGTACCAGTTTTACTAGAAAAAGATGTATTCATGAGGTACAAACTTCTCTTCTATCACCCTTACTATAAACTAAGATTAAAGAGCTTGCTAGTTTGGTGAGACAGATGGACTTGAAAAAAGTGGGTGACCAAAAAGCATTAGCTAAGGTATGCAGTTTAGGCTAATCACCTAATCATTTCACTAACCATTGGTCTGAAATACAGGGACTAGAAACTTGTGCAGAAACTTTTCACCAAAGGAAGTTCCAAACAAATCAAGGATGGGGAGAGCCTAACCATGTTCAATATGGGTTTGGAAATTAGAAGAATCAATATAGACCAACAAACCAAAACCAGTTCCAATACTATCCCCCATTCCAACAACAATTCCAAAACCCACCACCATTTTAACAAAATAAATCTTATAACCATCCTTCACACCACCAACCACCCACTTTCCTAAGATCCTATGAGCAACTATCAACCAATGAAAAACCCATAATTCTGAACCAATAGTAGATATCTGATATTGATGGGAAAAAAGACATTGTAAAATATTTGTCCAATAAGTTTGATAGTCTCATAGACTTTCTAACCAAAAATCCTAGTAAAATTTCATCCCAAAGAATCCAAAACCGAAAAGAGAATGTTAGAATTATAACAACAAGAAGTGAAAAATAACTCTCACCACCTGCATACCATGGACCTGAAACAAGACCACCTGAGTTAATCAAGAATGAAGTTGTAAACTCTAAAAAATATGTGAAAATGCATTGTGAAGAGAATAAAGAGGAGGAAGAAAAGTATATTCCAAGGAAGAAGAGACAAGATACACCATTTCAAAGGTAACAAAGGGATAAGAAAGATTTATCCCCACCATTTCCATCAAGGATGATTGAATCAAAGAAATTGCAGGAGGAATCACTTCAAAAATAAATTCTAGACACCTTCCAGAAAGTAAAAATCAATATTCCCCTACTTGAAGCAGTCAAAAAAATCCCAAAGTATACTAAATTTTTGAATGATCTTTTCACCAAGAAAAGGATACTTCAAGGGAATTAAAGGACCCACATGGTAAGAAGTGTCTCGTCCCCTATAACACCACAATTTCCAACCAAATGTCAAGATCCTGGGACATTTTACATCCCATAAACCATTCAAAATTTAAATTTCTCTAATTATTTGTGTGATCTAGGTGCTTCAATTAATGTATTGGATCACTCAGTATATACTTCTTTATAGATGGGATACTTGAAGCCCACAAGAGTGGTGGTCCAACATGAAAATAGATCCATAGTTTTCCCTGTAGGAGTTTTGTTGGATGTACTTATGAAAAATAAAGGTCTCTTATTCCCAACTAACTTATACATGCTAAATATGGAAGAATATAGGATTCCTTCACACCCAATCATCATTTTGGGGAGACCTTTCTTGAATACATCCAAAACCATTATCAATGTCTATGAAGGGACACTCACCATGTATTTTAGAGAGAGCAATGTTCACTTCAATATTTTTGAATCCATGTGGCACCCATAAAATGACCACTCCATCTTTTCACATTCCCATGAAGTTGGCGGAGAAACCATTGAAGAATCAGGTATGTTCTATGAATTCTTAGACTTAGGAGATACTTCTTCTATTTAAAATATCATTAAACATGTGGATTCCCAAAATGATGGATATTTTGATTTTATGTTGGAGGAAGAGGTAAAATTTTATTTCTTTGATGATTTTTTAAATGATAAGAAATATGATATGGTTTCTTGTGTGCTATAGGTCCAACATTTAGAAGTGGGAACCATCAATTTAGTTTCATCCCTATATTATCCCCTGATCTGGAACTAAAACCACTCCCCACTTATTTGAAATATGTGTACCTTAGCAAGGGAGAGAAACTACTAGTGATTATTGCTAATAATATATCTAAAACCCAAGAGAAGTCATTGATTGGTCTTTTGAAAGATAATTTCCAAGAGATAGGGTGGATCTTAGGTGATATTCCAAGAATCAACCCAAAAGTATTCCCATATATATTTTTTATTTATAGAGATTCCAAACCTGTCAGATAGCCCCAAAGGAGGTTGAATACCACTTTGATGGAGGCTATGAAGAAGGATATTGAGAAGATATTGGAAGTTGGGATCATCTATCCCATATCAGATTCATAGCAGGTTGGTCCAATTCATATAGTTCCAAAAAATGGACTAACCACTATGAGGAATGAAAATAATGAATTAATCCCTATGAGAATTCAGAATAGCTGGAGAGTGTGCGTTGATTTTTGGAAGTTAAATCAGGTCACTCGGAATGATCATTTACCCATTACCTTCATTGATCATATTTTAGAGATATTGGAAAGGAGAACTCATTTTTTTTATGGATTTTTAGGTTATTTCCAGGTACCCATTGCTCCTGAGGATCAAGAGAAGACAACCTTTACAAGTCCCTTAGGAATGTTTTCATATAAAAGGACGCCATTTAGATTATGTAATGATCTAGGTAAATTTAAAAGGTGCATGGTAAGTATATTTTATGATCACATTGAATATTCCTAGGAGTTTTTCTTAGATAATTTCTCAGTTTTTGGAAACTCTTTTGATCATTGTTTTAAAAATCTGGAAAAAGTTTTGAAAACCTGTATTGAAAAGAATATTGTTTTAAATTTTAAAAAGTGTAATTTCATGGTTGATAGAGGGATTTTCCTTGGTAATGTAATTTCCAAAAATGGAATTGAAGTTGGTAGACCAAAAATTGAAGTTATAAATTCTTTGCTTTACCCAACTTGTGTGAAGAATGCGATATCTTTTTTAGAACATGCTAGATTTTACATGAGGTTTATCAAATATTTTAGTAAGATTTCTCTCCCTCTCTCAAGATTTCTTTTGAAATATTATGATTTTGATTTCAATGATTCATATATGGAATCCTTTGAGGAGATGAAGAGGATATTTATTACACGACCCATGATGCAGCCACCAAATTGGGAATAACCATTTGAGATACTTTGTGATGCTTCCAACCTAATAGTTGGAGTGGTCCTTATAAAATTGATGGCAGGAGAAAAGTTGTTTCATATTCTTTAAGAACTTTTGATGCAGATCAATTCAATTACACAACCACAGAAAAGGTGTTTTTAGCAATTTTTTTTCTTTAGAAATATTTAGATCATATCTGATTGGAACTAAAGTCGCTGTGTTTTCTGATCATGCAGCTCTTAGGTACTTGATGAATAAGGATGAAGCTAAACTAAGGATAGTGATATGGATGTTACTGTGGAAGGAGTTCAACATAGAAATCAAGGACAATAAAGGATCTGAGAACCAAGTGGCTGATCATTTAAGTAGACTTACCAACATTATTGAAGCTGAAATTCTAGAAAATGAACCATTGAATGATCACCTTATAGGGGAGAAGTTGTACTTGGTTATAGGATAAGTTCCTTGGTATGATAACATGGTCAATTATCTAGTAACATCTCAAGTCCCATATCATTTAAATTCTCATAAAATTCACAAACTAAAAGCTGAATCTAGATATTACATTTGGGATAATCCATTTATTTGGAAGATTTTCAATCACTTAGTGATAAGAAGATGTTTTCCTGAGAGTGAAATTGGTTCTGTCTTTGAATTTTGTCACACATTAGTTTTTGAAGGACACTTTAGATCTTAAAGGAAAACAAGTAAGGTTTTAGAATCTGGACTTTATTGTACCACCCTTTTTAAATATTCTCATGAATTTTTGAAAAGGTGTCAAAAATGCCAGTTTTCTAGAAACATTTCAAAGAGAAAAGAAATTCCCCAACAAACACCTAATTTTTTTGAGATTTTTTAATTCTTGGGGATAGATTTTATGGGGTCTTTCCCAATGTAATTTGTAAATTCTTATATCTTTCTTGTGGTTGATTGTGTTTCCAAATGGGTGGAAGAAAAATACCCCAAGACTGATGATGCTAAAGTTATTTCTAATTTTTTCAAGGCTAACATATTTTGTAGGTTTAGAGTGCCTATATCCATCATTAGTGATCTAGGGACTCACTTTTTCAATAGGATAATGGAGGCTTTACTGAAGAAGTATGGGGTGCATCATAAAACATCAAATACCTATCACCCATAACAAAATGGTCAAGTTAGAGTGTCCAACAGGGAAATCAAAGGAATTTTGGAGAAGAATTTTAAACCAAATAGGAAAGATTAGAGCCAAAGGTTAAAAGACACAATATGTAATTATAGGATATCCTAAAATACCTCGATTGGAATGAGTCTATATAGGGTGATTTATGGGAAATTTTGTCACCTACTTGTGGAACTGTAGCATAAGTCATATTGGGTGGTTAGGAAGATAAATTTAGATCTTGAAAGTGTTGATAAAGAGAGAAGGTTTCAGTTGCAGGATGTAGAGGAAACTAGAAGAGAAGCATTTGAAAATTCTAGGATTTAAAAAGAGAGAACAAGAGTGACTCATGACAAGATGATCCAACCGAAATACTTCCATCCTGGAGATAATGTGTTTCTATTCAACTCAAGAATCAAACTGATTCCAGGTAAACTTCATTCTAGTTGGTAGGGTCCATTTATAGTTACTCATGTATATAATTTCGGTGTTGTGAATATTATGAAGGATGGAGAATAAGATTCATTCATTATTAATGTACATAGGCTGAAGAAATTCCATGGGACCATTCCATAAGATCTAGTGGAGGATATCCCGCTCCTCCAACCTATCTATAAATAAGATACATCAGGTCGTACTTCTTATTTAAACTTTATTTCTATTGTGATTCATTTTAAAATTTTCTTACATGTTAAATACACTTGAATTCATTGAAGACATTGCACCATTTAAGTCTGGGGAGGGAACCTGTGTAGTTTAGGATCTTCATTTGTTGTTTGTTTTTCAAAAAAGAATGTGTGTTTTCAAATTTTAAGGTGTTTATTTTTCAGTTTTTGTGTGTTTTTTTTGAAACTTTTGAGCTGAAATGATTATCATTGAAATTTTTGAAACCCATGTCATTGAGTAAACCCATTTATTCCATGAAACTGAGCTTAAATTAATTCTAAAAATAACTTTTTTTCAATTTCAACTCTTTGGGAATTTTATTAAAAGTACTCTTATTTTTTAATCTCATGCCACATTTCATTGTCTTTATCTTTGAAATCACTTTCCTGTGGGACTTCTGAACCCTTTTTGTCATATTATTTTTATTCACCTCACTTCTTGATAGAACTAGAACATACTTGTTCTAACCATAATTTTATTTATTCATTTCAAAACTTGAGGGTTTGGGGTACTTGTGTTTTAAATGATTGACGCATTTCTTTGGTTTTAAAGCCCCCTTTTCAAGAGAATCCCTTTCATTCTAGCCTACATTGTACATTTAATCATTATATACCTTAGAATCCATGAACAACCTATTAGGTTAGACACATTATAATCCAATTTTCTCTATACAACCTTATCTTGAAGTGAAATTTCATGATCTAGTTGAACTTAAGTGTGGGGGAAGCTGTCTTGTGTTGTGTTACCTCATTTGGTGAAACTTTGGGTGGAAAATAAAATGTTGAAGAGATGTGTGTGCCGCTAAAAAAATCATCCTATTGAAATCAATGTCTTTTATATAGATTTAATGATAAGAGAAGTTATGCATTTTCTAGACCTTCTAATGGAGGATGAAAGTTATGCATTTTCTATAGATTTCAAGAAAAATCATGTTTGAGAAGATTGAATTTTTTTCTACTAAAATGAATAATTGTGTGAACATTTCATGATTTTTCATGATTATTGAACCAATTTTATACTAAGAGGTATGATGAGTAGACCATACTTGAGTGAAAAATATAATTGGGTATTTTTGCTTCAAAAAGAGCCAAGACCTCCTCATTTAGCCTCATAATTTTTCAAACAAAAATCATACCAACTGAAATCCATAGAATAACCCTGAAAATTACTCACAATAAAAACATGTCCTTGACTCACATTTAGTATATAATTATTAATTTCTCAAAACTATGGTGACCCTTTCATTGGTTTGGAATGGAAAAACTTTGTTGAATATTGATATTTGTGGGATGAGAGAAAATTATTAGGAGGTAGGTGTCTTGTGTGCATGGGAGGAGAAATGAAGAGGAAATATATTGAATGATCTTAATGGAAAACTTTGAATAATTTTTTTTTGATGAGGCATGATATTATTTGGTTTCTTTGTATTGAATTGGTGGATCTCATTGGCATCTATTTTGAATTTGCTTTTGACTTGTCCAGGAGTTCAAGTGTTATGTGTGGGTAAATTGATAATGATAAGATTTCATTATTTTTTATATGTTTTTTATTGATTTAACCCCTTCCAATTAATCAATTTGAGATAATTTTTACCATTTTCGTGTTTTTGGTGAATTGTGGGCTTAATTGTGAAAATTGGTTAATTCTCGAAAATTGATAGTTTTCTAGAGATTTTGTTTTTCGGGCATAATTATTACAATTTTGATCCAAATTGAGTGATTCCTTTTTTTAGGATTTCTTAGTTCTTGGGATACAAATTTCTATTCTAGACCAAGGTCCAATTTGATATATAATGGCCCAAAAAAATTAATCAACTGGAAAAAGTTTTCTAACCGACAGAATGGACCCCACCTCAATGATTGAAGCGTATCTAGACCTACGTAACTCTAAATGAATTTATTCAATCGGGAATACAAATATGAATCCTTTCCAAATTTTTACATTAAATTTCACGAATAAATTTGGTAATTAAGTCTTACTTTTAATGCATCCAAAAGGATAAAGTTGAAGAGTTCCCTCAGGAAGAAAAAGTGTTCATCAGTAATTAGATCATAAATTTTTTAGAAAGATTTCTAAATCTTCTTAGATTTTTAGGGAACATGAACAAGATATATAGGAACATTATTTATGAATAAAAATTCCCAATATTCATCCATTTAATATGAGAAATGGACTCAAAATTTATGTGGAATAATTCTAGAGTTAAATTTTCTACTCCACAAGCCTATAAATAAGAGTGTTCACTTCCATTCATGGGTGTTGAAGAAGGTGAAAGAGGAGATGTGCTAGAGGATTAGAATCTTGATGTGCTTTTTTATTTTCTCTTTTCTTTTTTCTTAGTTCCATTATTCTCTTTTCTTACCCTATCAACTCTATCACCCTTCACATTGAGGGGTAAAACCTTTGAGTGATCGGGAAAGGTAGAGTTTTACTTCTGTAATGTCAGAATTTTGTGCTTAAATGTAAAAAATTCTTTTTCTTTTTAATGATTTCTGTTCTCATTGTTTCCCAATTCTCTTAATGCTATAATTTTTTTGGTTTGGTGTATTCATCATTAATCTCTTTGGTTGAATACTTTTATTCTCCCTCCACCTAGTGAAATTTTTCTTGATCGAGAAGATTGTGTTAGGTGGTGAGTGTCCAACGATCATTGGCACGTGTGTAGAACTAGTGAACTTTTTTACACTTATAAGGAGAAAAAATTATCGATCAAGACTTTCCTTTTTTTAGGATTTTTTTAGGAACTTCCATACACCCAAGAGTGAGTTCCAATTCATTCTTCAACCAAGGTTGATTGATAACTTGATCGGGGAGTCTTTCATTTATCATTCAATAATAAGAGAGGGGGAATAATCTTTATAACTAAAATGAAATTGAAGAAGGGTATACTACCCTAACCCCGTCACTCTCTTCATCCAATAGTGTTCAACCTTTCTTTTTAATTGCTTTATTTATTTTTTAAATCAATCAATTTCAAAAACAACCTCTTAATCTTTCTTAAATTTAAGTGAAAAATGTAATTTTTTGTGAAATACTATTTAGAGACAACCTAGGTTACCCACTTTACTACATTTTAACTTAGGTAAAAAAAAATTTGTCACACCCCCTGATAGGCATGTGTCAGAGGGCAAGGAATTTACTCATTGTATGGGTTGTAATGGATTGAGGTGTAATACTAAATTTTTGATATAAGTCATATAGGATATCATGTATCATCAAAAATACTTGGTCACTATATGTGAATATGTGATATGGGATGGTTTAGTTATGTGATACTTGGGGTTAATGTTGTTACACCTTTCCCATGTGTCTTCAGGCTGGCTTACTTTTGGAGAGAGATGGCTCAGGACATATGACATTATGGCAGAGAAAAAAAACCAGTGGGGAAGTGGGAGTGGGGTTCCCTTTATATTTCCTTATTATATTATATGATCTCTAATATGAAATACTTAGTGATAGTTAGTCATGGATAGGCTGGGAACTTATTATACATATTTAGGTGATGAGTTAGTTTCACTATTGTTCACTTTGATTTAGCATGATTTCTTTATCTTTTGCATGAGAGGATCTAGAGAGGAACCTAATTAATATACTATTATTCTCACCCTATGTATATATAATCTAGTTTTCAGGTTATCTAGAGTATCTTGGATATTGGTCTGGATATTACTAGTTCAGGGTTTAACAAGATTTGTTTGGGCTTCGTGGTCGCTCTCGTCTTTACCTTTTGGTACTTGTAGTTTTTGTTTCTATTGTTTTAGTACTTTATGGAATTCCATGTTGCACGTGGGATTATATATGTCTGAGTATGGTTTTTTAGTGTATCCATATTATCTCTATCTTCCACATGTTTCTATTAAAGGGTAATGCCTCCCATATGCATGTTTATTATACCCTTGGTTTTAGCCACCAATTTGGGGCCTATTAGAGGTGGGACTCAAGAAGTCACTATATCTCTCCAATCATTGTAGTATCATTATGAGGATAGGATCATGACAGAGTAGTATCAAAGGTTCGGGTTGAGGGATTGGATGGAGTTTGGAGTTATGCACATATGAGGTTGCATGGTTTAGTAGGGAAACAATGTCAGCTAAGTTTAGTAAGTGATGTAAACATGAGAGATGGGTTGGGACATGAGTATTTAGGGTCCCCTATCATCTGATTCATGTAAATTTAAGTTTAATGAACCTACTAAATGAAGTGATACTTGTTACTAGGTAGATACCTAGGAAAGGATCATGCATCATTCTTCTTTACGCCTATGTTTGAAATAGGTAGACCTTGGGATAAGTAAAATACTTAAATAAGATAATAAATAAATTAATTAATTGATGTTATGTATTACATATTACTATAATAGGATCTATAACTATTTTTTATTTTTCCGTCATGGATCCAAGTTGACGTTCTCATTGTGTTTTTGTCAAAGATGTTTAGCAAGATGTGCCAAAAAATCACCGTAGAGTATAGGACGACAAAGATGATACTTGGTGGAGGACACTATGAGTGTTTCAGTTCTAGAGTCTAAAAATGTATGAGAGATCTATTTTAGATATAGTCATAGAAGACTAGTTGTAGGAGGTTGATATTTCTTTCAATTGGATCCATGCTCAAAATGAGTAATGGGTTTCGTTGGCTACAAAGATGCTATGTAGAGAAGTGAAGTGGTGGTGGTTCTTGTTCCTCGAGGATCATGAGGAGTCGATAGTATCATGGGAGATGTTCCAAGACCAGTTCAAAGTAGAGTTTCTTTATTTGACCGTGAAGGTAGCCTGTTACTAAGAGATTCTTACCCTTCGGTAGGGAAGCTCTTGTGTGCAAGATTTTGAGATCCATTTCATAACCCTTCTCTGATATGATTAATACATATTTCTAGATGAGAAGGCTAGGGTGAAGCACATTGAGGAGTCTTTTCATCTGGAGATCCAGTTTTAGGTCACCCTATTTACAATGAAGATGTATTTAAAGGTGCAGGAAATATTAGAGGTTATTTAGAGGATTCTGGGTAGAATTGGATCATCGTGATTTGGGAGTCATAAGGATTCCTCACAAAGAAGAGATTTGGTCTGGGGTTCCCAGTTGTTAGGACATAAGAGTTTTTGGTTATCTGGGGGTAGGTTCCAGCCCTCATCATCTCATTTCACTAGGGGTAAGGGATTGTATAATTATTCCAAAGAATTAGTCACATGTTTTTGTTATGGAGGCCGAGGTTATTAGTAGTGAGAGTGCCCAACTTTTCCAAGAAGTTAGCATGTTCTAGATGTGCCACTTTAGGATCCTCTATTAAGGAAATTTCAGCTAAGGAAACTGCAATAGGATGGTCCAGTTTGTGATAAATAAATAAGATATGGGGTAGGTATAGGAAAACCTTAACATGCTACTCATCCCTAGAGAGTAGAGAATCGTCATGGAGGTGGTTTTCATCAGAGTCAGAGAGGTTGTGAAGTAGGTCATGGCCAGCTTCATTCTTTAGTGTTGCCAGTTCTAGGTGAGCCTGATGTTGTTCAAGGTACCCTTTGCGTTTTTTCTACTTGGGTGCAAACGTTTTTGGAATAAAGAGAGAAACACTCCTTTATATCATCTACCCTCATCCATTATTTGGAACTTGAGGTGGAGAGGCTTCCAGTTCCCTTGTCATTGACTATGCTAGTTGGAGGTTGATCTGAATTGTATGAAGTATGTAGATACTATGATCTTGTACTGGGGAAGCACCTCTCTTGGGGATATTTCCTATATTTGTGGATACAACCATATGAAATCATCCTCAGAATGGATTGGTTGTATTTAGTGCATTATATCATGTATTTCTTCAGTGATCTAGTTGTGTTTTATGATTTTGATGGAGATCCAACAATGTTTATTGGCGAGTGAGACCCTAAGATGGGTCAGAGTTGTGTTTTATCCTTGTCGTCTTTGATGGATGAGCTGATGACGAGTTCACCAAAGGTTCAGTTTTTAGTGTTTCCCAGGGTTGTGGAAGAATATCCTAATTTATTTCCAGAGGTGGTTTTAGAGTTACCCCTTCAACAAGATATTGAGTTTTGGAATGAGTTAAAACCAGGTGTGTCTCCTATTTCGATGTCTCCAAATAGGATGGAACCTTACAAGTTTGAAAAGATGAGAGTATATCTTGATGTTCTATTTTAGCAAGGTTGTTTTTATCTAAGTGTGTCACTCTAGGATGGACTAGTTTTATTCATGAAAAATTCTTATGGTTGTTTATGGATTTTTATCAATTATCGTAACTTAAACCAAGTGACAGTGAAGAACCGATAACCTCTTCAATGTATTGATGATTTATTTGATATAATAAAGAGATAAAGTTAGTTCTCAAATATCAATTTATGGTTTGGATATCATCATATGTGGGGAAGGTTGAGGATATTCATAAGAATGATTTATGTTGTCGTCATGGGAATTATGAGTTTATTGTGTTGTCGATCAATGTGATGAATTCTCTAGATATGTTCATGGGGATAATAAATGTTATGTTCAGAGAGTTCCTAGATAATTTTTTGGTGTTCTTCATTAAAGAAATCCTCATGTAATCCATATATGAGGAGGAGAATGTAGAGCAACTGCATGCCATTTTGGTATTTCTTCATCGTGAGAAGCTATTTGGGAATTTGACGAAGTGTGAGTTATAGGCTTGTAAAGTATGTTTCTTGGGACATGTTGTATCCCAAAAAGTATTATCTATGGATCCTTTGAAGATAGAGGTGATTATGTCTTGGGTATCCCCAAGGCAGAGGTAGAGGTGTATAGTTTCCTTGGTCTTTCTGGCTATTAAAGGAGGTTCTTAGATAATTTCTCTCAATTTGTGACTTCTATAATAGCCTTGAACTATAATTATCATGAGTTATTGTGAACTAAATAGTGTCAAAAATCTTTTATTTCATTATTTTCCAATAGAGTGAGTTCAGTTTTTGTTTTTCTATGACGCTTCATGTCTTGGATTGGGTTGTTTTCAGATTCAGTGGAGATAAATTATTTCTTATGGGTATCAGTATTTATTTCCCCCTGAGTATAACTATTCCACCCATGATCTGGAGTTGGTTGAAGTTGTGTTTTCCTTGAATTTGTGGAAAAATTACCTCATTGGTGAGTGTTTTCTGGTTTTAATAGACCATAAGATCCTAAGGTATGTATTCTACTAGCATGACTTAAACCTGTATCAACATCAGTGGATGGAATTCTTATAGGATTAGAACTTAAAAATTTATTATACACTAGGAAATGGGAATGTTTTAGCTGATGCACTGAGCAATAAGTCACGTAGTGACGCCATGTGTGAATATGAAGATTTATGGAGAGTGATGGAAGATCTCTTATCCATGCATATTTATATAAGAGAGGTTGAAGGTATAGGCTTCCTTTTCTAGATGACAGTGAAGTCATATTTGGTATAGTAGTTGGAGGAGTCCAATCTATGGGATTCTGAGGTGGAGGTCTAGAGAGACTGTGTTGTTTTTGGTGATTCCCCAGATGGTTGGTCTAGGGATGGAAAACATCAGGTGTTGTTTCTGGGAAGGGTTTCCATTCCTTATTAAATGCATGATATGGTTATTTATGAGTCCATAGTTCACATTTGGTGGTACATATTGGTGTGATAAATATGTACTGAGCATTGAGATGTACATTTTGGTGTCCTGGGTTGAAGCATGTAGTTACAAAGTTTGTTTCTCAATTTTTGGTCTTATTGAAGGTAAAGGATGAACACCATGTTCCCCGTGGTTTTCTCTAGCCATTAGATGTTCCCCAGAAGAAGTGGGAGGACATATCTATGGAATTTTTTTCTAGTTTACCTTGATATTTTGGAGGCTATGTTTTTTATATAGTTGATAGGGTATCATTTAAATAAATCATTCCAATTTATAGTGAGCAGGTATTCGATCTTAGTGGAGCTCTTGTCGAGGCTGTATTTGGAAGAGTTGGAACCAATTCACAGTCCTAAGAATTATCATCTCTGATTGGGATCCCCATTTAACCTCAAAGTTATGAATATGTCTATAACATGATTTTCAATCTTAATTATTCCATAGAACTACTTTCTATATGTAGAAATACAGTCAGACATAGCAGACCACCCAGACTCTCGAAGACATGATTCAATCTTATATCTTAGACTTTGGAGGTTTGTGTATGAGTCACTGGACTTTGGTTTAGTTTTATTACAATAATAGTGTCCACTCCACCATTGGTATGGAACCATTTGAGGATGTGTACGTCTAACCTTTTTTTTCTCTATTGGGCTAGACTAGGGTTGGAGAGACAACAATTCTTAGGCCAAAATTGGTAAAAGATTTGATAGGGATGGTTCAAGTAATTCATGTGACTGTGAAGGAAGTGTATTCTCATCATAAATACTATATTTATCATAGGAGGAGACCTATGGAGTTCTATGTTAGAGATCATGTGTTCCTGACTATGACTCCTCATCATGGGTTGTGAAGGTTTGGTCGTTGAAGTAAGCTTTCCCCTAGTTTGTTGGGCCTTTATAGGTATTGGATCATGTTGGAGTAGTGGTGTATTGGATAACACTTCCCCCATATATGAGAAGGATACATGATGTTTTTCACATGTTTCTAATCCATTGTTATCTTCATGATGATTCCCATGTCATCGATTGGGGTGAGATTGATGTTGGTAATGGTACAACATTCAAGGAACAACCTATGGAGATCCATGACCACCAGGAGAAGATGTTGCACAAGTATTATATTCCCATGGTTTATGTATTGTGGAGGAATGATGGAATAGATGAGATTACCTAGGATCTTGAGTCACATATTCACACTCAGTACTTTGAACTGTTTGATGTTTTTCTCTTGTCTTGTAAAGTTGTTTGTTTTGCATGTGTTGAACCATATAGTTTATGATATGGTTTCATCTTGTTGGTATTTGTGTATTTACTATTATTTGAGATGTATCTCCTTTGGGAGAGTGTTTAGGATTTGTTTTTTTTGTTTTTTTGTGGTTTCACCTTATTCCTCTAGTGAGGTGGTTGAGCTCCTGTGGTGGTGAGATCTTTGGAAGGTAACTCACAGGGTGGATATTTGGAAAACCCATTTTTTCTATTTGGTTTGGTTTTGGATTCTAATGGATGATAATTTTTTGGGAGGTATCTAATATAATTTCTCAGATCTATGTGGACTAGCCCTTTGTGTATTTTCAAGGCTCATGGTTCTCATAGGAGGCTTGGAAGGAGTTTGGAGGGATATGGATATGAAATGTTGGAAGCAGGGTGAATACATGACATGTAAAGATTACATGTTGTGTATTTACAGTTCATATCTTGTGCAGGTCTGGTTCAAAAAGTGTAAATTTAGGGGTTAAATAATTAAAATGCGACATAAATATCCAATGTCATACATATTTAAATGTTTCATCTGCTCAATTTTTCTCCAAACCCTACATCTAGTGGCTCTCTCTTCTGATTCTTGGTGATCAACAATTCCGTTTTAGACATTTTGGAGATTCCTATGATGAGGATTGATCCTTGGGTGTTCTTATTCGATCCTTGGTGACCCAAGTTTATCCAAGGTGTGTTATTCCTTCATTTTCTATTGGGTTCTCCCAGTTTGATCTTGTTTCCCCATGTATCTTATTATATTCTTTGAAGTTTTATCTCCCCTGGTTCTAATGGGGTTTCTATTGGTTTTTGTTCGAGCAGTTGTTTGTGTTATTGTGTTGTGGTATCTTTGGAAGGGTGTAATTCCTTGTGGGAGAGGTGATTGAAGATTCTTAGTGTGTTATATTCTCATGTAAAGAGTGTTGATGAATTTTTTTCTAGGGGATTCATTGATTCTCTTTTATTTACCTGAAATCATAAATTTATTAGGCTTTAGAACTTTGGATGAAAATGAAATTAACCTAATAATTATTGAACTAGATTAAGAAATTGGATAGAGATCGCATGTTGATATTTTTGTTTCTTTGTATCGTGATAGCGGATTACCTCTTATTTTGAAAGATAGTTTGATATCTATGCTATGGTTTTTTAGCATGTTGTTCTTGATAGAAATTTGTAAATAATGTAAATTCAGAATTAATTGATAATTATTGGATTAAGAATTAATTAAAAGGCATGTTTGTAATATGATGGTTAATTTAGTTTGATGATAATCAAATTGATACAATGCCTATGTTTAATTGGAATTTTTCTTCAATATGATTAATGGAATTGATAAATAATATGAATCATGTTTATTATTGGTGATATTAATTGAAAAGGCGTGTTAATTGATAATGGTACTTATCTAGGGTTGTTGAAACTAAAATTATTTCTATGATCATGTTTTGAATTTTATATCTTTTCATAGATTGATGCCTTTGGTTTCCTGTAGTTAGAATCTATTAATAAATTAATTGGTTAATTCAAGATAGAATAAGAACTGGTTTTCTGATAAAGATAATTTTTTGCGGCTTGGGATTCCTATTTTCTTAAGAAGGCCAAGTTCCTTATTTTAGAACCATGAGAGCTTGTTTTCATGTGAAGGTGGAATACCTTGTTTTGAGGTCTCAGTTTCCATATTTTTTTTCTTGTTTGTTTCATCCTGCTATGTGATGTGATCCTACCATGGTGGATCCTAGAGGTCTAATGTGTGATATGGGGCAGGGAGGCCCAAATGTGATGTGAACTTGGTATGGTTGAGCCTGGGATGGCTAACGTGATATATGTGGGCAGGGAGGCCCAGATGATGTGATACCATTAATGCCTTTGATGGTGAGATGCATCAGTGTATGCATGTGGGTGTTAGGAATAACACCATATATTATTGATTGGGTTAAAACTAGGCTTACCTGTTTATAAGAAGTTGAGATATGGTATAGTCACTTTTGAATCTATTTAATGGATAATGGTCGGGTTTCTTGTTTTATCTGCATTCCTTTCCCCATTTTTTAAGTCAGTTGGATGTGCTTGGTTTCATGTTTCCTCTTGGTGGTAGCTTAGGTTTTTTTTCCTAGAGAACCTGGTTTATGGAATAATTATAATAATTATTAAATAAATGTTTTACCCATGGGGTTGGTTTTTTTTGGAATTTAATTGCTTAAAATATATTAATCTTGATAAACCATGGAATTGTTTTGGATTATGCCTGGATGGCATGGACTTTACTTAGTGTATGGGATGTAATGACTTGAGGTATAATACCTGATGTTTGATATATGTTTTATGAGTTGTGGTGGCTCCCAAGAACTACTTGGTTACTATATGAGGATATGTGATATGGGATGGTATGGTTATATGATGTACGGAGTTCATGTTATGACGCCTTTTCTATTTATCTTTGGGTTGGCTTACTTTTGGAAAGATATGACTTAGGAAATGAAATATTATAGAACAACAGCAAACCAGTGGGAAAGAGGGAGCGGGGTACCCTTCATGTTTCGTTATTATATTATATTCTCTCTTATATGTGATACTTGGTGAGAGTTCACCATGGTGAGGCTGGGAACTTAGTATACCTGTTTAGGTGATGAGTTAGTTTCACTATTGTTCACTATGATTTAGCATTCATTCTTTATCTTTTTCATGAGAGGATATAGAGAGGGTCATACTGAGTATGCTATTATGCTTTAACTATGCATTTTTTTCAGGTCATTCAAAGCAGGTTGGTGATTAGATTGGATATTATTATCTTGCGGTTTAGCAAGAGCTATTTGGGCTTCATGTGGTCATTGTCTTCTTTACCTTTTGGTACTTATAGTTTACCTTTCAGTTGTTTTAGTACTGTATAAAATTAAATGTTTTACTTGGGATATCTTTTATATATATATGTATGATTATGTTTTTTGGTATATCCTTCTTATCTCTCTCTTCCACATGTTTTTTGTAGAGTGTAATACCTCCCATATGCATGTTTACTATACCCTCGATGCTAGTTTCCAACCTAGGGCCGACTAGAAGCGGGACTCAGGAAATCACCATCTCTCTCCCCTAATGGAGGTATGTTTTTGGGGAGATGTCATGAAAGAACTCCTTTATAAACTGAATTCACTATTTTATTAAAAAGGAAAGTGGAAAAAAGAGAAAGATTGCTATTTTAATGGAATAATTTTTATTTTAGACTTTGGAAAATAATTTTTAGGTTTGGAAATTATTTTTATTTTTATTAAATGACCCATTTATCTTATTAAATTGGTTTTAGGTGAAAATAATATTCTAATTGTCCTGTTATAATTTCAACAGCCAAGTTACTATTCTAACAGTCACATTTCTGTTAAAACAATAATATTACCTCATATAAATACCTATTCATTATTTAATTCAACATTAACTAAAATTAATCCCATGGTTCTATATTTTCCTTTTCTAATATGTTGATTAGTTTACTAATATTCTATTTCTTTTCTGTAGTGTTGTTCATGGAGGTGACGATTCTAACAGATTGGAAAGATCCAAATTTTCCCATTCTAATTTTTTTATTTTATATATTTTTATCCCACTGTAATGTTTATAATTTTCATGGGTAAATTTTCTGAATAATATAATGACATTCATTAATAAAACATTTTTATTTTCTCTATGTGATGTATATATATAATATTGTATAATATAATACACATTTATTTAAGAAATAAATATCACTTATAAACTCTCGGTTGTTACAGAGAATATGGAATGGAGGATAAATATAATTTTCAAAGAATAACAGAGAGTGATAGAGAACATGGTAATGATAAATCTATTGAACACAAAACCTTAGATTAGTGAGGGGTAAAAACGACCATCAACTCCCCTAAAAAAATTGTAAAAAGGAAAACATTTTCCTTTTCAAAATCATTTTCCTTAGAGTTGAGGAATTATTTTACCATGGAATATAAGAAAATATACTTAATTTATATCTTAATATACATAAACAAAGTTTCATCCTTTGTTTGTGTGTTTTAATTAGTTCCCACCCTTTTCCTCATATTTAAAAAATATTAATTTTTCATGCTTAAAGCACTAAAATTACCTTTTAATGAATTATAAGATCCATAAAGAAATAAAAAGTAATTCATTTTGTATCTAAATATTTACCCAAAAATGGTTTTCATAAGATATCCAATATGTATAAATATTCATACAATGAATTACTACATTAATCTCTAAAATATCAATAATAACACCTAATGTTCAACTTAAACCATTCCATAAATATCTAACTATAAGACTGCTCCAAAATATATATAACCAAATTTGAAACCCAATGATTTATAAAAAGGCCACCAAATATCCAAAATAAAGTAAACTATAATCCCAAAAAAATATTAAGTGGCTCTTAAGGTCACATGACATACATTTGAATACCAGATCATATATTCTTTTAAAACATAATAATTACCTAAATCACCACAAAACCTTAATAAAAACATATATGCTTACAAAAAATTGTAATGGCCCGGACCTCTCCGGCCCATTCCTTTGTCAAAAAGAAGGTCATGAAGTGTTCTGGAGGGTAAAATGGAATTTTTACACACTTTTCAAAATTTTGAAACTACACGCCGTGTAGTGTGAGTACACGCCATGTACCCCCTCGCCGGGTATACCCCGTGTTGAAGGTCGTGTCCTTGCTGTGTGAAATAAATGGGGACATGTCGTGTGTCCAGTACTACGCGTCGTGTAGTCCTTCCCCACATACGCGTTACCATTCAACGGTCGTGTGCCATGTTGGATCCATGTCTTTTCTGTGTGAAATAAATGGGTACACGCCGTGTGTCCAAACTACACGCCGTGTAGTCCTTCCCCGCGTATGCATTACCCTCAAACCGTGTGTTGACCAGTCAACGGCTGCATAGCCGTGTTGGAAGCCGCGTGGAGACCGTGTGAAACGGTCGAGTACATGCCATGTACCATAAAGTACACACCGTGTACTTTTACTTTTCTCGCCTATAAAAGGAGGTGTCCCCTCCTCCTTTTCATTCACCCCTCTCCTCCCCTTTCATCTGAGCAGAGTTCTCCCAAGAGACTCTAAGGCTCTTTCTTCCATAACTTCTTCGTCCGAGCTCCGATTTACGATCCGTCAGTGGCCATGGGATCGTAATGACAAGGTGTAACTTCTAAGATTGTATCCGTTGTCTTTCCTTTCCAACTTCCACCCTAGGAGGTTTTTTCGAGACTCGAAGGAAGTGACGGATGCCGACGGACATCTTCTAAAGTTGATCTGAGGGAGCGTTGTGATCAGAACCTGTTGAGGTAGGGATCTTACCTTCATCTCTCTAAATTGTGCATCATGCGGGGTGGGTATTCTCTTTTTTTCATAAGAAACAGTTGAACCATCAAATAAAGATATTAACTAGTTAAAGAATGGGGATGAGGAAGTTGTTATGTTTATTTCTATTTATATCCTATGATATTATGTTGTAAATTGAATAGGATTAGGCCTACTGAAAATCACGGTAGTTGGGGGCCTTTTCTTGTGCAGTTAAATGTTTCCCTATATTTATAGACCATTTTGTGGGTGGAAACTTTGTGGAATGTGGAAATTGATTAATCACGTAAAGTGGGATGATTAAAATCTGGAACCCTTGTGTGATCACCCCGGTTAAACAAAATGGAATAATGAACATGTGGGTTTTGGATTGGTTACTGGTGTGTAAAAGGGAGGGGTGAATCCTGGGTTGTCACGAATAGAACCGGTAGCAGGGCTGCGGTAAATGATGTTAAAGGGGCGATGATGTGGCACGAATCGTGTTTTGAGGGTTGTGGTGGATCGGATGAGTAGCGGGGCTGCGATAAATGGTATTAAAGGGATAATGATGTATGGGTTTTCGATATGATTTTGGTTATGGTGGTTGGCAGTGGGGCTGCAGGGATGGGTTGGAATGTGAACGGACTATGGGTTGTGAATAATAAATAAAAGTGGGGGAGTTAATGAATGGTGGGTCATGGTAATGGAATGGTATTAATAATCAACGGGTTGGTTGGTTGATAAGAAGGACTTTGTTGTGCTGTTTGTCTTTTCCTAACTTGATTTTTGGATGGCAGGGATATTTTTTACGAATGATCGATGTGGTTGGTTGTGGATAGTTGCCCAGTAGTTAAGTAACTAATAAACTAATTTTGCTGATATGTGAAAACCTAAATGGGGTTGGGGTTGTTTGTTGTATGCATGCTTCATAGTAGTAGTGCCAAGGCACGTTCTCAGTTTCTCTATTTTGAATCCATAGGTTGGGCTGTGTGTTTGGTATACATATATATATCTGTATCTTTTGTGTTTTATCGCACCCCACCCATGTTGAGCACTTAGTGCCAAACACTCCCATTTCATGGGAGAGGGTGGTTTCCCCTTAGTTACTAGCTCCTTCCTGCTCCTTCTTCCCTAGGCTTTGATGGCTTGAGGCGACCTTACACCTAAGACTCTTTAGGTAGGTTTCGATTGGGGGGTTTTAGCCCAAGAATCTTCGGGCAAGTTCTACTGTTTCCCAAGAATCTTCGGGATGATCCCCAGGTGTGTGCAAGCGGGATGTGTGGTTGTGGGGCCTAGGTGTGTGCGGGCGGGATACGTGGTTGTGAATCCCAAGTGTGTGAGAGAGGGATACGTAGTTTTGAGGCCCAGGTGTGTGCGGGCGGGATACGTGGATGTGAGTCCTAGGTGTGTCCCGGCAGGATGCGTGGTTGTGAGGCCCAGGTGTGTGCGGGCGGGGAGAGTGTGGCAGTGTCAGGACGTTCACCGTTAGGAAGAGCATCAAACTAAAGGGAAATGGTGCGGGGTACCCAATACTCTTGTTCTTATATACTACTACCTGTTGTGATTGTGTTTTTGGTGAGTGTGGCTGGTGAGGTTGGGTGGATAGAATTCCTTGCTAGGTTTCTTCTGTTGTTCTCACGGGACATTAGGATGCCTTCCCACTTGTGCACGAGATTTTTAGGTTTCCCTACTGAGTATACTTTTATGCTCACCCTACGTTTACTTTTAGGTTTCCAGGAGGACTACCAGGGTCATGTGGGACCCTACTAGTCAGACAGTTGGAGTTGTTGCAGTTGTTGTACTCTTGTTTTCTTTTGGTATTGTACTTTGAGCTTTCTTGTACTTGTACCTTGTTATAAAATTGTTTAAACATGCATGTGGTATGGGTTTGGGTTTATTTATATACACTTTTTCTTTTCCTTTTTGGTGGTTGACTTGTCCTATTTCCTGATATTAAATAATAAAAAGGGTAATGCCTCCCATATTTGTGAAAACTCATACCCTTGGTGCTAGTCGCCACCCCGGGGCCTACTTGAGTCGGGACTCGGGGGTCCTTATCTCCCTTTCACCATTTCCAGCTCAGGAGGGGCATCTTTTGTGGGAGGGGGTCGTGACAGAATGGTATCAGAGGCTGATGGTTGAGAGATAGGATGGAGTCTGGAGTTAGGCACAATGAGGATTGCATGGGATGGTAGGGAAACAATGTTAGTTAATCTTGGTGCATGACATAGGCCAGGGAAGACCCGCTAGGAAACGGGATTTTAGGGCCCCCTGTGATCCGATGCAAGGACTCCGAGCCTACCGAACAACCAAGTAAGACTACATTGATTGCAAGGTAGAGACCTTAGGGAAGGTAAATGCATCATCATGATTTTGTTTTACTTGATTTGGGTGTTCTGGGAACGAAATTGAAAAAAAATGATAAAATAAAACCTTGATAAATTTCCTTACTACTTGGGATTAGGCAATCTTTTTTTATCATATAGCTATGGCACCTGGACGTCATCCCCGGGTGGCTCAGATGGCCGAGGCCCAGCAGATTTAGGTGGTCGATCAGTTGAGGATTGACCGAGAGGAGGAAGATAGCCAGTGGCAGAAGACTCTCCGTTCTTTCCAGCGGCAACCCCTCAAGAAGTATGAGGGTAGTACTTCGGTTACGGAGATGGAAGGGTGGCTTGAGGAGCTAGGGATTGCTTTTACCTTGATTCGTGCTTCGATGGAGTACTGGGTTCCCCTAGCAGTCAGTCAGCTGAGAGGTGCGGCGCGATAGTGGTGGATTCTCTACCTCAGAGAGAGGATATAGGCAGAGATTCCATGGGCTGACTTTGAGAAGGAATTCTGAGAGGAATTCCTTTCTTCCATGATCAAGGCGGAGAAGCGGCAGGAGTTACTCTCCCTTCAGCAGGGGAGTATGTCGGTACAAGAATTGGGGATCAAGTTCAAGGATCTCCTGCACTTTTCTCCGGATCTCTTTCTGGATGAGGAGTCTCGGGCGAGACGTTTGGAGGAGGCGCTTCGTCCTTCGCTCCAGTATGTTGTTACCCCCTTCACCCTTCCGACGTACTTGGCAGTACAGAATAAGGCAGAGGTTGTATAGAGGATGCACTCGCTGGGAGGTGCACCACGAGAGGGGATTCGTCTAGGTTCGTCAAAGGGGAAGGCAGTCAGCAGCAGGTCTCCTGCAATGGGACTTTCCAGGTTCAGGCCAGTAGGGAGCAGGCCCCAGCAGTTCCAGTTCAGATCTTCAGGTCCTCTTCCCTTCTTCACAAGTCTAGGACCGAAGTGTTTTTCTTGTGGAGGTTTTAGGAACTTTTAGAGTCGGTACCCGACCTGAGCTCAGTACGGTGGAGGTGGGAAGGTTCAACGCCCGCCTCAGCAGCACCAGTTGCTGGCGAGGCCCTTCCAGCAGTAGAAAGACCCTGCTCATCTGAGGGAAGACTTTGCGGGAGGAGGCCGACCTCAGGGTGCTCCTCAGGGACCTCGAACAGGGCATGGTCGGGGAGGTGGATGACATCAGAGAGGCAGAGGAGATGTGCGTGGAAAGTTTCACGCAGCAGAGTTGGCAGCTCTGACAGGACCAGAGGTGGTGCGAGGTACGATTTTTTTGTTCAGCACTCTTGTTTCTTCTTTGTTCGATTCGGGAGCTTTTCACTTCTTTGTTCCACCTTGTCTTGCCCATGCTTTGGGACTAGACGTAGAGAGACTTTCCGTACCACTGGTGCTGAGTACACCAGTTGGAGGCCAGACCAGCGTATCTTGTGTTTTCCGGGGATGTGGGCTGACATTGGGACCACATCAATCTAGTGGGGACCTTCTTCTGTTACATATGCAGCCATACGATGTCATCCTAGGCATCGACTGGTTTTTTATATTACTGTCGTTATCGACTGCTTCCGGATAAGAGTCGTGTTCTCCGACGTGGATAGGAAGCGCGTATCTTTTGTTGGCGAGAGGAGCTATCAGGTAGGAAGCTGACATGTGAAGCCTCTCCTTTCCTTGTTAGGCGGGTTATCAGTGGTTCCTGGTGATATAGAGATGATGGATGTCCTGGAGGTTTTTGGGGAGTTCCTCAATGTTTTTCCTGAGGAGGTTGTGACTCTACCCCCCGACGTGAAGTTGAGTTCAGGATAGACTTACAGCCTGGTGCATGTCCAATTTCGATGGCCCCTTATCGGATGACACCTTCGGAGTTGCGGGAGGTGCGGATTCAGATTGACGATCTGATAGAGAAGGGTTTTGTTCGACCCAACGTATCGCTATGGGGAGCTCTAGTTTTGTTTGTGAAGAAGTCAGATGGTAGTCTCAGGCTATGCATAGTTGAACCAGGTAACGGTCAAGAATTGTTACCCCCTTCCAAGGATAGATGATCTCTTCGAACAACTGAGGGGAGCAGGTTGGTTTTCCAAGATTGATCTATGATCTGGATATCATCAGCTAAGGGTAAAGTACAATGACATCTCGAAGAAGACTTTAAGGTGCAGGTATGGGAACTTCGAGTTCGTAGTGATGCCGTTTGGAGTTACGAATGCACCAGTTGTGTTCATGGGACTTATGAACTTTGTCTTCCGAGAGTTTCTGGACCAGTTCGTCATTGTGTTTATCGATGACATCCTGATCGACTCAAGATCAGAGGAGGATCACATTGAGCATCTCAGGGCAGTCTTAGAAGTCCTTCGACACCACCAGATTTACGGGAAATTGTCGAAGTGTAAGTTCTTGATGCAAGAAGTACACTTCCTTGGGCACGTGGTGTCTCAACATGGAGTGTTGGTGGACCCGTCGAAGGTGGAGGCAGTTGTTTCTTGGGAAACACCCAAGAGCGTGGTAGAAGTTCGTAGTTTCCTAGGGTTAGCAAGTTACTATCAGAGGTTCGTTTTGGACTTCTCTCAAGTTGCTGCTCCATTGACAGCTTTGACTAGGAATAACCAGGTCTTCCTATGGAGAGAGAAATGCCAGAAGGCTTTCAACTACCTGAAGGAGAAGTTGGTCAGTGCTCCCATACTTAGGTTGCTAGAGGAAGGGTTGTTGTATGAGGTGTTTTTTTGTAGAGACCCGAAGCTTAACGTACATAGACATTACATTACTTTTGCGGAATACTTAGTACATAACAAAAACACACACACAAGGACCGTAATAGTTTAGTGTCTTTGGAAACTCGGAATATAATCTTCTAATCATGGTGAAATATCTTCAACATCTCCCATAAAGATCTTCTTTTTTTAAACATAAATCCTTTCTTTATATCCTGGGGAAAAGAAAACATAAAAGGGTGAGCTCAAATGCTCAGTAAGGTTAAACAAAAGAAATATCAATCACGTCATATTCATAAGAACATATCTTTTGGAAATCTTAACCTACAAAAGAGATAATAATTTCATAACATGGGATAAATCATAGTAGTGAAATGTAATCCCAATAATCATAACTTAAAACATGAAACTTTGTGTCATACACACATAATCATAGAGAATCATTTCTTATTAGTCAAGACTCATTGCCAAGACTATCTTAGTGGACAAAGTCCCTTTCTGAACCGAGTTCACTCCTCGTTTCAGTCCTGTTTCACTGAACCGGTATAACCTACCATTCCATCCATGTCTATCTCATGAGATATAAAATCTTTAACCAATGCATTGGATGGAGATATAGGTCCCACCCATCTCATAATGATACCATTCTTATGTGTGGCACAAAATCATAAACCATACATCATAGCATAACCCATGTAATAAAAATGGGAATCTTAAACATCATGACATCATAAAACAATTAATATAAGATAAAGGAATTCATAAAAATAATTCCATCACAAAATAATGAAATAAATGTAATAATAGGGATAAAAACAGAACCCTTTATTATCTTAGATGGAAAATAATTTTGATAAAACACTTGAACTCCATTCTTGAGGAAAATATCCTTTCTACTTCAAAAACACTTTTCCTTTCTTAACATGTCATAAAATTATATACTAAAAGAAGTTGATTAAAAATAAACTTCAAAACTTTTAAATGAAGCTTCTTTGAAATAATGTTTTAAAAATCCATTCATGCCGTATAAGTTAAAAAAAACATTCTTCGTACTTTTGTCAGAAAAGTCAAAAAGTACCTCGTACGAAAAAGGACAAAAGATTCCTTTCATATCTTTTACTAAAAACTCACCGAAGGGTAAAATTGGATTTAAACAATTGTAGGTGGATGTAAACAAAATTACATATTGAGGAAACATGGACGTGGATGATAAAATACACCCTAGTAAATACCAAAGTATAAACAATCTCGGATAAAAATGAGATTGTGATATTTTCCCTTACCTTAGGTCCGATTTGCTTCGTAAGTGTCCAAACCTCCTGTATAATGATTTAAATAATGTTATTGACTTATTCCAGAATCATACTTATTGTTATGATATCATATATGGTCATATTCTTATCTTATTATTAGTAATATTTCATTACTACTTGTTATTCGGGTGTTTATTACTTTTTTGTTCTTATGCGTGTTTGTCGAATAAATTCTTATTCTTCTCTTTAGGTTATAGATACCTCATTTACAGAATGGTATTATTGTAATATATATCATATTAATTCATTCAATTCATTTATATAATCATTATGCAATGAATATCACGTAGAACGAATCGCATCACATCGTGGAGACGGTATTCCGTACGTACGCACGAGCGATGATATCGTTCCCATGATCGTGGAATTGTATTGGAGTGTATGTATACTATTTTAGAATCAATATCACTTTTTAATAGTCATATATAGTCATTATTTACACCATTATACCCATCCAAGTAAGGTGGTGGTGGAAAATAGATTACACCACGGCGTGGAGATGATATTCCGTACGTACGCACGCGCGGTGATTTCTTTTTCCATAGGATGGATAGATGGTGAAATAGGGTTGTTTCATAATTATAATAACATATCAGTATATGAGTGATACTGATGTTATTGCTTCATAATGAAACAACTAAAGAAGAATAAGTGGAAGAAGAAATAAAGATGAAAGAATCGGTAACGAACATTACCTCTTCTTTGAAGTGCTTCTTTGAGACCTCCTTTTAGGGTACTAAAATAGGTCTTTGAAGAAGACCAGAACCTCTTGGATATTTCTAGGGAAGTGGAGAGGAGAAATTGGAAGGGTTTTTCCGAGATTTAATGCTCAAAGTGGTGTGAGGAAGAGGGAGGAGGAGGTTCCCTTTTATAAGGGAGGAGAGGGGTACCTTTGGAATAACTAAAACTATTTTTTTATTATAAAGTCAAATTCGGTTTTAAATAGATCCAAATTGATTTATTTCGAATCTAAGGTGGGTATGGGTAGAAATTATCTCATCCAATATAATTTAGACAAGTTTAGGTTCCTATTTTAACCTTATCATTTAGATTTAACATTAAGTTAAATAATTTTACTTTTACCGTGTCTTCTTGTGTTCTTATACTATAAGGTTAATAAACTTACTATAAGAAGCCAAAAGAACCCCAAGTTGTTTATTATTAATATATATAACCTTATCTAAGTCATTTGGCCGAACCTTAGATTTTTAGAAATAAAATAACAATTAATAATATAATATTTGTTTTAAAAACTATTTTATGTCAATTTTGACACTATTTAGTAATTGATTTTTGTGAAAATCATAACAGAATGATTAGTTCGAAAAAAGTTTAATAAATCAATACTAACATGTAATATTAACCTATAAAATTAGTTTAATTCATAAAAAGTCTGAAATTATATTTATTTGAGTATTTATAACATCAATTATGTCAATAATTCATTAATAAGACAATTACTGCATCATCTTTGTGTCATAATAAATGATAATTATTTAATCCCTAAAAATTCTAAATAAATTCCTATGATGTAGATAATTGTATTATATTTCTAGAGACTATTCATGTTCTAAGTTTCATGAAGTGTATCACTAAATTAAAATTATTGTACTTATAAGATTTAAGAAAGTGACATGTTGTCACATTCTTTGGTTTTAATAATAATTAAATTATTTTCATGGAAAAAAGTCCATTAAATGAATATAATCCAACCCTTAGGTGATATGGGTAGAACTTTAGTCATCCAATAGGATTTTGACATGTGTTAGGGTAATTTTATAATATTATATTTACCCTTAATTACCCGATTTACCTTTAACTATGGTAAATAAAATTTACCGTAGTTACTATTCATAATTCCCAAAAATAAAAAGTAGCTTATTAACATAATTTGGATTCACTGATTCAAAATATGGAATCAATTTTTCCAAATTCAATACACAAAATTTGCAGAAATTAAATTCAAATTAATCTCGTTGTCGAAAGAAAACAGGTTTTTCTTTAAAACATTACAAAAGATTGAATTGATTTATCCTACGAATTCAAGGTAGAATCAATGCTAATTACATACATTATATTAAATGGTAAAAATATATTCTATTTATACTTTAAAACCATTCAATATTATAATTTAACCATATAAATTATTGCGATGAAAAAAGTTGTTTTTAATTAAAATATAGTGTGTTTTTACTATTCATCAAAATATGAAAGTTACCAGAATAATATGAAAAATTTATTCAAAGTAAATTTTTATTTCATGATTTCAAAGAAGAATTTTATTTTGTCAAATTAAACTTATAAACATGTCAAAAACTAGATTTAAAGTGGGTGCGCCATCAAAAGGTGGCAAAACTTTATTTTTTGAAAAATACTTATTTTACCCGAAAAATTTATTTTGTTCTTATACCATGTATTAGAAAATGTGTAAGACAAATAATAATGTTATAAGATTCAAAATTTAGTTAATAATATTCATAACGGCTAGTTCATAATAATATTATAATAATATATCATTGTTTAGTAAAACCCGGTATTGCGTACAACACACGCTATCGAGGAAGGTCGCGATTGCGTGTAATGCAAGCCAAGTCAGGGTTGCGTGCTGTGCAAGAATCCTTCGTTGTTTCGTATAACATAATCCAACCATATTTAATTTATACATTGAATATATATATATATATACTCAATGTTGCGTAGAATAACTATTATCAAAATTGTGTGTAACACGATCCAAGAATAGTGTTGCGTATACTGCAAACTAATACGGTGTTGTGTATAGCGCAAGGTAATCTTGGTGTAGCACACAACACAAGACATTAATGAAATTAAAAGAATATTTTTCATAAAATCTCGGGGTGTTACATTATACCCCCCTTAAAATGAATTTCTCCCTCGAAATTCATCGGGGTTATAAATGGTTTACTATTCGAAAGTTTCTTTAATAGAAACCCACATCGTAAAAAGGAATACCAAAACCAATCTTTAAAAACAAAAGTATGAAGCATAAAGGTTACCCAAATAAACTAATCACTGGGTTTCCACATAGGTGAAAATATGGATAAGGAAGAGAAATCTAACCATCATATTCTGATGGAGAGTGGTAGAGAACATGACTATGGAAAAGCCAGCAATCACAAAGCCATAAATTTGTGACGATCTAAGGTACCATCTAATTCATCAGATATAAGATCACTAGGACAACATTTTTTGTTTTCAAGATCATTTCCCTAAAGTTGATGAAATTGGAATTAGAAGAAATACTTTTGTGATTTTGGTATAGTCTCACCATTTTTCATTCTTTGGACAATTTCCACTTCATCTCTTAAAGAAATGAAGTTGAATTTGTCATTCGTGATGTGTTAGCAGATCATGTGATATAATGATGGGTCATTCCATCTGTCTCAAACAAAAGGTTAGAAAAGTTATCAAAAAATACGTAAGTCCATCTATAGTGAGATTAATCATATATGGTTCCTAAAATGGACTTATACTTCATATATCATACTACTTAATATAATAAAACTAGTTTCTACTAAACATGGACTTCCTGTAGGCCAGTGGTAGGCGATAAAGGCCAGTCACACTTCGGTTGTGGGTTTGATTCCCACAGCCTTGTCCGACGCGATGGGTTGTCGCCCGTCCTGCAGGTTGTCCTTTTTCTAAATCTATATTACTATAACATCCCATCAACAATATCAAAAAAAAAGTTTTATCCTTAAACAATACTAACTTATGTCCAACATAATCCATTCCAATCTTTAGTCTTATCTAAAATACTTCGTTCCAAGCTCATAATATAAAGAAAATGATCACGTGAATGCCATCATTTATCCCCCATATATCATAAGATATATCTTGTCGGTCAAATTACAAACATGTGAATACCTTAATCATGTATTCTCTTAAAGAATTAATATCCATTGAACCTTATTGAAAACATGAATGCAGTTAAAAGTTAACACTTTCCACATACCAAAATCCTCAAAATTCTATATCCTCAAACCATGATATCACTTAGTCCTTCTATCAATCATGAGCTCATGAATACTATCAAACATATTAGATTCTCTTTATCCCTTCATTATGTGCATATCATCTGCTTTCCAAAAATATTTCAATCACTTTTCATGGTTACTGATGCCATAAAATTATTTAAATCCATAATAGACCAAAACATAAATATTCCAATATTCCACGATACTATATACAACATTATTCTGGAATCCCATTACATAAACACTTAATCATTCTACCACATCGTTACCATATTCAACATCGCCAATGGTGATCACATGTGACTTCCCTTTGTCCTTTGCCTTAAGTGGTTGCTCATGTCGATCATCACTAACCCTTGGATTAGGGCATTTATTAGCATAATGCCCCATTTCCTTGCACTTGAAGCATTGAAGTGTAGTAGGTTCATTCTGTGTATCCCTTTCTTTGTTTGCATCATTAGGCATCTTCTTCCCATCATTGTGGCATTAAAATGCCCGATGACATTCCTTTCCACATTTGAAACATTTACTTGTCCCTTTAAGACAATATCCACCATGCTTCTTTCCACACTTTGAGCATAAGGAAACATTCATCTTCTTTTCACCATTATTTTGAGATTTCTCCTTGAACTCCATCTTTCGTTTCTTGTCAAAACTATGAGATGGATAAGTAACACCAACTTCCATTTCTACCTTGATAGCACAACTCACAATTTCTTCATAGCTACTGAAGTCTCTTATAGCTAATGCCCTTCGAAGATTTGGTTTTAAGCCACTGAAGAATCGATCAACTTTACTTTCAGGTTGGATGATAAATCCAGATGCATACCGTGCAAGCCTTGTAAAATTCGCTTCGTATATACCAACAGATTCATCATCCTTTTGCTTTAGTTCAAGGAAACTCCTTCTCTATCTTTGTTCGAAGAATACGAGGGAAGTACTTATTGAAAAATAAGTTCTTGAACTCGTCCCATTCCATGGACTCAATTTCATCTCTTTTCCTCGTATTCTTGATAAGATTCCACTATTGATCAGTTTCACCTTCCAAACGATATACTGCTAAGATGACTTTATCATGTTCAAAACATTGAAGAACTGAAAATATCTTTTCAGTGGTACTGATCCATTGTTCAGCAACAAGTGGATCAGAAGACCCACTGAAAGAAGGTGGACGTTGCCTCATGAAGGACTCAATAGAATGTTGTTCCCTTCTCTGCTCATTTGGAAGTCCAGAATGATTCATAGCTTGTGTAAGTATAGCAATAAGATTTTGCACTCCATCTCCCATAACATTTGTTTTTTCATGAGGACAATCATTTCATTGTCCATTACATTTATCAACACGGTTCCTTCGGGTTCCAGCCATCGTCTAAAACCCAAAAAGAATAGTGTGAGAGGAAAAAATAATGCTAGGGAAAGAAACATAATAAAGGGGGAGTACCTTCAATATCTAACATCTTAGGTTTAATTCTATGATCGTTAATGTAATTCTAGTACTATAACCTATACGTATACTTAACCTTAGGGACATCCCTAGACATACCTTAGAAATATCTCTAGGGATCTCACTAAAGTTCTTGCATCCTAGTTTCCAAAGGTTAACTAAACCTTTCCTCTGATACCAACTGTAGAGAACCGAATCTTAATGTACATAGACATTACATTACTTTTGTGGAATACTTAGTACATAACAAAAACACACACACAAGGACCGTAATAGTTTAGTGTCTTTGGAAACTCGGAATATAATCTTCTAATCGTGGTGAAAGATCTTCAACATCTCCCATAAAGATCTTCTTTTTTTTAACCTAAATCCTTTCTTTATATCCTGGGGAAAAGAAAACATAAAAGGGTGAGCTCAAATGCTCAGTAAGGGTAAACAAAAGAAATATCAATCACATCATATTCATAAGAACATATCTTTTGGAAATCTTAACCTGCAAAAGAGATCATAATTTCATAACATGGGATAAATCATAGCAGTGAAATTTAATCCCAATAATCATAACTTAAAACATGAAACTTTGTGTCATACACACATAATCATAGATAATCATTTCTTATTAGTCAAGACTCATTGCAAAGACTATCTTAGTGGACAAAGTCCCTTTCTGAACCGAGTTTACTCCTCGTTTCAGTCCTATTTCACTGAACCGATATAACGTACCGTTCCAGCCATGTCTATCTCATGAGATAAAAAATCTTTAACCAATGCATTGGAGGGAGATATAGGTCCCACCCATCTCATAATGATACCATTCTTATGTGTGCCACAAAATCATAAACCACACATCATAGCATAACCCATGTAATAAAAATGGGAATCTTAAACATCATGACATCATAAAACAATTCATATAAGATAAAGGAATTCATAAAAATAATTCCATCAAAACATAATCAAATAAATGTAATAATAGGGATAAAAACAGAACCCTTTATTATCTTATATGGAAAATAATTTTGATAAAACACTTGAACTCCATTCTTGAGGAAAATATCCTTTCTACTTCAAAAACACTTTTACTTTCTTAACATGTCATAAAATTATATACTAAAAGAATTTGATTAAAAATAAACTTGAAAACTTGTAAAGGAAGCTTCTTGTAAATAATGTTTTAAAAATCCATTCATGCCATATAAGTTAAAAATACATTCTTCGTACTTTTGTCAGAAAAGTCAAAAAGTACCTCGTACGAAAAACGACAAAAGATTCCTTTCATATCTTTTACTAAAAACTCACCGAAGGGTAAAATTGGATTTAAAAAATTGTAGGTGGATGGAAACAATATTACATATTGAGGAAATATAGATGTGGATGATAAAATACACCCCAGTAAATACCAAAGTATAAACAATCTCGGATAAAAATGAGATTGTGATATTTTCCCCTACCTTAGGTCCGATTTGCTTCGTAAGTGTCCAAACCTCCTGTATAATGATTTAAATAATGTTATTGACTTATTCTATAATCATACTTATTGTTATGATATCATATATGGTCATATTCTTATCTTATTATTAGTCATATTTCATTACTACTTGTTATTCGGGTGTTTATTACTTTTTTGTTCTTATACGTGTTTGTCGAATAAATTCTTATTCTTCTCTTTAGGTTATAGATACCTCATTTACAGAATGTTATTATTGTAATATATATCATATTCATTCATTCAATTCATTTATATAATCATTATTCAATGAAGATCATGTAGAACGAATCACATCACATCGTGGAGACGGTATTCCGTACGTACGCACGAGTGATGATATCATTCCCATGATTGTGGAATTGTATTGGAGTGTATGTATACTATTTCAGAATCAATATCACTTTTTAATAGTCATATATAGTCATTATTTACACCATTATACCCATCCAATTAAGGTGGTGGTGGAAAATAGATTACACCACGGCATGGAGACGGTATTCCGTACGTACGCACGCGCGGTGATTTCTTTTTCCGTAGGATGGATAGATGGTGAAATAGGGTTGTTTCATACTTATAATAACATATCATTATATGAGTGATACTGATGTTATTACTTCATAATGAAACAACTAAAGAAGAATAATTGGAAGAAGAAATAAAGATGAAAGAATCGGTAACAGACATTACCTCTTCTTTGAAGTGCTTCTTTGAGACCTCCTTTTAGGGTACTAAAATAGGTCTTTGAAGAATACCAGAACCTCTAGGATGTTTCTAGGGAAGTTTAGAGGATAAATTTTCAGGGTTTGGATGAGCTTGAAGGCTCAAAGTGGTGTGAGGAAGAGGGAGGAGGAGGTGCCCTTTTATAAGGGAGGAGAGGGGTACCTTTGGAATAACTAAAACTATTATTTTATTATAAAGTCAAATTCGGTTTTAAATAGCTCCAAATTGATTTATTTCGAGGCTAAGGTGGGGATGGGTTGAAATTATCTCATCCAATAGAATTTAGAAAAGTTTAGGTTCTTATTTTAACCTTATCATTTAGATTTAACATTAAGTTAAATAATTTTACTTGTACCGTGTCTTCTTGTGTTTTTATACTATAAGGTTAATAAACTTACTATAAGAAGCCAAACGAACCCCAAGTTGTTTATTATTAATATATATAACCTTATCTAAGTCATTTGGCCGAACCTTAGATTTTTAGGAATAAAATAACAATTAATAATATAATATTTGTTTTAAAAACTATTTTATGTCAATTTTGACACTATTTAGTTATTGATTTTTTTTGAAAATAATAACAGAATTATTATCTCAAAAAAAGTTAATTAAATCAATACTAACATATCATATTAACCTATAAAATTAGTTTAATTCATAAAAAGTCTTAAATTACATTTATTTGGGTATTTATAACATCAATTATGTCAATATTTCATTAATAAGAAAATTATTGCATCATCTTTGTGTCATAATAAATGATAATTATTTAATCCCTAAAAATTATAAATAAATTCCTATGATGTAGTAATTATATTAGATTTCTGGAGACTATACATGTTCGAAGTTTCATGAAGTGTATCACTAAATTAAAATTATTATACTTATAAGATTTAAGAAAGTGACATGTTGTCACATTCTTTGGTTTTAATAATAATTAAATTATTTTCATGGAAAAAAGTCCATTAAATGAATCTAATCCAACCCTTAGGTGATATGGGTCGACTTTTATTCATCCAATAGAATTTTGACATGTGTTAGCGTAATTTTATAATATTATATTTACCCTTAATTACCTGATTTACCTTTAACTATGGTAAATAAAATTTACCGTAGTTACTATTAATAATTCCCAAAAATAAAAAGTAGCTTATTAACATAATTTGCATACAATGATTCCAAATATGGAATCCATTTTTCCAAATTCAATACACAAAAGTTGCAGAAATTAAATTAAAATTAATCCCGTTGTCGAAAGAAAACGAGTTTTTCTTTAAAACATTGCAAAAGATTGAATTGATTTATCCTACGAATTCAAGGTAGAATCAATGATAATGACATAAATTATATTAAATGGTAAAAATATATTCTATTTATACTTTAAAACCATTCAATGTTATAATTTAACCATATAAATTATTGCGATGAAAAAAGTTGTTTTTAATTAAAATATAGCGTGTTTTTACTATTCATCAAAATATGAAAGTTACCAGAATAATATGAAAAATTTATCCAAAGTAAATTTTTATTTCATGATTCCAAATAAGAATTTTATTTTGTCAAATTTAACTTATAAACATGTCAAAAACTAGATTTAAAGTGGGTGCGCCATCAAAAGGCGGCAAAACTGCATTTTTTGAAAAATACTTATTTTACCCGAAAAAATTATGTTGTTCTTATACCATGTTTTAGAAAATGTGTAAGATGAATAATAATGTTATAAGATTAAAAATTTAGTTAATACTATTCATAACGGCTAGTTCATAATAATATTATAATAATATATCGTTGTTTAGTAAAACCCGGTATTACGTACAACACACGCTATCGAGGAAGGTCGCGATTGCATGTAATGCAAACCAAGTCAGGGTTGCGTGCTGTGCAAGAATCCTTCGTTGTTTCATATAACATAATCCAAACATATTTCATTTATACATTGAATATATATATATATACTCAATGTTGCATAGAATAACTATTATCAAAATTGTGTGTAACACGATCCAAGAATAGTGTTGTGTATACTGCAAGCTAATACGGTGTTGCGTATAGCGCAAGGTAATCTTGGTGTAGCATACAACACAAGACATTAATGAAATTAAAAGAATATTTTTCATAAAATCTCGGGGTGTTACATGTGTGATGCTTCTAGCCTTGGTCTGGGGTGTGTGCTGATGCAGAAGAAGGGAGTGATCTGTTATGGGTCTAGACAGTTACGCATTCACGAGCGTAACTATGCCACCTGTGACCTAGAGATTACAGAAATAGTGTTCGAACTGAAGTTGTGGCGACATTACCTCTTTGGGGAGCACTTTGTGGTCTTCTCAGATCACAAGAGCCTGCGTTATATCTTCTCCTGGCGTGACCTGAACCTGCGGAAGTGGAGATGGGTCGAGTTTCTCCAAGAATATGACTTTGAGATCTCTTACACTGAAGGTAATGGAAACGTTGTGGCTGATACCCTGAGCAGGAAGTCACATAAGGAAGTGGTTCGGGAATCCATTGATGCTTGGAAAGCATTGGGAGAGTTGGCCGCCTTGCACTTGGATGCCAGGGTAGAAGGTGTTAGAGGCTATTTGTTTCAGATGACGGTGCAGTCCTCCTTGTTGCAGCAGGTGGAAGAGTCTCAGTGGGGGGACTCCGAGGCAGAAGTGATGCGGGATCGTGTCGATCAGGGAAACGCTCCAGAAGGATGTTCAGAGGACAGCCAACATCGGATGCTTTTCCATGGAAGGTTGTTTGTTCCAGAGGCGATGCATGAGGGAGTTCTCCATGAGTTCCATATCTCAGCATTGGAGGTACATCTAGGAGTTTCTAAAATGTACCGAGGCCTGAGGGAACAGTTTTAGTGGCCCAAGGTGAAACGGGAAGTGGCAGAGTTTGTGGATAAATGCCTAGTGTGTCAGCAAGTGAAGGATAAACACCGTGTTCCCAGTGGTTTGTTGCATCCTTTAGATGTCCCCGAGTGGAAGTGGGATGAAATCTTAATGGACTTCGTCACAGGACTACCCAGAGCTCAGGTTGGTTATGATGTTATCTGGGTAGTGGTGGATCGACTGACGAAATCAGCTCACTTCTTAGCAATTAAGGAGTCAGGCCCAGTGAGTACCTTAGCACAGAGGTACGTAGACGAGGCTGTGTGGTTGCATGGAGTTCCAAATACTATCATCTCAGATCGGGATACTCGGTTTACCTCACGAGTCTGGAGGGGGTTACAGCTTGCTTTTGGCACCCAGCTACGCCTTAGCACTACTTTCCACCCCCAGACCAATGGACAGACAGAGCGGACTATCCAGACGTTGGAGGACATGCTGCGAGCATGTGTTCTGGATTTCATAGTATCATGGGTACGACACTTGCCTTTAGTAGAGTTATCCTACAACAACAGCTTCCACTCTACTATTGGAATGGCACCGTTTGAGGCTTTGTATGGAAGACCATGTCGTTCACCCATTTTCTAGGCATAGGTTGGTGAGAGAGGTGCTTTTGGGCCAGAGGTAGTGCAGCTCACCACAGAGAAAGTCCAGCTTGTACGTGAGAGGATGAAAGCGGCTCAGGACCGACAGAAGTCTTATGTTGATCGTTGGAGGAGGCCCTTGGAGTTCGAGGTGGGAGATCATGTGTTCTTGAAGTTTTCCCCTCGACGGGGGCAGTGGAGGTTTTGGAAAGGGAGAAAGCTCTCACCTAGGTTCATCGGACCTTTTGAGGTGCTGAGGCGAGTCGGAGAGGTGGCATATCAGCTAGCCCTGCCACCTCAATTGGAGAAGGTTCATGACGTCTTCCATGTCTCCCAGCTTTGTCGGTACTTACATAACGACTCTCACATTATCGACTGGTGAGAGTTAGATATGGGAGACGACACGACCTTCGAGGAATGACCAATCAGAATCGAGGATCGTAAAGAGAAGGTGCCCTGTGGACGAACCATTCCGTTGGTTCATGTGTTGTGGAGGCATGGCGGCCTCAAGGAGAGCACTTGGTAGTGGGAGACCCAGATGCACGCTCAGTACCCGGAGTTGTTTTCACTTGTGTTTTCCCTTGTTCTTTTGAGCTTTGTGTTGATGTTATACTCTGTACCTTTGGTATATGGAATGCTTGGCTTGTCGGTTGTGAGAACTTTTGTTTCCTTGTTCCCTGGTAATGTGTAACATGTCCGGATGTTTGGGGAAAGGGAAAAACCTGATCCTTAATCGAGACGCATTAATGCGGATGCGATTGAACCCGTGCGGGCGAGTCAGTGCCACCTAAAGCGGATAATATCTCGACATAGGAGAAGGAATTTTTCCCCAAACCACATGTTCGGGAAGTGTGTTGGTTGTACGGTGTTGGGGGAAGTGTAAGTTGGAAAATCCTAATGTGTAAAAGTGGGAAGACCCAATTCTTAATCGAGATGCATTAATGAGGATGCGATTAAACCCGTGCAGGCGAGTCAGTGCCGCCTAAAGCGGATAATATCTCGACATATGAGAAGGAATTCCTAACACATATGATTAGGGATGTTGGTTGGTTTCCTATTATAACGAGAACCCTAAGAGGTATCTTGTTGGGTTCCTCTAGGTTGGTTTTTGAATTCTCAGGGATGAGAATGTTTCAAGAGGTATCTGATGTAATGGCCCGGACCTCTTCGGCCCATTCCTTTGTCAAAAATAAGGTCACGAAGTGTTCTGGAGGGTAAAATGGACTTTTCCCACACTTTTTAGAATTTTGAAACTACACGCCATGTAGTGTGAGTAAACACCGTGTACCCCCTCGCTGGGTATACCCCGTGTTGAAGGCTGTGTCCTTACTGTGTGAAATAAATGGGTACACACTGTGTGTCCAGTACTACACGCCGTGCAGTCCTTCCCCGCGTACGTGTTACCAGTCAACAGACGTGTGCTGTGTTGGATTCGTGTCTTTGCCGTGTGAAATAAATGGGTACACGCCGTGTGTCCAAACTACACGCCATGTAATCCTTACCTGCATATGTGTTACCCTCAAACCGTGTGTTGACCAGTCAACGGTCGCGGAGCCGTGGGGGAAGCCATGTGGAGACCATGTGAAACGGCTGAGTACACGTTGTGTACCATAAAGTACACGCCGTGTACTTTTGCTTTTCTCACCTATAGAAGGAGGGGTCCCCTCCTCCTTTTCAACTCACCCCTCTCCTCCCCTTTCCTCTGAGCAGAGTTCTCCCAAGAGACTCGAAGGCTCTTTCTTCCATAACTTCTTCATCCGAGCTCCGATTTACGATCCGTCAGCGACCATGAGATCGTAACGAAGAGGAAAAACTTCTAAGCTTGGATCCATTGTCTTTCCTTTGGCCTTTACTTTCCAACTTCCACCTGAGGAAGTTTTTTCGAGACTCGACGGAAGTGACGGACGCCGACAGACGTCTTCTAAAGTTGATCCCGGGGAGCGTTGTGATCAGAACCTGTTGAGGTAGGGATCATACCTTCATCTCTATAAATTGTGCATCATGAGGGGTAGGTATCCTCTTTCTTTCATAAGAAACAGTTAAACCATCAAATAAAGATAATAACTGGTTAAAGAACGGGGATGGGGAAGTTGTTATGTTTATTTCTATTTATATCCTGTGATATTATGTTGTAAATTGAATAGGCTTATGCCTACTGAAAATCACGGTCATTGGGGGCCTTTGCTTTCTCAATTAAATGTTGCCCTATATTTCTAGACCGTTTTGTGGGTGGAAACTTTGTGGAATGTGGAAATTGATTAATCATGTAAAGTTGGTTGATTAAAATCTGGAACCCTTGTGTGATCACCCCGGTTAAACAAAATGGAATAATGAATATGTGGGTTTCGGCTTGGTTACTGGTGTGTGAAAGGGAGGGGTGAATCCTAGGTTTTCACGAATATAACGGGAAGCAGGGCTGCAGTAAATGATGTTAAACGGGCGATGATATGACACGAATCTTGTTTTGTGGATTGTGGTGATCAGATGAGCAGCGGGGCTGCGATAAATGGTATTAAAGGGACAATGATATACGTTTTTTCGGTGTGATTTTGGTTATGGTGGTTGGCAGCGGGGCTGCAGGGATGGGTTGGAATGTGAACATACTATGGGTTGTGAATAATAAATAAAAGTGGGGGAGTTAATGAATGGTGGGTCATGGTAATGGAACGAGATTAATAATCAATGGGTTGGTTGGTTGATAAGAAGGACTTTGTTGTGCTGTTTGTCTTTTCCTAACTTGATTTGTGGATGGCATGGATATGTTTTACGAATGATCGATGTGGTTGGTTGTGGATAGTTTCCCAGTAGTTAAGGAACTAATAAACTAATTCTGCTGATACGTGAAAACCTAAATGGGGTTGGGGTTGTTTGTTGTATGTATGCTTCGTAGTAGCAGTGCCATGGAACGTGCTCAGTTTCTCTGTTTAGAAGCCATAGGTTGGGCTGTGTGTTTGGTATACATATACATATCTGTATCTTTTGTGTTTTATCGCACCCCACCCATGTTGATCACTTAGTGCCGAACACTCCCATTTCATGGGAGAGGGTGGTTTTCCCTTAGTTACTAGCTCCTTCCTGCTCCTTCTTCCCTAGGATGTGATGGCTTGAGGCGACCTTACACCTAAGACTCTTCGATTAGGTTTCGATTGGGGTGGTTTTATCCCAAGACTCTTCAGGCAGGTTCTACTGTTTCCCAAAAATCTTCAGGATGAGGCCCAGGTGTGTGCGGGCAGGATACGTGGTTATGGGGCCCAGGTGTGTGTGGGCGGTATATGTGGTTGTGAGGCCCAGGTGTGTGCCGGCGGGATACGTGGTTGTGAGGAACATGTGTGTGCGGGCAAGATACATGGATGTGAGGCCCATGTGTGTGCGGGCGGGGTGCGTGGTTGTGAGGCCCAGGTGTGTGCGGACGGGGAGAGTGTGGCAGCATCAGGACGTTCGCCGTTAGGAAGAGCAGCTAACTAAAGGGAAATGGTGCGGGGTACCCAATACTCATGTTCTTATATACTACTACCTATTGTGATTGTGTTTTTGGTGAGTGTGGCTGGTGAGGTTGGGTGGATAGAATTCCTTGCTAGGTTTCTTCTGTTGTTCTCACGGGACATTAGGATGTCTCCCCACTTGTGCACGGGAGCTTTAGGTTTCCCTACTGAGTATACTTGTATGCTCACCCTATGTTTACTTTCAGGTTTCCAGGAGGACTACCAGGGTCGTGCGGGACCCTACTAGTCGGACAGTTGGAGTTGTTGCAGTTGTTGTACTCTTGTTTTCTTTTGGTATTGTACTTTGAGCGTTCTTGTACTTATACCTTGTTATAAAATTGTTTAAACATGCATGTGGGATTGGTTTGGGTTTATTTATATACACTTTTTCTTTTCCTTTTTGGTGGTTGACTTGTCCTTTTTTCGATCTTAAATAATAAAAAGGGTAATGCCTCCCATATTTGTGAAAACTCATACCCTTGGTGCTAGTCGCCACCCCGGGGCCTACTGGAGGTGGGATTCGGGGGTCATTATCTCCCTTTCACCATTTCCAGCTCAGGAGGGGCATCTTTGGTGGGAGGGGGTCATGACAAAAATTTATCTGTATCCTTATTCCTCAAATGAAATCACAAAATATAGAATATATTCCATAAATTAAAAAATTATATAAACTTCATCAAGGATAACATAAATCTCTTTATCCTAAAATCACTGATTAATTTCAAGGTCACCAATACTATCTAATTTAATTTGTCATTATTAATAATCTATTTATCCCAATTAAACATTATTATATCAACCTAAGGTAACTATTAAGGGTTATATACCAATAAATAATTTGTTTTCCCAAAAATATCGCCTTAACACTTCAACACTTTTCTAGATTATCGATACCATTAAATTTATGCTCTAAAATCTTTAAAGAAAAACTAATGTGAAACAATACTTAGATGTTTCCTGATTCTTATAGCCATAATATCATTGATAAAACACTTATACAACATAATTATTGAATCTAAATACATAAACACATCAATGATTCGTGATTAAACTTTAATGATTGGAATAGAATAGTCACCTCATTGGTCTGGGAGCTAGCCCTTGGATTAGGGAATTGAACAAGATAATTTCCATTTTCCACACATGTAAGACATTACACAATTAGGGGTACCTTTAGATGTACTTTATTTCCCTCTATTGAACTGTTTATTTATTCCTAGCAGTTACTTGATCTATACCCTTCTTTTCTACACATAAAAAATCTTTTTTTTCCTTTGATACATTTACCTAGATGATTCTTCTTATATTCTTGACATGTAGAAAGATGAATCTTATTTCCCCCACAATCATCATGAAACTCCATTTTTATCTTATTTGTTTCATTTAGAAACTCCCATATGTTCAGGTTGTTTATAATATAATGAGATATCTAGTTAAAAGTAATCAAAATCTTTTGAATTCCACCCCTATATCATATGGTTTCCCATGAGGACAATCATTACATCATCCATCACATTCAGAATTAAAACTATTCCTCCTAGTTCCAACCATTAAATAAATCCAAAAAAATAGTTTGAGGAACAATAATGAGTAATCATCTAATCATAAAAATCATTCATAGGTTTTCTAAACCATGACACCTTATTTTCAACCTATATAACCTAAGGTTTACCCTAGTCCATCCATGGTCATTATATATCAAATTCATTCATATTGTCTTAAAAAAATGTGAATTAACCTAATCGTATCCCACATGAGTGTCAAACTAGGTGTGCAATAAGGGATAATTCACCATGCATCAGAATGGTGTTTGATACATACTCATCCAAATATTTTTAGGTTTGTCACCCTTAGATGCATTTGTGACAAAGACATTTCTACTTTTAATACCCAAACTTGGATGTATTTTCTTAAGTAAACCACACTCATTTATTTACCATAACTTAGGATGTTATCCTATACTTAGGAAATCCTAATAATTCACACAAAAGTTTTATCATCCTAGTATCCAAAGGTAACTAAACCATCCTATGATATTAATTATAATGACCTAAACTTTACATATATAAATATTACATAATTTTAGATAAATATTCAATATATTTTAAAATAATACATGCCAATGGACCATAGAGGTTTAGTTTCTTTAGAAAATTAGATATGTAAACAATGGGTACATAAAATAACTACATCATTTATAATTAAGTTCTTCAAAACTAGAACCCATATTAGACATATCATACTTAAAACATTTTCTCATAATCTAGGGAATAGAAAAATAATAAAGGGTGTGCTTATATTCCTATTAAGGGTAAACATAATATAAAAAAATAAATTATAATAAGTGATCATAAGATAATAATAATGGTATTATAACATGATTATAACTTACAATAATCATACCCAATCAGTCATAGATCTCTAATCATGAAATATGAAGTAAGGTTTTAAAAAAAAATAACAAAATAAATAAGAGTGAAGAATAATCAATAAACAAAAATGATCCATGAGAATATATCATAAGAATAAGAAACATTTTTTTTGTAATATAAATAGCCATATAAAATCATTTCCTTAGTTAAGGATAACTTATAAGACTATCATAGTGGATTGGGTTCACTCCAAATTCCATAATTTTCTTAGTTGAGGTCACTCCCATGACTATCTTATTATAAAAATTTCCTTAATAACTAGGTTTAATCCTCATTTCTGTCCCAATTATCTCATGATATACCTTTATTTAAAAAATTAATTGGATTTTTATATAATTTTGAGCCCACAAATCATATAATTAAAAACCATACATAAGTGTTCCATAAGATCATAAAACATTCATCATGTCATTAAATCATAACCCATGGATAAGATACTGGTTTCATAAACATTTCATCATTATAATCATAAAATGTCTACATAAAGAATAAATAATATAATATTGGATAATATCCCTAGTAAATAATAAGAAACATCAAAGGATTTTGTTATAGATAAAAATACCTTTAAATTATCATTAAAACGTTTATTGAGGAAAATACCCTTTTATTTGAAATCGCTTATTTAGAATCGAAAAATTTATAAAATATTAAGGAAAAAAATTCATTTCAAAATAAATAAGGAAAAATATAAATCAATCATCAAATAAAATAGTATTCATGGTAGTGGATAAAGTTTTTCATGTGGTGTATGTTAAAACAAAAATTCCCTTTCACATTGCTAGTAAAATGTTAGAATCACCTTATTCAGAGAAATATAAGAAGATTACTTCAAAAAATTAGAAAGTAAAACATGTTTAAAAATGTTAAAAAATATTTTAAGAATATTAAAACCATTCTTGAAAATATTTGAAAGAAAATATGTGCATGGAAGAATAGATTCCCAATAAAAGAGAAAAACATGGTCGCTTTTCCTTAAAAAATTATTTCGGTCTCATGACAAAGAAAAAATGAAATCCCAAAAAAATAATTATAGGATAATAAAATAAATAATACTTGGGAGAGATATATCATATAATTTAATTAATGTAAAATTTAATCATAGACAATCCTGGTAAAAATGGGATATTAACATAAAACTCTCGCAACTTTAATAATATTTTGAATAAAAAATCATTGGATTCATGAAAATCATATGGATATATAAATATCATTAATTAAATAATGAATTATTCCAAAAATATTCATAGTTATAATATACACCATAGAGATAATAAATTGGTTCATAATATTAAAATATGTCTTAATGAAGAGAAATTCAGATGAATCCCTTACAACTTTGGTATCTTTTGAATAGAATGTAGTCTAAAGAAAGAACATGTTATGGATCTTCAAACCCAATGAATTTAATAAATATGTAAATATATATTCATTAGGTTATTATAACACCACATACATTAAATTATGGTGCACAATATCAAACATTTCTTATGAATTTAAAAATAGGATAAAGAAACCCTTACATCAAGTCTGTCTTACTTTGTAGGTTCTATAACCTCAGGCATAATAAATTTTAATTTATTATAATTCTATAAAATAATGATATTAATACATATAATATCATATATGATCTATATATTCCATTTTAATGCCCATTTATTAATAAAACTCTATTAAAGTCAATATTTCAGGTGTTAACTGTTTTGTTTTTCATGTATGTTTTAGTTATGCAATTATGGTCCTTGAACATAGATCATGGTTTATTAATATATATAAATTTAATAATTATATAAATTTAATATATATTCATTATATAAATATTTATAAACATTCATATAAATAGGTGATAAAAAATTAATTACATCACTACGTGTAGACGGTATTGCATATGTACACATAAGTGATGTTTCCACTTTTTGATGGATGGAAAAAATAGATGTAAAGGATAATTCACATTTAAATTATAATTATTATAACCTAAATATAATTTATGTTCATATAAACTATCCTTTTTAATATACAAGTAAATCGGAAACGATAAACAAATCGCATCACTTCATAGAGGTGACAGTCCACATGTATGCACGAGCAATATTATTGTTTACTAATGGATTGGAAGGTAAGAAGGTAGATATGATACTATAATTCAAGAAGAATAATTATTCCATAAATATCATATATAAACATTAAATCCATTATAATAACCATCCATGAAATATGGTGTTGGAAAATTAATTGTATCACTACATGGACGTGTTAGTCCACATGTATGCACGAGCGATACTTTTATTTCCCATTTGATGGAGAATGGGTAGAAAATGATTCTTAAATAATAATAATAACATATAAATATATTGATTATATTTTTTTGTCATGTTTTTATGGATAAAAAAATTTTATAAATGGTTTAATAAGTAATAAAATTGAAAGATCTTGGAATTTATACCTATTCTTTGAGAGACTCCCTTTGGATTACACCTTAAGACTTGATTTATAGGTCTTAAGAGAATACCAGATGCTCTAGGATGAAGGTAATTATTATAGGAAGTATTTTTAGTTGGTATTTTCTAACATAGAATGCTAAAGTGGTGTGACTAATGGAGAAGGATATACACCCTTTATAAGTAAGGGGAGCGACACACATGGAATTTCTTTAAAGATTTCGAATATATAAGGTCGATTTCACGGGAAAGTGGATTCAATGGGAAAATATTAGAAGGAATTATAATATAATATTGAAATAACTTAAATAAATTATAATTATATAGTTTTTGGTTTCAATCCTATCCTTATCTCTTGGTTTAACCCCCCCCCCCCATTAAATCCATCATAACCTTAACCATGATAACAAAATTTTACTGTTTTTATGATTCACTATGAAAAAATATTAATTTGACCCTATTATATTATATTAATTATTATTATTACATATATTTAATCCAATTTAATATATTTAATTCTATTAAGTGAAAATTTTGATTTTAAATAAGCATGCAACCTACAACGAAAGCCCGTTTTAGAAAAATGAATCTTTAAACATAAAACATTATTTAATTACATTCATTTCCTTGTAATAAAATAATGATTGATAAAATATATAATCAAATATATAATATATAAATTTCATTAAAAACATTAATAAATAGATATTAATTTCATTTATTATGATAAAAACACATTGCGCTCATAAAAACAATTTTTTGAAAAATGTATTTTGAAGACCAAAAGTAAACTTATACCAAAATGGATTATAATTATGATTATTATATAATTAATTATATTATTTATAATTGAATAAGTATTATTTTACTTTAATATAAAATTAAAAACAAAACGAAACTGTTACTTGGAACAAAATGATTTTATTTTAAAATGGTATTTTTCACTATTTACTAAAAAATAATTATTATTTGAAAAATCCCAAAAAAATAACCCTAAGATAATATTGACATGATAATTTAAAAAATGGAATCAATTTCCTCAAAAAAACTAAAAATTTTATAAATTAATTATATTGTATGTGCGCTTAAAATGCAAAGAAAACCATTTTAGAAGAAAACATATTTTTGAAGCATAAAATGATTTTACTAATAATTGAGTACTTATTTATTATTAATTTATAAATAAATATTAATTATTTAAAATATTTATAAATAAATTTTATAGTGAGTTTATTACTATTCATAACATCCAATTTAATGGTTATCTTACAGTGGTTTACAATATCATGGTTCGTATAGACTCGGGGTTGTGTGTAAAGCAAGATACAAAATACTTACATTTTATTTAAAGAAAAAAATATTCTAAAATATTGTGGTGTTACATCAAAATATGATAATAGGTTTATCTTTAATATAAAATGTTAATTCCCTTCCTTGTAAATTGATATAGGTTTTATATAGATAGAGAAAATCCATTCCCAAAATCACATCAAAATCAACTATAGGGAGAATCACAAGACTTGTAGGAAGTACATTCTTAAAAACTTCTTTCAGAGAGGATCTATAGACATGAGATGTGAAAATCATACCATTATGAGTTTTTAATACTAAACCAACATCAACTCATTGATGTGGTGACTTGATACCCTTATAAAATTTTTCAAATACAAAAGAATGGTTATATCCATAATGAGATAAAACATTTGTAGTTATAGAGTGAATGGTAAGTGTACTTTTCACTACTTTGTCATAATTACCCACTTCAGAAGTTGTGATCACTTGTGATTTCCATTTTTATCTTAGATTAAGGGGATGTTCATTTTGATTGTTATCATTATCCCAAATATTTATGCATTTATTATCATAATGTCTATACTCCTTGTAATTTAGCATTGGAGTGTGGGTGGAACATTTGGATGAGATTTTTCACCATTCCTTTCATTGACTAGACTCTTCAAATCACTTCATATTTTATTTTCTTGATGTAATTATTTTCCACACTTAAAAATTTTCCAAAATTGATACTAAATTTTCCTTTATTCTTCCTTCTATACTTCTAACATAGAGGAACATTTATTTTCTTTCCTCCATGGGTTTTATTATTATAATTTCCAAGAAATTCTATCTTTCTATTTTTATCCTAAAAACCATGATAAAATTAAGAGTCTCTAATTTCCATTTACAACATGATATCATTTTGAATGATTTCAATATGGCTATCAAAGTCGCATATATAAAATTTCTTTTAGAGAATTTTTCTCAAGACACTAATGAACCAGTCAACTTTTCTTTTAGGATTGACGATAAAACTAGAAGCATACCTTGTATGTATGGTGAAAATTTCCTCATATATACTAATGGATTATTCATGTTTCTATGTTATTTTTAGGATTTCCCTTTTCCATTTTCCTATAAAGAGTTTAATTGAAACACTTTCTTAAACTCTTCCCATGTCATGGAGTAAATATCCTCATTTTTTCTCATATTCTTGATAAGAATACACCATTGATCTACTTCACCTCAAAAAATATATACTAATAGGACAACTTTTTCATGTTCTAAATACTAGATAAGGGAAAATATATTTTCATTAGTACTGATCTACTACTAAAAAATTAGTGGATCATAGGAACCACTGATGGAAGGTGGATGATTCCACATAAAAAAACAATAGTGAGTTTTTCCTTCCTTTATCCATTTGGAATATCAGCACAATTCATGTTGCTATTCATAAATTGAAATATTTTTGTTTTAATAACTGTAAAATTTCATATCCTAGCTCCCATTTAATTTGGTTTCTCATAATGATGATTGTTTCATTATCCATGATTTTTAGAATTGACATGATTTCTCCAGGGTTCATCCATTAAAAAATATAAAAAAGAATAGTGTGAGAAAAAATAATCATAGTGATTAATCATGTAATCATGAAAAATAGTTCATATGACATTTAAATCATGACACCTTATTTTCAATCTATAAAACCTTAGGTTTAACCTAGTTCATTCATGATCATCATCTATTAAAATCTTTAATAATGGTTCATAAATAAAATGTAAATTAACTCAATCATATACCTTAGGAGTTTCTATCCAGGTGTGTTGTATTAGGCCCACTCATTGTGCACTATTGATGATCAAGATAATACCAAATTTTCTTCTTTTTAAATATTTTACCCCTATGTGCTTCTATACCAAAATTGCTTCCACTTTCTAATATCCAAGAAGAGATTTATTTTACATTAAAACTATATAATATATAATTTACTAAAACTTTAGTATGTTATCCTATACTAAGAGTTATCCCCAAGGTTTTCAAAAAACTTCTCTAACCCCAATCTTCAAAAACTTACCAAACCCTACTCTGATACCAACTGAGGAAACTTGAGCATTACAAACATTAATATAGCATCATTTTAGATGAATATTAAATGAATTTCAAAATAATCCATGTTTTAGTAATGTAATGGTTTAGTTTCTTTGGATACTATATACATAATCATCATATTTCTTGAAATATCTTCAATATCTCCCAAAAATAACTTCTCACATAGTATACTTCTTATACAAACCCCACATAATTTTTTTTCATATCCTAGGAAAAGGAAACATAAGAAAGGGTGAGATCATATTCCCAGTAAGGGTAAAAATAGAAGATATCAATCAATGATAACAAGTGAGAATAATATAAGCATAAGGTTATGATAGCATAATCATAACTTATAATAATCAATCCCAATCAATCAAATATCTTTAATCTTAAATAATATAATAAGTATTTTTAATCAAAATAAATAATAAATAGAAGTGTTCAATTATCAATAATCAATCATTACCCACGATAACATATCATAAACATAATACATAAGTTGTTGGCATATAATTAAGCATAGAAAATTACTTCATTAGTAAAATTTTCACTCCCAAACTATCATTGTGGACAAAGTACCATAATGGAAATTCCTACCCAGTCATTTCCAACTTTATTTTAAGATTAACTACCATATAGTTAACTCCATCATCTCTTAAGAGTTTATTAACTCCATTTTATCTTTGGATATTATAAACTCATTCATCATTACCTAATGCATTGTAGGGATATATAATTTTAGGCCTGTAAATCTCATAATAAAAACCATACATATGTGTGCCAAGATATCATAAAACATGCATCATATCATCATATTATTACCCATGTAAAGGAAATTGGTTTCATAATAATTTAACCATTCCATCATAGTGAAACACATGGAAAAGGAATATCTTTCATAAAGGTTTCATCATAACATAATTAACTCATGGGAAACAAATGAGTTTTATATAATTATTATTAAATCGTCATTTTTATAAGCCTTATAGAGAAAGAAAGTGGATGGGATAATATGATCATATCCCTAGTAAAGAATAATAATCCATAAATTATATTGATATAGATTTGAATTACCTTTAAAATACCATTCAAACATTTAATTGAAAACATGATAAAATATACTTTTCTTTTGATAAGATTTTAACTGAAAATTCCTTGAATACTAATAAAATCATTTTATTTGAAAATAACCAAGGAAATTATAAATGAAACTTGAAATCAAATAATGGTCATGATTATGGTAAAAACCATTCATGATGTATATGTAAAAAAGAAAACATTCCTTTCAAACCTTTTTAAAAAGTCCAAAATGACTTGTATGGAAAAATGTTTCTTTAAAAAGACACATTTTTAGAAAAGTATAAATAAATTATAAGAAAATGAAAATTTACTTTTAAAAAAATAAAATTCAGGTAAGAGCTTTCCTAAAAAAAATTAAGAGCATGGACATGGAAGAAAAAGTTCTTTGACCAAATAGGAAATAAGGTCAAATTTTCTTTAAAAAATTTCTTGGTTATTTTCATTAATAAAGAGAGAGAAATGGTACTAATATATAAAGACTTTATCCTGTATAATAAATAAATATTTATTAAACATATATTACATAACAATATTCATAAATAAATTACTATGTATCATTCCTTTATAATTTACAATTATCCTTTTATTAACAATCTCTTCAATAAAATGAACACTCAGATGAAAACTGGTCCATTTTCCATGCATGTTTCAGTTCAATAGTTGAGATACTTGCACCATTTTCATGGTTCCATAAAATTCATAATATTAATCATGAAATAATTATCAAATTTATTCATTATATACACTTTTATAATTATTTACAAAAATTAGTGATGAAAAATGAATTGCATCATTTCTTAGAGATGGTAATTTGTATGCCCACATGAGTGATGTTTCCAATTTTAAATGGTTGGAATGAATGAAAGGTAAATAATAATTCAATTGTACTAAATCATTATTATATCATAAATAACATATATATTTATTGAATATTTTCTTATTACTATATATTTAAAATGGAAATGAAAAAATAATCACATCTCTTCATGGTCGTGGTAGTTTACACGTACACACGAGCGATGTTATCGTTTTCCACCGGATAAAAAGGTAAAAAGGTAAATAAGATATTATAATTATAGGAGAATAATTATGTCATAAATATAATATATAAAAATTAAATCAATAATAATAACCAACTATTAAATATGATGATGGAAAATGAATAATATCTCTATGTAGAGGCGGTAGTCCATGTGTATCCACGAGAAATACATTCATTTTGTATTTGATGGAAAGGAAGTCAAAAATGGTTGATACATAATCATAAAAAAATTAGTATATTTAATATAATAATGTAATTATTTTATAATGTATACCATATATTTATAGAAGGTGGAATAATAAATAAAATTGAAAGTAGTTGGTTAAGAGTTATACCTCTTCGTTTAGAAACCCCCTTTAGATTACACCTTAAGCCTTGACATGATGGTATTATGGTCAAAATAGACCTATTGAATATATATAGGGATGTTAGGAAGGTATTAGGGTAGGTATTTTTTGTGATATAAGTTTCATTAAGTGCGAGGAAGAGATAATAAGTGATATCCTTTTATAAGGGAGGGAGAGGACGCACTTAGAATTTTTCAAAAGATTAAAATATATTGATGTCTTAATCAAGTCAAATGGATGAAAAATGAAAAATAATAAATTATAATAAATATCTGTTCATAAAATCATCAATAAAAAAAATTAAATCAACATTTTTTGTGATATTTTAAACCTTATCTCTGAGGTTACCCCTGGTAAACCCTTTTTAACCCTAACCATAGTAACAAATTTTTACTATTTTTTACTATTCATTATGAAAAAAACTAAGTCATCACTATTAAATTATATTAATTATGGTGATTAAAAATATTAAATCTATTTTAAAATAAAAAAATTTATATAATTGGTAAAAATTCATTTTAAAGTAACCGCGCAAAACACAATAAAAAACATTTTTAGAAAAATGCATTTTGAAGCATAAAATTATATTTATTCTTGTTCAATGCCTTTTAAAAACTATTAGGTAAATTTTAAAACATTTTATTTAATATATTATCTATAAATTTAATTAAAATAATTCATAAATAGATATTAATAAAATTTATTAAGATAAAAACACATTGTCCGCATAAAAACTATTTTCTGAAAAACGTCTATATTTACCTTCAAATGATTTTATTTTCATTTCTAACCAATTGATAACCAATTAATTAATTTTATACATATATAAATAATAATTTTTCATAGTTGTGTTAGTATTATTCATACCCATAAATCCAATGATAAGGATATAACTATCTCAATAAATGATAATATTTTAATAGTATATTGAGGTTTGTTTAAAGTCGGTGTTGCAGGTAAAAAAATCTATCAAAGAAATTAAATTAGTTTAAAGGGAAATATATCATAAAATATAAGAGTATTATAAGGAATGAAATATGTTTCAAACCTTATATATCTTGGCTCTTATTTTTGTGTTTTTTAATAAAGGGGATTGGCCTCAACCAATTCATAATGATAAGTATTCTAAATATATATGTTACTATTTATTTGTTAAAGGTCCTTAGTAGAAAAATGTGATTATACATCAGAATTTTAAAAAAAAAATTAAAACCGATGTTATAGTGCACATGGATGGATTTTTAATGTCATTTTTTATAAAATTAATTCCATCGTCTTCCCTATATTTTTTCGCCATTAGTTTTACTAAAAACCAATATCAATTTTTTTTTAACTTTTAATATCATTTTTACTAAAAAAAGGATGTCAAAATGTTTTTTTAACTTTTAAAATTAGTTTTAATACAAAAATATTTCAATTATTTTTTAAATTTTGACATTTAATTTTATAAAATTAATTCCAAATCTTTGTTTAACCTTTTATGTCAATTTTTTATTAAAAATGATGTCAAAACCCTTCACTCGATGAGTTTTTATATTAGTTAAAACCCCTATTTTTCATAAAACTTAAAAAGTTTCACCTCACACCCATATAAAATTACTTTTCCCCATAGAATGTGTCATGAGTAATATGAATATTGTAAATTTTTAGATCAATCCCCAACATTTTTTCCTTCACACATAGAATTTAATCATGCATGAACCTATCTTTTTTTATTTTCACCTCAAACATTCATCTCATCCACTATCTTCTTATCTATCGTGCTCATAAATTTTCTCTCCCAAATTTTATTTCCCATATTTTTCCTCATTTATATAATATAAAACATGACTAAATATCCATGAAGGATATTTTTCTAGATTTAATACAATGAGTCAAAGAGAATCAAGTTAGCGATGAAAAAATATTTATCATAAATGATCTTGTATAGAGGTAAAATTTGTGGTTCAATATCTTTTACTCTAATTTTTTCCCTTTATTATTTATAATATATTTGATTATTATTATAATTTCATGAATTATTTTTTTATATGATTATAAACTAATTTTTTATCATTTTAAACTAAAATCTAACAATCCAAGTGACATGGTTGCAGATGGACTCGCCAATAAAGGGGTTGCACAAGACATAACCTCGCTCAAGAAGCTTCCTGAAATTTTTCTTCCTCTTCATGTTAAAATTGTAATATGATACCATCATTTAGACTCATGTAATCTCTCTTTTTTTAATAAAAATTTCATTGTTCATTTGACCAAAGCACCACCTTCCCTAAAAAAATGATATTTTCTTTTGAGTTATAATTTCTTCATAGATTCTTTGAAACAAACACGTAGGATTATGGGTTCAATATTAATTTTTTTAAACTATAATCTTGACATAATTTTTTAAATTTTATGACATGAAATTTTGCACATCGTTTTTATTGAAAACTTATCTGAAAGTTCACTTTTAATGAATATTTTTTAAAAACTGATGTTTATAGTTATATAAAATTATATTTTATTATTACTATTCCAACCTAAATGATATTTTAATGTTGTTTATAAAACATGATGTTAAAAATATATTTACAGTCACTGGTAAATAAATCACCTCAAAACCGATGTTAAAACCCTAAAATCATATGTTAAATGCCTTTTTTATACTAGTGGGTGGAGGGGATTACAAACCACAAGCACACACACACCATATATCTAGTGGGTCTTGCCCATATCCATCCCTAGTAGGATTTAAAATAATTGTTTTTACTAGACTCCTTATAATATCATGGACCAAAGTCCAAGAGGTTTAAAATCCCTAAATATATAGTGGCTTATAGGCCTAATGGACCATCTCCAATACAAGGTCCAAGGACCATGATTTTTTATAAGGAAGCCTTCATGCCTATGTGTTCCACTAGTATGCCTCCCATACCCTACATATTTTCATTGTAACACCCCAATCTAAATAATCAATTCTAAGCTTAAGCTCTACATGACCTCATGTGTGCCTCCCTATACACAAGAGGTCGCAGACTAGTGGCGATAGTTTAGAGATGTCGGGGGAAGAATATACGCTCGGTAATCATAGCCATACCCTAGAACAAAACAACATATACATAAACTAACTAAACATTATATGGGAAAAATAAAAAAATAGAATACTATGACATATGTTATATTGAGTTAAACAATGTAAAACCAAGTGGAACACTAATGTGACAGGTTAACAAGCATAAGCAGTACAACTAGAATAAATAAATAAGAGATGTTGTGAAATCTATTCGGAGTATATCTTATTATTGCATCCATCCCCTAACTCTGAGCTCCTCAACAACCTTCCATTGGTCTTTCTCCCTTCTTTGGATCACTATATCATGAAGTCTTCACATGCACAGAGATTCTCACATAGGGTGTGAGTATAAACCCATTAAGACACCACCAATGAACCATTAAGATAAGTGCACATTCATATGAGGTTTCTGCCATGATAATAATGAAAATTCACAATCAAGAAACAATCAAACACATGTCGAGTGGTCATGTGCTAACCAATCCACCATGATCCCCAACTATACCTACTTTGGCTCCATGTTGAAGAGTGGTCATAATATAAGTCTTGATCATGGGTCAACCATAGGGCCACTGCATATACCTTTGAGTATCCAAAAGGACAACAATTCATGGGTTGGTCCATAAGGTCATCATGCCTTGTTTCTATCATGGGTTAGGCCATAAGGTTTCCATACCCAAACCTCTACCTCAGGTTAATACACAAGGATATTGTATCCTGACACTATGAGAAAAAGGGATTTTTGCAACGGGCCTTTTGCGACGGGAATAAATCCCCTCGCAAAAGGTCCATCCAAGAGGTTATTTGCGACGGGTCGTTACCCCCATTGCAAATAACCAACTATTTGCGACATGATTTCTTCTCCCATCGCAAATAGTTTGGCGCGGATCGCGCGCCAAACCGCGCGAAGGTTATTTGCAATGGTGGGATTCCACCGTCACAAATAGTTAAATATTTGCGACGGGGCCCGTCGCAAATAACTGGCGGCGGGGCCCGTCGCAAATAACTGGCGGTGGGGCCCGTCGCAAATAACTGGCGGCGGTTTATAGCCTTTTGCGACGGGATGTAGTCCCGTCGCAAAAGGTGTGTCGGTAGGGACTATTTGCGACGGGACCTGTCGCAAATAACTTTTTAACCGCCGATAGTAATTAATGCAGGCGTAGGTATTTGTGATGGGTCTCGTCGCAAAAGATACTATTTGCGACGGGATACCCGTCGCAAATAATCCTGTCGCAAATAATCTAACCTATATATACCCCATCCGTTTTTCCTCTCATTCCTCTCAAATTTTAGATCTTGTTTCTCTCTAAACTCGGATTTTAGAGAGAGAATTTTTCTATGTTAATTTTTTTGTTCACGAAGAAGTTGTGAAGTCGTCTGCATTAATAGAAAATCAGTCTTAAAGGTATTTATGTTTTTTTAATTAATTATTTGTTTCATTTTTTTATGTTAATTTTTTTTATTGTTGATTAGTTGTAATTAAATTAAATTTAAATTGTTTTGTAATAAGTATTTATTTGTACTAATAAATTGAAATTTTTAGTATTAATTTTTAATAATTAGGAGTAATTATTAATTATTAACGATAATTAGTAATGTATATAATTAATTTGTGGTAGTTAATAATAATTGGTAATAAATATCAATAAATAGTAATAAATAGGAATAATTAGTAATAATTAGGAATAATTATTAATAATTAGGAATAATTACGAATAAATATTAATAATTAGTAATAATTAAGAATAATTAGCAATAATTAGGAATAATTAAGAATAATTAGCAATAATTAGGAATAATTAGCAATAATTAGTAATAATTAGAAATGGTTAGTAATAAATAGCAATAAATAGCAATAATTAATAATAATTAGTAATAAATTGTAATAATTAGTAATAAATTGTAATAATTAGAAATAAATACTAAAAATTACTAATAATTACTAATAAATACTAATAATTAGCAATTAATACTGATAATTAGGAATAATTAGCAATAATTAGAAATAATTAGCAATAATTATAAATAAATAGCAATAAATAGCAATAATTAGCAATAATTAGGAATAATTAGAAATAATTAGGAATAATTAGCAATAATTAGCAATAATTAGGAATAATTAGCAATAATTAGGAATAATTAGCAATAATTAGAAATAATTAGCAATAAATAACAACAATTAGTAATAAATAGAAATAAATAGTAAAAAATGGGAATAATTAGTAATAATTAGGAATAATTAGTAATAATTAGGAATAATTAATAATAATTAGGAATAACTAATAATAATTAGTAATAAATTGTAATAGTTAGAAATAAATTGTAATACTTAGTAATAAATTGTAATAATTAGTAATAAATACTAATAATTAATAATAATTACTAATAAATACTAATAATTAGCTTTAATTAGCAATAATTAGGAATAATTATAAATAATTAGCAATAAATAGAAATAAATAGCAATAATTAGGAATAATTAGGAATAATTAGAAACAATTAGCAATAAATAGAAATAAATAGCAATAATTAGCAGTAAATTGCAATAATTAGTAATAAATAGAAATAAATAGGAATAAATAGGAATAATTAGTAATAATTACGAATAATTACGAATAATTAGAAATAAATAATTATAATTAGTAATACTTACTAATAATTAGTAATAATTAGCAATAATTAGGAATAATTAGCAATAATTAGGAATAATTAGCAACAATTAGGAATAATTAGCAATAATTAGTAATAATTAGCAATAATTAGCAATAATTAATAATAATTAGTAATAAATTGTAATAATTAGTAATAAATTGTAATAATTAGTAATAAATTTTAATAATTAGTAATAAATATTAATAATTAGTAATAAATACTAATAAATACTGATAATTAGCAATAATTATCAATAATTAGCAATAATTAGAAATAGTTAGGAATAATTAGTAATAATTAGAAATAATTAGTAATAATTAGGAATAAATAGTAATAATTTGCAATAATTAGCAATAATTAGCAATAATTAGCAATAATTAAAAATAATTAGCAATAATTAGAAATAAATTGCAATAATTAGGAATAATTTTGAATAATTAGCAATAATTAACAATAATTAGAAATACTTATTAATAAATAGCAATAATTAGTAATAAATAGCAATAAATATTAATAAATAGGAATAATTAGAAATAATTAGGAATAATTAGTAATAATTAATAATAATTAGTAATAAATATGAATAATTAGTAATAATTATGAATAAATACTAATAATTAGTAATATTTACTAATAATTCGGAATAAATACTAATAATTAGGAATAATTAGGAATAATTAGCAATAATTAGAAATAATTAGCAATAATTAGCAATAATTTGGAATAAGTAGCAATAATTAGGAATAATTAGTAATAAATAAGAATTAATTGTAATAATTAGTAATAAATTGTAATAATCAGTAATAAATAGCAATAAATAGTAATAAATAGTAATAAATAATAATAAATAGTAATAAATATTAATAAATAGTAATACTTAGTAATAAATTGTAATAGTTAGTAATAAATAGTAATAATTAGTTATGAATAAGAATAATTAGTAATAATTAGGAATAAATACTAATAACTATGAATAAATACTAATAATTAGTAATATTTAGATATAATTAGTAATATTTAGCAATAATTAGTAATAATTAGCAATAATAGGGAATAATTAGCAATAATTAGGAATAATTAGTAATAATTAGTAATAATTACTAATTAATACTAATAATTACTAATAAATTATAATAATTAGCAATAATTAGAAATAAATAGTAATAATTAGATATAATTAGATATAATTAGTTATAATTAGTAATAATTAGTAATAATTAGTAATAATTAGTAATAATTAGTAATAATTAGTAATAATTAGTAATAATTAGTAATAATTAGATATAATTAGATATAATTAGATATAATTAGATATAATTAGATATAATTAGATATAATTAGATATAATTAGTAATAATTAGTAATAATTAGATATAATTAGATATAATTAGATATAATTAGTAATAATTAGTAATAATTAGTAATAATTAGATATAATTAGTAATAATTAGATATAATTGGTAATAATTAGTAATAATTAGATATAATTAGATATAATTAGATATAATTAGATATAATTAGATATAATTTTATATAATTAGTAATAATTAGTAATAATTAGTAAAAATTAGTAAAAATTTGTAATAATTAGTCATAATTAGTAATAATTATATATAATTAGATATAATTTTCCTTGATTGGTTGATCACCTTGCAAGTAGTATTGCAATAGGACAACCCAATTCATTCCCTTCTCATCTATAATAATTATCTCACATGACCCTTTACATAGTCCATTATTCCTTGAAAATTTAAGGGAAAGATATTGATGTCCCGTCAAATTTTTAAGGAAGAATGATCTATGTAAAGGGAGCGAGATGATTCTTATTACTCATGTGACTCCTGGTACTTATTATGGTACTGCTGCGATGTCAGCATCTAGCTCGAGATGGGCTCGTAGAGAGACATCATCCTCTGGATCATAGTATTAGGAGCAGTTTCGAGATTAGACACTACTGAAATTCTTGGTAATTGTGACAGACTATTTGTGACGGGATCCCATCGCAAATAGGCTTTAGTGACGGGGCCCCATCGCAAATAGCTCGTTGCATCGCAAAAAAATTTATTTGCGACGGGAAACATCATCATCGCAAATAAGCTTCCGATTATATGTATTATATATATGTAAACGTTTTTGCGAGGGCCCGTTGCAAAAACTATTTGCGACGGGATCTCGTCCCATTGTAAAATATATATATATATATATATAACACTTTCTGCGATGGGCCCGTCGTAACAAATTATTTGTAACAGTCAAGTAGTACCGTCGAAAATATGTTTTTAAAAATATTTAGTTAGACTATTTGCGACGGGACCCCATCGCAAAAGGTCCCGTCGCAAATAATAAATTAATTTTTTAAAAAATAAAATTTAATAAAATTATGATTAATGAAAAAATAATATTACTATTATTAAAACAATAAAAAAAATAAAAAATATTAAAATTCTCAATATTCCCAAAAAAATAATAATAAAATATTAAATAATAAATTATGTAATATTTATACCGATATAAAAGACAGAAAATGTAAATAATTCATATTACAATGTTAAATTCAAATGTTTGTAACATAAAAAATCACTGGGGGGTCGTCTTCTGGAGGAGGTGGAGGAGCTGAAGGAGCTGGTGGAGAAAACTCCATCCCTAAACTACGAGTCAGACTGCGCATGTACTCCATCTGCTCGTGATGCTGATGCTTCCATCGACGCATCTGCTCCTCGTAATGCTGCTCCTATTGTTGCTGCCACTAACACATCTCTTCTTGCTACTTCTGCAAAGTCTCTATATGCTCAGCCTGAGCTCGCAACTGCTCCTGATACTGTGTGCCAGAAGATGATGCCTCTCTACGAGCTCCTCTCGAGCTGGACACCGACATCACAGCAGTACCATAATAAGTACCAGGAGTTAAATGAGAGTCGATGCCAACTACTTTGCCCTTCTCAAAAGCCATACTGAGTCGCCTGTATCAATGCCGCCTCATCGAAATGGTGAGCACTGGTCTGCTCAGTCGTCTCGTCCTGACCCTCAACCTGTGTCTGGGAGGTCGCAGCCTCATATGAGACCTTCAATTCCAATTTAAAATTAAAATTGTCAAAATATTATATGCAGTTAATTGTTAAAATGAAAAAATAACACTGACCACAATCTGACGTTGGTGATCACCTCTAATCTCTCCAGTAGCTGGATCACTGTACATCCTTCTATAAACGTCGAACTCCGTAATATCGGGATGATCGACTGACTACAGAAATATAAAATAAACTGTTTATATTTAAAGTTATATAAAATATTTAAAAAATATACTTACCAGATGCTCTCTATGCGAACTTAATGTATGGTTACCAGCTCGATGCGTCACCTCCTGTCTCCCCTGGTTCTGTCGTCCCACTGAAGATCTCCTCTGAAATCCACCACCCAACCAGCGTAAACATAATCCATCCCAAACGTGAGATGAAATTTACTCTGGTTGGTGGGCTCTACATGACTCATCAAATTCTGTCACCCCTTATTTCTTAATGGTTTTCCTTCTCAAATTACGCAAAAACTGGCGGAAACAGTCATGCATAGAAACCTACCATGCCGCATGAACATCGTCGCGCATGATATCATCGATAGGATGCCATAAACCCTAAAAATAATTTATAATATCAAGTTTTTAATAAAATAAATTTCAAAATAAATATTATTTATTTACGTACCAGCCAATGCTGGAACATGTCGCATCGCACATCAACGGGAATCTGTTCTTATGTGATCCATGGCTGAGAAAAATAATTGCGCAATATAGCGCTCCCCTATCCAATAACTACATGCTGAAAACTGTGAAAAAAGAATAAATAATCAAACAATTATTATATATATAAAGAAATTAATGAAATCTAACTAAAATATACAGGTTACCATACCTCTGTGTGTGTGGATTAAAACCAAGATGTGGACATCACTCGGGGATAGGGTCAGGAATCATCAGTCGCACAAGACCACGCCCCCTCCGCATACCTCCTAAACCACCAGTAGGCTGAGGGTCAGATGATCCCACATCCTCATCATCCAAAGGTAGATCAACATCCTCTAACTCACGCAATAGATCAGAGTCCATCTGAAACACTAAATGATTGTTATTAGCAGATAGTTGAAAATAACTACTATATATAGATATATATTAGTTATGATTATAACCAGAATTTAATTGTGTCAATTTTCATCTTCATCCTCTTCTCCATAGCTGTCAATGTCAATGTCTTCATCTTCCTCCTCATCATCATCAATATCCATATGAGTTTCAGTTTCAGCATCTCTTGTCATTTCAAATTCATCGGTAACATCATTAACATCTTCATCACCATCGATCCTTAATTGTGGGGTGTCATTGTCAATATTCATGTCTCTTTGTGAAACAGATGTATTTTGAGCCATCTCTTGAAAAATTTCAATTCCTTACACTTCAGTGGAACCACATTTAGTTTGAGTAAACTGATTTTCCCAAGATTTTATTTTTATTATGCTCCACCAATCGGTCAAGTCTCTTGAAGTGGCACAATACTTTTTATAATAAATTTGATGTGCCTATCGATCCAGTAAAAATGGTTCATTTCCTACAAGAAAACTTTTATATTTAATATCGACGATTCTATGAGTCAGATGAACACGCAAACCTTTCTCAGTATCCAACCACCGACATTTAAACATTGTTATGTAATTCTGTCCTAGATAACACAGCTCAATAATTTCATCCAAAATGCCATAAAAGTAAACTTTAGTTTCTCTGTGATGTGATCCTCTCAAGAAAAATCCACTGTTCATTGTTTTTTTTTGATTCCCCATATGCATGTGTATGAAATCAAAAACCATTCACCACATATGCATTATAAGATTTAACCATTTTGGATGGTGGGTTACTCAATATACACAGTCGCTTATCAATTTTATCAGCACATTGAGATACCTTAAAATGTGTAAAAAAATTATCAATATAATAAATAATAAACAGAATTGATATTAAACCATTAATAATTTATGGTACCAGTTTTTGAAACCATTGAGAAATTTTTTTTTGTCTGCGTTTTTCAAGAGCAGCTGCTGTAATTTGTGGAAGTTGTTTCTTGATATGATTATCATATAACCTACAAATAAAATAAGTTTAAAAACTGTAACATAAATTATAGAATAAGTGATAGAAGAACTCACATGACAAATGATGTCATTACTTCACAGTTGAGCAGAACGTATGTATGAGCTCTGTGATGTTCATCATCTGAAAGTCATCATTCATAAACTCCACCGAAACCAATATTTGGATGATTAAAAACTGTTAATTGATTGTCCATTTCTTCATTAACATTCCCCTCGTTTCATCCCATGCGATTCTTTTTTGAGGGATATTGAGATTCAAAATAATGAGAGCAGAAAAAAGAAATTTCCTCTTGTAAATAAGCTTCAGAAATTGAGCCTTCAACTGATGCTTTGTTACGTATTTTTTTCTTCAATTTCTGCATGCATCTCTTGAATGGGTACATCCATCGAAACTGTACTGGACCTCCATATTTAGCTTCATGTGGAAAATATAATATCAGATGTTCCATTGAGTCAAAGAAATCTGGTGGAAATATTTTTTCCAGTTTACATATAATTACAGCAACATCTTCTGCCAGTTTTCTTAGAGCATCCTAGTCTGTTGTCGCTACACAAATGTCTCAAAAAAATATGATATGTCTTTTATTGAATCCAAAATAATATAATTCAACAAACCTCTGAATCCAATCGGCATAAGTCTTTCCATTATAACATGACAATCATGACTTTTTAATCCAGTAATATAACTATTCTTAACACATCTTCCCAAATTGGAAGCATGACCATCTAGAAGTCTCAAATCTGCAATCCACTGACAAAATAATAAGCGAATCTCTTTGGAAAATGTATAAGCTACTTTTGGCTTCATTAACCTCTGTGATCTGACATTTTCAAACAATTCAAGTTCTGGTCGCCTGCAAATTTGGGCAAGATCTAATCTTGCCTTTACAGTATCTTTGGTCTTACCTGGTATATCCAAAACTGTATGAAATAAATTATCAAAACAGTTCTTCTCAATATGCATAACATCCAACATGTGGCGGACCAACAAATCAGACCAATAAGGAAGATCCCAAAAAATGCTCTATTTTATCCAATTACGTTCTTTCCCAAAGCCATGAATTTTTTGTTGGTTTAATGTTGGTCCAAATGTGATGGGCGGTAATGAAAATAAAATTGATTTTAACTCTGTACCTGAGATCATCTTTGGAGGTTCATCCCTTTCAATTGTACCTTTTCTGAAATGAGATTTGTTCCTCTGAAAAGGATGATCGGTTGGAATAAATATACAGTAACAATCAAAATAGCAAGGTTTATTTCCATTGACCAGCATAAAGTCTTTGTTTTCTTTCATACAGTAAGGAAATGATTTCGGACCATGTGTACTCCAACCAGATAACATGCCATATTCCGGAAAGTCACTAATCGTCCACATTAATGCAGCTTTTAATATGAAATTTTGTTTCGTAGAAACATCATACGTATTAACACCATCAATCCACAATTCATTTAACTCATCAATCAATGGTTTCAAATAAACATCAATATTCTTTTTCAGATGTCCTGGGATTAATAGAGTGAAAAAGATATAAGGCTCCTTCATCAACATCCATGGAGGCAAATTGTACGGAGTTATAAAGACAGGCCAACATGAATACTGACTACCATAAGAACCAAATGGACAAAAAACCATCAGTAGAAAGACCCAATCACACATTTCGGGCTTCTATAGAAAAAGACGGACAAAAATGGTCAAAATGTTTCCATGAATCACCATCAGATGGATGATTCAAGCTTTTATTAGTTGAAATATTGGTTTTGTGCCATGACATCATTGACGTTGTGTTCTGAGACATAAATAAACACTACAACCTGGGTGTAAGGGGTGAATATCTCAACTGTTTTACTGGAATCGATCTAGACTTCCCTGGTTGAGCTTCTTTATACCTCGATTGTCCACATGTGGGACAAATATCCAATGAATCATTTTTTCCAGAATATAAGATGCAATCATTTGGACATGCATGAATCTTGCGATAACTAAGGACCAAATTATGAATCAGCCTCTTGCTCTCATAGTAATTTTTAGTCAACACATTTCCTTCAGGTAACAGTGTTTTAACCAAAAAAATATCTGATAAAAGTAGTTATTTGACATTGCATTATCTGATTTAATAGCCATAAATTTTGCAACCGCTTCTAATTTTCTTATCTTGCAACCAGGATATAATGCATCCTCAGCAGACCTAAACAACTCATAAAATTATGATGGTGCCAACTCAGAAGTTAAATCAATATCATCGTTAGTTTTGGTTTGTTGCACAGATGGACCTGCAACATCATGTACTAAATTTTGAAATCGTGATGGATCTGGAATCAAGTTATTAGGATCTTATCTGGAACTACGTTCACCTTGTTGATACCAAAAAACATAATTTGGTTGAAAACCAAACCGCAAGAGATGTCCCCCAACCTTGTCAAATGTGTCAAACGTTCTCAGAGTACATTTTTTACAAGGACACTTAATTGTTCATTCTGAAACATATTCTGGTTTTGATGATGCAAATGCTAAGAAAGCTTCAACACCCTCAATATATACAGGATTTAAACCAGAACCACTGGGATTTCTGTGATGATTTATCCAAGCTCGATCATCTAATAATGACTGATTTTGACTTCCTTGTTTCATATTTTTCTACATAAAATATAAAATCATCATTGTTTTTGAATAGTTTGAAATTATAAAAACACTATCTGAAAAAGAAGATAAATAATTACAACTACTTAATAATTATCATTAATTAAGGACGAAACAATTTCCAGTGGATTGACGACTATTCTTTTGTCCGACAACTCATTTAATTGCATCTTTGTCACACTTATTATTGCTAATTATTGCTAATTATTCCTAATTATTCTTAATTATGGCTAATTATTACAAATTATTACAATTTATTACTAATTGTTACTAATTATTACAATTTATTACTAATTTAGAAATACTTAGAAAAAGTAAAACTGCTTGAATAATGAAAGGAAATTTGCTAATCATTGTTGTGGAGATGAATACAAATTTTCTCTTCATTATCCAAGACGATTTTGTTTACTAATTATTAGTAATAAAAAAATTATATTATCAATATTTACATAGATCATTCTTCCTTAAAAATTTGAGGAGATATCATTATTTTTTCCTTAAATTTTCATGGAAGAATGGTCTATGTAAAGGTTCATGTGAGATAATTCTTATAGATAAGAAGGGAATGACTTGGTTTGTCCAATTGCAACATTACTTGCGAGGTGATCAACCATGCAAGGACAATTATAGAGTTTACATTGGACATGGATGACACAAACTTTTTATTGCGCATGACCTGAAAATTGGTGACCCTTTAAGATTTGAACATGTTAAGAATAGAGCAAAGCCTATTGCGAATATTGATAATTTTAATATTTTATAAATTTTTTATTATTTTAATAATATTAATATTTTTTTCTCATAAATATTGAAAATATAATTTTTTTGCTAATTATTACTAATTATTCTTAATTATTGCTAATTATTGCTAATTATTGTTAATTATTCCTAATTATTCCTAATTATTCCTAATTATTCCTAATTATTCCTAATTATTCCTAATTATTCCTAATTATTCCTAATTATTCCTAATTATTCCTAATTATTACCAATTATTACTAATTATTACTAATTATTACTAATTATTCCTAATTATTACTAATTATTCCTAATTATTCCTAATTATTCCTAATTATTACTAATTATTCCTAATTATTACTAATTATTCCTAATTATTACTAATTATACCAAATTATTACTAATTATTCCTAATTATTACTAATTATTCCTAATTATTACTAATTATACCTAATTATTACTAATTATACCTAATTATTATAATTATACCTAATTATTAATAATTATACCTAATTATTACTAATTATACCTAATTATTACTAATTATACATAATTATTACTAATTATACCTAATTATTACTAATTATACCTTATTATTACTAATTATACCTAATTATTACTAAATATTCCTATTTATTAATAATTATTCCTAATTATTACTAATTATACCTAATTATTACTAATTATACCTAATTATTACTAATTATACCTAATTATTACTAATTATACCGAATTATTACTAATTATACCTAATTATTGCTAATTATACCTAATTATTACTAATTATTTCTAATTATTACTAATTATTCCTAATTATTCCTAATTATTCCTAATTATTCCTAATTATTCCTAATTAATCCTAATTATTCCTAATTATTCCCAATTAATCCTAATTAATCCTAATTATTCCTAATTATTCCTAATTAATCCTAATTATAGCTAATTAATCCTAATTATAGCTAATTATTACTAATTATAGCTAATTATTCCTAATTATAACTAATTATTACTAATTATTCCTAATTATCCCTAATTATTCCTAATTATTACTAATTATTCCTAATTATTCCTAATTATTCCTAATTATTACTAATTATTCCAAATTATTACTAATTATTCCTAATTATTCCTAATTATTACTAATTATTCCTAATTATTACTAATTATTCCTAATTATTACTAATTATACCTAATTATTACTAATTATACCTAATTGTTACTAATTATACCTAATTGTTACTAATTATACCTAATTGTTACTAATTATACCTAATTGTTACTAATTATACCTAATTGTTACTAATTATACCTAATTGTTACTAATTATACCTAATTGTTACTAATTATACCTAATTGTTACTAATTATACCTAATTGTTACTAATTATACCTACACTACAATTTAATCATCATTTTAGCAGCGGTTTCTGGAAACCGCCGCCTAATACGGCGTCGCCAATCTTTTCACGGCGGTTATTTTCGTTTAGCGGCGGTTTAAGGAAAGCGTCTAGCTGTCTGATTTCGCGGTGGTTTTAGCGGCGGTTATAACCGCCGCGAATAAACTCAAATCCAGTGGCCGTAAAACCGCCGTTAAAGCCAGGAAAATCACCACAGGATGAGACAACCACGATGTGACTATTTCACGGCGGTTATAACCGACGCTAAACGTAAAATAAACTTTAAGTTTAGCGGTGATTTTTAACGTTTAGCAGCGGTTTAAACCGCCACCAACTTACATTTCACGATGGTTAAAACCGCCACTAAAAGTTTCCCAGAATTTTTTTTTTGATTTTGCTGCCCCACTACCCTGAAAACCAAATCAAACTAGATATAACAGAGAGAACAATTATAATACATGAAAACAAAGCCATGAAAACAATGCAATGCCAAAAGCAATGACACAAATAAGGATAATATCATCCAAGCAGTGAAGACAGAAATCCCTAAAATACTAAATACCCTACCTTACCACTAAACCCTAAAATAATTCCATATATTCCAAGCAGTGAACACAAATAAGGGTAATAACATCCAAACAATTATTATATAGATTTCCCACTTTTTACAACACATGGAAGCCCCAACCACTCCCATCCAGACCACTACCAAGCAACACACACCTGAAAACACACTAGTCTCTGTATCAATATCTTAAGAATATTTCATCAGCCAATTTATTAGGAATATAACCATGTTTTAAAAATTTGACATGCCTTAAAAATTGTAACATCCATTTTCATCTTCATAATATCCTCATAAACATCATTCAAAAAATATCTTATATTATGGAGCATACAACTGTCTTATCCACTTTCAAAAAACCACATCAAGAAAGACTTCCTATTATTCAACAATTTGTGTATATTCAATTTACAACTAGAAAATCATTATATCCTCTTCTATGAAACTTCTAAAACATATAACTTCATGAACAACATTCAATTCCAACTTTATTCACCAACTCTATTCATAGGGAACAATAACATGGTTTAAATCTCTTCTAAAAAAATAAATTCATCACATGGAATATCACCTAATCAATAATGAATATCTCAGTTGGGATCTCCCCAAACTATAATCAATATTTCAATGATATTCTGACACAATCCATAATGATTCTATTGGTTAGAATCCCACAATAATTAATTAAAAATCACATCCCTTGGAAGGCATTTCTCCCAACTGATAATAAACCTTTTGGTTGAAATCTTCCCTAACCCATAATCAATTTCTTAATAGTTTTCCTTCCTATAAAATAACACCATATGATAGGAGGATTTTTATTTTCTATAAAACCTAACCCAACTATAATATTGAGTGGTAAAATCTGATATGATGAATCCCATATCACATTCACTCAACTAATTGACTATTATAAAACATATAACTTTATGAAAAACATTCACTTCTACCACTATAATCAACATATGAAAACTTATATAGAACCTCTAATTCCCTATAGAAACACATATAGAACCTCTAATTCCCTATAGAAAAATCACACTGCAAGAGAATGAATTTGAGAAGTTGATCACCCCCAATATGATTCTCTAGTAGTTAGACATTCTAAGGGGTCTACGTGTACCTCTAAGTCCCAATTGAATTATAAAATAAGAAATAGAAGTATCATAACTATAGTGATATGTATAAGTCCCAGTTGAAATATAAAATAAGAAATGGAAGTATCAAAACTATATTGATATGTATATGTGAGAATAGATAGAATACACATATCATACCTGAAACTATATTGAGCAGTATATGATCCTGTCCCTCCCTTGTATAAATCATCATATATTGATTCAATGAAAGTGGAAAGGTCTGATCAGTATATGAGAGAAAACACAAAATGATAATACATTGAACGATATTTTCATTTGTTAAAATTAAAATCCGAATTTAGTCATGACACCAAACACATTAAAATCTCTAATCATTCATGAACTAAAAACATTTCCATAAACATAGAGATACATAGTATATAAGCATCAAAAGAGAGCATCAATCCTCTTGCAGTCCCTGCAAATAGGATTTTGCAAAAGGTATTCCCTTTAAATCTAATTGGTTTTTAACCATTGATGAAAGGAATTGAATAAGACAATAACATTCATATTTAATTTTTAATATAAAAAAACAAAACAAAATCATCACTGAAACAAATCATGTCAAAGAGAGAAGCGAGAGAACCTACACTGCTGAATGACCATCTCTCTTAGTTCTTCCAAATGCCCATCATCTTCATGCAGCTGGGAAACAACAGATATACACATAAAACATATTTAAAAAACAACTCATGAGAGAAAACCACAGTACTATGCAAGAAAATCTTGATCTGGCTAGGGCAAACATGATTGTATGTTAGACCTACCCACATTGTCTGTCATTAAAATTAAAAATTGTTAAACCTAGTTTTATTATTGTGTATTTCTGAGTACCACATTGGAATACTCCCCATTCATTCACCATTAGTCATTAATTTTACTACCATCTTTAAAAAATTATCTTATTATAATGGTCGAGAGTTTCTTAAATGATAAAAACAAGAAGTAATCCATATCATCAATTTTCAATCAATAAGATTCAACATATAGTAATATCATGAAAATCCATAAAGTACAAGCGACTCACTTTTTTCTTCTAATTTACTCTTAACTAGTTTACTATCTTTATTTAGTTTGTTCTTATTTAAAGAGTGTTCCCCCATGTTCTCATTCCTCATAACCATGAGAAATAAAGTAGTCATAACCAAACACATAAAAATAATAATATAGGACCCTTGGAAAAGTTCTTAGTAGTCTAGTCAAACAATTTATTCCTAAATGATGTATACCACACTCGAGAAATCAAGACATAAAAAGAAACATCAGAAATCAATAAAATGAATAAAAGGAAAATGAGAAATCAAGGAAATTTTAGGACATGAAAATGTGTGGTGGCAACTATGTGCCACAAATGTTACATATACAAACCAACTGTTTTCATATTACAAATCAACAATACAACTAATCAGGGTCCGATGATGCATCATCACCCTCTCCACCTTCATCTCCACTTTGTGATGTCACCTGTAAGAACATTATATTGAAAATTAAATACGATTGCATATTTATATTAAAACTTTAAACCCATGAAAGTTAGCAAACTAAATGATTTTGATTTTTTGTGATTTACCTGCATACCACCAGTCGATGCACTACCACCGGGGGCATATCTGCTCATATGTTGACTTATCTCAATCAACTATTTCCGCAATGCAGATATATGCTCCCCCTGCTGGTGAACTGTGCTTCGTAAAGAAACAATCTCTTTCTTATCATCTCTGGGTATGGGATAACTAAAGTCAGGAGTAGATGCAGCTACTATCCCCGATGTCCAGCTAAAAATATCAGATGGTACGGGTCCCAAACCCATCCCGCGCACTCTCCCAGCATGCTCCTTCCCAAGGACCTTATCAATCGGGTCATCCTGGGAGACTGAGTAGGACTGCGCAGGATTGGCATCCCATAGCTCTTTAATTTTTAACTATAAATCAAATATCAATATATATTAACATAGTAAAAACTCATAATAAGTTATTATTATGAAAAATTGACTTCATACCCCAACTTCTTTAGCAGGCTCGTTAACAAAACTTTCATCTGATTTCTTATGAACATCCAACCACAGTTCAGTCCTGGATACTTCATGCCCTAAACTCTGTGACTGCATTAAGAAAATATAAATCAACAATTCAGTATATTAAACAGATAATATTGTCTTATAAATATTTAAACTAATTAAAAGATTACCAATGTCGTTCGGCTTCTATAAAAACTTTTTGAGCCCGCAGTGTGTGGGATGACTTGCTTAGCCTGGTTTGATACATTTTGTCTTGAGAGATCCTGAAATAAATAAAAGGCAATTTAATACGGATGTATTTAATGTCATGTCCTTTTCATATACATGTATAAATGTAAAATGAGGATAATATAATAATATATATTTCAATACCATCCGCTTCTGATCACGATGTCTGTCAACAAACACTTTCCACTGCTCTTTCGGTACCCCACTGGGTAGCTTCTCATACATTTGTTGCATGGTCAACGAAGTATCATTGACATCATACCATAATCTCCATTTGAAATCTTTCCACTCTTACCTAGATTTTTCAACATCCACTTCTGTGCTATCACATCAGCAATGGTATAGTGGAAGAACATCTGTATACAGAAATTCATTTTTAACATATTAGTAACATGACATTCAATTAAACCATAATGTAATAAATTTACCTTTATTTGGGAATCAAACACTTCATTTTTCCAGCTTGAAGGCATATGTCTCCAATCGTCATATGAAATGGGAAGGGAAATGGGCTCTGCTGCCAGCTGGCCTAGAATCTGGCCAAGTAACCCCACAACATCATCCGTAGGGACCCCATAAGAATCAAATGGCACAAAAATCTTCTCGCCATTCAGATTAAAAACATCTGCACTTTTTATATTTTTCTCCACGGTTGCATTTTTGTCATCTTCAATGAGAAAACAATTAGTATAAACAAAATGCAATAAATTTATTTAATTAAAATTTGTACCTATGATAGTTACAATCCAGTGTGTCTGGGATGAACTGGAAGGGGCACGTCGCTGCCCCACTGCTGAGCCTCCTAAAAGGGGAGTCGACGACTCACCCTCTACTGGGACATCCACGGATGGTGTGAGAGATGGTGCAGGGGGAGATGGTGCAGGGGTGTCGGCACCTGGCGTCTCAGATGTCGTGGGGAGGGAGATAGATGGATCGCCATCTATCTCAGAACTAGATGAAACAATATAACGCTTCTTCCTTGGCATTCCTGCCATTTAATCAAATAAAATTAAGTTCAGAATATATATTTCAAAAAAAATATGCAGAAAAAAAAATTAAAAATGATAATAGATTACCAGTACTAACAAAAAATATATATATAACAATGATAATGAATGACTGCAGAAATGAAACAAGTGGTTTCTGAATAAATAAATAGTTGTACATACAATCATTTTCCCCTTAAATCATGTCGGTTTCCTGCTCCATTGCTTTATCCACTTCATTCATCCTTGCTAGACTAATATTTTCAATATCATTATTGACAACTAATTCTGCTTCCTGTTGCTGATTAAATTCAATTTCAGAGGTCAAATTTTCCACTTCATCACCCATATCATACAAATCTCTTTGTATTACATGAGCAACTACACTCCACCCTTCATCAAAAACATCATTCACATAATATACCATTTGTTCTTGTGATGCTAAGATATATGGATCATGCAGTTCACGATCACCAACATCCATCAAGAGAGATAAGTTCACATAAGTAAATTGCAAGGAATCTCTTTTAACACCTCTGATAATATCGACCCATTTGCATTTGAATAAAACAACCGAAAAATGTTCGTGGTAGTTTAATTCAATAATATCATACAGCTTTCCATAGTATTCCACTTCATCAAATGTAAATATACCACTATTATGTGTTTTCAAACCCACTTCTCGATCGACTGTACGAAATCTAAATCCATTCACATTATAAGCGTCGAACTTTCTAACTTCTTTTAGAGGACCTCTAGCAAGAAACTTCAAATCTTCTAACACCTCTACTCGAGTATCAGTATTCATGATCTGAAAAAAGAAATATACTTTATTAGATTCACAAAATGTATGTGTCAAACTAATATTCGTATTTATTGCAATATTTATGAACTTACACGTCGTGCAAACCATTCTACAAGCTATTTATTAACAACTTTCATTATATCTTTCTCATTTCATGTTCGTCCTCTCATTAGTCTCTTTGTTTGTATCCTCAACTCTTCAATAAATGGATCTGCAATGTCACTATTCAGTAGCACATATCTATGTGCCTGTAATAATTCTAATTCAGTCAGTGTCACATTTGAGGTCCTCCCAACTGATCGGCCAATAATAGGAAATGTTTTTGATTTCTGATGTATTTGAGATTGATTCGATGTGTCGTCAACACGTCCAAATCGATTAAATATTGTCTCAATATCATCCAAGTATCCAGAACAAAAGGTAATACACTCTTCAGCCAAATAGCCTTTAACAATTGAGCCTTCTGGTTGAGCTTTATTTCTCACGTATGATTTCAAATGTCCAAGATATCTGTGAAATAAAATAAACATAATTATTCATTTAATTAAGTACCAAAAATTGTTTACTTAACTGGAAAACATATAAATAAAGTACCTCTCAATTGGATACATCCATCGATAATGAATGGGGCCTCCTAATTTAGCTTCCTGAACCAAATGCACAGTTAAATGCATCATTACAGTAAAAAATGACAGAGGAAAGATCATCTCCATTGCGCAAAGGGTCAATACAAACCTCTTATGGAGGTTGTCAAGATGAAATGGATGTAGACATTTCTCACATAGTTGTCTGAAAAATGTGCAGAACTGTAGTACAACAGCAGTAATTTTTTCAGGTAATAATGTACGCAATGCCAATGGTAGTAACTATTGTAACAAAATATGTGAATTCTGAATTTTCAATCCATGTAACTTACGATTCTTCAAGTCAACACACCTCGAGATGTTACTTGAATACCCATCAGATACCTTAACATTATTTAACATTCAAAGGAATGTATCTTTATCCCTATTTTTCTTTGCAAAAATAGCCAGAGGATACTTTTCATTCTCATTTGGCCAGAGATCGCATTTTATGTTCATTGATTGTAAGTCTTTTCGAGCATTAAGATGATCCTTAGACTTTACATGCTCATTAAGCAGTGTGAAAATCAAATTTTCACAGACATTCTTCTCAATATGAATCACATCAAGATTATGCCGCAAAAAATTAAATTCCCAATATGGAAGTTTGAATAATATACTTTTTTTCTTCCATTATTGCGTTCCGGTTTCACTTGACGATGCACTTCAGACCTGTTTTCCACTATCATTCAAATGATGAACCTTCCCAAATTCTGTTTCAACATTTTCAAGCTGTTTCAATATTTCAAAACCATTTAACAACTTTGGAGGTGGTATACGATCAATGGAACCATTAAATTTTGATCTGTTCAGCCGAAATCTATGAGATATATCGAGAAATCTTCGATGAAACAAGAAGAACCATTTTCTACTGTGAGGCAGTCGTTTGGGCTCAAAATCAAATTTACAAATGGGATAAGCCAAACCCATGTAAGTTTTCCAACCAGATAAATTCCCAAGCCTAGGGAAGTCACTAATGGTCCACATTAAAGCAGCATGCATTTTGAACATTGTTTTAGAAGAAACATCAAATGTCTCAACACCGTTGCTCCATAACTCCTTCAATTCGTCAATAAAAGGCTGCATGTATACATCAATATCATTTTCAGGCATTTGTTTTCCAGGAATAATCATCGAAAGGATAAAAGATGTTTGTTGCATACACATCCATGGTGGCAAATTATAAGGGATCAAAACAACTAGCCAAATGCTATAATTGGTACTCAAAGTCCCAAATGGGCTGAATCCATCGACAACCAATCCCAATAAAACATTCCTAGGATCAGCTGAGAAATCTAGATGTAATGAATCAAATGTCTTCCACGATTTATAATCTCGTGGATGTCTCATTAACCCACCATTGTTATTATATATAGAATGCCACTTCATGTGTTCAGCAGTTTTCGATGACATGAATAATCTTTGCAATCTAGGATTTAAAGGAAAGTAATGCAAAACCTTTGCAGGTGTGCTCCTTTTCTTCTTCTCCATGAAATTATGTTCATTTAGACTTCCAACATCACCTTTTTCCTGCCATCTAGAAGAAGAACATTTCTTGCAATTCTGTCTACTTGAATCCTCTCCCCAATAAAACATACAATCATTGGGACACGCATTTATTTTTTTATAATTCAGACCAAGCTTGTTAACAACTTTTTCCATGTCATAAAAAGATTCTGGGATTTTTGCTTCAGGAAATGCATCACGAATCAATTCCAATGTCATGGACATTGCCTTATTTGTAATTCCACATCGACATTTGATGTGATACAACTTCATCAGAAATGAAAGTTTGAATATTTCAAACACCCACAATACAACTCTTGATTTCCATCGTCAACTAAATCATGATATGAATTTTCCTCAGAGAAGTTTTATCTTACATTTGGCTCCACAGAATCAAGAGGAGGATCCAATGATATGTGAAAATCTTGATCTTCCTGTGTTACAGTCTCAAAAACATCACTTGTCATGTTGCAATTTGTAGCACCCTCTTCTAGTTGTTCTGATATGTTTTGATGCTGATAGTGGTGTCTTGCAGTGCTGAATACATAATTTATTAGGTTTTTCATTTGATTTTCCATTGTCGATGAACTTGGGACCTCATTCTGCGGATTAACATCAGTTCTCAATATTTCTGTAACATTCGATTCTCCATGCCAAATCCAACACAAACATTGATCAGGGAATTGCTTCAGTATTAAATGTTCATAAACCTCATATCTCTTCAACCATGTTCTAAATTTACATTTAGGACATGGAAATTTTATTCTCCCTTCAACGGATCGATTAGAAATTGAAAAATCTAAAAACTCATTCAAACCCTTAACATACTGAGGTGTGTTCCTCGGTAATGTGATCCAACTTTTATCCATGTATATCACAATGTGCTTACACAATAAAAAAAATTAAAACACATATTTACTACTAAATAGAGAAAGAGATTCATATATATGATAGTATAAGATTATAGAAACATAATATAATAAATATGAGCCCCTGAGTTAGATGTGAACCCTTAGTGTTTGGGATAGGGGAAGTTTCTTTGGTAAAGAGAAACAATGTGCTAACAACGTGGTAGCTACTTTACCATGAAAACCAAACCAAATTGTTAATTTGGAATAACCCCAACCTAAGTTCTCTATAGAGTCTTCATATAAAACTCTAATATCGAATAAATCTATTATAAATAATGTTTAGGGAAACCCTTATGATGCTTACAAAACTCAACACATTGTTAATTTGGAGTGACAAGAACCACATGAGGGATGGTCGTCTTGAGGCATGATAAGTGGTGGTGTTCATGGAAATGTATGATGAAACAACTTGGTCGATTAGGTTTTGAGGTTCTACGAACCATGTGTGGATTGAATTACTAGACCTCTCTTTGTTGTATTCACATATAAAAGAGTGGTGGTGTGACTTGAGGGTGATTTGGGTCATATATGTGTTAATGCTCATGAGTGGAGAATTATGGTTAAATGGGACAATCAAGGATCTGACCATGGAGTTGAACTAAGAGTCAGATTCAGACTTCAGTGTGGGCATTGAACATTTCTGTTATTCGTTGAGTTTTAAGGCATCGTGGTCGGGATATGATAGTGCATTGGTGGGTGGGATTGAGCACCTTTGGTATAATTCATCTAGAGAAGGACTTTCTAGTGTTGTTGCATAAAAATCGATGTGGTAAGGTGGATACCACATTAGAAATGGCATTCAAGATGCGGCTGATGTTGTTTGGGGATCAAACTAGGGTATTTGAAGAATAGTTGATGTGTCTTGTCTTAGTGTTTGGAGTTTCATAGTAGAATCATGTTGTGAATTTGGAGATGAAATGTGGGGTGTTGGTACTATCATCCAGGACAACATAATAAGATAATCAGAAGTATCAAAAGTATAAAGAACTCCATACCTAAGTGTCATAATTCATTATAGTCAAGTACATCTTATAAATAAATAGGTTATCCATTTCAAAAAATAATGAAAAATACAAAGATACAAATTCAATGAAAGTGATTACTTTCATCCAAGACTATACATATTAATGAAAAATCATCTAGTTTGGATAACATATAGAGAAAGAAAATACAAATAAAATTTAAATACAAAATAAACCTAGATGAACTATCTCACAATAAAATTTCCCAAAAAAAGTCACAACCATATTCACAACTCAAAAACATCTCCATGTGATCCCCGAAAAGTCACAACATTCTAATATAATATTGAAACACTTTTTCAATATAACATTTATTTATCATTAAGGAATCACTTAAAATATTTATCCTATAATGAGTAAGAAAATAAATATCCTTTTATTAAAATTGATGAATATAGATCGATAGGAAAGTAGGTAGTGTGATTTAACAAACCTACACTTATATAATGAAATGTTTTGGAATACATGAATTTATTATGATGATGTTTAAAAAAATAATCTTAAATTATCATCTAAGTCTTTGAAATTGAATCTACATAGAGATAAATTCCTAACTTGGAAAAAGTTTTGTTACATTAAATATCAAAATGTAACAACTCCTTATATAGTGTTTTGATTTTATGGATCACTAAAGAAAAATTATAAATTCCCATACACTTCTGAAATTGTATTCAACACACATAGATTCAAAACCACTAATATTTCATCTCATTGAAATATTATTCAATGGGTGAGACATGTCATTAATGGTTAATTAAGGTTTAGTCATCAATATATAAGGGGAAACAACATTTTATGTTTACAAAGGCACATGAATAACCAGTCATCAATCATGATTATAATGAGCCTTTAAATCATATATTAATTATTATTATAATATTGGGAGTCTTTTGTGTATGTAGGAAGCCCAATCATTCAATTTAGGAAATAAAGATAGAATGTTTTACAAATAATCATACTAACAAATTACACAAACATGGCATGCAGATAAGCATTACACATAACCAATTATTCATGGTATACAATTAATCATTCTTATGAAATGCGAATCCTCTATGCCTAAATTGAGGCATGAATATCCTTGTCTATTTTTGTAATGGAAAAATAGTTAAATCATCCAATGTAATACAATGAAAAGAGGTAAATCACATAAATCATTAATTAATTGAATTATATCTTTATCCTAAGGTAAAATAAGAATGAACATCAATAATGTATATCATAAATGTAGTCACATCACTAGAAACATGGGTTTTGTCTTTGGTATGGGTTGGATAGACCTAGAAATGATTTGTTTACCAAGTAAAAACATATTAGAAATTTCCTATCTATTGTCACATAATATAATGACAAAAGAAAATAAATGTAGGATAAGACTTTTCATGCCATGGGTCATATTCACTAATAAGTAACTAAGCCCAGGTTCCACCAGCCCTAATGTGTACCTCCCTATACGCCAATGGATCATAACTAACATTGAATGTCTGATGGTGGTACAATGGATCAATACTAAACACGATTAAATCATAAATAAATGAATGATAACAAACAAAAATCAGAATTTTAATAACTATAAATCAAGTGTCATAACCAATTTCATTTAAAAATTATAATTACATAATTATGCACCACTACCCTAGTTTTAATAAAACAACCAAAATATCACTCCTAATTAACTCTAATACCTCCATCATGACTCGATTCTTCAAGAACCCAACCTGGGTTGGCAATGAAATTGAGTTTAAAAAAGATTCAAAAAAATTAATTTCAAACCTTAGGGTTCGTATAGGTCGCCGGGGTCGCGGGGGTCCGGGGGAAGCGGGTTCACCGGGGGAAGCGGGGTCGCCGGAGTCGCCAGGGTCGTTGGGGTCGTGGGGGAAGAGGGGTCGCGGGGGGAAGCGGGGTCACCGGGGTTGGGGGGGGGGTCACAGGGGAAGAGGGGTCGCGGGCTGAGAAGTGGGGGAGGGGGGTGCTACTATTAAAAAAACAGTGTTTCGTGGTGGTTCCTAGAACCACCGCTAAACAACCGCCGCTAGATGAAAGTTTTTTTGTAGTGCTAATTATTCATAATTATTACTAATTATACCTACTTATTACTAATTATACCTAATTATTACTAATTATTACTAATTATTCCTAATTATTCCTAATTATTACTAATTATTCCAAATTATTACTAATTATTCCTAATTATTACTAATTATTCCTAATTATACCTAATTATTACTAATTATACCTAATTATTCCTAATTATTCCTAATTATTACTAATTAAAACTAATTATTCCTAATTATTACTAATTATTACTAATTATTACTAATTATTCCAAAATATGAATAATTATAATTATTTCTAATTATTACTAATTATTCCTAATTATTCCTAATTATTCCTAATTATTCCTAATTATTCCTAATTATTCCTAATCATTCCTAATTATTCTTAATTATTCCTAATTATTCCTATTTATTCCTAATTATATCTAATTATTCTTAATTTTATCTAATTATTCCTAATTATATCTAATTATTCCTAATTATATCTAATTATTCCTAATTATTACTAATTATACCTAATTATTACTAATTATTCCTAATTAATACTATTTATTTCTAATTATTACTATTTATTCCTAATTATTACTAATTATACCTAATTATTACTAATTATTCCTAATTAATATTATTTATTATTAATTATTACTAATTATACCTAATTATTACTAATTATTCCTAATTAATACTAATTATTCCTAATTAATACTAATTATACCTAATTATTTCTAATTATTCCTAATTAATACTAATTATTCCTAATTACTACTATTTATTCCTAATTAATACTATTTATTCCAAATTATATCTAATTATTCCTAATTATATCTATTTATTCCTAATTATATCTAAACTAATATTAATTATAACTAATTATTTATAATTATAACTAACAATATCAAATTCTTAGTAAAACTAAATATAAATAAAAATCAATAAAAATCTAATTAAATTCGATCTAATAAAAAACAATTAAAATTAACATAAAAAAATAAAATAAACATAAAAAAATAAAATATAAATACCTTAAACTTTGATATTCTAAAGATATTGACGTCCTCCGATTGATCTCGTATAAAAAACTTCTACTAAAAAAAATTTCTCTTTAAAACTGAAGAATGAAGAGAGAGAGAAATCAATATCTGAATGATTTGTGAAAAAAACGGATCGGGGTATATATAGGTTAGATTAGTTGCGACTGGATTATTAGCGACGGGCTTCCAGTCGCAAATGGTCGTATTTGTGATGGGTCATGTCGCAATTACCCTCACCCGCATTAATTACAGTCGGCGGTTAAAAGATTTTTTGCGACGGGACCCGTGGAAAATAGTACATGCCGACAGTCTTTTTGCGACGGGACGACATCCTATCGAAAAAGGGTATTGACCGCCGCCGGGTATTTGTGACGGGTCCCGTCGCAAATACACCTGCACGGCTTGCGTGCCAAACCGCGCCAAACTATTTGTGACGGGAGGTGAAATCCCATTGCAAATACTTGGTTATTTGCGACAGGCTACTTACCCCGTCGCAAATAGATTCTTGGATGGGTTATTTGCGACGGGAAGAGATCCCGTCGCAAATAACCCGTTGCAAATACTGATTTTTCCCGTAGTGAGAATGACCTTATAGAGAGTTTGCAGAAGCAGCAAGAAGAGATACGTCAGCAGCAGCATCACGAGGATGAGATGCGCTGATGGTAGTAGCAGCAGCAGCAACACGAGGAGATGGATCGATGGCAGCAACAACATCACAAGCAGATGGAGTACATATGTCGTCTGACTCGTAGTTTAGGGATGGAGTTTCCTCCACCAGCTCCTTTAGCTCCTCCACCTCCTCCAGAAGAGGACCCCCAGTGATTTTTTTTATGTAAAAAACATTTGAATTCAAATTTTTTGAAATATGAACTATTTACAGTTTCTGTCTTTTATATCGGTGTGATTATTACATAATTTAATTTTTAATATTTTATGATTTGTTTTTGTGAATATTGAGAATTTTAATTTTTTTTATTTTTTTATTATTTTAATAATATTAATATTATTGTTTCATTAACCATAATTTTATTAAATATATTTTTTGAGTATTATAATTTTTTAATATTTGTTTATTTTATTAATAATAATAATAATAATATTTTATGCTTTTTTATATTTTTTGTGAATATTGAGAATTTTAATATTTTTTATTTTTTTATTATTTTAATAATATTAAAATTAATTTTTCAATAATCATAATAATATTTTATGATTTTTTTATATTTTTTTTGTGAATATTGAGAATTTTGATATTTTTTATTTTTTTTATTATTTTAATAATATTAAAATTAATTTTTAAATAATCATAATAATATTTTATGATTTTTTTTATATTTTTTTGTGAATATTGAGAATTTTAATATTTTTTATTTTTTTATTATTTTAATAATATTAAAATTAATTTTTCAATAATAATAATTTTGTTACATTTTTTTTAATTTATTTAGTATTTGCGACGGGATCTGTTGTGACGGGATCTCGTCGCAAATAGTCTAAATATTTTTTTTCTTAAAAAAGGTATTTGCGACGGGATTACGAGCCCGTCGCAAATAGTCTAAAAAAATATGTTCAAAAAACATTTGCGATTGGATTCCGGGCCCGTCGCAAAAAAGTATTTGCGACGGTCCCGTCCCAAAAGAGCTTATATATATATAAAGTATATAATCGAAGACTTATTTGTGACTGTGAAGTTTCCCGTCACAAAAAAATATTATTTGCGACGGGCTCGTGGCAAATAATATTTTTTGCGACGGTGTTTTCTGCAATGGGCTATTTGCGAAGGGGCCCCGTCGCTAAAGCCTATTTGCGACGGGATCCCGTCGCAAATAACTCCTCGCAAATACCTTGAATTCTAGTAGTGTGATACTGCTTTGGATTAGGCCACATGGTCATTATATCCTGACATAGTGTATCATGTTAGGGCACATGGCTACCATACCCCTTCCTTGTGTCTCTAAGGTGACCCAATATTTTTATACATAAATATTACATAATTTTAGAATAATATTCAATACAGAACATTAGGATCCATGCCTAAACTGTAAAGGTTTAGTGTCTTTGGAAACTTGGATACAAAAAACAAATGGTTCATAAAAGATCTATATCATCTCCCACTTATTTCTTCACAAATATAACCCTTCTTAGACATATCATACTAAAAATTTTTCTTCATATCCTAGGGAAAAGGAAACATAATAAAAGGTGACATTAGATAATCAGTACAGATAACAAAAGGAGAAATCAATGATCACTTAAGAATAACCTGATCATAAGGGTATGAGAATATGAGCTTAACATTTGAAAATCTTACCCAATATATCATAGATCATAATCTTGAATCATGGAATAAATCATGGGAGTTCATAAGACAAGAATCATAAAAGAATCAAAGAATATGATCTATTAGGGAATAACATTGGCGTAATACATAAGTTTGTGGAAAACACATATTCATAGAAAATAATTTCCTTAGTTAAGGATTGCTACCAAGACTAGCATAGTGGATTGGATTCACTCCCAATTCTATTATATCCTTATTCAAGGTTCAATCCCGAGACTATTATAGTATATAGAGTCTATTATGGAACTAGGTTCACTCCCCATTGTAGTCCTTATTATCTCATGAGATATCCATATTTACCTATTGCATTAGAGGGATATATAATTATGGGTACACCCATCACATAATCATAAAATACTCATATGTGTGCCATAATATCATAAAACATTCATCATATATCATAAAACCTTGAAAGGAAATGAGTTTTATAAACATTTCAACATTTCATCACAACATAACCCATGAAAAATAATCAGGTTTCATTAAAATATCATCATCATAATCATAAACCATATAGATAAATAATATGGATGGTATACTTAGATTATATCCCCATTAAATCATAAGGAACATCAATTTTTTTATCATAAATGGAAAATTTCTTTAAAATATCTATGTAATATTTCTTGATGAAAATACCCTTTTCACTTTGAATTCAAATATTTAAAATCTAAAAAATTTCCCAAATATTAAGGAAAAATTTTTATTTGAAAATAAACTTGGATACTTATAATTTAAGTTTCAAATCATTGATCATTCATAATGGTGGTAACTTTTTTTCTTATCATGTATGTTAAAACAAAAGTTCCTTTTACATTTTTGGTAAAAAGTAAAAAGTACCTCATTTGGAAAATAATAAGAAGACTTCTTTTAAACCATTTTTTTAAAATAAAATCATGAGTAAAAATGAATTAAAATAATTATATAATAATATTAAAAAAATCTTGAAATCATTTTTAGAATACATGGATATGGAAGAAAAAGTATTTTTGACTAAAGAGAGGAATAAACTTGGTTTTCCTTAAAAACATTATTTTGGTCTATTGATTTCTTAAGGATAGGAAAATAAAATAAAAAAATTTCATCTCCAGAAATAAAAATATAATAATAAAATTCATGGGTTCTTGATAGATATGTTATAATATTTCCTCATTGGAAACTTAATCATAAACAATATCGATAAATAATGAGATTTTAACATGAATCCCTTTCCTCAAGTTAGAATTTATTTGAAATAAATCTAACCTACTATATAATATATTTAAATTTAATATAATTTTATAAAATATCCATTTACATACTTATAATATCATATATTATCTACTTATAACATTTTATCATCCATTTATTAAAAATTACATATTAAAATCGTTGTTTATGGGTGTTAACTGCTTCATTTTTCATGAGAATTTTGGTATGGTAGTTCTGATTCTTATACTTTAATAATGGTTACATAATATTAATAATATTAATAATGATATAAATATAATATATATTTTTTATATTTATATATATTCATCCATAAAATTTGGATATGAAAAAATGAATTACAACGTTCATGGAGATGGTAGGTCGTACATATACATGAATGCTATATTCACTTTTAGAATGATGAATTGAAAGAAAGGTAAATGATAATTTACTTTATATAATAATTATTATATCATATATATCATATATATTTAGTAAATATTTATTTATTCCTATCTATGCAAATAAAAAATAAAAAATGAATCGCATCGCTTCGTGGAGGTGGTAGTCCACACATACGCACGAGCGACGTTATCGTTTTCTAACATATTGGAAGGTAAGAAGGTAGATATAATAGTATAATTATAGAAGAATAAATATTTAATAAATATAATTTACAAGAATTAAAATCATCATAATAAACATCCACCAATGATGGTGATGGAAAATTATTTGTATTACTACATGGAGGTGGAAGTCCACACGTATGCACGAGCGATACATTAACTTCACATTTAGGGAAGATAGGGTGAATAAAGGAAGTTTCATAATAATAATAACATTTTAAAATATTTATAATACCAAATTTAGTAGTTTATGATGGTTACCACATATTTATAAGAGGTATAAGTAGAAATAAATTGAAATATATTGGGTAGGATGATTACCTCTTCTTCAACAATCCTCTTTTAGATCCTTTCTTAAAACCATTGGAATGTTAATTTAAGAAGAAAGAAACCTATAATTCATGGATAGGTAATTTGAGAATAAAATTGGTCAGGTTTTGGTTGAGGTTTATGGCTCAAAAGTTGTGTAAATAAGAGAAAGGAGTTGCATCCTTTTATAAGTGGGGGAGATGACACACTTGAAATTTCTTAAAATATTAAAATATAATAATATAATACTCAAGAAAAACTCTAAAAAATGGATAGAGGTTATAAGGATATATATGATAGGGTCTAAATATGGACATATAATAGGATTTTAAAAAAATTAGTTGGCAAACTCACCCTTATCTCTTGGTTTAACACCCCCTCGCCTTGATAAACCCATTTTAACCTTATCTATAGTGAATATTTTTACTATTTTTACTATTCATTATGACAAAAAAATGAATTTTAAAACATTAAAAATATTATAAATTATAATTATTAACATTTAATCTATTTTAAAAAATTAAATTCATGGAAATGGATGAATTTAATTTAAAATTAAACCCGCAAAATGTGATGAAAAACAGTTTTCCAGAAAAAAGGTTTTCTTAAGTATAAAAATATTTTATACCAAAATCCAACATAAAATTGATTAAAATAAACTTAATTGGTTTATTAATAATATAAATTAACTAATTAAACTCTTTTAATCATTTTAAAACTAAATTAAACTTTTATAATGCTTGAAACACAAGTCAATTTTTAATAAAAAAATAGTATATTTCAATTTTCCTTACAAAAATTATCATTTCAAAAAATTCTCAAAATTTCACTCTAAGACAATTTTTTAATTTGTGATTTAAACTAATTAAGTTCATTTTAACAAATAAATTTTACAAAAGTGGACAAATTTAATTATATTTTTTATCACAATAAAAACCATTTTAAAAAAAATGTATTTTTGAAACATAAAAAGACTTTACTAAAAATTGAGTAATTATTTATCAATATATTGTATTTATATAAAACCTTTATACATGTTTAAAAAAACATTTTTCTATCTTCTAATATAATGACTAGTTTTCAATGAAATATTATATTACGGTTCATTTAGACTTGTGTTTGTGTGTATTGCATAATATCAAAGAAATTAAATTTATTTGAGAATAAATATATCATAAAATCTTGGGGTGTTACATTATACTACCTTAAAACTAATTTCACCATCAAAATTACATCACTATGATACAAAAAATGAGGATATCTCTATTTCATTGCATTCTCAGGTTCCTAATTAGCTTCTTTTATTTTTGATTCCTCTAGAGAACTTTAACTAGGCGAGTAGTCTTATTCTGTAGAACATTATCACTATGATCTAAGATTTATACCAATTATTATTCAAATGAAATATCATGATTTATTTGTATAACCCCTAAGTTTAGCACATGTAATTGGTCAGGTATTTACTTCCTCAAGAGAGATACATGGATCACATCATGAACTTTAGAGAAGTTCGGTTGAAGCGTTAAGTTATAAGATACCGTACCTACTTAATCAAGAATCTCAAAGGGGAAAATATACCTAGGGATTAGCTTTACCTAATTTTTTAATCTTATAACATTCTTCCATGTATAAATTCATAGGAATACATTCTCATCAACTTCAAATTATATATTTCACTGAATATTGTTCGCATAACTTTTTTGTCGACTCTAAGATACCTTGATGTGTTGTTTAATGTCTTTGAATTTATTTAATATTTCATCATCAAACTCAAGTCCTAATAGATTTATTTCTCTAACTTTATCTTATAGCATTGGATTTCTATAATTCTTTACCTAGAGATATTCATAAGGATTCATCTGAATTCTTGAGTGAAGATATTTTTGTAAGAAAACTTGACTAGAGGAAGATGTTGATCCCAACCAACTTTGAAATCCATATAACAATACCTCAACATATCATCTAGGGTTTGGATGGTTATATCAGACTAGAAATATATCTAATAATGATAAATAGTACTAAAACACAACTCTAAATCTAGAGCTTGCTGAAAACTTCTTTAGAACGTTGAGGTAAACATCAGATCCCAATCAGATACAATATAATGTGGTTCTCCATGAAAACTTACCACTTACTTAATATATATTATAAAAATATGATCAATACATAAATATTCTATGATTAAAACAAAGTGTGATGAATTTATATGTAGATCAAATACAACCCAAATAGAATCATGGAATTTAGACGTTTCTGGGTGTTTGAGGAAAAAATCCATGGTGTTTTTTCCCATTTCCATTCTAGTATGGGTAATGGTTTTAAAATCCATTTATAATTATATCTCTCAGATTTAAATTTTTGACATACCAAGAATGGATATGAAAACTCAACAATATCTTTCTTCATGTTGTTCAACTAGAAATTATCTTTCAAATATATATATATATATATATATATCTTCATAATATAGAAACCTCAATTTTCATACATGGATATTACATATTTTTAGATGAATATTCAATAGATTAAACAAACACGTGCTTTATGACTATAATAGTTTAGTGTACTTAGAGACTAGGTACACAATTTATAATTTGGTTAAATATATTCAGTATCTCCCATAAAGATCTTTCACTTTATTATTCTTCACAAACATATCCTACTTAAAAACTTTCTTCATAACATGATGAAAGAAAATATAAGAAGGGTGATCTAATATTCTCAGTAATGGTAAACAAGGTAGATACGTAAACCTAACATGAATATAAGGGTGTTAGAACAATAGAATAACATACTAAAACCATACCCTTCAAATCAAACATATGAATCTTGAGTCATGGAATAATGATTGGTAGTTCATAAGACATTAATCCTAAGGAAATTAAAGAACACGATCCATGAGATCGTAACATTATCATGTGACTTGGAATTATGGCATAAAAATAGGCATAAAAATCATTTCTATTATTGTCAAGGATCACTTCCAAGGATATCACAATGGAATGGGTTCACTCCCTAAACCATCATATTATTCAAGGTTCACTCCCAAAACCATCATAGAAAACAAAGTCCCTTACTGAACTGGGTTCACTCCCCATTCCATTCCTATTTATATCATGAGATATAAATCTTTACCCAATACATTGGAGGGAGATATAACCCTCACCCATATTTGGTTATAACATAAATATAATCCTTAGTTATAACATAAACACCATACTTGGTTGTAATGCAACCATCGTCACATAATGAAAATCATATATATGTGTTCCATAATATCATAAAACATTCATCATATCATAACCGATGAAATAAAATGGTTTTTACAAACATTTCATCATATCATAACCTATGAAAAATATATGGGTTTTAAAATCATTTAATCATTTCATCATAGTATAACCCATGGAAAAAGAAGCGGTTTTTATAATAATTTTATCATTGTATAACCCATAGAAGGGATATGGGTTTCATAAACATCTTTTCATCATAAACATAAACCATTTAGTGAAAGAATAATAATGGTTTTCTTGGATCATATCCCCGGTAAATAAAAATTTACATCAAATGATGTAATATTAGATGGAAATTATTTTTAATGATAAATCACTTGGAACATTTTTTTAAGTAAAATACACTTTCTTTGAAAATACATTTTTAAAAAAAAAATTAATAAAACATTTTGGAAATACTTTATTCGGTATGCCTCATCTAGATCCTTTTTTAAGGACCCTTAGAATGGTATTTTAAGAATATTGAAACCTATAATTCATGTATAGGGAATTTGAGAAGATAATTTAATAGGTTTTGGTCAAAATTTATGTATTGAAGAAGTGTAAAGTAAATAAATGATGGATGTCCTTTTATAAATGGGGGAGAGGACACATATGGAATTTCTTAAAAGATTAAAATATAATAATGTCAAACTCCACAAAAATTATACCAAATGGACAGTGGTTTAATGGTTGGATAGTATGAGGTCAAAATATTTCCTTATAATAGTATTTATACAGGTTTAATAGGAAAAATTACCATTATCTATTTATTTAACCACGCCTTTATAAACCTATTTTAACCTTAACCGTGATGATTTTTTTTACTATTTTTAATAATAATTATGACTAAAAATTAAATTGGGGTCATTGAATTTTTTTTACATGATGGTTCCAAATATGGATTCAATTTTATAAAATTAAATTCAATAATGTATAAAAAATTAATTTAAAATTAAACCTTTAAAATGTGATGAGAAGAAATTTTCCAAAAAAAATGCTTCCTTATATAAAAACAGTTTTTATTGAAAAATAAAACATAAAATTATTTAAAATGACCTTAATTGGATTATTAATAATATAAATTAATTAATTGTACTTTTTAAATCATTTTAAAACAAAATGAAACTTTTTATATTCTTGAAAAGAAAATAGAGTTTTTAATAAAAATCAGTATTTTTCACTATTCATTGAAAAATCATTCTTTTCAGAAAATTCTAAAAATTTAACTCTAAGAAAATTTTTACATTATTATTTGAAAAATTATTTTAATTTTTTTAAATAAATTTTCTAAAATTGGAAAAAAAAATTATATTATTTTCTCATAAAAAACAATAAAAACAATTTGTGAGAAAAAAAATGGATTTTGAACATATAAAGACTTTACTAAAAATTGAGTACTTATTTATCAATATTATTATTTTATATAAAAACTTTACACATAATTTTAAAATTTTGGTTATTTTTATTAACTCTTACAATTTAATCTCTAGGTTATAATAGTATACTATATTATGGTTCATTTAGACTCTGGTTTGTGTGTATTGCAAGCTATCTAATAAATTAAATTTATTTAAAAAGAAATATATCATAAAATAATGGGGTATTACAATCTTGGACTATCATTTTCATTGTCACATGTCACAAATGCTTCCTCTATAAGGGAAAACTAAGCTAAGATGGTCCACCTGTCATTTTCTACTAGAAGCAAATACTCTAAAGGCAATGCATCCATAAAAAATAGAGTATAACACATATAGGCACAATATATCATATTAAGAAAGTGTATCAATGGATATACAAATATACAAACATGTGATAAATACCACGCATGGGTCTCATAGGCTACACAAGTACACACATTTAATAAACTCAATAAAGGGTATCAAGGAACGCAAGCATATACCATTATATAATGACAGCAACCATTTTAAAGGGTTCTATATGGTAAGAAACTTCCTAAATTTATCACATTGAATCCAAGTTATAATATTTATCAAGTAATGACACCCAAATCACACCCACACACCAACATTCACCAGAACTGGATTCAATCCATCAACATAGAACCCCTAAGATTGAAATTCAAGTAACGAATCATTATAAGGGTTGATATCCACATCAACATATCAAAAGGGATTATCCATCAATGGTAGATCTAGATTTATTCAAGGAAAAGATTCTAACTCTCTAGATTTAGAATCTATCTTTCACACAACCCAAAATTACCCATTATATCATGGTGGAATCCATGGATCTAGTAGTCATAACTTGGATATATGATTTATATCAAGATAATAAGTGTATATATGTTTTATAAGTTAATAAAACAAGAGAAAACAACCTCATACCTTGAATCTGCATTATTCAACACCCTAGATCCATTTGATTTGAAGTACAAAGGGGGATGAACCACCAAGAATTACCATTAGAGTTCATAGGTTTGAGATCCTTTGGCCTAGAAGGAATAATTATAGGTAATAAATAGGTTTCTATATTAAAATATAAATTTTAGATTAATTCATCACTATACAAGGTTTTTTTCATGGTTTTCCAAACTGTGCAGCATCGTGTGAGGAAACCTATCTATTTTGGGAACACGCATAGCTTGGATTCACAGTTTGGTCACATAGTTTGGTAAAATATGAACCAATAATTCTTTTTTACTATGTCTTAATATACACAATTGTCTTGGGAATATCACAATATGAGCTCTAACCATGAAAATTCCATAATTTTTCCACTATTCTTCTCTAAACAATCCATGCGGTTACCTGTATAAAACTACATGGTTTCTCATAACCGTGAACCAATTTTAAATCCACTTTGAGGCTTTTAAAACCTTATAAAAATCATAAACTTCCAAAAACATCACCCTAAATAAGGATAACTCAAAATATTTAAAGAAGGGATGAAAGTAAGGTGTGAAGCACCTAAAAAACTCTAGGCCATTATAATTTAACCTTATAAGGACTTCTCATCCTCATTAAGTTTTTTTAGATTTTCTACACACAAAAATCATTCCATTTAGATTTTATATATGATTACCACTCCCAAGTCTCTTCTTGGATATGTTTATACTGTCCTAGGACTTTGAGAAATGTCTCCATTCTTCCTTGCAATAATTTCTTACTCCAGTCTAAGATCCAAATTGGGTGCTCTATAAATGATGCTCTAGGCTCTATCCCAAAGTCCTCACAGCTGACCATATGCATCAGATTAGGAATGTTTCTTTGAAGGTGAGACACATGAAACATAACATTCATACCTCGACATCATGGATGAATATCCAAATAATATACCACTATTCCAACATGCTGAAAAATATTTAACGGTCCAAAAAACATCATTGTTAGCTTCCCTTGCTTCCATAACCATCGATGCACTAATCGAGTAGTCACCCATAAGAAAAATCAGTTGCCCACAATGAAATACAAGATTCATCTCCTCCTATTGATGTATGATCGATATCTACTCGGTGTAGTGACTAACCACTTTCAAATTAACCACACTCATTTGTAGGTCTCCTATACTAAACTTGGCCCCAAAATTATTACCTCACCAACCTCGTACCAACATAATGGTGAGCGACACAGCCGACTATAAAGATATTCAAAAGGTTCCATCATTATTGAATCATATAAGTTTTTATTTTTCCCAAACTCAAATAAGGATAGGTGAACAACCCAAGCTACAACAAATTCCAAAATTCTTAACCAAAACATATCCTCTAAAATATGGTTCATCCTCTCTCATTTTCCATAAGTTTGTAGATGATATGTTGAACATAGTCTCTGCTAGGTACCCAAATAATTCTATAATTACTTCCAAAAAAATGCATGAAATACACATCTTTTTATGATACGATTCTCAAAGGATATCTATATAGGTGTAAAATATTCCATATATACATCTTTCCCAACTCATCCACTGAATGGGTCTCTAAAATCAGTAATAAATGAGCCACTTTCATCATCTGATCAACTATCACCCAAAAAACATCAAGAATCCTTGGGTTCCTGAGTAACCCCTTCACAAATTCCATCATCACATCATCTCACTTCTACCAAGGCATTGGAAGTGATTGAAGAAAACCACCAGGATGTTGAAGCTTGTCCTTTAACCTCTAGAAGGTAATTCACCACGAAACAAGATTGGTGATATACCTCTTTATACCTGGCCACCATAACTAACATCAGATATCATGGTATATCTTCATAGATCCTAGATTTTATACACGTTTTGAAATGTGAGAGTTTCTAATCAGATCCTCCCTCAAGGAAGCAGAAACAACTATCCTCCCGTGAGTGTAGATCACATCATCACCATCATCTAAGGACCACCCTACTACAGAATCATCCCCTACTAATCAATCCTACATCACTATGCACTCAGGATCTACCTCATCGCTAGAATATACTCGATACACTAAATAAAATGTTATAAATAAATTAACACAAATCATAAATCCATGATCCTTATATGAATCCATAATCCACTTAGTGATCAAACACATTAGATGGAATTCCTCCCCTGAGGTTTTCTCTCTAAGCTCCTACATTTAAAACATTTTCCTACTAAGAGCATCTATGATGAAATTACCTTTTTATAGAGAATAAGATATCTAAAAATTGAATGTTTGTAGATAATCCATCGATACCTCCACATTAGATTCAGATCCCATTAAGAGAATATGTATTTCAATCTATTATGGTCTGTGTAGACAATAAACCTCTCACTGAAGAGATAATGTCGCCAACACTTTAGAGTGTATACCACATCTTACAACTATAAGTAATGTATTTGGTAGTTCCACTCATTGGTTCATAACTAAAATGACCCATATGTGACCACCTGATCTTACTACATAAACAAAACTCCCAAACCAACCGTTAATGAATCATAGTACACTGAGTATCCAATCCTAGGCTCTGAATGTATCACAACTGGAGTTGTTATCATTATCTTCATCAACTCTAGGAATACCTATCTACACTGATCAAACCACTGAAAATCCATCCCCTTATTGGTTGTATCTATCATTAATGTGTTCAAATGGATGAAGTATAAGATAAAACATCAATCGTACCCCAAAATACAAAGGGAACTCCTAATATAAAACACGCTCTTGGGGTGTTCCCAAGACATCATAGCCTCTACCATCTCCGGGTCCACTGAAATTCCCACCTCAGAAATTATATTCCCGAGGAATTTTACCTCCTGAATCTGAAAGTGAAATTTTTATAGTTTGGCATAAATCTAATGTGCTCGAAGTGTACTCCACACAATCTCATGGTATATAGAAAGAATATGTTATGTCCTCAAATATATCAGGATATCATCGATGAATATAATGATGAAGTATTCAAGGTATGGATGAAAGATTATATTCATGAGACACATAAACATTGTTGGATCATTTATAAAACCAAAAAATAATGAAAATATATACATAAAGTCTATATCTACTCTTAAATGTTATCATGGGAATATCCTCTCCTCCAAATCATAGTTGATCCTATCATGAAAGAAGATCAATCATGGAAATCCATTGGGGCCCCCATAATCAATAATGATTTTAGTTATATGTTATTTTTAATTACTAGATTTATATTTTTTTAGTCCACAAATATCTATATACTACTATCTACTTTCTTAGAAAACAAAACTAAATCACCCCAAGAAGAATTGTTCGATCAGATAAATCCATTTACCTATAATTCCACTAACTGGATCTTCAACTCTGTCAACTAATTTGGTGAAATATGATAAAGAGTAATTGATTTTGGTTGTTCCCTAGGAATAAGATCAATATCTAATTCAATTACTCAATATAGAGGATAAACCAAGAATTCATTAGGGAATACATCCTGATAACGATCCACTACTGGATGGAAGATAGAGGGTGCAACTTTTAATTATAATATGAGATCAAAGTCTGATACCTGCATAGTGATATCTCCAATATAGCTCAAGTTTGGTGTCATCCTTCTAGATCTGATATCCCACTCACTGGTCAACACAAACCTCTCCTCTATAAGTGATATATGTATTTCATGCATACATTTTATATTATTTTAAGTTATTGATTTGTGTATTTAATTGATTACTATTTCTAATTTTGGAATGGATTGACTTGTTTTTTGTTTTATGGAATGAAACAATGAATCTTTGGAAAATTAATGAAAAGAGCTAGATTTTGGAGCTGAAATACAATTCACGTCGTGAAAGAAACGAACTGGTGTGACACCATATTTTTTAGGAAGCATGGATCTAGAAAAAGTAGATAAGGAAAATTACATGTCGTGTATTCAAATTACATGATGTAACTTTTTTTGAGATAAATATTTGGAGGAGATACACTAAAAATAACGATACATTCTCATGGAATGAAATTAAAGATATTACATGTCATGTAACTTAAATAAATGTCATGTATCTTTTGAAAGGATGAAAAATAAAGATTACAGTGCTGAGGTTGTGATAATTTTTTATTATATATGAAACACTAAGTTGCTTCTTTGAGTTGTCTAGAACCATAGGGGGAAAATGGATGACTGCTGGAGCACTGCATGCAAGGAATGACAATCTAGATCCCTTCTTCTCCTCCATTATTCTTTGGGAACCCATGTTACTCATTATCATCATTCTTAGCATGATCAAGTAGTTTTCTTTTTGTTGGGTGATGTGATTCTAGGGTGATGTGATGTTTGGGACTGTTTCTATATTTTATTCTTATTTTGAATTTCCACAACTCCATTTATTCAATTCCAATTCATCTTCTTTTCATATTTCATGACCATTGTGTGCGATTTGAGGTGTTTTATTTTATTGCATCAATTAATTTCCTTATTTTGTGTATGATCATTATAAAATCTAGGTTAGTTGTGTTTAAAGAATATTTTGGGCTATCTATCTATATGATTGAATCTAGTAGATGACCATTCTAATGGTACAATCACATGATTAGGGTAGGATTCCTAGACCAAGGATCCTCAGTGACCCAATTTTAACACCAAACCTGAATAAATACATTATTAATTTAATCCTTGTCACATGAACATGAAAATCACTAAACCTAACATGCATATCTATTGATTTCAAACTCGATCATTACTGCACTTTTTCTCTTTCCTCCAACAAACCAAACAATTTCATTTTTTATTTATTTATTTAATTAAAACATATGTATCATCCATATGGGTTTGATACTTAGATTTTACATGCACTATATTTTTTGTTAGGTTGTATGAGTTTTATAAATTTTTAAATTTTTATATCCCCTTAGAAATTAACAATTCCCTACGGGCTATCAATAGTTGTGGTGAAACATACACTTCTTCGATAGAAGTTGATATGAGCTTCAAAATTGGTCAACCAGTCCATTCCAAATGTCACATAAAAACTAGTTATCTCCAAGATCGTGATGTACCACAAATTTTTATATCCAAAAATAAACATAGGACACTCAAGACATCACTGGAGATGGTCCACTTATGTTCCAAAATTTCATATAAAGATACTTTGACTCAAAAGATAACTTAACCAGTAAATTGAGTTCAACAACAACATGAGCATATATGAAAGAATGAGAAGATCTTGTATCAAAAAAATATTGTATAGAATAGAGGTAATAAATATCTTACCTATAACTATAGAAGTTCCCTCTCAACTGATGGTTGGAAAATCCTCCATTACATACACTCTGCTATCCCCATCTCTATGAGCCTACCCTTGAGGCAAAAAGTTATTTGGGATTCCCAATTATGTGGGGTTAGAGTCTACTACTGAGGAACCTGACTAGATCCCTAGGTCACCATTTTTTTCTACCCCTAACCCTTGACAGATCCTATCCACAATTCCATTGGACAGAACATCTAAATATGCCCCATCATTCCACATCCATGAAGCTTAATTTATGGTCTTGGAAAAAAATTATGAAAATGCCCACTTTTTCCATGGTTAAAATAACGGGGACCTACACCTCCCACAAAGGGAGTAAAAGAATCCCTACACTGATCCACCTGTATAAAACCCTATTGTACCTCCTCAACCTTCCTATTACTACTACTGGAAGTGACACCTTATGTAGTACTAGGAAGTTTAATTGTCAGTGCACTATAATATGGAATAAAACTTGTGATCCTATCCTCCTCTAGCCCTTTCTCAAAAGTTAGAGCCTTGTGAAGAACCTGAGAATATTTTATCAATTCAACTCCCCTAACCTGAAATCTAAGATCAGGATTAAGTCTAATCTAAAACTTCCAAGCCCTTTATGCCTTATTCATATCCAAAAGAGAAGAACATTGTAGAAACTCCATGAAAGGAGCAGAGTATGTAGAAACTAAAATTGTCCCATATAAAATATCTATGAACTCGTGTGATTGGTATAGATTTAATGTTTTGGGAAAGTAATCCTTGAATAAAAAATATTTTAAGTCCTCCATATTAAGACCATCATGCTTACTTGCCTAACCCATAACACCCCACAACCTCCTGGAGGGTCCCCAAAGCATAAATTTATCAAACTTCACCCTTCCATCCTTAATAGTATCTACGAAATAGAAGATTCCCTCAATGATGTAAATATAGTCCTTAACATTCGGAGGGCTTCCAATTCCTTAGAATACAAGAAGATACTAGAGATGAAATTTCAAGCATAATCAACCATCATCCTATGCACCCCTCTTCCCTAAATAGGTGAAATCTGTAAGACTCTAGGCTGAGTAAAGTTTATTTCCTAAACCACTAGAGTAGGAGTGGGAGAACACTCAGGTGTATCCTCCTATATAGACTATGGTTGAACTAGTGAATCCTTCCAAACAAGAGCATTATTCTGTATCCAATGTGACACATTTATAAAATTCCAAACAAACATTTATAGAACCTATAACAACTTTCTTATGAGTAAAACTTATGCAGTTTCAAGGCACACATATGGAATTTTATAGGAAGGTATATTTTAGGATATGATCATGCACAAGGGATAAACCTCTTAGTTCTACCCAATGATTAATACTAGATCCTTATACCTACACATTAGTCACAATCATGTATATGAATCATAACAGTATGCATAACATCAGCTAAATAATTCCATCATAAATATATCACACAACCAGATATCCTAGATATATTTCTAGCAATTATCAAAAATCAAGGAATTTAATTTAAAGAACTACTATGTGTCAAATATTATATATATACATGGTATGTGATCTAAGGTTCCTATTAGTGTTGCATGGATGCACCCAAATCCCATAAACTATAACAAAAATTTCAATCACGGTAACTCAAAGGTCCATTACATAGGAGCTAGCTAGAAATATGGAAACTCCCCTACCAAAGTTTCATACATCCCATATCATTTATACCATGTCCCAGAATTGAAAATAGAAAAGAAATAAAACTTAGTCTCTGATACCATTTTGTAACACCCTGACATGAATCATCATGTTTGAGTCGAAGTGCCACATGACCTCATGTGTGACTCCCTATATGCAAGAGGCATTCTACTAGTGGTTAAAGTTTAGATACGCCATGGGAATACTATAACCTTGATAATAATAAAAATACACCATACAAACAATAATATATACATATACTAACTAAAAAACATTGTATGAAAATAACATAAACAAAATGTTATAGCAAAAGTCATATTAAGTCAAAAAATGTCAAACCACACAGACCCGAAATGGGGAAGGTCAACAAGAATAAATAGTTCAACTAGAATAAATACATAAATTATGTTATGATATCTACCCTAAGAATTTTTTGATTCCATATATATCCCTTAACTCCAAGATCCTCAAAAAATTACTATTGGGACCTTTCCCTTCTTTGGATCCCTAATCATGAAGTCTGCATTCACACTGAGATTTCCATGTCGGGTGTGAGTATAAACCCAATAGGACACCACCAATGTGTCTTTAACATAAGTTTACATTAATATGAGTTTCATTCCATGATAATAAGTAAAATTCAAAATCAATAAATAATCACACACAAGTCAACCAGTCGTGCACTAACCATGCCACCACAAACCCCAACCGTATTTTCTTTGGATCCATGCAAGAAGAGTGGTTATAACATAAGTCATAATCATGGGTTAACCATAAGGCCACCACATATATCACTATACTTCCACAAGTACAAAGATTCTTGGGTAATGACACAAGGTTTTCAAACCCCATCTCTATCACGGGTTAGGTAATATGGTCGTTGTACCCCTACCTCTACCTTGGGTAAGGCCGCATGGGTGTCATATACTATCAAAACCTTAGGTCAGGACACATAGACATTATATCCCAACAATGTGTCTCAAGTAATGCCACATATCTATCACACCCTTTCCCTATTTCTCATTCCATTATTGTCATCATTGCACGTCACAAATGATCTCCCTATATGGGCTAACCAAGCCACAACATTCAACCTGTCATTTGATACTAAAAGAAAATCCACCAAAGTACATACATCAATATACAATAGGGAATAACACATATAGGCACAACATAGAATAATAATAAATAGTATCAATAGTCACACACACACATATAAATATGATAAATATCAAGCATGGGTCGCACATGCTACATGAACACATGTGATCAACTCAAGCATAGATCTCATGGTACACAAGCACATTTCAACTCCAAAAATCTTATACAAAGGATCTATATTATAAGGAACTTCCTAAATTTATCATATTTAAGACAATTTAAAAGATCCACTAAGTAAAGACACCCAAATCATGCCCACACACCAATGTTCAGTAGAAAAAGATCCAATCCATCAACATAGAACCTCTAAGAATGGAATTCAAGGAAGGAATCATGATAACGGTTAAAATACACATCAACACACCAAAATGGATTCACCATCAACGGTGGATCTAGATCCACAAAACTGAAGGATTCCAATTCTCTAGATCCAACATCTATCCATCACCCAACAAATAATTCTCTGTAAGATCATAGTTAAATCCATAGATCTATCCAATATAGCTTGGATCTATGATCCATATCAAGAGAGAAAGAGGATATATAGGTTAGACATGAAGAATGGAGGATAAAACAACATCATACCATGAATCCACATGATTCAATGCCCTAGATTCGTCATATTTAGATTATAGAGGGAGAGGAACCAACAAGAATAACCATTGAAGTCATAATGTTTGAAAGGCCTAGTCATAAGAAGAAGATTGAGAGGTTTCATGCTTAAAATAAATTTTTTGGATTAATTAATATGCTACATATGATTTGGTCACAATTTTTTCCAAATAGTTCACCAATTGTGTGAGGATTCATGTCTCCAAACAACATGTACAGTTACATAGGGATAACCACACAGTTTCCTTGAACTATGTGTCAACCATGCATCCCCTTAAAGAATCTAAACCCTTCCAAAAACAACAATAATATTCTCAAAACATTACCCAAGTAAGGTATAACTCAAAGAACTTAAATAAGTATTAACATTATGGTGAAATTTAATATATAAACTTTGGTTCATTACATGTTCTACCACACATTGACCCCTTTCCTGTGTTGATCACTGCATTACCTCTCCCATGTGTGTCACCCCACCAACCCACCAACCCTGTTGATATGATTGTCTAGACCACTATCCACCAAACTCTATAGCCACCCACATGTCCTTTTCCTACAAAAATCACAACACCACCATGCCTTGGTTTATTAGATCACTAACCTCTTACCCTACCTATGTGATCATTCGTCCACCAACCACCATCATCATGCCCTGCTGACGAGCAGGGCGCCACCCCCATGTTGGCCTCAAGATGAAACCAGCCACACCATCCCATGTTCCTTTCATTTGGGATAATAATAAATCCACCACCTCCAATTTAATCAGTGGAGGAGGGGGGGGGGGGTAAATCACACATTCATGGGTCGAACCCCTCAACATGATGCAGATTGAGAAATATCTATCCCACTCAAATGGGCACTCATCTATACATTATTATAATATTAATTATTATTTTTATTATTATTATTATTATCATCATTTGTTATTAATAATATTATTTGATATTATTATATTTTATGGGTATTAATATTATAAGTGGTTGTCCCCATGGTGCACCTTAATAGTAGCGGCCTTGCAATATCTCAGTGAGGTCTCATGCTCAAATCTCATCATGTTATTTAATATTGGTGGTGTAGGATTTTTATTAAATTACCCCTTCCTAAAACCATTATAATATTATAAGTGGTATGTTAATATTATGATTACGGGACATGCTTCTTTCATTTTTATTGTTGTTATTGTTTGTATTAATAGTATCTAGTCAATATTATTATTGTATAAAGAGGTTAAATTATGGAAAATTCCCTTGGTGTTTATGGAGTCTCATGAGTAGTGAGGAAAATAGAGATCATTTATTTTATTTTCTTCATCCTACTTTAATCTCCATGGATTTTAATAATAGTAAGGTAAATTCACTCCATTTACTCTTATTCTCCTCATATTCTTTATCTTTTCTTTATTATTAAATGTAAATTTATACATGAATGATTTTTGAGAAATTATAAGTTTTACCTTGTGATGGTGAAACACTGAGGAATAAAGGGGATTTATGATAGATGTTATAGGACTCCAATGTTCTTCCACCATACCTATTTTTAGGTTGTATAGTTCTTACACCACTAATTGGTGAGTGTTTAAAGTTTTGAGATTAATATACACCTCTTTAGTGCATTTAATAAATCATAGATTTGATGTTTTTTGGTTTCTTAGGTGTTAAATAATGATTTATGATTCTGAAATTCATATAATAGGGATGGAATATGGTATAAGGTGGGTGGATTCCATATCTCTTTATTTGTGTAATGGAAACTAGAATTGATTCCATATTAAATCAACAAATTATTAAAAATAATTTTTAAATCCCAAAATATTTTCATTGATCGATATCATTATTTTTTAATTGGATTAATATAGAAATTCAAAAATATTTATATATTTTTTAGTTGTATATTTCCATGTCACGTGATTAGTGAATTAAACTAAGTTCAATAATGATTTACTTACTGGTTTATTTTTATTTTTAACTATATATTTAATTTATTTGAAAATGTTAAATGACTTGTACAATTATTTATTGGATCACTAGAATACCAAGAGGGGCATGGGGAAATCTAAAGGGGATTTGATTATTGGTTTATTTTTTTATAATTTCATCTGAAAATTTTACTAAAGGCATGGGTGAGATAATCATCATTTAAAGAAACACTAACTATTTATTCCCAACTAAAGGGAGTGGTTGACTTATTTTATACCACTAGGTGACAACTCAGATCAAATGTGGTGCCTTGGTTTTTACTCAAGGATCATGACCTATAAGGCTTTTCCTCTTTTACTCTCAAGAGTGGAATACTTATGTAAGAGGTCGGGCTAATACTTTCACTCATATAAGGCTAGGAAGATTCCCATAAATGAATTTACTAATATTGATTAAATATATAAACTAATGAATGTTGGTTTCATTCAATATTATTGGTGAATTAAATAACAAATAGGGTTCTATTTTTATCATGGTTAAAATTTTCTCAAGAATTTCATCCATTTATCTCATTTATTTACCACATTTAGTAAACAACTATTATATTCGTCCTCTTCATTGCATATTTTATAGTTATAAATCATTATCATTTTTTAGGGTAGAAGTATTCGTACACACCAAATACTAACTCTTACAATTAAAATTATAGTTTTATATGTTCATAAAGAATAATTAGAATCATAGAGAGAAATAATATTAAGTAACTTATTCTCACCTCTACATGTGTTCATTCGTGTACATGTAGTTATATATTTTTTTGAGTTGTAGGTTAGTGATAAAGATTACATGAGATATTAGTAATTTATTTTAAGAAACTTCACTACCACAAAAACAGTTTTTCCCAGCGCCCCCCCTTTATCAGCGCTTTTTTTAAAAGCGCTGATAAAGGGTCGAATTCAAAAAAAATTAAAAAAATATATTAATATATTAATATATAAATATAGTTATATTGATATAAATATAATATATAATTTTTAAATATATTTTAGATAAGTACAAATGTACATTTACACTTAATATACTTAATATATAAGATATTTAGTGAAAATGGATTCTTAAAAAATTAAAAAATATTTTTTATAAATAATTTGCTAATTATTATGGAGTAATAGTCATTTAATAACAATTTGAAGACTAAAAAAATTTAAAAAATTAAAAAAAGATCCAAAATAAGTTAAAAACGCAACTCAAACTTCAAACAACCATAATTTTTGATTCGGGTGTCCGTTTGAGCTCTACCACATATAAAATCGAAGCCTGCGATGAGATCTACGTTGTTGGGACTTGGGGAAACCCTGGTCAAAGGATTTTCGAGGCCAAAAGAGACCCAAAAGGCCTCCAAAACTGAGTTTTTAGTTGGGGTACCCCGATTTTTAACATTTTGTGGATTTTCAGCCTCGTTTAAGGGGGTATTATTGGATTTTTTTTGTGGGGACTGAATTTATTCCAAGTTATTACATTCATATTGATATTATGTCTTTGAAATTTTATCGTTTTTTATAATGAAATGCTATTTATAATCAAATATATAACTATATGTACATATTTTTTATATATTCACACCTAAAAATTAAAATTTTAAAATAAATAATTAAACATATTTACATATAAAATATATTAGATTTATCTAAATAATAACTAATATCCATTTTATTTAAAATACCAATATATGAATATTTATATAACTACTATATATTAATAAAACTATATATATATATATATTAATCTAGCTATATATATATATATATTAATATAACTACATATATATTAATATTACTATATTTATATATATTAATATCACTATAAATATATATATTAATATCACTATAAATATATATATTTATATAACTATATATATATATTAATATAAATATATATTACTATACGAATAAATATAACTATATATATATATATAAATAGAGATATATATTAATATAACTATATATAGATATATTAATATAACTATATATATATATATATATATATTAATATAAATATATATTTCTATACGAATAAATATAATTATATATATATATAAATAGAGATATATATTAATATAGCTATATATATATATATATATTAATATAGCTATATATATATATATATTAATATAACTATATATATATTAATATAACTATATATATTAATATAACTATATATATATTAATATAACTATATATATATATGTTAATATAACTATATATATATTAATATAACTATATATATATTAATATGACTATATATATATTAATATAACTATATATATATATTAATATAAATATATATTACTATACGAATAAATATAACTATATATATATATAAAAATAGAGATATCATGAAATAGAAAACAAATCAAAATAGAGTAGTGGTAAGGGCTTAGGCGCGCAGGGGGGAGGTCTCGAGTTCAAAACCTACTGGAGGCAGAGGCGCGTGCATGGGGGTGGATGTGGGGGGCTAGCGCTGATAAAGGGTGGAGGGGGTGCGTGCGAGGTGCTGGAGGGGGGGGGGGGGTGGGAAGCGCTATTAAAAGTGGGGATCAAGCGCTATAAAGCTCCCCTGGATTGACATAATTTTTTTAATTTTTTGTAATTTTTTTTAATTTTTTTAATTTTTTAACTTTTATTAGCGCTTTTTTAAAAGCACTGATAAAGGAAGCGCTGATATAGGACCCCTTTATCAGTACTAAAAAAAGCGCTGATAAACGGGGTCTTTATCAGCGCTTTTTTTAGCGCTGATATAGGGGACCCCCCCTTTATCTTCGCTGGCTTTAACAGTGCTTTTCTAGCGCTGTTAAAATCCATTTTTAGCGCTGATAAAGGGCATATTTGTAGTAGTGCTTCCACTAAAAATTTATATATATGAGTGGGTGGTGGTTATCCTGGTATGTGTCAACTAAATATTCCTTTTTATTATATTTTATTCTTCATGTAATATTAATAAATTATATACACTTATTTAATTTATCATTATTAAACTGATGGTTAATATAGTTGTGGTATTTATTTTATTATACTAAATGCGTATTAATTCATTGGGATGTTTTATTTCATGTTATATGTAAAAATGGATATATAATATATAGATAAAGGCTTTTTAGTCAAATAATTCCCCTAACTATTGTTTAAACTCTACTTTATTTTCATAGGAATTTACTAATTCAAGGAATGTGCTGGAGGCCTATGGTGATTTGATTCCATACAGGGATATCCCATGATGGGACATTACATGCATTAACCCACTTGAGAGGGAAAAAACCTTATGAGGGGAGAATGTGGTGTTGGGGCAGGAATAAACATGAATGATAGATCTAAGAGATTTATATCCTTAATGGATAATAGTATATCTATGAGGAGGAAAATATCACAAAATATTGACTCAATTGATACTTGAAATCAGAACTGAGGAGGCCTCAGATGAAAAGATCATACAAAGATTCACAAAGAGATAGGGTGGATCAATAAATGCTTTTTTCTTCTTCCATTGCTTTACAAACCTCTAGTCAACATTCTTAATTGATTTTATTAAATTTACACTATTATTAATATATTTAATAATGAATTAAATAAAATGAAAATCATTTAAATAATCATTTACATGGTTCACCAATAAAAAATGAATGATTACATCTTTAACATAACCTTGAAATGTCCTTGACCATACTATATAGTAAGAAAATATATTGAATACATACAAGAATAATATAATATTTCATTCATTTAAAATTAAGTCTATATAATTTTTTAATTCCCCCTATTAATTTGTGAAATCAATAAAAAAATTAATCTATATGGATGATTTTTCAATAGGGAAGATGGTTGTTTGTAAAATCATCATATGATGGAACTTAAGTTTACTAGAATATTGCATACATCAGGTGTACATCCATGTGGAACTCAAACCACCATAACATCCCATGTATTAGTGTATTTGAAGATGGTAAGTCAAAACAGACCACTAATCACACTGATTCACACTATGCATAGACTATCTTAAACAAAATTCAAGCAAAGGAAACAACATAAAAGTAAAGTAGACACATAAAGATTACATGGTTCAAACTTTCATCATACATCCACAAGATAATTCTAGAATATTTAATTTCACTAGAATTACAAGGATTATAATCATTATATCGTGAAATCCATATGGATCACTAATTCTGAGTAATCAATACACCCATTAGAATATGGCCCCACCCACTTTTATAGTGGTTCCTATCTGGTCAAATGGTTTCAATGACCTCCTACTTTTGTATGGGGTCCATCTATTTGATCGGGGTTACTACCAATATAATGTAGTATCCATTTCATTGACCTCCTACTTTTGTAGGGGGTCCATCTATTTGATCAGGGTTACTACCTATATAATGTAGTATCCATTAGTAGAATTTCCTACTATGAGTAGACTAAATGAAAAATTATCATCTAACTAACTTACTATAGAATATACCAGCTTCCGATGAACTCAAAACTAGTATGCACTTCTCATAAAAAGTATACTAACTTCTGACCAAACATCCTTTGAATAAAGTTCCTGCTACTGCTGACTGAAAAAATAAGACCTACAAATTTTACAATAACCCTCCTTTCAATAAATTTAATATGAAACTTGAAAAACATATATCAATTTTTCTAAAAATACCTAAAATATTATTTTCATTGAATCTTGGAATCCATTAAAATTTAGGAAAATTCAAGAAAACATGCATATTATTTCTGCATGCAGTTTCCCCATGATCTTCCAATCACCCATGTCCCACCAAGGCATAATTTTATCTTAGAATTTATTATAAAAACACTTTGGTAAGTATATCATCTAGATTTTTTTTTCTTATTATCTTCCAAATCTAAAACACTTTATCTTCTAGTAGATTTCATATAAAATGGAATTTCATGTCAATGTTTTTAATTCTTGCATGAAATGCCATATTTTGAGAAAGTTAAATTGTACTCTAACTATCACAAAATAAAACTCCTCCTTATAGTCTCCTTACAAGCTTCTTCAGTAAGAACTTTATTCATACTTTCCAACTTCGGTAACAACTATATATTCTACATCTATCATATTAAAAGTAATAAGAGGATACAGTCGATACATCCAATTAAATATCATTTTACTAAAAGTAAACACAAAGCTTTTCATTCTCTTATAAGTCTCTGAGTCCCTAGAAAAATCCATTTTCATGATTCTTTATAGAGGATCATCTTACATAAAATAAAATGATGTAACTTTTGATCCCTTTAAGTATCAAATTATCAACTTCATGGATTTCAAGTGATCCCTTCCAGGGTTAATCAAAAACTGATATAATACACAAAATTCAATTGAAATTTCTATCCATGTATAGATCATCCCATACATTAAACTTTGGACTGCTGATGAAAATAGTACTTTCACCATGTATCGGACCTCATATTATATTTCTAGTGCATATACCTTAAATAATTGAAGTGTTCAGAAATAGGGGTTAATACCAACTTATATCTGGTCATTCCAATTTTTTTGACAATATTATAGATGTAATATTTCTTAGATAATAAAAATATACTGAATTTCCTATCTCTATATATCCTCATCCCTAATATTTTACTATCTTGGCTAGGATCCTTCATTTCAAATCTTTTATAAAACTTACACATCATATGTTGAATCCATGAAACCTTCAAACTTTCTACCATCATGTTATCCATATATAAAAGTAGTATGATATTGAAACCATATTTTTATGAATTTTGATAATAGTAATGATTAGAGTCACACCATGTGAAACCTTCTCCAGTCATGAAAGTATCAAACTTCCATATCTATTGTCAAGGTTCTAACTTCAAACCATTAAGGCTTCACTCCATCTTTAAAACAAGGACCTTATTATGATGATATTTGAAACCCCTAGGCTTCTCTATGTAGATTTCCTCATATAAGTCAAAATGAAGAAAGGTAATATTAACATCCATTTTCACTAAGTTAATATAATAGGTAGTGTCATGCCCTGACCCAGATCACCCAAATAGAACCCGATAAAGGGCTCTATATGACCTCATGCACACTAGAGTATTTCAACTATCAGTAAGGGCCTAAATTTTTTTGGGAGACTATTCCATTAATAAAAGTTATTGAGTGTCATACCCAAATTTACCAAAAATTTAGCATGAATCATCCATATGAAAATCATCCCAAAAATTTATAGACATAAAATAGGGATCCCCATGGGCCCCCCATAATAAAAAATAGAAAATAGTTGATATATATATATGATGTATAAGTGTATAATAGGGAGGAATATATGGAAGAAAATAGGTTGGGAACCTAATTTTTTGTGCTACTAAAAAGTGATCCCAATTATGTTTTAAGATACCTAAACCCTACCCAAAATTGGTTATACCTATTGAATTTTTTACCTTTAAACAAACCCAATTAATTAAATTTTTTCCACTTAAACTCGAACACATTTAATTTTAGTTATATTTTTTAATTAATATTCCAATTATAAGGGTCAGTGTAATGTATATATGCGAGTCAGGGGTACAAGGCTTGGCTCCCACGTATAAGGGATTTAGGGGGTGGTTGGGAAACTGATAGCTAGGAGGAAATTGTAGCATAGGTAAGTGTCCCAGGAAACATCTTTTTTTTGGGGTATCAACACATGAGTATTTATAAATGGCCACATGCCTCTACCCCTGCAAACTAGTTCTCCCATGGTCGTCTCCCTCTTCCATGATGACCTCTCAGATTCTAGCTCCACAGATGTCCCCCCTAATTTATGTACATGTGCTCTCATGATAGTTGAAAATTTTCATTGTAACTTTATCTACAAAAATTAATTAAAATTAAACAAGTTTTAGGTATCCTATAAATTATACCTAAATCCTAACCGTTTAAAAACTAGATAGGGAATTGAAAACCTCAACCCTACCCAAACCCATTTAAGGGGTACCCAAACTCGATTTAATTGGTTATGTTAGTTGGTAAAAGGTTACCCATTTCTATATGCTAGAATCAAATAACATGGCATCATATAAAAATAAATAGTGACACACGAACTGACACATGCTGAAAAATAACTAAAAATAAAATACATTGGACTTTGGCCAAACTCACATAATCCAACATACCAAATATTGGTCTCTAAAACTTTATAAACCTAAGTATCATATCGAGATCCTACTAGAACCTATTTAATGAGAGAAAATAGGAAATATACCCACATATATTGAAACCCATACCATGTGCATGGGTAGAGGGTGAGTTCAATGACCTAATATGAATCCTCAATGCCTCTATAAAACTAAGTTATGTTATGATCAAGTCTATGTACATGAAATAAATAGATATAAGAATTGAAATTGAACCCATTAAATTCACCCACCATGAAACATAACACATAATTAAGATCAAACATACATTTCATGTTATTGAGTTTCAACCAAACCACCTCAAACCTTGACTATACCTGCTTCAGCCAATGCCGAAGAGTCTCTAAACATATAACATACTACCCTACCAAGGGTAGATTAAATGAACTCTTTAATATCATCATAAAACAATATAATCACTTGGATGGTAGAGAATCCTATTTTAATTGTCACGAACCAGCCTGGGTTCACCCTGAACCGGTCACCCGAGCCGGTCCGCGGCAAGTCCCGAGGAGCGTTCCCGATCCCCCCGGGATGGAAACAAGTGTCGGGCATTTAAAATTTTAATCGTTGGGAATGATTTTAGCCCAAACTAAAAACAAGGTCATAAGAAAGAATATAAACTAAACAACAGAAAAACACTAAAGACATAAACAAAACTACACCACGACATACCTCCATGTGACCTCGCGGGTCACCACCCAACTACAAACCAACGTCACTCCCTCACTGAGCGACTCAAGCCAGGAAAACCTGAACACAATGAACCTGCAACTGAAATGGTAAAAGATAGGCGTGAGCACAAAAGTACTCAGTAGGTGAGCCCCACAACAAATCCCAAAGCACTGCCAGTAAATAAAGAATCTACATAATCCAGGTTTGAACTACAATGTATAAAAGTAATCTCTCATAAAGTTTCACTTGAAAACTAAAACACAAGACATTTCCTTATTCTTTTCCAAAAAATTAGATTCCTTTCATTAGTTCTAAACTCATTTAGAAAGGAAAGAAGTGTTACATTTTCAAATCTTACACAAAGAGAATAAAGTATCTTCATTTGAAAACCTTTTTCCTAAAATCTAACAGTATAAGCTGTGAAAGATGATTGTAAGTAAACAAGCAGGGAAAAAAACAAGTGCAAGTAAAAGTAAACCAGAGGTTATAAGCAATAACCATGGGCGATCCTAAACATCCCTAGAAAACCCCTGGACGTACTCGGGTTCAGACTACCTGCCGGCATGGTACTCTATAGTCAATAACCAACTGGCCGCCCTAACAGCCAACCAGTGGCACGCCCCAAAAGGCCTTACCTACCAAGGGGGGACTAACCCGTCTAATCGGGGTTAGCTAGAAACCATCACTCGATTCTCTAAAGTACACCCAAGAACCCACGATGGTTTTAATAACACTGTGTAAGTGGGAGACCCTCATACGCGTGACTCATCTCACCGCACTTGCCAACCCCTTACACGGACATCGCTACACGACAACCCTCGAAGGGAAGTCCCCCTGAAGAGATGCCCCATAAGTACGTATATGTATATAAGTAGTCAATTCACAATCAATAAGGTACCAACCAGGCCGCAACATCATTCACATTTTTAACCGTTTAATACTAAAGCATTTCTAAAGGGATATGACACACGCCATTTCATTGAAAACCAGAAACACACTTAGAACTTTATTTAAGAAACTCAAATCAGGATATTAAACCTGAAACACACTGGTTTCACGAGTAGAATCATTTTCCAATATCCAAACGCACCCCCACTTTTATCAAGAGCCAAACGGGCCTTTAATCACTTTTTGAAGGAACACCATTTCTCAAATGAAATCAAAACTTTTGTTCACACGACAAAGGAAAACATTTTTTTATCAACCAAGAACCACACTTTAAGTTTCCAAAATCAAGTTTAAAGGTCATACGGTCATTTTCTCTAATCCAGGTTCTAAGAAACACCTTTTCCCATTAATAATACATCTACAAATTTACACACACCAAAAACATTTCAAAACACAATTCAACATGACTTTCATTATTCAGGAAGAACCATTTAGCAATACTACCGTGGAAGCACACAATTAAATCCAAGAAAACACTTTCAATGAAACGCTAGAATTAAACAGCTTGCATTATCAGCAGATCACCACGCTATAAAAACTACTTAATATTACTTTTAAATTTACTGAAATTCAATAAAAAGACAAGGAATAAATAAATTCTTAATTTAAAGCCGAGTGCAAAGGGAGACCTACCTTGAATCGGAACGAAAAACGACACGGCGCAAAACTCCCGTTGCGTAATGGTCGCCCCGTATTGCGTCGTCAAACAGGTCCTAAAACAATAGACCGTTAGACAAGTTCAACAATAATAATAACATAATAGTAATAACAATAATAATAATAATGTAAAAATAATAATAATAGTGATAACCATAACATAATAATAATAATAACATGATATAATAATAATAATAATAATATAATAATAATAACAATAATAATTTAGCATAATTATAATATAATAATATAATAATAATAACAATATTAATATAATAATAATAATCATCATAATAGCATACCCATAATATAATAATGATAACAATAATATTATAATAATAATAATAGCATAAACATAATAATAATGACAATAACATAACAAAAATAATAAAAATAATAACTTAATAATATTAACATGAAAATAATAATAATAATAATAATAATAATAATAATGTAGTAATAATAATAACAACATCATAATAATAGTAATAATAATAATAATAATATAATAATAATAATAATAATATAATAATAATAATGACATAATTTAATAACAATAATAACATAACCATAATATAATAATAATAACAATAATAATATAATAAGAATAATAATAATATAACAATAATAACAATAATAATATAATAATAATAATAGAATAATATTAACATAATAATAATATAACAATAATATAATCACAATAATAATAATAATATAATAATAATAATAATATAATAAAATTAAAGATATTAACATATTAAAATAATAATGCTAATGTAATAATAATAACTCAAATATAATAATAATATAATAACAAAATAAAATAAAACACGCCCGACTTACAGGGGTGTGGGGAGATTCGGCGGAGGTCGGGATCGGCACGGCGGGGCGAGGCCGGCGGTCGGGAGGAGGTGCGAGGACGTCTGGACGAGGGGGGGGGGTCGTCGGAAGGGAGGTCGCCGGTCAGGGGGAGGGCTGGACGGGAGGTCGCCACCGGACGGGAGGGTCGGCCGGCGGTCGGGGTGGCCGGAACAGGCTGGCCGGAGCGGGCTGGCCAGAGCGGGAGGTGTGCCGGCGATGGGGTCGGAGGGAGGTGGTGCGGGCTGGCCGAAGCGGGGGGTGTGTTGGCGATGGGAAGTAGGGGCCGGAACGGGAGCTGGACGAGGCGGGGTGAGCCCAGACGGTGGAGGGAGGCCGGGGCAGTGGTGCGGCAAGGCGGCCGGAGGTGGCGCGACGGTTCGGCAGGAGGAGGGTGCGCCGGCGACGGGGTCGGAGGAGGCCGACTAGACGGAGGGAGGATCCGACTGGGGGTGAGGCCGGCGGTGCGGGCCGCCGGAGAGGGAGCGCGCCGGGTCGCCGGGACAGACCGCCGGACGGAGGGGATGGCCGGGATGGTGGCTGGCAGAGGAGGCAGGGGCAAGGCGGGCTGGTAGCTGGGTGCGGTGAGGCAGAGCGCCGGAGGTCGGGGGAGCCGGGTGTGCGGGAGGAGAGAGAGAAAAAAAGGGGGGCGACTGCGGGAGAGAAGGGGGGGATTAGGGTTAGGATTATATATATATATAAATATATATATATTTGATAATAATAATAATAGTAATAGTAATAATAATAATAATAATAATAATAATAATAAAACTTTATGATAATAATAATTGCTTTATAATAATAATAACAAACCTTCATAATAATATTAATAAAACTTTATAATAATAATTATAACAATAAAATAATGAAAATAAATAAAAGTTAGTTAATTATAATAATAATTATTATAATAAAAATACACACATATATATATATACGCATACCTAAACATATATATATATATACTTATATATAAACATATAGACATAGATACAATATATATATATATATATATACATATATAAACATAACGTATTAAAGTATATACATATGTATATATATACACATATATAGACATATATATATATATACTTATACACAGAAAATAACTACAATAATAATAGCACAACTTAAATAGTAATAATAATGAAATGTCAACATAAAAATTTTAATATTTAAAACGCCGGGTGAACACATAGTCACCCGTACCGAACGCACGGTCACCGCTAGCGATGCGATGACCGCGCACCGGCGCGAAACCACCAACACAATTAAACCTCGAAAATTTTAAATCAGGACCAAGAAAGAAGTAAAATAATGACATCTGCGGTCGGGGTGTGACAATTCTCCCCACCATAGACGCTTTCTGCCCCCAGAAAGTCACCAAGCCAAAAGTCAGCCAAAATTCAAGTCTATGCCCAAACATAACTAAAGGAACTGAAGAGAACTGAGATTCTCAGGATGACCTTACTCCACACAGGTCACACCCGACCCATTCAAGAGAAAACTGAGATCCAAGGTTGATGGGAGAACACAAAGGGGTTATCCCCAACACAAGAGCTCAACTTGTACAGAAAAGTTGACCATCTAAATAGAAAATCCTAGGAAAGGGGGGTCGATGTGGGAACTCCCAACCGGTTGAAACCAACTCTTATAGCACGATTAAAAAAACAACACCTTCGTCGAAACATTGAATCCTAGACTATAGCCAACAAACTTCAACACCAGGGATAACCCACAGAAAAATACTTAACCAGACATCCAACTGGAGGCACGATCCATTGAAGTCCACGAATCATAACCTCATCCGACAAGCATAACTCAACCGAGGTAAACCCACACAAGGTCTAACACAATTTACGAAAGACACACGATTTACAAGATCACATTCACACAGACAAAATTGCTTGGACTATAATTGAACAAGTTCATCATTACTTCATATCCAAACAACGTACTTACAACGATTTTGAAACTTTAGTAACAGATAGACAAACATGAAAAGATTTATAATTGTTCCACTGCCAACACGGAACACAAAACTTGGACCAGAGCTTCACAGCCCTGGGAACTCCTGACTGTGCGTGAGCTTCACCCCAAGACCTGTGGTTGGGGATCTGATGGCTGAAGCATCTTCTGCCTCACAGTCAGGTACTGACATTATCCCATCACAACGTCCTCTTCAAGTGACGCTTCCTGCAAAACTTCTCTAGATGACCCAGACAACCGCATCAATGACATGTCTTCGGAGGGTTGCGACAAGACGGCTTTAAATGACCGAAACGACCACACTAATAGCATACCATCGAACGATCTGATGAACTGGAAGCTGGGAACAAAGGGGATAACTCTTTAGGAACAGGTATCTCTGGCGCCTTTTCCTCACCAGAGGGGGAACTCTTACGAACAACAGGGGACGCTGAAGTATTAACCACCCACACACCGGAAACCAACTCATCCAAGAAAGCTTTCTCCACCAGCTTCTCGAAACAAAGGTCTTTATAAGGGAGGAATCGCTCCTTGATCTCTGGACGAAGACCCCCGGTGAAAAGAGAGGCATTCACGAGCTCATGCGACGCTACCTTTGGAGAAAAGGAAATCAGTTCCTTGAAATGGTCAACATATGTCTTCACCGTCCATTGGCCTTGTTGAATATGCACAAGCTCTCTCTTTTTCTCCAGCTTCACTTCCTCAGGTAAAAACCATTGGATGAAAATGATTCTAAAGACATCCCATGTCATTTCAACTTGCGTTGATGATGGGGTAACCCTCTTCCACTGGTCCAGAGTTGGACCCTCAAACAACTCCATAATTGCACGAACCTTAACATTATCGGGAGTTCCCAACATTCTAAAGACACGCTCTACTTCCTCGAGCCATTTCACTACCTCTAACGGACCCTGATCACCATGGAGAATAGGCAAAGTCTGAGGAGGACCAAAAACTGGGCATGACCTATTAGAATCCTTAGAGACCTTTCTGGGAGGCATTTCCTGAGCGATATATAAAACACAAAGCCAAAACCAATATCAACCCAAAGCAACCTCAATAAAAGAACCTTTATCAAAAACAGTCAGCACAAAGACCAAACAAACACAAACACAACCCAAAATAAAATCTCATTTTTAAAATCCCCTTTTTATTTTTGACTTTAAAACCACCCTCTTTCAAGACTACTTTCCAAAACCAATCCACTTTCAAACCAAAAACACTCCAAAACTGTTTCCCCTTTTAAACCAATTTAGAAAAAAAAGTCAAGCGTTAAATTTCAAATAAACACCCAGGTACTCCCATGACCCATTGCACATGTCTTTATCCACTTTCCATTAATACTCGCACCAACACGCATTTTTCATGCATTCTCACACATGTGCAAACGTTCATAAAGAGGAACCAAGGTTTCACCCCAAATCATTCTTAACCAATTCCAAGCAATAACGAATTTGAAATTCAAGAGATTTCAGTTTTAAAACCCATTTCATACATTTAAAGTCTTTTAAAAGAAACCAGTCCAATTTTTCAAAAACCCTTTTTCATTTCCAACAACGTACTCACACAGACCAAAACAAAAGTGGCATCCAAATTTGCATCAACCACTGGAGTGAGGGACTAGTAGTCACGCTCAACCTGGAGACATGGTAGTGGGCCATGTCCCAAGCCAGCGTCGACCACTAGGAGGAATTCAAACCGTGTACTCAGACTCCACATGGGTCACTACTCCATGTGAAATCACGACGTAACGTCGGCTTACCTCCGTTGTCATCTCTCAATCCAAGACGAACCAGAAAGAGATAAAGACACAATTCCCGGACTACCCCTGGTGACTCAAGGTGCAGAATGGGCGAGGGTTCATGACTTCCTTCCCGTACCTACCTCTCGAGTCCCGACAGTCCTAATCTCCACCTACCAGACAACCCAAATAACAAGAACCTCATCTGATACCATTTTGTCACGAACCAGCCCGGGTCGACCCTGAACCGGTCACCCGAGCCGGTCCGCGGCAAGTCCCGAGGAGCGTTCCTGATCCCCCCGGGATAGAAACAAGTGTCGGGCATTTAAAATTTCAATCGTTGGGAATGATTTCAGCCCAAAATAAAAACAGTTTCATAAGAAAGAATATAAACTAAACAACAGACAAACACTAAAGACATAAAAAAACTACACCATGACATACCTCCACGTGACCTCGCGGGTCACCACCCAACTACAAACCAACGTCGCTCCCTTACTGAGCGACTCAAGCCAAGAAAACCTGAACACAAGTAACCTGCAACTGAAATGGTAAAAGATAGGCGTGAGCACAAAATTACTCAGTAGGTGAGCCCCACAACAAATCCCAAAGCACTGCCAGTAAATAAAGAATCTACATAATCCACGTTTGAACTACAATGTATAAAAGTAAGATCTCATAAAGTTTCACTTGAAAACTAAAACACAAGACATTTCCTTATTCTTTTCCAAAAAATTAGATTCCTTTCATTAGTTCTAAAATCATTTAAAAAGGAAAGAAGTGTTACATTTTCAAATCTTACACAAAGAGAATAAAGTATCTTCATTTGAAAACCTTTTTCCTAAAATCTAACAGTATAAGCTGTGAAAGATGATTGTAAGTAAACAAGCAGGGAAAAAAACAAGTGCAAGTAAAAGTAAACCAGAAGTTATAAGCAATAACCATGGGCGATCCTAAACATCCCTAGAAAACCCCTGGACGTACTCGGGTTCAGACTACTTGCCGGCATGGTACTCTATAGTTAATAACCAACTGGCCGCCCTAACAGCCAACCAGTGGCACACCCCACAAGGCCTTACCTACCAAGGGGGGACTAACCCGTCTAATCGGGGTTAGCCAACAACTGTCACTCGATTCTCTAAAGGACGCCCAGAAACCCACGGTGGTTTTAATAACACTGTGTAAGTGGGAGACCCTCGTACGCGTGACTCATCTCACCGCACTTGCCAACCCCTTACACAGACATCGCTACACGACAACCCTCGAAAGGAAGTCCCCCTGTAGAGATTCCCTATAAGTACTTATATGTATATAAGTAGTCAATTCACAATCAATAAGGTACCAACCGGGCCGCCACATCATTCACATTTTTAACCGTTTAATACTAAAGCATTTCTAAAGGGATATGACACACGCCATTTCATTGAAAACCAGAAACACACTTAGAACTTTATTTAAGAAACTCAAATCAGCATATTAAACCTAAAACACACTAGTTTCACGAGTAGAATCATTTTTTAATATCCAAACGCACCCACTTTTATCAAGAGCCAAACGGGCCTTTAATCACTTTTTGAAGGAACACCATTTCTCAAATGAAATCCAAACTTTTGTTCACGCGACAAAGGAAAACATTTTTTTATCAACCAAGAACCACACTTTAAGTTTCCAAAATCAATTTTAAAGGTCATACGGTCATTTTCTCTAATCCAGGTTCTAAGAAACACCTTTTCCCATTAACAATACATCTACAAATTTACACACGCCAAAAACATTTCAAAACACAATTCAACATGACTTTCATTATTCAGGAAGAACCATTTAGCAATACTACCGTGGAAGGACACAATTAAATCCAAGAAAACACTTTCAATGAAACGCTAGAATTAAACAGCTTGCATTATCAGCAGATCACCACACTATAAAAACTACTCAATATTACTTTTAAATTTACTGAAATTCAATAAAAAGACAAGGAATAAATAAATTCTTAATTTAAAGGCGAGTGCAAAGGGAGACCTACCTTGAATCGGAACGAAAAATGACACGGCGCAAAACTCCCGTTGCGTAATGGTCGCCCCGTATTGCGCCGTCAAATAGGTCCAAAAACAATAGGCCGTTAGACAGGTTCAATAATAATAATAACATAATAGTAATAACAATAATAATAATAATGTAAAAATAATAATAATAGTGATAACCATAACATAATAATAATAATAACATGATATAATAATAATAATATAATAATAATAATAATAACAATAATAATTTACCATAATTATAATATAATAATATAATAATAATAAAAATATTAATATAATAATAATCATAATCATAATAGCATACCCATAATATAATAATGATAACAATAATATTATTATAATAATAATAATAGCATAAACATAATAATAATGACAATAACATAACAAAAATAATAAAAATAATAACTTAATAATATTAACATGAAAATAATAATAATAATAATAATGTAGTAATAATAATAACAACATCATAATAATAATAATAATAATAATAATATATTATTATTAATAATAATAATATAATAATAATAATGACATAATTTAATAACAATAATAACATAACCATAATATAATAATAATAACAATAATAATATAATAAGCATAATAATAATATAACAATAATAACAATAATAATAATATAATAATAATAATAATAATAGAATAATATTAACATAATAATAATATAACAATAATATAATCACAATAATAACAATAATATAATAATAATAATAATATAATAAAATTAAAGATATTAACATATTAAAATAATAATGCTAATTTAATAATAATAACTCAAATATAATAATAATATAATAACAAAATAAAATAAAACACGCCCGACTTACAGGGGTGTGGGGAGATTCGGCGAAGAGGTCCGGCGGAGGTCGGGATCGGCACGGCGGGGCGAGGCCGGCGGTCGGGAGGAGGTGCGAGGCCGTCTGGACGGGGGGGGGGGGGGGGTCGCCGGAAGGGAGGTCGCCTGTCAGAGGGAGGGCTGGACGGGAGGTCGCCACCAGACGGGAGGGTCGGCCGGCGGTCGGGGTGGCCGGAACAGGCTGGCCGGAGTGGGCTGGCCGGAGCGGGAGGTGTGCTGGCGATGGGGTCGGAGGGAGGTGGCGCGGGCCGGCCAAAGCGGGGGGTGTGCCGGCGATGGGAAGTAGGGGCCGGAACGGGAGCCGGACGGGGCGGGGTGAGCCCGAACGACGGAGGGAGGCCGGGGCGGTGGTGCGACGAGGCGGCCGGAGGTGGTGCGACGGTTCGGCAAAAGGAGGGTGCGCCGACGACGGGGTCAGAGGAGGCCGGCTAGACGGAGGGAGGATCTGGCTGGGGGTGAGGCCGGCGGTGCGGGCCGCTGGAGAGGGAGCGCGCCGAGTGGCCGGGACAGACCACCGGACGGAGGGGATGGCCGGGACAGCGGCTGGCAGAGGAGGCAGGGGCAAGGTGGGCTGGTGGCTGGGTGCGGTGAGGCGGAGCGCCGGAGGTCGGGGGAGCCGGGTGTGCGTGAGGAGAGAGAGAAAAAGGGGGGGAGAGAGAAGGGGGGGATTAGGGTTAGGATTATATATATATATATATATTTGATAATAATAATAATAGTAATAATAATAATAATAATAATAATAATAACAATAATAATAATAAAACTTTATGATAATAATAATCGCTTTATAATAATAATAACAAACCTTCATAAAAATATTAATAAAACTTTATAATAATAATTATAACAATAAAATAATGAAAATAAATAAAAGTTAGTTAATTATAATAATAATTATTATAATCAAAATACACATATATATATATACGCATACCTAAACATATATATATATACCTATATATAAACATATACACATAGATACAATATATACATATATATATATATACATATATAAACATAACGTATTAAAGTATATACATATGTATATATATACACAGATATAGACATATATATATATACTTATACACATAAAATAACTACAATAATAATAACACAACTTAAATAGTAATAATAATAAAATGTCAACATAAAAATTTTAATATTTAAAACGCCGAGTGAACACATAGTCACCCGGACCGAACACACAGTCACCGCTAGCGATGCGAAGACCGCGCACCAGCGCGAAACCGCCAACACAATTAAACCTCGAAAATTTTAAATCGGGACCAAGAAAGAAGTAAAATAATGACATCTACGGTCGGGGTGTGACATGAATCATCTATTGGTCCTCTTAGTAAATTTTATGTGCAAACATTAAATCTTGGGACATCCCTAGGAATCTCATAGTGTCAGGAACAACACCAGATCCAAAGTATACTAGACATCCAATATATCATCAAGAATCCCATTATAACCTAGGCATCCTAGTCATCTCAATAACATATACCAAAGTATCTCACTAGATCCTAGACATCCTAGGTATCTCCCCTCTCACTGGGTATAATGAAAAAGTACTAGGATTCACTAGGTATCTCATTAAATATCCCCAGGAATCCCTCTAGACCCTAGGAATCACTAATAATCTCAATAAACATCCCTATAAATAATACCAAATACTAGGAGTCACTAGGAATCTCATATAATCATGCTTGGAGGGTAGTTCATCCTTCCCACCCATCTCATATAGTGTCTCTAAGGGCCATATTACACCTGATAATATCTCATAAATAGCAAGGTTCAAAATCCACCTGGCGATATCTCCAAACAACAATAATAATATCAAAATAATAATAATAAGGGTTTATCGTATACAAAAACTTGCCTCATGTAACAGAGGTATGACTCTCACGTGCACAACCTATCATCATCACTACAATCATATTCGGCTTATACAAGTAATTCAGGTTATAAGGTGAAATCTACAATCATCACTACTCATCCTCACAAAAATACTCTCTTAGGCCACATAAAATTGGTAAAACTAGTGGTGTCCCCTAGATCACATTATAAAAAAGACTTCCTACATGGGTTCCTAAATTAAATTTCCATTTCTCAACCCCATCCCATCATTCCAATCATAACATCCCTAAATATTTGTTAGGGTCCTTTTGACCCGCCCCACTTCTCTGAGGGGTAAACCATAACAAAACAACCCAACCTAGGATTTAATTCCAAGATTATATCTCATAATAAAACACTCAAAAAAAATATTCAACATAAAATATGTATCATACAAGGAAATCATATACAGGGTCACATAAAAATCACTCATGCTCTAGAAAATAGAGCATTTTCCTAATGAGATCAAAAGAACCAAAATAATTGAATTAAGTCCTTCAGGATTATCATTGAGATCCAAGTCAGAATACTATTTTTAATTCTTTCATAAAAGGCATCAAATTTCATCTTAATTATACTAGGACCTCATCCAAAACCTCATTAAAACATTATTTTAAAAACTACACATTCATTTTGAAATAAAATTTCAAAACCTTTTTCCCAAATCACTATTTTCCCCATGAAATTATATTTAAGTCAAACCCATTTTAAAAAATTTAAATGGAAATATATTTCTCCTTGAAAATCAACTCACACCAATAAACAAACCATGAAGGTGGTTACTAACACTCATTTGACCACGGCACCACCATTGAATCATTTAGCAAGCTATGCAGTCCATATTGAATATTAACCTGACATGAGCCCATCCTAATCCATGGAGGAATCAAACAAGTCCTGAAACAAGAAAACTAATATAATAATAATATCACACAAAAAAAACACCCAATGATTAAGATACTAAGACAAATTCATGGCTACCTACTATAATTGAAGCCATATACCTTTAATTCAAAGCTCGACCATCACTGTCAAGGATTGTCCAATGATCATATCAACTCATAAGAACTTTTCTCAAACCACGAAATCTAATATTTATTTATAAAAAAATTTATAATTAATTATTCAATTGAATTATAATAATTTATAATTATTTACAATTTAATTTAATTAAGCATAATGCCTAAAATCACATAGGGTGACATTCGCTCACCAAAGCCATGACTAATCAAGAGAATTTATTCCAAACATGAACTCGTACCTAATAAACTATGTCCAAATTAATTAATTATAACAATTTATAATTCATTATTAAAATTACAATAAATTTTTCAATTTAACGCAAATATCCACAATTACCTAAAATCTAATCGAGGCATCCTAATGTACTGAAACCAGGAGAAAATACTCATATAAAGAATATAGAGCAACCCCTCCACCATCTTAGGAAAAATAATTACCATATGACAACAATTAAATAATCCATTTCATTTAATTTAAGGAAAAAACCCTAAATAAATTCACACATTGATGTACCTAGACTGAATCAGTGTGCAACGATATGTGATCATCCTCTCAGGACATCCTTTAAATAATCTTGGAAAAAACATTTAACATCAGGATGATTCCACCATAATATAGTGGAATCATCACTAAAACCCCTTTCCCAACAATAATAAATCATCAAAAAGGAGGGGGGAATAAAATAAGAATAAATGAAATAAGAGTGTTATATTTACCTCAAGAATTTTCTTGGACAAAACAACACATGAATTTGTTAATAATTGGAATAAACCTCATCCTTGGAAGAAAGGATACCCCTCTCACATGAACCCATTATGAAAGGGTGGGGAAAATGTCCTATCCCCCTTTAACACATATTTTTAATCATTTTATTTATTTATCATTTATTTTATTTTATTTAATTTTATTTTTCTTCTTTTTTATTTCATTTTATTTCTTCACCACCATTTCTTCACAACACATAAGGCTCCATGACCCTAAATCAAATAACCCAAATTAATCATAAATCAATTATAATTAATTTAAGTATTTAAATTAGTCACAATTTAATTCATAATTAATTTTATAATTAAAATATATGAAATAAATAATAAATTATCCTATGAAATTTTACCCTAATTAATTATAAATAAATTATAACTCATTAACACATTTTAATTAGTCACAATTTCATTTATAATTAATTTAAAATTTTATTCCAAATTTAATTCAACAATTAAATTATACAGAATAAATAATAATTTTCTATATATCAAGTTGCCCCATGAAAACTTACCCTGTAGGAATTTACCCTGAAAAAACTAAACCTTTATCAAGTTAACATGTAGTAACTTACCATATAGAAATTTACCATAGATAAACTTACCTCATACTAATTTACCTTATAGAAACTTACGCTATAGAAATTTACTCTATAGTAACTTACACTATTGTAAATTAACCTATAGGAAGTTAACCTATAGTAACTTACCCTATAGTAAGTTACCAAATAGTAACTTACCCTATAGTAACTTATCATATAGTAACTTTCCCTATAATAAGTTACCCCATAATAACTAACCTTATAGAAAGTTACCCTATAGTAACTTACCATATAGTAAGTTACCTTATAGTAACTTTACCAATAAAAAGTTTCCCAATAGTAACATACATTATATCCAGTAACCTTATAGTAACATATTGTGTAGTAACTTTTCCTATAGTAACTTAACCTATAGTAAGTTACCATATAGTAACATTCCCTATAGAAACTTACCCTATAGTAAATTACCCCATAATAACTTACCCTATAGTAGGATATCCTATAATAACTTACAATTTTGTTAGTTACCTTATAATAACTTAACCTATAACAAGTTACCCTATAGTAGGGGGTACACTTGCAGTAGAGTAAAATGCTGCAAAATTTTCAAAAGAAAACACTAAAATTCATAAGATCGACCTGAGACTCAAAACTTGTGTAGAGTTTATACCTCACCTTGGTAAAACCTCCCATTCCAAACTCAACTAAAAAGTTTAAATTTCAATCTGGGACTTTATTTATGAGATATCATCATTTACATATACAGAATAACTAATATTTATTTAATTAATATTTTGATATTTTTAGAATTTTAACTGATTCAATATCTCACCAAATTCCAGTTCAAGGGAGAGAACTCTATTTCAAGATCAATGAAATCATCAAAAAAATATTTTGGGCTCATATTCCAGGGGAAGATGACCATTTTTTCCTTATAAAAATATAATACCAAAATTTTAAATTTTCTGTGATTTTCACAACCTGGAAAGGCTTGGGCCTTTAAAATAAGAAACTAAACATAGCCCCATCCAAATAGTAATATGCTTAACCACTAGTGAAAAAAATTATAATAAATTGATTACTTCATTTTATTAGAATCCTTTCACCACCTGCCACATCTTGCATCTCCAATATCCATCATATTCTTCCTTCAAATATAAAACCTATTTTTATCTAGTTCTTTCCTTCCATATAATTGTCTATTCCTGAATGGCCCGAAGGCCCTCATTTTTATTGATTTTTGATAACCCTCCTTTCAAGGAATGAGGGGAAACCCTTACAAGGCATGTAGGCTCAGAGATTACATGGCCCGTAGGCTTAGGATATTACATGAACCGAAGGTCTTAGAGAATTCAACCAGACTATCTAAAAGGAACTGCCCCTCCCCAGCATATGCATCCTGATACTAGCTCTCCACCTTTGCATGACCATATGACTAGGCTTCTTGTGCAATCACAGGCTGGTACCGATGGCATAACCATACCCTCTCATTCTGAAAATCCATTTGGCTATCCTCTGGTGAGTTCACCTACTCTAAATCCTCTTCTGGGGTTGCTCTTTTTTTTGTAGCGTGTCTGGGGCCTGTATTTCATGAGGCCTAAAGGCTTTGGGGTGGACCTAAGGCCTTAAGGTGGCCAAAAGGCCTTGAGAAACAACTGGCCCGAAGGCCATGGGTGGCCCGAAAGCCTTTCAGGACCCGAGGACCAAACTAGTGGCCCGAAGGCCCAGATGGATGAATAGTTCCGGCTGCTATAGCACTGAATAGTTCCTATTACACTACCTACTACAGTACTACTACAGTACCTGCTACAGTACTACTATAGTACCCAGAAATATGCCTCCACCCGGAGGCATATTTAGTGATACTATTTCCGAAACCCTAAATTTTGATTCACTAACTAATGATTGATCGAATTTCATAGATTTACCTCATAATTCAACATACTTTGACCATTTTGGAAAATATAGCGATAGTTATACATTTGATGAATTTATGATGACATCTCGTTTCACCAGAACATGCGATATTTTGATTATTTCATCATGATAAACTTAATTTTAGTGGTATTCTTCTTACCCTAAACCTATGATTTAGAAAAATTATTATCCTTTTATTGGAACTTCTCATTTAATAAAACGTTTATAAATATAATTACATGAAACTTATAATCATCCCACAGTCTAAAACCAAAGTATTTATTCCCATGTCCAATAAGGAAACACACCTTGTACATGGATTCAGTATTTTCTTTATCCTTATAATTGATATAAATTTATGCCAAACATTCAAAGACTTTACAATGCCAAAATTATGGTAACTTGATAATGTCTTTTGGTATAAAATTTCCTATAATATATTATTGACTTAAGTTGGCTATGTATTTAATAGTGTTAATCATTTTTTTCCTAAATGGACTTGGGTATTATAGAGTACAGACACATGCATATTTCCTTTTCAATAAAAGTTCAGTTTATTATATTTTCCATACTATTTTTTAGATGTTTCAAGTTTTATCCATTAAGTAATTATCCATTTCCACCTAAAAAAGTTTATGAAGTTTCTACCACTACGCTCTATACCATTATTTGATCCAAGACACTTAATCTTTTGACCAGTTTCCCTTTCCACCATGGATTTCCACTACACAAAGGCATTAAAGACATCAAAATAATGCTTAAGTAAATACACCCATACCTTCATTTTCTATATCATTAATGAATGTAAAAAATTAAAGGGATCGTCCATGAGACCAAACTGAGGTTGGCCCTCATACATTCGATTAAACTATTTCTACCTTCCAAGATCTGGGATTTTATCCATTCAAACTAAATGCAACTTGATTTTGTTTCCTCAACAAAAAACTATCATAACATTTGATGATTGTGTGATCAAGAATCTGTATGCATTTCCATACTAGAAACTTTATTTCCTACTCATTGAGTTGATTGGGTCTTCAATGACCAACCTCCATATCTTTCGAGGTTGTAGTTACTACCATTGAACTTCCATCTTATTTTTGGTCAAATAAAGCATTCCATCATTTATTAATCATGACACCATCATTGATCCATGATTAAATTTCCATATCCCTTTAGTGAACTTAATTTCATACCCAACATTATCCAACTGTCCCATAGAGAAGATATTCTTTTAGAGACTAAGAATATATCTCACTTCCTCCAATCATAGGAAAAACTCATTCTGTATATGTATGTTCACATCTCCCTTTATAATAACTTTTAAATCTTCATCATCTACCAAATGAATTTTTACAAAATTTAAATACACATAGTTTAACATTTACTTAAGATCAACTACTGAATAGAAATATGAGCTATAGTTAATCAAACATGAATCTACCAGAACATGAGCAATGAGTATGATATTTTTTCTCTTTTCATTGTACTAATAATATTTAAACTCATGATTGTTTTCCTTAAAATAACTTATTTTTGATTTATAAAATCTTATGTAGATGTCCATGATTCCCATAATTCTAGTAGTTTAGACATAGACTAGTCATTTTTTCTTAACTTCTCTCCATAAATTTATATTCAAATTAGTGATGAAATCTCATTTGAGGTGAGCATCTCATTTTATCAACATTAGATGCATTACTAGAAGTTACTTGTACCTCCCTTCTCCTGAGTTCATTATTGAGGATCAAATTCCAGACATCCTCAAATACTATATCAATATTTTTAAATAAATTAAAGAACATAATAATGGTTTCATCCCATTATTTTATTAGTGAATACAATAGAATAATTTCCCACACATTATCTATAAAAGTAACTTTCACCACTTCAAGGTGACTCTTGATTATATTAAAATCATTCAAACGATATTACACTATCCTAAATTTTGATAACCTCATGAAAAAAATATTCACATAAAAACATTGTTTATTGTTGATGTTTTCTCATACGTATATTCTAGTTACACCATCATCCCAATTGTAGTATTCTTCTCCGAGATATTCAAGGCCACATTTCATGCTAATTAAATACTCAGTAATCTTTGTGATTTTATATCAAAAAATTCCTATTCATACTTAACTATTTTTTTTGATTAACTCAAACTAATATAATTTCCAATTCCGTTTGGATGAGATAGTCCTCTATTTTCATCACCCGTAAATTGAATTATCTTATGTTGAACTTGTCAATTCAAACCATTCCTTCTTCTGATGTAATATATTATGATAATAGTAAACAAAAATAAAATCAATATAATTTTAAGGAAAGTGTGAATTTTACTTAAACTAATGATATTGAACAACCAAACATTGATACCACTAGTAGGGAATATGGATATTCTTGTAATCACCAGATGATTGAACATGGGTTCACCATAATATCGCATGCATCGGTGGTTCAACCATGTGTAATTCAAAAACACAAGAACTTATATTATATTAGTGTACCAAATGATGTGAATTCATTGAAACCCACTCACCATAATAATTCACACTCTATACACTCTCTCTCAAAAAATATTGAAGTAAATTAAAAAATAGAAAATTAAAATGGACACACAGAGATTCTGTGGTTCATACTTTCATACTACATCCATGAGAGAGAAAAAAATAATTAATTTCATTGAAATTACAAGGATTAAAATATCTATAGCATGAAATATATATAGATCAATAATTCCAAGTAATCAATCCACCCATCAGTAGGTGAAACTGCTCACTTTTATAGTGGATCCTAGCTAGCCAACCGATTACACTGACCTTCTACTTTTACCTAGGTCCATTAATTGGATCAAGGTGACTACCAATCTCTTGCATCATACCTTTACATAACTCCCTACTATTGGTAAACTGAATGCATCACTTTAACCTATCCAAATGACTCCAACACATGCCACCTTTTCGTGAACTCAAAACTAGCATGCACTTCCCATAAGAAGTACACCAACTTCTAACCACATTTCTTATAATAATGATTGAAATATCATGAAAAACTAAATTTTTCATAACCCTACTTCTGGTGAATATAATATAGAAATTGAAAAAATATTCAATTTTACTAAAATTTCATCGACCACATTTTCTTCTTAATAATTTTTTTCAAAGAGTATTTTTTTTAAAACTTTTAGATAATTATGTTATTGAATTTAAACAAAAAGAACATACTCAAAAAATTTATTCACAGTGAAATAATACCATATACATCTCTAAAATAGAATCATCAACATCAAATTGTAGTTATCACCCTTTAATATTTGATAAAATGAAATTCCAAATTCAGGAATCTTCTTTTCTCTTCCTTATTTTCTTAATTTGGTCAATTTACTTCTCTCTCAGTCACTTTTAACCTCTGAGAAACTTTACTTTAACTCCATCACATAAATTCTAGGGAATTTTTAAAAATATTTAGACATTTCAAAAATCACAGTGTAATTCCACCCATTACGGAATAATTCCAATAGTTACAAAAATGTTAAATTCAATAGCCATAAAAAATAGCTTCACATTCAAATTTATTATTTCATAGTTCATCATATTATTGTGTAATTTATTTTTCACCCACATAACACCATGCATATCATGGCCTAATTGGTTCCCCATTTTTAATATTTGACCACTTCTTCCCATTATGCCATGGAACTATGGGACAATAACATGTCATAATGTCCTAGTAATTTTAATTCCAAAATCAAAGCTTCCAAAACAAGGCCTGATATCATTATGGTAAAAACCAAAATGAACCCATGTAAATCAAAATAAACCATTATTACCTAATCCGTATGTTATTTCGACCATACCAAACATCTTTATCTCCATCCAAAAAAAACATGGCATAGTGAATTACATTATACTATAATATTTCATTGAGTAATTTCTTTAAAAACACCTTATAAATATTATAGTGTGATGTATATCATCATGATAAGATTTCTTCTATATCTATAAAAATCCACCTAAATCATCTTTATTACTTAAAATTAGTCATATACTTTCATAAGACTTCTTATATATGTTAATCACCAAATTTTGACCACTTTGGTCATTAATTGAGTTGAAGAAAAAAAAATAAACATAATTTGAGACCATGTATTCAAGAAACCCAAAACTTACTTGAACACATTTCTTCTTTTTATAATTATAGATTCTTCAAATATGATGATATGTGGTCTTTAAAAATATCACCCATTGAATTCTATTTTCACCCATTGAATCAAACATGAAAAAAATATCTCTCTCCAAAATTTCACATTCTTTGATGAAATGATACCAATTGAATAAGTAACTTTTTTATACCAATTTAATTTAAAAAAAATAGTAACTTATGATACCAAAACATAACTCTTCAGATTTAGAAAAATATAGTGATAACTCTAACTAATTATCTTATTCTTAGAAATGAGATTTCAGTTAGTCAATTAGAAATCAATGAGAGTGAACATGGTGTAGGAAATAATAATGGATAAAAATTAAAATCATTGATTTCCATAAAGAACAACTCACGCCAGTCACTAGACCAGCCTCTATACTAATTAAAAAACGAATAAAAACATGCCATTTTATATGAACTAATATCTGTAAAAACTGATTCTCTTATAATCAACATTGTAAAAAACTATTCTCATTCACATGAATTATCAAAAAGTTAATCTAAAATACCTTATATATTTGTTTTTTGATTTTTTACACACATACATAACAAACACAGAAAAACTATTCACTTTTTACTAGGATACACATGCTAAACTCAAAGACACACACATCACATGTGTATAATGAATTCATATATTCCCCTTTAAATATCCTCCCAAAATATATTATCCCCATTTTAGGGAAAAAATATTTCTTTGGATCAATGTTATTATAACCACATTTGAAAATAACAATATAAATAATACGAGAGAAGGGGATGAAACAACATATCTTAGCCTTTGATTTGTGAAGGTTGAAATTTTTTCTTTAACCTCAATAGTTAAAACATTTTATTCTCCATTGATTGAAATATATTATCACTAGTTTCTATTTTCATCACTCATTTTAAGGTGAAATAACTCTTTATCTTCAAGTAATTCACTTCTTTGGTCTTGATAACTTCACCATCAACTATTTATTTTACATGATCATAAAAATAAAAATTAATTTTATCCTTCGTAAATCATCTTGATTAAGTTGATACACTAATTTATTAAATAAAATTTTAAACTCCAATAACCCCCTTATGTCTAGATGACGATAAGTAAGATTTTTCTAAATCTTTTCTAGTAATGTAACATACCAAACCCACTTATTTATCACTGTACTCCCCCAAATATTCTTTATTTTTAGAATTTCCAATTTATGGTTTTAAATTCAAAAAAAAATCTAAATTACTAGCCTTATTAATGAATAGAATAATTTTTTATATTAACAACCTCAACCTTCTTGAGTGGAAACATCTTATTATTCATCAATTGAGTACCAATATATTCTTCAATATGACCAAATTTCATCTTTTATATTGTATAAGACCATTTTGGTTTCATGAAATCATCCATTTTTTAATGTATTTATCTATTAATAATGCTTTAATTCTTTATTTACATCCCTTTGATTAAAATTAAAAAATAAAGAAATATAGAATATTTTCCTCAAAGATATCTTGGTTTGAAATGTTTCATTTTGATCACCAATAATGTTTTTATCATGCACTTATTTTCTCAAAATTTGATAAACTAAATCAAATATCTCTAATTTACATGAAACATCTAAGGCACCTTCCTCACACTACCCGTTATAATAAAATTAAAAAAATTGAAATTAAATTTTTTTGTTTTACCAAATCATCACTTTATTCTTCACACTCTAAAAGTATCTTATTCTTCTTACACTCATAAAAAGAGTGCTCAAAAACCTTCACATCAGTGGTATCGGTAGTATTCTTGATTTCTTATTGTATTAGTGATATCCTATTCCATTTTATGAATATCCTAAAAATATTTCATCAACACCACACTTCTCAAATTTTCTCAAGTTTGGGATTTTCAACCAGATAATAAAATGACTTCCAAATACCTTAGAGTACTTTAAAAATGGTTCTTCTATTATTAAATATCACATGAATTTATGTCTAAATTTGGATGAAACATATTAATTTTATATATGAATCTCTAATCTGATCACTTTCCCTTAAAAACAATGAGATGTTTCATATTCAACCAAAATGGTCTGATCCATTTCAACAAAATTATTATTTTTACTTTCAACTGCACTATTTTTTGGATGTATGTTGTATTACCTTCATATTTAATTCCATAATTCTCTAATTAAACTTAACACTTCCCACTCATATACTCATCCCCATTATACATTCTAAAATTAATTACCAAATAATCATATTATTTTTCTATTCTCCTTTTGAAAATTTTAAAACTCTTTAGAGCATCAAACTTATGTGACATAAATATAATACATTGAATATATGTGTAATCATCAATAAATGAGATTATGAACTTATATATATGTGTTTATTTATATTTCATCATCCCACATGTATTAGAGTGAATCAACTCCAAGGGTTCAGTCATTTTAATATTCACTTTTTGGTGTGAATAATTAATTATATTCCATTTATGAAAGGTATTAAACATTTATTCCTTTAATATTATTAATATAGGGACATCTCAAACTAATTGTTTCCAAGTTTACTTAGTTAAGTTTATTTGGAGAATATGACCAAGAATTTAATACCACAAATCACTTTCCTTCTTTAAACATAAATTGCATGAGATTTCATCATCTCACACTTGAAATAAGATTCCTTTAGTTCATTGTCCTTTGGTAAAAATATGGTTATATCTAAAATAATTTACTAAGAATTAATCATTCCAAAAGGTCACCTAATTTTCTTAATCATAGGGTAGAGAAACACTACGTAATTTTTACTTTAATTTATGAATGAATAATGTGTTATTGTATTTTATCCTTTTGTCAACAACTTCCACTAATCCAAAAAACTTTTATTTTGAGATATTTATCATTTAAAAATATAAAAAAAAATATTATTTTCACTTCAAAAAATTATTATAAAGATTTATATCACCTAGCATGTGAGATGAAAAACCATTATCTAATATCCAAGGTTATTCCATTTGTGAATCATTTAGTATGAATTCAACAATACATTTCACTTACTTCACATTATTCTTATTTTAAACACTTAAGACTCTTTCCTCACATTAAATTATTCTAGTAAGATAGTAAAAAAAATCCTCTATATAAAGAACTAACTATTCACACATTCTAAAATTTTCATTCATTATATGTAATTGGTTCCCCACTTTTACTTGTGAAGTTTTATCTTGATTTTGAACCTAAATTCACAAAGTGGGTTATATATCCCTCAATTGGGACTAACATACCTTGTATATTCACTGATATTTTCCCCACTAAACTAGACATTACTTTCCAAATGACCAAAACTATTACAACAACAATAATATATTTAAAAATAAAATTTTATTTTAGAGCTGTATTTTCATATTCATTGGAATTCTTGTTTTTTTCAAATATTTTGGTTATTATTATTGAATACATTCATCAAAATAAAATTAAGATATTTTCTAATCTTATCACACTATTATGTAAAAAAATTTCTTATAGATTTAACTTCAAAATTAAAATCATATTTTGAATTGATATTTATATTTTCATAAGAAACATATTTATACACATTTTATTTTTTATGTTACACACTTTATATCATTATGTTTTAAATGGTTAACATGTTCACAAAATTTTTTAGATGTTTCAAAATTATTATCATGGACCTTTAAACTTTAACCAACTTCTAACTTGAATTTTTTAAAATCAAGCATGAATTTTATTTAAATAATCCTTATCCTCTAACTCTTTTTTTTCTATAAAATTTCAATTTTTTCTCTAAATTTAATTTTATCCTTCATTACTTAATTTAAATTATCCTAAACATGTGATAATTTAAAGTTCCTTCACCAATGAAATCTAACTTTAACCTTGGGATTTCCAACCTCTTTTTATGTTTAAGGTAGACCAACATCATATTTTATTTCTATAATTTAGATTTCTTCAATAGAAATTTATTTAGTTATAATTTTTGAATGAATTATATTTTTATTTATCTTCTCTTTATATCCCTAGATAACTCTTCTTTATTAACTTTTTCAATTAATAATTTCTCACATGATCACCAAGTGATGAACCACCTTCACTTTCATTGTCATCTCTCTATTTTTCATATATTTTGGATAAAAATTAATCTTCTTCATTCCTAATAAAATTTTTCTTTTTCTTTAGAATTAACTTATGGATTATTGTATTTCATAGTTTTATTACTTGGAAACATACATGATGACTCACAATTATCATCATCTCCAAATTATTTTCACTTAAGATAATTAGTAAAAAAGTTACCAACTACTCCATAGTTTGTATATTTCAATCAGAACGTACAAAAATATTTTCCTTTTCCTTTTAAAATATTCATTGAAATGAGAAACATGTTTTTTTCAAACATTACCTTAATTTATTAAAATTAAATAAAAATATATTCATATTCTTGATCTCCTTTATATTCTTTATCATCCTTTAACTTCCTAATCTCATTCATGATAAAAATACTATACATTCCATCCTGTAGAAATAAATTTAAATTTAAATATTCAAGTGATGAAATTTTTACATCAAACCAACTTAGTATGACACAAAATAAATTCTTAAAAACCTTGGATTATTTTATAGTTTTTTAAAGACCTATTATATAGAAAAAAATTCATTCATTCTAGTAAATAAATCATTCATTTTTTTCTATTTAACTATTTATATATATATTTGAATTAGGAATAACATATTTAAATCTTTCATTCCTTAACACTAAAATTCCCTTCATGGATATTATATATCTTGTCCTAAATACCTTTCACTGCCTTAATCACCATAAATTTTATGAATTAATTTCTTTAAAGTGAGGATAAGATAGAATTATTTGAAAAAAAAATCATTCATAATGTTATTACTATTAACTAAATTTATCTCACTGCCTTTCACAAAAAGAGTGAAACCATCAGTTATAGTATCTACAACATCCACACCCAATGACAGTGAGCATGAAAACATTCACCCCAACCATACATTTTAAATCTTTCTATCAAATATGGGGACACATTTTCTATTCAATAAAATTATTTGATCCATGATGGAACTAAAATTCATAAATTCACAATGTATTGAACATTATATAATATACCAAAATAATAAAATCACAACTTTCAATGGTGACCTTAACTACTCTAATACCAATTTAGTAGAAGATAGTTGAAGAGATCACACAAAATTTATTTAGAGGGGGGAAGCAGTGAATTATTTTTCCTCTTTTTTTAGTAACCTATTTTCTACCTTATATAATAAATTATATTAATTTTCTAACATTGTTAGCCTATTAATTAATGGAATTAAACAAAATGAATAGGTAAGTCATGATAAATTACAAGATTAACTGATAAAAAATTAATGATCACACCACTGTAATGACCTAGAAACACCCATGGCCACATGATGCTGGGAATCAAACCATCTAACCATCAAACCAACCTCCATCTAGTAATGAAATTTAATATTCCTCATATTTATGGAACCATCAGATGCACCTCCTATATGATGACCATTGGATGAACTCCACCGGAAGCACCAATGCGGAACATCCTTCTATAACACTAGTTATTGGAAGATCACCACATACTTCATCTTCATGAGTTGGTTAGTCTAAGCACCCCAACCAAAATACCGAGTCCTCCCTAATATAACACCATGTTCTAGTACTTTCATGTTATTTCTTAACTATACAAACAAAAAATGCATTCAAATAATCAAGAAACATGTAAGCATAAGCACAAAAGACTATAGGGATAACATGGTCCGGAATGGAATCCTACATCCATAAGAGAATGAAAAAACTTCATCTATTTTATTAGAACACCATCAGGTTACAAGGATAAATAGACATACCCGACACAGATTACTAGAACAAGCTCCACAAACTTCTTCACCCATTGGTTCTTCCATCCAATCATTGTCTATATGATCATGGTCTGTCCAAAAAAAGACCAAAGTGCACCCAGTTATCCCCATTAAAGGAGGGACACATCTAAATTGATTAGGCCTTATTAGTTCCAGTCAGTTACATTCATATATTTTCACTAGAGGTCAAATGGACTTCGTATAGGGCCCCCATCTAGTCATTCAGTCAGAATCACCTTCCATCTTTCAAGGGAGTTCATCTATTAATGAGATCCATAGTAATTCACTTGTAGCTTCCACCGCGTCAACTTCTGACTCTTGGTGAATAGTTCATGCCACCTATTGATTCACACAAAGTTTTTAACCAACATTTAATTATTGGAATTCTAGAAATAATTATTCTCGCTTTCACCCTCAGTGATTCATCTTTAGAGTGACTTATGCACAATGTATCACCATCCACTAAAATTTAGTTATGCTATAGGACATAGATCCAACCATTAGCCTCACTACAATCCTCTAGAGTATGAACACTACATCCAATATTGTCTTAAATCTCTCCCATTAAGTTTCTCAAACTCCACTCTACTTAGTTTTGTTGATCCTAACACAAGGTCCCTTCTGGTGAACATAGGAAAAATTCACCTATATTAAAATGCCCAATGAAACATTGTTTGATCTATCGGTTGAACCCTATTACCTAGACCCCATCCACTAGACCCCATAAACTAGACCCTATATGCTAGACTTCATCCACTGGACTTTGAAAAAAGGTCATTATATGATAATCTCTTTCTAGTGAATAATATTCAGCCAGCCATGACCCATACATGGTTTTGGTGTAATATCTACATACAGGTTCTCAATTTTTACTTAAAAATTTTTCCTTTCGAAATTCTCCAACCCTATACCTTTTTTTGATGCTTTTTCCAGGGTGCGCGCAGCCGTTTGTGGAGGACGCGTAGCTATATTCCCGCATTCTCACTTTCCAAGGGTGGGCAACATCTGTCACCTATTCAGGGACATTTTCTCCTTGATCGAAATGGGATGATGGGATGTCAGTTCCTCCTTTTGTGGATTCTTCCTCGGAACTCATCACCTCATCTGGGTCTCCCTTAAAGATTAAGTCATGGTTCGTGAATCTCATTCTCAGTGCCATATCTTTGTGGACAACGGTTAATTACACTACTTCTGTTAGGAAATTCCATGGGGTCTTGACATGGTAGCAACCTTCAGCCGGAGTAGATGACAACATCAGGGATGTTGGGGAATCTCTGGATGCATGGACATTGGGGGATTTGTATTCTTCCTCATTAAAGGGAATCTCAAGGGTGTATAACCTGAGGCATCCCACGTCATTCATAGGGTATCTTATGCTGGAAGCATGTCTCTAAGGGTTTCCTCAGCTTCCCATGTTTAACATAGGGTATGTCGTGAATTTAACGTCTAGAGGAGATGGTTATGCCAAAGGCATGTCTTCTGAGGTTTTCCTCAGGTATCTCATGTTTAACACAAGGTAGGCCGTGAGTTTAACGTCTTACAAAGATTAAATGAGAGTGATCAGAATGTCCCAGAGATGGATCAGATTGGTACATCCCAAGGAGGGAACACCTGGAAGATGGATGGATCAGAATGCCCAATGAGGATAGATAAGGGAGAGTGCACCCCAGAATGGGGGACACCAAGGTTTACCATTGGCTGGGATTGAACCTCGTAAAGGTTTCCTACGTACCCTGTATAGATTACAGGGATAAAAACCCACATAGTTCAAAGGGGTGATGAATTTGGGTGTACATAAAAGACAATGACCTGGATACATGCTGGGGATTATGCATGGATAGCGGCCTAGGTGCCACTATGGAGTGGAAATGAATGGGGCTTATGCAAGGAAGCTGTCTGAGTGCCGCTATGGAGCGACTACGGTGGATGGGGCTTAGGCATGGAAGCTGTCCGAGTGCCTCTATGAAGCGACAATGGTTGATGGGGCTTACGCAAAGAAGTTTCCTGGGTGCTGCTATGGAGCGACAATGGAGAATGGGGCTTATGTAAGGAAGATTTTTGGGTGCTTCTATGGAGCGACAATGGAGAATGGGGCTTATGCAAGCTAGCTACCCATGTGCCGCTATGGAGTGGCAATGGTGAATGGGGCTTATGCAAGGAAGGTGCTCGTGTTCCGCTATGGAGTGGCAATAGTGGATGGGTTGATTGCACCGAGATGTGGTGGACCGGGTGAGAATTAGGATGGATGATGGAGATTTGAATGAAGTTGAGGGAGAATGACATGGAATCAATGTGAGGATGATGATGATGTTGGGCTTGATCCTTGAAGAGACTTCTTATATATCCCCATGGAAGGGAATCAAAGTCAGTGTAGTTTGGTGGGACGATGGGACACCTGAGGAGGCGACCTGTGAGAATGGATGCATGGATGGGATCTAGAGGAAATAGAACTTCCAGGTTGGTTCATGACCTTCCCGAAACACATAGCCTTGGGGGGATAGATCAGGATGAGACATGGGTAATGGGATTGAACGTTAGGGAGGCTTCCTACGTATCCTTGTGGTAGGGAATAAAAGTCCACATAGTTCATTTGAAGAGGAATTACCGTCAATTGGGGTCTTCAACAGCTTACCACTGGATGGAGGCACAACGGATTACCGGGATGGAGGCACAACGACTTACAGCTGGATGGGGTTGAACCTTAGAGAGGATTCCTATGTACCCTATCTTGGAGACAAGGATCAAAGCCCACATAGTTCAGAATGGGTTTTGTTGATATGACATGAAGATGGTTGGGACTGATAGATGGTCGGCTTGAACCTCAAGGAGGCTTCCTACATACCTTGCCTTGGCAAGGATCAAAGTCCACGTAGTTCGGGTTGGGTTTGGTGAACCGTCGTGAAGATGGTCGTGACCAATGGATGGTGGGCTTGAACCTCAGTGAGGCTTCCTACATACCTATCCTTGGCAAGGATCAAAGTCCATGTAGTTAGGGTTGGGTTTGGGGAACCGTCGTGAAGATAGTCGGGACCAATGGATGGTGGGATTGAATCTCAGGGAGGCTTCCTACGTACCTTTCCTTGGCAAGGATCAAATTCCACGTAGTTTGGGTTGGGTTTTGTGAACCATCGTGAAGATTGTCGGGACTAATGGATGGTGGGATTGAACCTTAGGGAGGCTTCCTACATACCTTGCCTTGTCAAGGATCAAAGTCCACGTAGTTTAGGAGGGTGGGAACCGACACAAAGGGGGTTGGAACCAATGGGTGTTAGGCTTGAACTTTATGGAGGCTCCCTTTGTACCTTGCCTTGGAAAGGATCAAAGGCCACGTAGTTCAAGAAGGTGGTTGTGGCTTACACTCTAGGATGCCCAGGTGGGATTCCATTGTCAATGATTACTAATCTAAGCCCATGTGAGTCATGCTCGGTGTGAGAAACAAGAGGTGGAAAGGACCTAACGATCATGGTGCAAAGGTGCATACATGAAGGGTGGTGAATGGGGCTTATGCAAGGAAGCTTCCCAGGTGCCACTAAGGAGTGGAAATAGTGGATGGGTCTTACGCATGGATGCAACCCATGTGTCGCTATGGAGCATCAATTGTGCATGGGGCTTACGCATGGAAGCTTCCCATGTGCCGCTATGGAGCGAAAATGGTGGATGGGGATTATGCATGGATGCATCCCATGTGCCGTTATGGAGTGAAAATTGTGTATGGGGCTTACGCATGGAAGCTTCCCGTGTGCCTCTATAGAGCGGCAATGGTGAATGAGGATTACGCAAGGAAGTTTCTTGGGTGCCGCTATAGAGCGACAATGATGAGTGAGGCTTACGCAAGGAAGCTACCCAGGTGCCACTATGAAGCAACAATGGTGCATAGGGCTTACGCATGAAAGTTTCCCATGTGCCACTATAGAGCAGAAATGGTGAATGGGGCTTATGCAAGGAAGCTGGTCGGGTTCCACTATGGAGCGGCAATGGTGAATGGGGCTTACGCATGAAAGTTGGTCGTGTGCTGCTATGGAGTGGCAATGGTGAATGGAGCATACGCAAGGAATCTTCCCGGGTGCCACTATGGAGTGGTAATAGTGGATGGGGATTATTCAAGGAAGCTTCTCATAATGTCTTCCTCATGTCTGGCCATGAGGGCATCTCAACTCACTAGTGGGTTGAGGCCTTCACCTATGAACTAGTGCGCAAGAGGGATAATGCCAAGGGCATTGGAATTAGTCCAAACAAAGGGAGATGAAAAGTGTGAATTACATGACTGACATTCGGAATGTGGTGAGGGTGGCGTGGTGATGAAGGATAACTGTTGACAGTGTTTGAAACACAACATCCATATCACATTAGCCTAAAATGGGGACAAAAAATGATGTTTGACTGTTGACCATGTTTGAAACACAGGACCTAACTCAAAGTGTCGTCCAAAGTCTTCCAGGGTGTGGGAGCAGGATGGTAGGTGAGCCGATGCGGCATGGGACAAGGCCATTAGGGGGTCCCTTCAGACATGGAAGTGGATGAAGATCCGAATGAAGGACACGCAAAGCGTGAGGTGGATTGATGGAATGTTTGAAAGGATTCAAACACTATTGAAATTATGCCACTGTAATCATGGCATGAGGCATCTTATGCTTTTCACATAAGGCATACCTTATTTGGAACAAGAGGAATCCTATTATTGAATGATAGGGCAAGATACAGTTTATAGTCATGTAGATTGGACTATTGGAATCTTATGCTTGGAGCATAAGGCATCTCTCATTTAGAGCAAGAGGCATCCTATATTTGTAACATAAGGAATACTACAGTTTATAATCATGTAGATAGGACTATTGGAATCTTATGCTTGGAACATAAGGCATCTCTTATATTGAGTAAGAGGCATCCTATGTTTTTCATATAGGGATTACTATAGTTTAAATTCATGTAGATAGGACTATTGGGAATAAGGCGCCTAGCAATTGTTGGTGTTGGGACTTGCACAAGGGCACCCCTTTCTGGTTCAACCTGGCATAGGAGTCAGGTGATGGGGTTCAGATGAGTTTCTTGAGGAATGGTTTAAATCAAGGTACTCGGGGGGAATTGATGATGAGAATCTCATCTCACGACATAGGAAACAAACCAAGAGGAATATACTAACTCAAGGTGTTTCATGGTGTGAGGTGGAGTATCTCAAATCATGGTATCCCATAGGTGAAAGGTGGGTGCGTATAAGAGCGCAATGGAAAATGACATCCCGACCTGCAAAGTTTGCGATGTGACTCTCCATTTTTCATGGGGGTTAGTGGCGGGTAGGTTTTATGGAACCTGATGAAATTATCAAGTCTTTCTTGAAGAATGGGATCCTCGGTTGGGTCATGCCGAACCCCCACTCTTGGAGTTGGGTAATATATCTTTCCAATTGTTGTTTCTCATGTTAGAAGATGATGGTGGTGCTCCTGAGGGTAGATTACCTCATGTAGTGGATGAATTCCTAGAGGTATTCCCAGTTGATTTTTTAGGGTTACCCCTAGAGTGGGGCATGGTGTTTTCAATCAATTTGACACTAGGAACATAGCCAATATCTCTTCCCTCATATCACATGGTCCCTAAAAAATTGATGGAATTAAAGATACATCTTGAAAATTTGGAATCCAAAGGGTCCATTCACATGAGCATCTCTCCTTGGTCTGCTCCTATATTTTTCACAAAACAGTCTAACTGATCTCTCGGGTTGTGTATCGACTACTGGAAGCTTAATAAGGTAACCATTAAGAATAAATACCCTTTTCCTCAGATTGTTGATTTATTCAACTAGCTGAAGAGGGAAAAGTGGTTCTCCAAAATTAAATTGCTTTTAGATTACCACCAAGTTAGGGTGAAAGAGGAGGATATCTTGAAAATGGAATTTTGAAGTAGGTACAGACACTTTGAGTATTTGATCATGCCTTTTGGATTGAAAAATTCTGCAGTGGTCTTTATGGTGCTCATGAATATGGTGTTCCACCAGTATCTTGACTCCTTCATTTTGGTATTCGTGGATGACATTTTAGTCTACTATGGATCTGAAGAAGATAATGAGCATCATTTTCAGATTATTTTTGGAACTTTGTGGGATCATCGCCTTTATGCAAAGTTCTAAAAATGAACCTTATGTATTAGGGAAGTGAAGTTTATGGGCAACGTGGTTTTAGAGTAAGGTAATTAGATGGACCCTGAGAAGATCAGTTTTGTATAGTCATGGGAGCATCTGAAGAATGTGTTTGAGATTGGGAGATTTCTTGTCCTGATGGGTTATTATAGGTGATTCATCTAGGGATTCTCGTGGCTTGCTTCCTCTATGACCGCACTCACCCAAAAAGGGGCGAAGTTTGGATAGAGCCCAGAATGTTAGGCATCCTTTAAGGAGAAAAAGTGGAGATTGACCACCACACCCATGTTGATATTTCCAGAATTTAGAAAGGGGTATGTGGTCTATTTTGATGCTTCAGGTATGGGCCTCAGGTGTGTGTTTATATAGGATGATCTCATGGTGGAATATGGTTCTCGCCAACTCTGACCACATGAGAGGAATTAACCGAACCCTGACTTGGAGTTAGCAGTGGTGATTCATGATTTGAAGAAGTGGTGTCACTACATCTTTGGGGAGAAGTTTGTGGTCTACTCTGATCATACGAGCTTAGCCTACATATTCTCATAGAAGGATCTCAATTTGAGGCAACACCATTGGATCGAATACCTACAGGGGTTTGACTTTGACATTTTCTATACCCCAGGTAAAGGTAATGTGGTGTTATATGGATTAAGAAGAAAAGTGTCGATGCAGGTATTGAGGAAGTCCAATGATGAGTGGGTTTTAATGGGGCTCTTTCCCCAGATGCACTTGGAGACCAAGGATCTCAGTATATGTGTATTCTTAGAGAGTGTTCAGTGGAATCCTTCTCTTCTAGAGTTTATTCAGTAGGAGAATCCTGGTGATGAGTTATTTCAGTGGTCCATGTAGTTTCTTCATGGTGGGGAGACATCTGTTGATTGGTCTTCATCTCCTGAGGGAATCTTGTGCTTTAAGGGCCGTTTGTGGTGCTGTTGTCTCTAAGGAAGGTGGTGATATAGGATATCTACCAATCTCAGTGTTCCATTCATCCCAGGGATACCAAAATTTATTATGAAATTCGTTGGCAGTTTTGGTGTCCATGCATGAGGTGAGACATAGCTGTTTTCGTATCGAGGTGCTATACATATTAGCAGGTAAAGGTAGAGAATCAAAGGCCCTCTGGTTTGCTTCGGCCATTACCCATTCCTACCTAGAAGTGGGATGAGATCTTTATGGACTTCATTATTGGATTAACTCATACACCTAGATAAAGGAATGATATTTGGGTAGTAATTGACCATTTGATCAAATCAACCCACTTCATTCTGATTTGAGATTTAGGGAAGGAAGATGAGATGGGCTGGTTGTACGTTCAAGAATTTGTTAAACTTCATGGTGTTCCATCAGCGATTGTTTCTGAAAAAGACCCCCACTTTACCTCTCAATTTTGAGAAGGCCTCTAAAGGTAATTGGGTTCATAGATAAAATTGAGCACGACATACCACCCTCAAACAGATGGTCAAACAGAGCGGGAAAATCCGATTTTGGAAGACATGCTTCGTGCATGTGTTCAGGATTTAAAAGGTTCATAGGATAGCCATTTTAAATTGGTAAAATTTTCTTACAAAAATATTTAACAATATTCCATTTGAATTGATCCATTTGAGGTGATCTATGGTCATCCTTGTTGGTCTCCATTATGTTGGACTGAGGTAGGCGAGACCACACTTTTTGGACTAAGCCTTGTGTAAGAGACGTCTAAGAAAGTCAAGATGATCAGGTAGTGGTTATTTTCATCTTAGATTCACCAAAAATATTATATCGATTATAGGTGTTGATATCTTGAGTTCTCAATGGGTTATCTGGTGTTTTTGAAGGTGGCCCCTCACTTGAACCATTGTCTTTTGGGAAAGTAGGGAAAGCTGACATTGAGGTATGTTGGATTTTTTGATATCACCGAGCAGATTAGCAAGTTGGCATATCAGTTATCTTTTCCTTCTCAGTTAACATCGATTCATGACATGTTCCATGTCTCCCAGCTAAAGAAGTATAATCCTAACATGTCTCTTGTATTGAATTGAGAAGAGTTTGAGATAGATCTTGATTTATTAGTGTTTTAACGACCGATATGGATAATGGATTTCCAAGATAAGGTTCTTCACAGGAAGTCCATCTCACTGGTCTATATCCTATGGTATCATGGGAATGATATGAATGAGACTTGGGAGCAGAATTATTGGGTTTCACAAGAGTACTTGTTTTTGTTTTCCAATCATTTATTTGGGTTAACTTTCCAATGGAGGAACGTTTTCATGGTGGGGAGAATTGTCACATTCATAATCTCATATCCTGTTATTTTTTCTATTTTATTCTTTGTCTATATTTTTCCCATAAGTTCTCTTTTTGATTTTGGAGAAAAATGGTGAATTTTGGGTATATAGAATCAGGCGCACGGTTTGCGCATGGTTAGAGTAAATCATGTTCTCTGCCTAGGTAACTATGCAGTAGCTGTCTGGGTGAGGTAATAGCTACTACATGGTCATGAACCTTGGACTAAGTAACTGTGCGGTAGGTTATTCTTCAGACAGAACACTTCGCACAATTATTGCATGGTTTACCAAACAGTGTAGACTAACCGTGTGCGGTGTCTGGGTTGCTAAAAATTTTGGTTTTCTCTATCTCCTCTTGATTTTAAAGACCTAATACCCATTTATCTCACCCCACTCATGATTTTCCTCCATAGAAGCCTCCCTCTAGCCCTCCTCCTCTCCCGGATATTCAATTTTGTGGTGGATTAAGGGTGATTCTTCCTCGATTCATCAAGTAAGACATCTCCACACTTGATTTCTCCCTCCAATATATAACGTCCTAGATCTAGGTGCCACTCAACTGGTGCCCCATACTCGGTTGGCCACATGGCCTTAAGCATATTTCCCCAAATATCAGAGGATGCAAACTAGCAGTGAGGGCCTAGGGTGTGATAGTGGGGAAATTATGACCTCATTGGTAGAGTGTAACATAGAGGAATAATAATATACAATAGAAAAAGAAGTCAACAATATACAACTGAAATAAATAGTGGAATACTAATAAGATAAATAACAAAGAATCATTCCATACAAAAGATGATGCAGCATGTCACATGTTTTAGGAAATCATCCAAAAAATTACACTACAGTAATACACAATATATGTATCAAAATCAATAAATAAACAAAAATAGACTAGGAAGAATTGTAATCCTTGGCATGGTCCCATGTTCTCCGACTCTTAAGCAACACATCAAGTACCTCTAGTAGGGTGATTTCCCTAATCAACACCTGCAATCATATAATCTATTTGGGTCCAAAATCATGACCCAAACAGGGTGTGAGAATAAATCTCAATAAGAAACCACCAAAGTTTTGTGCCAATCCATTAGTGGATATATATAATAGGCAGTGTACAATAGTGAAAGTAGTAAACTATAGGTACTCAAAATTAAGTGCAACAGATGTCTCAGAATACAATGTAATCAAGTATAGGTGAAGAACGAATCCAAGATTGTGATTTGTCTTGGAAGACACTTAATTATTCATTCTATTTCATTATTAAACTCCATTGGATTATATAAAAGTCTTGAGGTCCAGCCTAGGCCCGATGACCCCCTGTATAAAAGTAAACATCAACTCATGACATAATAATCATTTAATCATTTACCAATAGAGCCCAGCCTCGGTATCCATCAATGTATCATATGTTTTCTCAGAATTTTAAATAAGACTCAATGATCCCAACCACCATATATGTGGCTCGCTCACTACCTTTACATAATTAACCCCTTGAGCCTGTCTATTGTCTTTTAACGAAGAAAATGGTTCACCCAAGGTACATAAGGTGTAATTAGTCACATGGGTCTAACCTTGTTTTTTAACTGATATTGTGGTTCACCCATTGAAAATTACCTCATTTTATCATTTAATTCAATTGAACATTCCATCTCTAAAGAAACCCTTGTAAATTAAACTATCACATGGATTTAACATAATTAACTCACGTGGACTCAATTTACATAATAACCAACACATGTAAATTAAACTATTACATGGTTAAACAAGTATAACTCACATGGGAAAAACATATAACAAGCCTATTGTGCAATTTAAACAATTAAATGTCTTAACACAACAAGTATCTCACATGGTAAATTTGTATAATGTGAAAAAAATTAACAATAAAAGAATTGAAATTCAAGTCAAGCCTCATAGTCATTCTCGACCAAACGCCCATCCAAGGTAAAAGCATCCATGGGGTGGCCCTAAATCAAGGTTCACAACCCTAAAAATGCTTTAAATTTATCCAATTAATTACCTAATCATCAATAGGTAATAATAAGGTTCATTATTCAATCAAGAGACACCCTAAAATTGGGCACACGACACTTCGGCATATATGAACAACATGACAATTCTCTAAAGAAATAAGTTCTTACAAATTTCCCCCCTTAAGTAAATTCATCCCCGAATTTTCCTTCTAAGGGTGGTTAAGGAACATCAAAGAATAACTCCAGCCATTGCGATCATACGTCGGCCTACCTCACCCAACTCTCATCCTTCCCTTAGTCATGATACCATAGCACCTGTACCAAAGGAATAGACTGACCATGTAGAAACTTCATGCTACAATCCAAAATACGAAATGGGTGATCCTCAAAGGATGCATCTTCCTACAATTCCACTATCTCAAGATGAAAGGTGTGAGATAGGTCTGAAAAGTAACTTCGTAACTAAGAAATATGGAAGAAATCATTCATATACATGTACCTTTGAGGTAACTATAGTCGATAGGCAACTGGCCTGACCCTCTCTATAATCTCAAATATACAAATGTATCTTGGAGAAATCTTACCTTTTATCCTGATCCTATTATGTCCCAACCTCGATGCGACACGTAGGAAAACTCGATCTCTGAACTCAAACAACAAAGTTCATCTATAGTGATCGGTGTATGATTTATGACAAGACTGTGCAGAAGTCATCTTCTTCTGAATCAACTGAACCTACTCATTGGTCTCCTGGATAAGACGAGGTCCCAACATCACTTCCTCTCCTTCCTCCAGCCAACACAGGGGTGCTCGTCATGACCTACCATACAAAGCCTCATATGGAACCATATGAATAGTATCATGGAAGCTATTATTGTAGGAGAATTTGATAATGGGTATGTGTGTCTCCCAAGAACCCTTACAATTCAGGATTCATGCTTGAAGAAAGTCCTCCAACACCTCAATCGTGTGATCTAATTGGCCATATGTCTGGTGGTGGTAAGATGTGCTCAGAAGCACCTATGTACACAAATCCCTCTATATCCCTTTCAAGAAATGAGAAGTAAAATGTGTTTACCTATCTAAAATGATTGAATGAGGAACCCCATGTAGTCATATAATCTCATAGATGTACAACCTCCCAGGATCATCAACATTGAAGTTTTCCTTGATCAGAAGGAAATTTGAAACCTTCTTAAGCCTGTCAACCACAAACCATACTGCATAATTACCTCAGGAATACCTTGGTAAACCAGTCATGAAATACATCATGACATAATTCCATTTTCACTCTGGAATGGGTAGCTACTGAAAAAGTCATGTTGGTCTTTGTTGTTTCACCTTCACCTACTGACAGGTAGAACGTCTCATGAAAAAACTAGCTACATCTCCATTCATACCTGGCCACCAGTACTGATGATGTAAATCCCAATACATCTTGGTGATACTGGGATTCAATGCCCAAACTAAAGCATGAAAATCCCGCATCAGCTCCTCGTTCATGTCTTTAAAAACCCATATGCAACCCTATAATCGCAGAACCTAATCCTCACCTATGATTCAACTAGGAAAAGGGTCCTCACCTGACATACTCTCCCATAGAACAAGGCCTTTGGAATCTGATATTTTCCACATCTTCACTCTCTCTAGTAATGTAGAAGTAACAGCTAAGGATGTAAGAAAAGTCTGTACCTGACTGTTGTGCACCTCCAAGTGTATTTCAGAGAACAATTCCATCAGCTTCCACTCCTTACTGGCCTGATGCACTGCCTATATCTAAGTCCTCCTGCTCAGTGCATCGTCCACTGCATTGCCTTTCCTAGGAATTTATGCAAGCATGAAGTTGAAGTACTAAAGGTATTCTACCCACCTTCACTACCTCAAGTTTAGATCATGCTGAGTAAAGGTGTACTTGAGACTTGTGTGGTCTGTTTACACTACAAAACACTCTCCCTACAATTAATGACTCCAACAGTGTAAGGCATGAAAAACCATGGCTAACTCGAGATCATGTGTTGGGTAGTTTCTCTCATGTGGCCTCAGCTGTTGAGACCCGTACGCAATGACTCGATCCCCCTGCATAATCACTGCTCCCAGCTCGATACATGATGCATCGTAGTACATAATATAACTCTTGCCCAACTCTAGAAAAATAAATATTGGTTATGAAATTAATCTCACTTTCTTACCTTCAAAGGTTGTTTCGTAAGAATTTTACCATACATACTTCGCACCCTTCTTTTTCAATCTCTTCATTGGAACTACTAAGTGTGAGAATTTATATATGAAAATCTTGTAATAACCAAAAAACCCTAGAAAACTCTGCACCTCAAAGGTGTTCTTGGGATGCTACCAGGTAACAACTTCTATCACTTTCTCTGGGTCCACTGATAATCCTTTCTCTGAGATGATGTGACCCAATAAGTGAATCTGATCCATCCAGAAGTGGCACTTTGAGAGCTTAGCATATAACTGATTCTCTCTCAGTGTAGTCAAAACAATCTCAAGATGTGAAGCATGGTCGTGTCGATTATGAGAATACATCAAGATATCATCCATGAACTCACGAAGGAAAGGTGCTCGCGGAGCATGGACTCGCAGAACATGGACTCACAGAGCATGGACTTGTGGAGTATGTACTCACAGAGCATGTAATCGTAGAGCATGAACTCATGAAGCGGCTTCGTGAAGGAAATCTGACCTCCACGAAATGGGAGATCGTCCGCCCAAGGGGCGGAATGAGCATCTGTTATGAAGGGGGGGGGGGGGTGAGCCAGGTATTTATAGGGAAGAGGATCCACGAAGCAGATCCGACTCGACATGAAGCTAGATCTCGCTCTATGGTGGATTACGAATGTCAAATGGGTTTGCGGAGCATCCCGCCTCCTCGCTCCACGGCGGATCGCGAATGTCAAAGGGGTTCGCGGAGCATCCCGCCTCCTTACTCCGTGACAAATCGTGAACATCAAAGGGGTTCGCGGAGCATCCCGCCTCCTTGATCCATAGTGGCTACGCTAAGGGGGAGCTTTTCACCAGCCACGAGGCTCTGCGGGCTCCGGTCAAGTTCTTAAGCTCCGCAATCACGGAGGGAGATTCACGAATGGGCTCTGCGAACCAGTTTGTTGTACCTCTCGTTCCCCTCGTTGTTTGATTTTCATGATCACAATCACCTTATTATTTGTCTAATATTGTTTGAAGTGTTTTTGAATGATAGGCACAAGGTTTCCAAGAAGTTGGCCCAAGAATGGACAAGAAGTGGACTGAAATTCAGTCCACCGGCCAACCGGTGTGATAGCACCGGCCAGCCGGTGGACCTGGCAGAGGCTTTGCCCACTGCCAGGTTCCACCGGTCAGCCGGTGGCTCTGTCACCAGCCAGCCGGTGGCAACCTGATGAAACAGTTCCAGCTACTGTCTACCCACCGGCCAGCCGGTGGCTCTGGCACCGGTCAGCCGGTGCTGCCTGGGCAGAAGGCCTTCTCAACATCCAAGGCACCGGCCAGCCGGTGGCCCTGCACCGGCCAGCCGGTAGCCCAGTCAAACTAGCCGTTGGCTTTGACCAGTCAACCCTCTTTTTCCCTCCAACGGCTCCGAGGCCTTTTCCAACGGCTCCGAAGACTCCCCAAGGGTTCCATGCCTATAAATAAAGGCCAAGGAAGCCCCGGACACTAACCAGATCATATACCAAGCGCTCGGACATATTGTTGAACATTTGGCGAACCTCCGGCGCTCCACCTTCAAGGATCCTCAAGTGCTCCAACCAATTTCCAATCCAAGGAGCACCTCAAGAAGCTTGGGAGAGCACGCTACATCAACTCCATCATACTTTGGCGCCCAAGTCTTCCTCAATTACGGTTTTTCTTGCTTTATATATTTTGAGCTTAAAATTGGGTTTGTGCCTACAAACCCCAAACTTTTCTCATCCCCTCTTTCTTTTGGGTTTCACATCACCATTAAGGTGTGAAGAGGTTTCTTCAAGCCTTTCCTTTTAAAAGGCTTGTGTCATAGGTGAGCTAGCCTTCACCCGTTAAAAAGACTAGTGGGTTCTTACTCAACCATTAAAAGTAAGTGGGTTCTTGCTCAACCAATAAAAGCAAGCTGTAATAGGTCCTAGTGCTACCTCAAAGCCTAGTGGGTTTCTTGCTAAAACCATTGAAAAGCAAGCGGTAGGAATCTCTCAACGGTTGAGTTGGGAGCGGAGACGTAGGCCGGGTTTTAGGCCGAACTCCGTTATCAATTTCTTGTGTCTTGCCTCTTTACTTTCCGCTGCATTTTTAACTTTGATTTTAATTTGTTAATCATTTTTTAAAAAGGCAATTCACCCCCCCCCCCTCTTGCCATCACTCCCATTTTTCTCCGACCCAACAATTGGTATCAGAGGGCGTATTTGAATAATTCCCTAAACCGGTTTCAAATTAAAGATCCTTTTTGATGGCATCTACTTCTTTCGCCCCCGAAGGCTTTTCATTGGGTCGTGCTCCATTTTTTGATGGGACCGACTACACTTATTGGAAAACCCGCATGACTACCTTTCTTAGAAGCATAGGATATCCTATTTACAAAATTTAATGCAAGGTTATACTTTGTCTACCCCCGACGAATCCAAATGGACCCCCGCCGATATTAGATACTTTGAGCTTGATGGCAAAGCCATGAACGCTCTACATTGCGGCCTTGACCGAAATGAGTTCAACCGAGTTTCCACTTGCACCTCATCTCATGAAATTTGGAAACTATTGGAAGTGACCCATGAGGGAACTAACAAAGTTAAGGATACTCGGTTAGACATGTATATACAAGATTTTGAAAGCTTTTCCATGCATCCGAATGAATCTATTTCTGAAATGTTTACACGCTTCACTGACGTTTGCAATGGTAGAAAATCTCTTGGTGATGATGTTTCAGCTGAATCAATGGTCAAGAAGATCCTATGGGTCCTTCCGAGCTCATGGGCACCTAAAGTGACGGCAATCCAAGAAGCTAAGGATGTCAAAAACATGCCGGTCGAGGAGCTCATTGGATCCCTAATGACCTACGAGATCACGATGAGGAGGAAAGCTCAAAAGGAGGGCACACCAATCAAGACACCAAAGAACATCGCCCTCAAGGTACAAAAATAAGTAAGCTCCTCCTCCTCCTCATCATCATCTTCATCTTCTTCATCATCAAGCGGCGACTCGGAAATGGAGAATATCGCCCTCCAAATGCACAAATTTATGAAGAAGCATAAGAAGAAGAAGAAAACTCGCAAAGCGCGAAAGCAAGAACCCACCGCAAGATCCGAGCCCAAGGTAAAATGCTACGGGTGCGGAGAAAAGGGCCATTACAAGCCCGATTGCCCACTCAACAAAAAACGGGCCACGCAAAAGGAAAAAGGAAAGAAAAAGGTCCTCAAGGCGACATGGAGTGACACCTCATCATCCTCCTCCTCCTCCTCCTCAAGCGACCAAGGTACAAAATGCCTAATGGCAAAACATGAGGTATCCTCATCCTCTTCCTCTTCTTCCTCCTCTAGTTCTTCTAATTCTTTTAATCATTTATCATATGAAGAACTCCAACATGCTAGAGACCAATTAGAAAATGGTTTTCATGAACTTTATTCTAAATTTGTTTCTTTGAAAAAGAATTTCAAAAAGCTTTCCTCCGAAAAAGACCAACTTCTCAAAGAGAAGGAGGAACTCTCCCTAAAAATCCAAAATTTCCCCAATGTTGATTCTTTGGAATCAACCATCAAGGATCTTAGAGAAACTCTAGCCAAGTTCACCCAAGGGGAACAAAATTTGAACAATTTACTTGGTTCCCAACGCGTTTCCCGAACCACCCAAGGGCTTGGCTATTCCAAGCAAGCTTCCTCCTCCCATGAACCCACTATTTTTGTAAGGGGGAGCTCTTGTTTTAAATTTTGTAACTATTGCAAAAAACTCGGGCACCTCATTTATGAGTGTGATTGCAAAAATGCCCGGTACGGTCAACCCAAATCTTTTTTTTATTCGGACGAGTTTTATAGGAGAAGACCCGCCATGAAACAAATTTGGATTGAAAAATCCCTTATGGCGAGTCTCTCCGGGCCTAAGATTGTTTCGTTTCCCCGATGATCTTTTGTTTTATTTAGGGGGAGAAAATTTCGCTTTCAAATTTTAAATTTCAAAATTTCAATCAAACTTTCAATTCAAACTGTTATTCAATTTTCAATTCATTTTTCAATTCAATTTGTATTTATAATTTTCAATTCAAATTTTCATTTCAATTTCAAAAATCTCAATTGATTTTTTAATTCTCATATCTAGTTTTTCAAACCCTTTCCCTCAATCAAGTTTTATGCCCCATTCTATTTTGATAATCACAAAGGGGGAGAAATTTCTTGATTGATTGGGGGAGAATCTTTTCTCTCATGCTTAGTATTTATTTTCAATTTATCATTTAAAGCATGCCTTTAATTTAAGTTTTTACATTGATTGTTTTGGTGATTGTGATCATCAAAATAGGGGGAGATTGTTGTACCTCTCGTTCCCCTCGTTGTTTGATTTTTATGATCACAATCACCTTATTATTTGTCTAATATTGTTTGAAGTGTTTTTAAATGATAGGCACAAGGTTGCCAAGAAGTTGGCCCAAGAATGGACAAGAAGTGGACTGAAATTCAGTCCACCGGCCAACCGGTGTGATAGCACCGGCCATCCGGTGGACCTGGCAGAGGCTTTGCCCACTGCCAGGTTCCACCGGTCAGCCGGTGGCTCTGTCACCGGCCAGCCGGTGGCAACCTGATGAAACAGTGCCAGCTACTGTCTGCCCACCGGCCAGCCGGTGGCTCTGGCACCGGTCAGCCGGTGCTGCCTGGGCAGAAGGCCTTCTCAACATCCAAGGCACCGGCCAGCCGGTGGCCCTGCACCGGCCAGCCGGTAGCCCAGTCAAACTAGCCATTGGCTTTGACCAGTCAACCCTCTTTTGCCCTCCAACGGCTCCGAGGCCTTTTCCAACGGCTCCGAAGACTCCCCAAGGGTTCCATGCCTATAAATAAAGGCCAAGGAAGCCCCGGACACTAACCGGATCATATACCAAGCGCTCGGACATATTGTTGAACATTTGGCGAACCTCCGGCACTCCACCTTCAAGGATCCTCAAGTGCTCCAACCAATTTCCAATCCAAGGAGCACCTCAAGAAGCTTGGGAGAGCACGCTACATCAACTCCATCATACTTTGGCGCCCAAGTCTTCCTCAATTACGGTTTTTCTTGCTTTATATATTTTGAGCTTAAAATTGGGTTTGTGCCTACAAACCCCAAACTTTTCTCATCCCCTCTTTCTTTTGGGTTTCACATCACCATTAAGGTGTGAAGACGTTTCTTCAAGCCTTTCCTTTTAAAAGGCTTGTGTCATAGGTGAGCTAGCCTTCACCCGTTAAAAAGACTAGTGGGTTCTTACTCAACCATTAAAAGTAAGTGGGTTCTTGCTCAACCAATAAAAGCAAGCTGTAATAGGTCCTAGTGCTACCTCAAAGCCTAGTGGGTTTCTTGCTAAAACCATTGAAAAGCAAGCGGTAGGAATCTCTCAACGGTTGAGTTGGGAGCGGAGACGTAGGCCGGGTTTTAGGCCGAACTCCGTTATCAATTTCTTGTGTCTTACCTCTTTACTTTCCGCTTCATTTTTAACTTTGATTTTAATTTGTTAATCATTTTTTAAAAAGGCAATTCACCCCCCCCCCTTTTGCCATCACTCCCGTTTTTCTCCGACCCAACACAGTTTTCTTGCCCAACTTCAAATGTCCATAAATCCTAATCCGTAACTTCATTCAGGCTCTACAACCTATAAAATCGAAGCTTACTAAATGGGCTATGCTCTTGGATCATTTATGGGAGCATTTTAAAAATTTTGGGGATGCATTTTCTGGTGTCAACAATACCAATAAAAATTTTCTCACACTAAACCCAACAATTTTTCACTTGATAATTTTTTCATTGGTTGATCCCAACACATGATTCAGTAGGAAAATTTAATGATTATAAATTAGTAGAATATGATATTTTACTCATCAAAAATAAATACTTCATAATTTTTCAACTACTCCAAAAAAATTGTGAAATCCATATGAATTCAATCAACATAGATGATCTTCTATAAATACATATTATTCTAAATAAAAATATTGTATTTCAATGATTCTTTACTTCCAACTCATATATAATTCTATTTTTCAATTCAAACACTAAAAAAATACATAAAATATTTATGTAACACTAAATCAAACCTCTTTATTATTTAAATTAGAATCAAAAACATCAAAATGAAGTTTCCATCCTTCAAGTGTTGATAAAATTATGTCCCAATTTCATGAATATTCTCCCCTCTCCCCTCTACCCATAATTGTGTAATATCTCAACATGAATCTTCCATCAACATGGTATGGAATTCCATATACCCCAAGCTCATTCCCTAATTTCCATGGGATAAATACTAGTGTAAATGTTTTAACAAAATGGTTGGGAATGAATTAACCTCTTTTATTAACAAACTAGGTTAATGCTCGATTCTACTAAAAATGTAGCATGACTGATATATATATTAAACATTACCATAAATAATGTAAAAAGAAATATATTGGAACCCAAGCTTAGTAAAATTATTCAATGATCAATATTTTAATATATTTTTTATGTGACCAATGTTATAACATGAGATTCAATATACCAATACCAAAATTACTAATGAATTGTGTATTCATAATCATAAATAAGAAGAACAATAAAAAATAGAAAATGATTGATACCTTGGTGGTACAACATGATCTTGACAAGATTTGATCATCATCATATCATTATATATTTGAATAAACCATGAGATTAACCATCTAAATTGTTAACATGTGTACCATATATCCTATTTCATCATTCAAAAACCTTCTTATTCTAGAAAATGAAAATCAAGTGTTTTATGACGTCCATGTGATATCAGCAAGAACATAAATTTTTTATGATATCATACTTATCTCTAGTTTCTCACTTTATTGCTTGAGAGATAATTTTAAAGGCTTAAAATTCATAAAAATTATATTCTCTACAATTCATTTTTCTAAAATTAGAGTTTATATCCCATTTCAACTTTGTAAAATTTCCCATAGGTTCTTAAATAAACTTATACCATATATTTGAACCACAATCAAACTTATAACCTATATAACTTCTCATAAATTTCAGGAATATTTCATAAATCACTCATAACACCCCCATATCTCACTTGTATAAATAGAAACCCTTAACTCAGATCATTTCCTCGCATATTTGTTTGAACATTGAATGAGTAACAATTAATTGAAATATTATAAGAAACTTTAATAACTTATAGATGAATTTATTTATTTATTCACTTGAGATCATTCACACCAAGATAAATATAGACCCACTAACATGGGGCCCACATCATCTTAAACTTTGATCCTTATTAATTAGTTCAATTCTAGGATATACTTTGTGTATGACCCTATAAGACCTTATATCGATGACAGTGATTCCAACTCATATACCAAGAGTGGTATCTAGAAACACATCATGGCATCTAATTTGATAAGGATAATTTGTAACTATGAAAACCTTTTATGAACACTAAATGTGAAATATCATCTCTTTATTCAATGATATCTCATAAAGTAAGATAAATAATTTGTGTCACCATAATTTTATGGTTTATTTATATTTATTTGATTTTATTAGATTAAATTTCTTTCATTTAAAATTATCATGGATTTGATCAAGTCATTACAATTCAAGTAAAATGGAAAGAGGTATCTTATTCTTATACTCGAAAGTGACACATCTTCTATTGATCGTTCCATTAACTTCATATCACTAATGAAACACCAGATGAAAAATAACTATATAAAAACATAAATTTTCATGGTTTTCATCATGAATCAAAGTACCTGATTAATTATATACATTAACAATGATCTCAATTCAAAAGACCAATACACATGCTTATAAATAGGGACATCCAATGACACCCAAAACATGTGGTGTTCATATTAATGGGTCAGTCCTTATAATATCTTATACTTTAGATCAGTAATTGAGAAATACATGAGAAAATACTTAATGAATATAAGCCTCTAGAACATAATAGTCAAAAATAATTTGTGTCCCATCTGAATGATATATCTATACCATATGACATGTGTTTAGGATTAATACCATAGTATAGTGAGGTTCTTATTATAGTTAGGAACTATTTTAATCTTTTTATATGGCACATAATATTATAAAATCACTACATATATTAATTTTATAATTAATGATACTATCATGGTAATAAAAATACATTTATATATCAAAATATATACATTTCATGGTAATAAAAAAGTACAATCTTGTGTTAGGTCTAGGGAACCCACTCTTCTAACTGAAACTTTGCCTCTTTGAGTAAAATCCATCAAGAGATCATATTTCCAAATTATATAATTTTATTTATCTATCTTAAATTTTACTTCTTGTAAAGTTCCACTTATAAAATTTTATCACAATATAAATTAAAAATGTAATGTACTTACTTGGTAAAATACAAAAATCTGGGATAGATTTGTGTATTTATTCAATTTCTTTACTAATATCTAAATCTGAAACATACTTGGATTATGTAGAATTGGATACTAATGACTATTTTGATATTATATTACTCATGTTCTTATCTTAATAGTGATACTATATCATATTGATTTTTTTGAAGGCAAGTCACATTTCCCTTGAAAATTAGATTTCATTGTCTATATCCTAGGAATATATCCCTTGTACTCTACAAGTACTTATAGATAATTTCAAATACTATCTAGTGCAGCACTCTGAGATTTATATAATATATCCCCACTATAAATTATGCATAGGACACAATAATAGTATAGAATATGTTATATATACCACAAACGAACATATGGATTTATACTCATCTTTTGAATCTACTCTTTTGTCTTGAACACAAAATCTTAGAGATGTTTATTCCATGTGAAATCAGGAAACAATCCTCTCTTAGAATGTTCCATTTTTTATTTTTCAATAACTTCTAAAAATATATACTTTGGTTTGGTTTAATCAAAATTATATATAAATATTAGTAGATCATGTTCCCTAGAACAATTTTTTCTACTTTAAGTTACTTTCAGAGAAAAGTTTTTAACACAGTCCTAGCTAACTATAATAATAATAGTTATTTTATATAATTTATCAATATATATAACCTATAAAACTATGAAACTCACACTAAATTCTTATAGATACATAGCTTACTTCTATGAAAATGATAATCCATAACTTTGATGCCTTTATTGATCCATAATTGTATCCTTACTAATTTACAAAACTAATCATTATAAGAAACTATAGAAATAATAATTCAAATGTATTTAAACACCACAATTAGTGAAAAGGTTTTTTCATGGTTAATGACTTGAATTATCTTAAAACATTTAATAACAAATCTTGATTTATAGGTATTCACTTTAAAATCAAGACCCATATTTTTCTTGAATATCCATTTAGACCCAATGAATTTTAAAATAGTTAAAAGCATTATCAAATTAAAAACTTGATTTTGGTACATAGAATACATTTTTGAATTTATAGTTACTTTACATTTGAAAGTTTATTTGACATTTACTAATTCCTTATAGGATAAAAATTAATCAGGCTTAATAAATATTATATTACCTAAATCGGTGATAAGAAAACCATGTCTATTTGGTTTTCTAACTTTCCCTCATAATATATGTGTCTCTAGAACCCTATTTTACATAATATAATATATAATTTAGTTATATGCTAACTTTTTTTGTGCATATCAGGCCTCGAAATTATCAAAGTATATCTTACTCCCACATTCTCAATTAGATATTTTCCCCCTTTCTCATAAAATATATATCTTTAAATCTTAAGGATAGTGTTTGTAATATCCTTTTTTAACTATAAGATAATTTATAGAAATGTACTTTACTTTTCTTGATATATATTTATCATCAAAATTTATCTTTAAAAAAACTTCACATTAATACATGAATTTTTGATGTGAATTTTTTTATTTCATATTATAACCCATGTGAGATCTAATATATAATTTTAGTTAGAACTTTGTTAAGTTTCAGTGACACAATTTGTAAAGAATATCCTAAAAATATAATGGAATAATTTTGAGACTCTTCATAAATCACACTATGATAAATAACATTTAATTTCAACTTTTAATGATATCATTACTCTAATGTGTATATAGAGGTGTGATACCAAAAAAATAAACTCCACTTTTAATGATTGATAAATTATTTTTTAATATATTCTTCAATAAATATGGTCAAAGAATATTTTATTTTCTTACCAAGATCATTATTTAATTCAATTTTACATTACATAAATACCTTAAAGGAATATCATATATATGACTATTCTATTAAAAATCATAAAGTATGAGAATTTACCTCTATCTTATAGATAAAATTGTTCACATGAATCATTATAAAGTAATTATAGAATATTTTTGAATCTTTCACATTTTATACCAAAAGGTATATTAGTTTTTATAACTTAATAAAAGAAAATCAAATACCAGATAGTTTTAGCTCAAAAGAGACTAAATTCCCTTCTCGATATTCCTTTGAAATTTTCTTTTAGTTTTATTTTTCCAAGTATTATATTTACAAAATTGGGTGTAATTTCAGTCCTATGTGTTTTATTCATCATTTATTTCCAATATAGGATATTTTTTATTTACATATATATAAACTATTATTCATGAATGGTATACCATAACAAATTTTATCTCCAAACATGAAATAGAATCCCATTATATCTAAAATTGACATTAAGATCATGCTTTTGTGTTCCATGGTGGCAGATGTAATTAAACTTATATTAATTTAAAAGGGATTACTATGAAATATTATCTATTAAATTATATCTATCTCATATATTTCTCTCTCCCCACTCTCAAATCCCAATCTTCCACTCATTGTTATGAAGGACTATTGACCCCTAGTGATGGATAGTGGCAACGACTGAGGTGAGTCACGCGAGTCGAGTTTGGGGAGATGGTTGTATGGTTCTGTTCAATATTGGTATTAATGAGAGGAGTAGGTTGGTGTCGGTCAGACAGTGGTGAAATCTTGTAGTGGTGTGTTGTGTGTAGGGGAGAACTTGGCAGTCGATAGTGCGGCCTCAAGGCAGTCGACGGCATGGCTCCAACCACTGGTGACACCATAAAGAGGCAGACATGTGATGAGGGGAGGATTTGTGATTAAGGGGAATTCATGTGAATGGAAAGGCCACATGAGAGTAGTTTGTATAGGGTTCCCTTAATAGGACCATGTGGATAGGGTATGTTACGTGAGTTATATATATATATGTGTGTGTGTGTGTGTGTGTGTTTTGAAAAAAAATATTAATAAAATAAACCTGGGTTAATTTATTTTTAAAAATAAGAAGGAAATGAATTAGCCACCTTGATTCCTATTAGATAAATATAAATTGTGTTCAATTGGATAAGTATAATTCATTTTCTTCTGATCCACCTAGATTGATGACATGAAAAAAACAGTTAAATGTATTATCACTGAAAATTACTTTCACATGAAAAATAGGAGAAATGTGTTTTATGTGGTAATTCCTTTCACCCAAACCCTATAAAAATCCACCCCCTTCATCACTCAGAATTTTCATTCCACTCTCTAAACATCACCCCCTCTCTCTATATTTCTTTTGGTTTTTTATATGTAAATACCCCAACACCATTAGTCTGAAGTCGATGTCTTACTTAATTACATTGGTACTATGTACAAGATATTGCATCCCAAAGGACTGAATAGTTTAGTAGATTTGGAAACACACATAAACTCCTAGATTATCATTATAGGTCATTCATAATATACATCTTTGCATCATAATGAAAAATAAAATATAAGAAAGGGGTGATCTCAGATGCTCAGTAAGGGTAAGAAATATAATAGAAGCTATCATAAACATAAACAATAAGTCAAAGTGAATAACTAACAACACATTCCATTAAAACATAATATTAATCATAATATGGCCTAAATAAAAGATTATTAAATAATTCCATATAAATAATCCAATGATCTAGAAAACTTTTCAAATAAAATTATACTAAATGAATAATAAAATGGTAAACAATAACAAATATCATAATTATGGAATGCCTAATTATGGAAATTTAAAAAATATCATCGAGGCCTTGTCTAAGATATCTAAAAATAATTTGTTAAGGCCTCATCCAAAACCATATATGACAATAAACAGGAAAGGCCTTGACCAATTCCATATCTGGTTTGTATCATGAGACCTACCGATGCATTGAATGAATATGGTGGGCACCTACCATCACTTACTAAGTACAATTCATTCCTAATATGAATGGTGTGAAACATAAACAACATATATATATATGAAATATAAAAAATTATCCCCATTCAGTAAACATAGTCACTAACCATTTTTGAGTAATATGGTGAATGATATCAAAATAGCACATCCAAAGTCAAACTGATCGTAAATCATTTAATAAAATATGGTATATAATATCATAAAAAATCAATCACAATTAAGCATAATATTAAATATAGGGTTTTGAAATAAATTAAGATACTCTAATAAAATCTTTGAGGAATTCATGACAGAAATATCTTTTTTACTTTCGAAAGAAGAGTTCTTTTAGAAAATCATTTGAATTTGTCATAAAATCATATTATAAACATGTATATACCAGAAAATAAAAGTTAAGTACAATGAAATTATGTTTGAGGCATAAATTATATCCAACATGTAAAAATAGTTTTAAGAAACTTTATAATTAGGCCAATTTAGTGCGGTTTAAGAGAAAATATAAGTGTCTTTAAAATAGAAAAATTCATAATTATTTGTATAATACCAAAAATGAAAAAAGATAGTTTTTCATGAAAATAGAGTGATTTTATAAAAATAATGGTGTCTTAAAATAGATTATGGATATTACTTTAAAATGGGTAAGAAATTGGGAAGTTCCATTTAATCGGGCTTGCTTAATTAGAAGAATTGAAAATAGACCCTTATAAACATGTATTTCCCCATAAAAGAAAGATGAAATAATTTGGATACATTATTTTGGAACATATAAACATAATTTTTGATAAGTATATAAAAATAAATAAGAATTAAATAGGGGTAATGAGGGAGAAATCGTAACCCGGATGAAAAATGGAGGTTCAGGAAGAAACTGTTATCACTTTGTAATCAGTCAAATCATATGCCCCATAAAATTAATAACCATAAAATGAAACATTTAATTCCATGAATCTAAATATATTAATGATATTATAAATCAAAGGTAAGTATACATACACCACACACAATAAATAGTGGTGAATAATGCATATCTCACAGAAATAAAAGTGAGATAAGAAAAATATTACCTTATGTCTGAACATGTTCTGCACTTGTACTTAATGTCCAAGATAATCAAATAAAATTCATTAATAATTAAATTCACAACCAATTAAACACATATTTGGTTTATTTTAATTTTTTTAAGTTCATTTATATCCTTTTTTATGAGTTATAAGATTCAATTTCGTCATTCGGGGGTATTTGTTTCTTGGTTTTCATGATTGGTTCACTTGTATACATGTATGAAAGATCATGTGAAATGAGAATAGTTATCCAGAATTGAAGGAATATATTATCAATAAAGATAAATAATATTTAATGGTATTATATATCATTTTTAATATATGAGGATGATTCATTAGATAAAGCATTAATGAAAACCATTTAGATTATTTTTGTGTTTTTTTCGATCATCGTGAACTATTTTTGTCTTATGAATTAATATTACATATATATAATGGTTTCAGAAAATTTAATAAGTTTTATTAGATATATTAAAGTCTGTTTTAACTATAAAAATGGATTTATTATCATCCTTGTAGGTGGAATTTAAAAACTAAAATTCATCGTCCATGAATGTGGTAAATCTGTACCTCACGAATGATATTTTCATTTTTAGAATAAAAAAGGGTAAGAGAAGAGAATTTATGGTTGATATACCATTAACATAATAAAATTATAGCATATAAAATATAATAGATTTATCATGTCACTTTGGATAGGGTAGTTTAATTAAGGATAAAAAAAGAAAATAAATTGAAAGAGAGAGAGAAGGTTTTACCTCTTGAGTATCGCCTCCTCGAGAACCTCCTTAAGGGGATTGAAAATGGTCTTTTAGTGAGACCAGAAAAACAAGAACATGGGGGTGAGATTTGGAAGAATAAATGGGAATAATATAATCAATAATCAAGTATTTTTAGGTGTGAGGAGAAGTGGTGGGGAGGGGTGGTATTTATAGTGGAGGAGAGGGGTCTTTTTTGATTATTTAATTCATTTGTTTATTATTTTGGCTCAAGAATATGAATAGTGTTGGTTATTTTCCCTAAATATAGTAAATATTGCATGTGTATTCAAACCAATGGGTTATTACCTCATCCATACATCATAAATGAATTAATAATTCATTTATTTATTTATAATGTTAAACACCATCAATTATTGTATTTCACTATTCACCAAAATTTCAACTATTTTAGGAAAATACCAAAAATTCAACATAACCATTTTTATACATGTAGAATTTAAAAATTGACTAAATTTTATGAAAATAATTTTGTAATTATGAGAAATTTAATTTTTAAATAAAATAATCATTTACTCAAAAAATACATATTTTAAAATTATAACTGATTTTATGACACTTTTAAAAATTAATTAAGATCTTATAAAATTATTTTATAATCATAATACAAAAAAATATTAATTTATGAATCTATTTAATGAAAATAAATTTTATTTTAAATAATTATTTTAATTTTTTAATTGTGAATAAACATTTATGTTTCAAAAAAATAATAATAGTCAATTTTTCATTTTTTTAAACATTTATTTACTTATTCCATGATATAAATATATTATTTTTTAATCCATAAGATACATAAAATTTACTTACAATTTTATAGTTGAGATATAATTCAAATAATAAATAGACTATTAATATAACAAAATTGACAGTTTAATAAAAATCAGAATTTTTCACTATTCACTGGAAAATAAATATTTTCATAAAAATACCAAAATTTCACTGTAAGATAATTTTGACATTAAAATTTTACAAATGAAGTTTATTTTGTTTATTATATTTTATAAAAGTTTCAAATTTTAGTTTTAAAACAAGTGCACCATTAAAAGGTGATAAAATTGCCTTTAGAAAAAAAAATAGCATTTTAATGCATAAAAATGGATTCATTATTATCTTATGACTATAAAATAATTTGGATGAATGTAAAAACATTTGATCAAATATATAATAGATAAATTTCATAATTCAATTAATATTATTCATTCCCTCCAATTTAACAGCTATGTTATAAGAGTCGTTTAAAATAATGATATTTAATTGTATATCATTGTTTGTTTAAGCATGGTGTTGTGTGAAACCTATGTTATCGAAAAAATTAAATTTAAAAAAAGACATACCATAAAATTTTGGGGTGTTACATTCTCCCCACTTTCAATAAATCTCATTCTCATAATTTTAAATTTTAATTCAAAAATCAAAGGTTGATGTTTTAAAATTCCTCTGTGGGAAATTCACATCAGAAATAGGGTTAATAAAATATCCTCTTAATAAGAGGGAAAAGGAAATGCAAAGGTCACAAAAAAACTAGGATTTCAGGTAGGAAATCATTAGTGGAAATTTATAACATGTACATAGAATTAAAATATAACTATTATGTTTTAATGGATAGTGATAGATAATATGGTCATTAGAAAGTCTACCATCACAAAAATGTAAAATTGTGATTGCTTAAAAGACCATTGATTTATCAGAAAGAAATGTGATCGGGTGAAGTTTTTGTTCCAAAATCCTTTACCTATAGTTGAGGGTTTCTTTTATGATCCTAAGAAGAATTTGAAAAAAATAAACATACTTTATTCATTTCCATGTCATAATCTCATCCTTTGGTTGTTCTTTGATCTATCTTCTCTTCATTTCTTCAACCAAAGATGGATATTCAAGATGAATTTTTATGCCTGAAGTATTTTGATCAAACAATATATAATACATTCCTTAAGCCTTTAGATTTTTTCTAAAACCAAAAAGGATAGAACAGTTTATCCATTATGAAAAATCATTCTTTAATATTAATCGATTATATACTTAATCCATTCTATAAGTAGTTAACCTTAAGAACCATAAAAAATATGTCTATACAAATTCAAAGGCCAAAGATTTATAAAAAAGGTTACCTAACATCATATTTTTCCCAAAAAAATGAATCTCATATTTCCACATACTAAATATTTGAATACCTTTATCACCTTTAAACTTTAATGAAAACATGCATACTTCCAAAAAAATATCATGTCGTCTATAAATCCAAACATCTAATAATTTTAGCATGACATAAACCATCAGATCACTAACCACTTTTATGGTCACTAATACTATCCTATAAACATCTATTTATTATTATATAAACATCAATCACACATTTAGGGTCATTTGTCTAGGTCATGTGTTTTCAAAAAGATCAATATACAATAGAATCACATCTCTTAATTACTGGTGTTATTCATTACATGCTTCCAATACTTTAAAGAAAAAGTACTGAAGTACAATACTTATATATATCATGATTCTTATAACCCAATAATTATTGATAAAACATAATTCTTGAATCCAAACATAGGAATATTAATCATTCCTCTTCGTTTGTGGTAGTAGCATAAGATTGATCATGATCCATTATCCTTTTTAGGGTACAATCCTTTGATTCTTGAGACATTGATTTGTATAGTGTCTCATATCCTTATAGTTGAATAATTACACATTGGAAAGATTTTTCTTACCCTTTCAATCATAATCCTGGTGTCCTTTATCTCCACACCTATAGAAAATTCCCATTCCTTTTGAGAAATTACCAGGGTGTTTCTTTCCATAATTATCACATGTGGGAAAATACTTATTTCTCTTCTTTACTTGATCTATATTTTTCCTAGAAGTACTCTTGTTCTCATTTTTCCCTCCAAATCCATATTACATAGAGAATTCTGTCTTTTCCTCTTAATCATATGATACTATGTATTCATATGATGAGAATGTTTGGGAGATTTTTACCCTTATAAATATTACCATAAGATAATAAAATATTTGAACCATTTTACTCTTTGGATCACATGAATTGATGAAGTTCCCATTCATTATTCTTGGAACCAATTATAAATAAAAAATACACTATATTAGGTCATGTCACTATGTATCATCTCAAAATTAGTGAAATAATTAACATAAATTGAAAAAATAATGAGTAGAAAATATCATAAACATGGTTTGTTTGGGATGGCCTTCTATAGTTACCCTAAAAGTATATCATAGGGTCAAGTTATCTAATCTATGTATTCCTAAATCTAGTTTCCAAATTATCAAATAAACTTGTTCTGATACCAACTATAAAGACCCTGACCCCAATAGCCCAGTGTTGGTGCCGTACTTAATTACATTGCTACTATGAATAAGAGATCACATCCCAAAGCACCGAATAGTTCAGTAGATTTGGAAAATCAGAAACAAACATAATTGTTACATTAAAACTTTCAAAGTAAAAACAACATAACAAATCTATTTAAAACACCCATAAACTCATATATTATCCCTGTAAGTCATTCATAATATACATCCTCGCATCCTGGTAAAAAATAAAACATAAAAAACGGGTGAGATCATATGATCAGTAAGGGTAAGCAATACAGTGGAATCTATCATAAACATAAACATTAAGAAAAGGTGAATAAATAAAAACAAATTCCATTAAAACATAATCTTAAAAATAATATGTTCAGAATAAAATATAATAAAATAATTCCATATAAATAATACAATAATCTATAAAACTTGTCCAAGTAAATTATACTAACTGAATAATCACATGGAAAATAATAAAAAATATCATAATGATGGAATTCATATTTATAGAAATTTGAAACATGCTATATATTCCTCATCCAAGACATTTAAAAATAAATTGTTAAGGCCTCATCCAAATCCATATTTGAAAATAAATGTGTAAGGCCTCGACCAAGTCCATAACTGGTTTTTCTCATGAGACCTACCGATTTATCGAGGGGATATAGAAGGCATATCCCATCATTTACTAAGTCTAATTAATTTCTCATATGAATGGGGTGAAACATAAACAACATATACATAGGAAATGTAATTAACTTTTCTCAATCAGTAAACATAATCACAAACCATTCTGAGTAATATGGTGAATTGTATCAAAATAATACATCCACAGTCAAACTGATAATAACCCATTTAATAAAATATGTTATATGATATCATAAAATATAAATCCAAATTAAGAATAATATTCAATATAGTGTGTTGAAATAAACTAAAATACTCTAAGAAAATCATCAAGGAATTATTTAAAGAAATACTCTTTTACTTTAGAAAGAAGAGTTATTTTGGAAAATCATTTTTATTTGTCATAAAATGAGATTATAAAAATTTATATACTATAAAAGAAAAGTTAAGGACAATTAAATTATGTTTCTGGTACAAATTATGTCTAACATGTAAAAATATTTTTTAAGAAACTTTAGAATTGGGCCACTTTAGTACGGTTTAAGAGGAAATATAAGACTCTTTAAAACTGAAAAAGTAATAATTGTTTGTATAAAACTAGAAATGAAGAAAGATTGTTTTTCATGAAACAAAATAGTGATTTTATAAAAATAATTTTTTCTTAAAATAGATTATGTATGGTACTTGATAATGGGTAAGAATTTGGGATGTTCTCTTTAATCGGGTTTTCTTAATGGGAAGAATTGAAAAGGGAGCCTTATAAAACATATATTTCTCCATAAAAGAAAGATAAACTGATCTAGATACATGATTTTTGGAAAATATACATAAAATTTATAATAATTGTATAAAAATAAAGAAGAATTACATTGGGGTAAAGAGAGAGAAAGTGTAACCCAAATTAAAAATGGAGGTTCGGGAAGGAACCCTTACCACCTTGTAATCAATCGAATTGTATGCCCCATAAAATTAATAATCATAAAATGAAACATTTAATAACATGAATATAAATAGATTAATTATATTATATATTAAAGGGAGTTATATATACACCAAACATAAGAAATAGTTGTGAGTAGTGCATATCTCATAGAAATAAAAGTGAGATGAAAAAACCCTTACCTTATGTCCGAATGTGTTCTGAACTTATACTTAATATCCTACATAATGAAATTATATTAATTAATAATTTAATTTAAAGGTTATTAAACATTTATTTTATTTAGTATAATTTTATTAAGTTTATTTATGACCTTTTTGAGTATTTATAAGATTCAATTTCATCATTTGGGGGTGTTCGCTTCTTGGTTTTTATGATTGGATCACTTGCATACATGTATGAAATATCATGTAAAAAGAAAATAGTTATCAAAAATTGAAAGAATGTGTTATTAATTAAATTTAATAATATTTAATGGTATTATATATCATTTCTTCTAGTTATCATGATGATTCATTAGATAAAGTGTTAATGATAACCATTTAGATTATTTTGGCATTTTTTCGATCATCACGTACTAGTTTTGTCTTATGAATTAATATTATGTATATATACTAGTTACAGAACATTAAATATGTTTTATTAAATATAATAAAGTCTGTTTTAATGATGAAAATGTTTTTATGACCAGCCTTGATAGCATAATTGAAAAATGAAAATTCATTATCCATGAAGGTGGTAAATTGGCACACCACAGCCGATGTTTTCATTTTTAGAATAAAAAGGGGAGAGAGGAGAATTGGTTGTTGATATACCATTAACATAATAAAATTATAGTATATAAAATATACTGGATTTATCATGTCACTTTGTATAGAGGATTTGAGGTAAGTTTAATAAAATAAAATAAATTTGAAGAGATAGAGAGAAGGTTTTACCACTTGAGTGTCGTCTCCTTTAGAACCTCCTTAAGGGACTTAGAAATGGTCTTTTTGTGTGACCATAAAGAAAAGAATGTATGGGAGAGGTTTGGTAGAGGAAATTATTAGAATATAAGGAAGCTTAAATACTTTGTATGTGTGTGGATAATGTGTGGTGAGGGTGGGATTTATAATGAAGGAGAGGGGTTTATTTTATTATTTAATTCATTTATTAATTATTTTTCCTCAAGACTATGAATAGTGTTGGTTCTTTTGACTAAATACAGTAAATATTGCATGTGAGTAAGAACCAATGGGTTATTGCTTCATCCATGCATCATTCATGAATCAATAATTCTTTTATTTACTTATCATGTTAAATACTATAAATTACAGTATTTCACTATTCACCAAAATTTCAACTATTTTATAAAAATCCCAAAAAATAACCCTAATAATTTTTTAACATGTAGAATTAAAAAATATAATCATTTTATGAAATTAATTTTCTAATTATTTGAAATTTAATTTATAATAAAATCATCATTTACTCAAAAAATGCATATTTTAAATTTATAACTGATTTTATGACCCTTTCAAAAATTAATTATGGTCTCATAAAATTATATTATAATTATAAGACAAAAAGAACATTAATTTATTAGTATATTTCATGAAAATAAATTTTATTTTAAATAATTATTTTAATTATAAAATTGTGAATAAATATTTTTGTTTCACAAAAATACTAATAATTAATTTATCAATTTTCAAACATCTATTTACTTATTCCATGATATAAATATATTATATTTTCATTCAAAAGATACCTAAATTTTATTTATAATTTCATATGTGATATCTAATTTAAATCATAAATAGACTTTTAATATAATGAAATTAAAAGTTTAATAAAAATCAGTATTTTTAACTATTCATTGGAAATCAAATATTTTTAGAAAAATACCATAATTTCACCCTAAGATAATTTTGACATTCCAAATTTAAAAATAAAGTTTATTTTGTTCAATATAATTTAGAAAAGTGTAAAAAATATATTTTTAAAACAAGTGTGCCATTAAAAGATGGTAAAATTTCCTTTTGAAAAAATATAGTCCTTTAATACGTAAAATTGGATTCATTCTTATCTTATGATTATTAAATAATTTGGATGAATGTAAAAACATTTGATCAAATATATAATATATAAATTTCATAATTTGGTTAATACCATTCATTTACTCAATTTTAACACCTATGTTATCACAATTTTGTTTTAAATAATGATATTTAATTGTAAATCACTATTCATTTAAGTTTGGTGTTGTGTGAAACATATTCTATATAAAAAATTGAATTTAAAAATAGAAATTCCATAAAATATTGGGGTGTTACATGATCCATTAGGTGTGACTTTTTTGTGTGCTAAAAGAAGTGTGGGATTTGTGAAACATCATTTAAACCTATGTTTTCTAATTTATTTTAAAGTTAATTATTTATTTAGTTTTTTATTTTTTAGTTAGTTTTAATTATTTTAATTATTTATTTTTTTATTTAGTTAGATATAATTCATAAATAATAGATAAACTTAGTAATTAAATTGATATTATTTAATTATTAGTATCTAGTTATTAATTTATAATTAGTCTTAGTAATGGAAATAGTATTAAAAATTATTATTATGTTGTATGCATTAGTAGTTTTTAAATATTAGTGAAATAATTAATAACTAGATTATAATTAATGAATTAAAAATTATTAAATTAAAATTTAATAATAAATAAATTATAAGTAATTACATGGTAATTAGTAAATAATATTAATTAGATGATGAATAAATATTAGTGAAATAATGATTAACTAATAAATAAATAATAATTAAATATTAAATAATTAATATTTAAAAAATGATTACCGAATTATTAAGTAATGATTAACTTAGGATTAATTATTGATTACATAATGATTAACTAAAGATCAATTAATGATTAACAATTTATTTACTAATAATGAAGTAATGATTAACCAATATTTAAATAATGTTGAACTACTAATTATATATTAATTAAGTATAAATTAGCTAATTAATAACTATTAAATATTGAATTATTAACCAATAATTAACTCATGTTAAAGTATTCATTAAGTATTTATTAACTATGGGTAAAATTATAAATAAATAATGATTAGCCAATTACTGACATTGGGTTAATTTAGGATTAACTCCAGATGAATCAGTGAATAACTAAAGATGAACTAATATTAACTAATGATTATATAATAGATTGTCATGACCCGTCCCCCAGGGCCCATGCCGTGACTACCCCAAGCCCACCTTCCATAGGCTAGGGGCAGGTGACTAGCACCGAAGAAGTATTCCCTAAAACAGGGAAGGCATTGCCTTTATAACCTGTAAGCACATGCATCCAAGCACACAACAAGATATGAACTCAAGTAAACTGAATAGTAAACAGAGTGAGTATAGTAAGAAAAAGGGGCCAGAATACAAACCCAACTGGAAAGTATAAGAAAATGAAAGTACAAGATGGTTGATAGGTGAAAATCATCTCCTGGATCGTCCACCATGAATCCTACCTGAAGGGTAGGTACAACTCCCGAATGGTCGTCTCTGTGATTTGCCTTGTCTAACGTCCACCTTCGAGCTACCTCTAGTCCGGGTACTCTCGTCCTCAGTCAGTGCTATCTGTCGTCTGCACCAAACACAATGAAGTGCGGGCATAACCCGTGTAGGGGTGAGTATAATGATACTTAGTATGGACCCTGAGACCCTCAAGGTCTCACAAAATCCACAAAGGATAACCACAAAGCAAGGAAACAACTAATAACCCTACTTAGGTATATGACCATACATATACCTAAGTTATCAAGTAAACCCATCTCAATCATCAGGAAAACACATAGTCCAACTCCAAAGCCCCAACATCAACTGTTCCGCAAAGGAAGAAATACCACGAAGGTAATTACCACACAGGTACGAACTCAGCTCACACTAAGTATAACTTAGGTATATTAGTAGAGATGATTAGATGTAACTACTGAATCATATTACTCTGTTAAGAGAAAAACCCACATAGGATCGCTCGGTGCTGACCCACACAGGATCGCTCAGTGGGGACCCACATAGGATCGTTAAGTACTGACACACACAGGATTGCTCAGTGCTGACCCACATAGGATCGCTAGGTGCTGACCCACACAGGATCGCTAGGTTCTGACCCACATAGGATCGCGGGGAAACGCGGGGTGTCATGGGGCAGCATGGAGGCCGTGAGGAAGGAGACAATGTTGTTGGGTACAGACAGACTTCAGTGACGTCGGTGATTCCTCGGTCATTAGTTCGTTCATCCTTGGAGATGTTCCTCATTGGTGTTCTTAGTTGGAGAGATTTCTCCCAATAGTTCTTATCTCCCCAATTCCACCAAAATGAAAGGTATCCCACATAATATAACAAGTTATATATTATGTTTGTTGGAATAATTTCAAAATAGATTAATTAATTAATTGATGGGTTGGCTTAATTAATTAAAGGGCGAGTTGTCATAATTAAGTGGCGGATCTTAAGAGGTTTCTCTCCATTAAGAGGGAGTTCAAAGACGTTCAAGGGGTTTTTAGGCTCGGGTGGTCCCCACCACCATATCCTATGTTGAGAGGTTTTAGTATAGGTGGTCCCCACCATTAAAACATCCACATGGAAGGTTTCAACAAAAGAAAATAAAAATTTTACAAATTTTTTTTATTCTTTCACAAAAGACACAAAAAATATCTTTCACTCTCGACACACTACTGTCAAGGTGAAGGTCTCATTAAGCAAATACCAGAGTTGTGAGTTCAACGGTGACCTCAGATTTCAATTCTGAGCATCGGTTCAAAAGTTACAAAAACTCTCTCGTACGTTTACTGAACTTACTCAAAAAAAGATCAGAAATTCATTTAGGGCACACCAGGCCTCAGAATCACGCACCGTCAATTTTCGCGAACTCGTAAAATTCCAATTTAATTAAAAAACATTACATGGAAATTTTGGGTCTTTACATTCTCCCCATCTCAAGGCTTTATGTCCCCATAAGCCACAACTTAAAACTAGGAAAACAAGTGGGGGTACTGAGCACGAATCTGAGCCTCCCGCTCCCATGTGCTCTCCTAGAGGTTCTTGTGCTGCCAATGAACGTGCACCAGAGGTATCGACCACCCATAAAGGACCCACTCCTATCGATTCTCAATCTCTACTGGAACCTCTATAAAAGTTACCCCATCGTCGACGTCTAGCTCTCCGTGGTCGATGATGTGAGAAGGATTGTGCACGTATCTCCTCAGATGGGATACATGGAAGACGTTGTGCACCTGGTGCAACTGAGGTGGAAGAGATAAGTGGTATGCCACCTCTCCAACTCTACTGAGAACCTGAAAAGGTCCTATGAACCTCAGATATAACTTTCCACCTCAGCCAAATCTCCACAAACCTCGTCGAGGTGAGACCCGTATAAAGACGTGGTAGCCATCCTCGAACTCCATAAGTCTCTGTCTCCTATCGGCATACGACTTCTGCCTGCTCTGTGTAGTCTTCATCTGCTCTTGGATGATCTTAACCTTCTCTATGGTAGCCTGTACCATCTATGGTCCCACTAGTGCTGACTCCCCTGGGTTAGTCCAGTACAAAGGTGATCTGCAAGGTCGCTCGTACAATGCCTCAAAAGGTGTCATCCCAATGGTGGAGTGATAGTTGTTGTTGTATGAAAACTCCACCAAAGGCAAGGGATCCTCCCAACTACGACCGAAGTCGAGGACACAAGCACGCAACATTTCCTTGATATTCTAAATGGTCCGCTCATTCTGGCCATCCTTCTGAGGATGGAAGGTGGTTCTCAAACGAAGCTGCGTCCCGAAAGCCTCCTACAACCCCTTCCATAGCCGGAAAGTAAAACATGTATCATGATCGGAGACAATGGTCGAGGGTACTCTATGTAGCCTCACAATCTCCTGAACATAGAGGTATCCCAATATCTCTACTGAACCCTACTCTCTGATTGGTAGAAAGTGGGTCAACTTAGTGAGTTAGTCGACGATCACTCAAATCGAGTCATGACCCCTGGATGTACGTGGAAGTCCTTTCAAAAAGTCCATGGATATCCCATATCACTTCCACTTTGGGACCTCTAAAGGTTGAACCAAGCCTAATGGTACCTGACGCTCCACCTTCACTTGCTGACAAGTGAGGCACCGAGAGACAAACTCTGAAACTACTTTCTTCATTATCACCTGCCAGTGTTGTTGTTGGAGATCCTAGAACATCTTTGCCACTCCTAGATATACTGCTAGAGGGGATGTGTGGAACTCCCTCAAAACTTCCTCCTAAAGTGAAAATGGTACCATGGTACATCCTCTGAAGAGGATGAATTGCTCCCCACCTTCATAAAATCCATCAGGTGTTTGTCCTATGGATATATGAGAATGTCATGTCTCGCTATCAGTTTCCTCATGCTATGCCTCCCTGACACGCTGAAGAATTGGGGGAGTGACTATAAGAGACTGAAGAAAAATTGCTCTATCTCTATCCACAAAGGATATCTGAAAAACGGCCAGTGACTCCATTGCCTCTCCTAGAAGCTATATACCAGATCTCCTACTGAGTGCAACTGCTAGAACGTTTCCCTTCCCAGGAGTATAGACTATCTCTAAGTCATAGTCCTTGAGGAACTCAATCCAACATCATTGTCTCATATTCAGGTCCTTCTAAAAGAAGATATACCTGAGACTCTTGTGATCAGAGTAGACTGTAAAATGTCCATCCATCATATAGTGTCACCACATCTTCAAGGCAAAGACCACTACTGCTAACTCTAGGTCATGGGTAGCGTAATTCTGCTCATGTTGTCTCAGTTGTCGAGAACCACCGTGCTCCCTTCAGCTGATCAAAGACGTCGTCAATCCTCAAGAGTGTGTACTTATTCTTCATGGTCACCTGGTTTAGGCACCAATAGTCGACATAATGTCTTAATCTCTCATTCACCTTCTTGGAGAACAAAATCGGGGCTTCCCAAGGAGAAACACTGGGCCAAATGAACCCTTTCCCCTGTAAGTCCTCCATCTGTACTCACAGCTCACGAAGCTCCACGGGATCCATCTGATACACTGATGTAGATATTGGTGTTGTCTCGGGGTACAAGTCAATGTAAAAGTCCACCTATCTACGGGGAGGTAAACCCGAAGCATCATCAGGGAAGACATCCGTGTACTGATCCACCACAACAGGATAGCTCAGACTCTCCACATCAACCACTCCGAGGGTAAGGCTAGCCAACCGATGAGTGATCAGCTGCACCCTCCTCCAGGTAAGTACATCATGTGCTGAAAGGCTCCCTTCTCACCGGTGAAGGTAAAACTGGTCTCATCCATGCATACACACCACACTTTGTGCCTAATATAGTCAATCTGAGCATGAAATATAGATAACCAATCCATACCTAAGATGACGTCGTAAGGCCTCGACGCTGCTACTAGGAGATCCCAGCTGAACCTCTCACCTCCTAGAGTAAGCTCACACTTCCGGCACTAGTGTTTAATCATCAAATCTACTCCCGTATGAGTCTCTAGCTATAAGGATCGAGCCAACGGCTCTGTCGGAATCTCTGAACTATGAACGAGAGAAGTGGAAATAAAATAATGACTGGAACATGTTTCTATAAGTACTGTAGCTAAGGTGGAATAGATACATATCATACCTCGTATCATCTCTAGAGTGTCATGATCGTAGGCCTCCGTTTCCTGGAGCTTAGCTCACCCTTGTCCACCTGCTCCCTGCGGTCGGGGTGGACCTCCTAGTGGTGGTGTTTGTAACATCTCGAATCATCGCCCACCGCCAGCTGCACGGCCAGCTCCTCTGCCACATCCGCCTACTCCCTATGAACCTCCTCGATTGAATCTCTGTCTCTACCTGGGTGGTCCTTCGACCGTCTTCTGATCATCCATATGATGGGTCGAATAGTCATGATCCATGTGACCCTACCCGCCGCATGCATAACATTGCGTGCTCCTGGCATAACTGGCTCTGCCTCGGGTGTCCCGCACAATTGACCCTGAATCCTGCAGTCGTCCATCTGTAGGTTTGGTCCTCTTGGACCTCTGTGACATCTTTCTATTGCTAGCTATAGAAGACTCCACTATGTGATGACTGGTGGTGGGTCTTGCTGCTAGTGACTGCTCAGCAAGGAAAATCTCCACTAAAAGGGTTCACTCAAACACCCCCATCTGCGTCGGGATGTTGAGTGAAATCATTGAATACCTAATCTCCCGCCTGAGTCCCTGATCAAAGGTCCGGGCCCTGAAGAATGGGTCCTGCGCCATATATGTGGAGTAGAATGGGAGGTCAGTGAACTTCGCTGAGTACCAATCCACAGTCATGCTGCCCTACTACAGATGAAGAAGCTCATGTGTGCGTACTGCACGAAGAGTCCATGAACCAAACTCTACCCCAAACAGGCTCTCAAAGTCTTCCCAGAGAAGCGTCACCTCATCATGAATTTGGAGCATCAAGCTCCACCATCTTCCTACTGCTACCTGTAGGAGACTGGCGGCAAGGATCACCATGAGATCAGCTGGTGTCCCTTCCAGTCCGAAGACTCTCACTACGGCCTCCAGCCAATCCTCAACCGCCTGTGGGTTCATCTCTCCCCTGAACTTGGGTGGCCTCAGGTGCTAGAACTCGTGAAACGTGCTCAAGAGGTGTGAACCCTATGTTGTTGGGGTTGGTGGCATCGGTGGCCCAACGGGTAATGGTACCGTTGGTGCCTCCACCGGTGCCTCTACTAGAAGAGGGCCCTACATCAAGGCCTTGTCGCTCAGTGGGCTATCAATGCGTACTATATCCGGAACCCTAGCTGGCTATCTGCGAGGAGGCATCCTTAAAAGAAACAGGGGCGCAACGGTCAATAAGTTATACCTGGTGAGATGACTCAAGATATCACAAAGAATATTATAGAAAACACACATGCAATCAGGGTTTTTCATGCACTGAGTCGGAAATCAGAATTCAGGGTCCTGGTGTATGGATACGTTAGTTGCTACACCAACACTGGATTCCCTAAAATGATAACCATACTCACTACAATTAACACTATTGTCGTTAGAAAGATAATTTCCCTATGTTCAATGGTAGAACCGAATCCTCTGATACCAATTTGTCATGACCCATCCCCCAAGGCTCGTGCTGTGACTGCCCCAAGCCCGTCTTCCATAGGCTAGGGGATGGAGACTAGAACCGAAGGCATATTCCCTAAAAGAGGGAAGACATTGCATTTATAACCTGTAAGCATACGCAACCAAGCACACATCAAGATAAAAACTCAAGTAAAATGAATAGTAAATAGAGTGAGTACAGTAATAAAAAGGATCCAGAATACACGCCCAACTGAAAAGTACAAGAAACTGAAAGTACAAGATGACTGATAGGTGAAAAGCAGCTCATGGATCGTTCACCACGAATCCTACCTGAAGGGTAGGTACAGCTCGCAAACGGCCGTATCTGTGGTTCACCTCATCTAATGTCCACCTAAGAGCTACCTCCAATCCTGGTACTCTCATCCTCAGTCAGTGATGTTCGTTTTCTACACCAAACATAATGAAGTGCGGGCATAGCCCATGCAGGGGTGAGTATAACGATACTCAGTAGGGACCCCGAGACCCTCAAGGTATCACAAAATTTATAAAGGATAAACATAAATAAAGGAAACAAATGATAAACCTACTTATATATATGCCCATATATATACATAAATTATCAAGTAAACCCATCTCAATCATGAAAAAAACAAAGAGTCTAACTCCAAATCCCCAAGCTCAATTGTTTCGTAAAGAAAGAAATACCATGAAGGAAAGTACCACATAGGTACGCCACACAGAAGAATACCACCAAGGTATTACCACGAAGAAAGTACTAAATTGATATGAACTCAGCTCACACCAGGTATAACTTAGGTTCAGTAGTAGAGATAATTAGGTGTAACTACTGAATCATCTTACTCTATTAAGAGGCAGACCCACACATGGTTTCTCGGTGCTGACCCACACAGGATCGCTCAGCGCTGACCCACACAGAATCGCTCCATGCTAACCCACAAAGGATCGCTAGGTTCTGACCCACACAGGATCTCTCGGTGTTGTCCCACACAGGATCACTAGGTGCTGACCCACACAAGAACAATCTTCATACTTCATGTCACTGCCAACTACGAGGTTCCCGCACTACGCTTGCTTTTCCCCAGGAGGGTCCACTCCACAATCCACTAGTCGATACTACAACTACCATGAATTCTCACGAAGAAGTATCTCAAAGGACTGCCACATTATAGGGGTCCCAACGCAACAGACGGTGCGTCAATCGAATGCTCGGTCTGTAATTTATTATCCTTTTAGTCTCGAGGGCCCGGTTGGATTCGTGCTCGATCCAAACCGAACATTTCCCAACATTATCCAAATCTCCAGTGGGGTATAATAAAGGAACCATCTCACTCCAAGGTTTCCAACTCCACTGATGGTTCGTCAAACGGACGTCATGTACCAAAGTTATGGCCAAAATAGCGTAAATGGGTCGTAGTGGGTCTGAGTCCGGTCCGACCCGGTCGGACCAACCTGGCATGGTGCCGCAAAGGCCGCGGGGACGTGAGGGCGGCGAAGCCGTGGGGTGGCATGGTGGGGCCTCGGACGGCGGAGCCGCATGGCGGTTTGGTGAGGTCGCGGGATGACAAAGCCGCGGGGGGGGGGGGGGGGTTGGGCCGCGGGGCGGCGCGGGGTGTCACGGGTGACGAGGCCGTTGGGCAGCGAGGACGCGGGGTGGTGAGGCCATGGGGTGGTACGGTGGGGTGGAAAAGCAGGGCCGCGGGTGGTGTGACAGGGCTGCAGGAAACACGGCGGGGCCACGGGGCGACTGATCTGTGGGGTGCGGTGATGGGGTTGTGGGCGACATGAGGGCGTAGGGCGGAGCCGGCCGCGTATGATGGAGGCCGCGGACGGCGGTGGCCATAGACGATGGTGGTCACGGGTGGCACGGTGGCTGCGGGGCAGCACCGTTGTCTTCGTTACAGCCGACGGTGGTAACGGCCGCCATTCTCGTGTTCCACCAGTGCCAAACACTGGAACCGGTCACTGTCACTACCGCGAAGAACGCACAAAATAAGAACGATGGAGGGGTCAGGCCATTTTTGTTTGGCCCGCACCCTCTGCGTTAGAGCGGTAGTAATTTGTTCACAAATTTGAATCAAGAACGTGTATAAAAGATATTAAAAAAACATCAATCCCCACAACCTTCTTCAATCATTATTTCCAATCCTTCAAAAGAAAACATCTGAAGATCAACTAGTTTATGAGAGTTGATCCACATTCTTAGTTTAGATGGGAAGAACATGGGAAGTGATAATCACTCATAAATAAACCCCTACCTCGAAGGTTCATTGATGGAGTCTGCGAGGAAGGAGACGATGTCATTAGGGATAGACGGACGTCGGTGACATCGGTGTTTCCTCAATCGTCGGTTCGTTCGTCGTTGGAGATGATCCTCATTGGTGTTCTTCGTTGGAGAGCTTTCTCCCAATAGTTCTTCTCACCCCAATTCCACCAAAATGAAAGGTAGCCCACATAATAGAAAAAGTTATCTATTATGTTTGTTGGAATAATTTCAAAATAGCTTAATTAATTAATTGATGGGTTGGCTTAATTAATTAAAGGGGAGAGTTGGCATAATTAAGTCAGGGAGCTCAAGAGGTTTCTCCCTATTAAGAGGAAGTTCAAAGGGGTTCAAGGGGTTTTAAGTCTCAAGTGGTCCCCACCACCATAACCCACATGGGAGGTTAGGCTCGGGTGGTCCCCACCACTATATCCTATGTTGAGAGGTATTAGTACAGGTGGTCCCCACCATTAAAACATCCACATGGAAGGTTTCTACAAAAGAAAATAAAAATGTTACACATTTTTATTTTTATTTTATTTTTTTACAAAAAACAGAAAAACTATCTTTCACTCTCGACCCACTGCGGTCAAGGCAAAGGTCTCCTTAAAAGAATACTGGCGCTGTGATTTTAATGGTGCCCTCAGATTTTAATTTCAAGCACCGGTTCAAAAGTTACAAAAACTCGCTCGTACATTTACTGAACATACCTGAAAAAAAAGTTCAGAAATTCATTCCGGGAACACCGGGCCTCAGAATCACGCGCCGTTAATTTTTGCGGACTCGTAAAATTCCCATTTAAATAAAAAAATTACATAGAAATTTAGGGTCTTTACATAGATAATTAATTATTATTAACTAATAACTAACAATAAACTGACAACTGAAAAAATATTACTTAACTAAATATTAATGAGTAATTAACCAGTGATTGACAAATGATTAAGAAATGATTAACTTGGAATTAACTAATGTTTAACTAATGATTATGTAATAATTAACTAAGGATTAACTAATTATTAACTAATTATTAACTATTAAATAACTATAAACTAACAACTTAATAACTATTAATTATTGAATTTTTAACGACTGATTAACGAATAATTAACTAATGATTAATGAGTGATTAAATAATGATTAATCAATCATTAAGGAATGATTAATAAATAATCAAGAAATAATTAATCAATCATTAAGGAATGATTAACATAGAAATAACTATAGATGAAGTAATTATTAACCAATAATTAATTAATGATTAACTATTAATTAACTATATAATAACTACTTAAAAATTATTAATTAATGAATTTTTAACAAATGATTAATGAGTGATTAAAAATTTATTAATGAATGATTAAAGAATGATTAACTTATTATTAGGTAATGATTAAATTAGGATTAAGTAATGCTTAACTAATAATTAATTCTTTATTGATGAATAACGAAGAATTAACTAATGATTAAATAATGATTAAATATTAACTAATTAATGATTACCTCTTAATTAAATATTATTTACCAATTAATTAACTAAAAAATAATTACTTAATAACTATTAATTAATGAATTATTAATGAATGATTAACTAATTATTAACAAGCTATTATAGAATGATTAAGGAATGATTAACTTGGGATTAACTAATTCTTGAATAATGAATAAGTAGTGATTAATTAATAATTAACTAAGGATTAACTGAGGATTAAATATTTTTTATCTACTTATTATCTTTATATTAAAATTGGATTAACATAGGATCAAAAAGGGATAATAGTACGAGAAAGAGGCCTAACTACACACCTGATTTGTCAGTCCTGTGGGGTTTTCTTTAGATGATTCATACCTTTGGGAAGATTAAAATTTTTAATTTGAGACATTAGTGTCATTATTGAGGATATAATAAAAAATTCTAAAATTTCATTAAAGTGAATATTTTGTGGTTATTTGAGAAATTAAATCCTATCCTAGATACTACAAGTAAATGTGACTCTAACATAGATGTACCTTGGGGTAATAACCCTAAAATGGGTGTATTTGGATTTGACTTGAGTGAAAACCTGGTACATGAAAATAGGCCTAACATCACACTTAGTTTGACACCCCCAGGGGGTATAATTCAAATGATTTTCATTCTCTATATTAACTACTGAATATACCTTTAATAAGGTTTAAATTGATACTACAAAACATTAGTGTCATTATTGAGGATATAAGATGAGATTATAAAATTTTAGTAAAGTAAGTATTGTGTTGTTATCTAAGAAATTAAATCTATGTAAGGATACTACAAGTGGATGTGGCTCTAGAAAAGATGTACCTAGGGGTAATAACCTTGAAAAGGGAGTATTGGGCTTTCACTCGAGTGTAACCTGATGCATGATAATGGGGCTTTCTGCACACTTGGTTTGATACTCCCAGAGGATATGATTTATAATATTCACATTCTCTTTATAAACTACATAACATAACTTTAGGAAGGTTAAAATTTTAACTACGAAACATTAGTGTCATATTTGAGGATATTATAAGAGATTCTAAAATTTCGATAAAGTAAAGATTATGTGGTCAATGCTACATGATTATTCCTCAACGTCAATATTATTTACACTATAGAAATATTGATTAAAAATAATTTTTCACATATATACTAATGTTTTCCAATGTCTACTGCTACAGATAAATTATTCAAATCAATAAAGTAACTTCATATAGTATACAACTAGAAGCAATGGTTAGGGAATATGATTGTGTCAACCTAAGAGAATTTCAGGATAAAATTCATTTTCAGTTAAATCTGATACATGATCAAGAGATTTAGACTATTAGTTATATACATATTCAATTATAGGATTGACTATGGAATTTAACTTGTCTATTGGTTGATGATGAGGACCGGATCCAAGAAACAACTTTATTTCACCAATATTATGATGATTTCATTATGGAGTTGTATGTAGAGGTTTCTACTATCTAGAAACATTGTGAAAATATAAAATGACATAGGTATACAAGGGTCATAAAAGAAGGTACATCCCAAGAGTATGAGTCTATTCCCTATTAAGTGGTATAAGAAAACCAAAGTGATGACCTAGATATATAGTAACATAATTTTGATGATGAGGATGTTTCTAAGGATGGAAAAGGTGGATTCAATAATGATGAGGAGGAAAAAGATACAAAAGTTGGTGAGGAAGTTGTTATAAATGAAATAGTTCTACATTATTCTCTATAAATAGTAAATCATCCACCACTCTTAACATATTGGTCCGAAGAAATGACACCTTTTCTAGAAATTGACTGGAATATTATCACACTGTCAACTCTGTTCCGTGGAGTTATAGAGGATATATTTGGTAAAATCAAAAAAACATTATATGTTGGAAGATATTTTACAACCAAATATGTGATGAAAAACATACTGAAAATATTTCATATTAAGATACACTATAGATATTTTTTTAGGAGTCAAACCGAACAAAATACATTATATAGTGTGAAAAATACAGTGATGATTATAGGTTTTATTTGAGGATGATTCTTGATGATAGTCTTGGAGGTTAGAGAATCTATAAGATTGAGGTAGCTTGTAGTTTTATATTACCAAACCTTACACAATATCATACATCATTGGATGCTGAATTTTTGTCGTCCATTATTGTTGAGATCATTAGCACCTACCAAGATATTCATGTATCCCTTGATAAAATAACCCCGAAATATACCATCATGTGGGAAATCATAAATAAATGGAAAATAAAACCATTTGGGATCTAACCTATGCGTATACATGCTAGACATGAAATAAATCCCCAATCTATAAGGTGGATCCAACCGATATAACCAATTTGTTCAAAAATACATTTTTAAAGTAAAACCCTTTTAAAAACATGGATCTCTTCCAACATGATTGGATAAAAAACTAATCACCTTTGAAAAAAGTGATTGGAATGAAGATTAGATCAGATCCTCATGATCCTAGATCCATAAGAAACAATATCAATCCTTCGATAAACCCATTAGATCAGGTCCCCACTACCCAATTAAGTTCCAATGAGATAATAGGAGAATATATCCAGTGAGGATCTGAAAAAAGAAGAGGAAACTGCAACAATATATTTGATGGTTATATAAGACCCTACACATCAAAGAGGAAATGAGATCTAGAAAGAATATAAGAATGAATGAAGGTCCTCGGAAACCTCTAGAATGACCTGAACAACCAACCATGATCAAATTAAAGTATACCTATAAGATATAAAACTTTAACCAATATATTGGATGGTTATATAAAACCCCACTCATCACATAATGATAAAATATACCTATTCATTACACAAGAACATAAGATCATCCATTATTCCTTGATAGATAAATTTCCTAACTGAAAAGAAATGGGTTTCATGAAATTTTCATTAAAAAATCATTATAATTCATCTTCATAAAGAAGGTGGATTGTATCATTCGATCATATCACCAATGAAAGATGAAAATAATTAAAGGATATTAACATAGATTAAAAAAATAAATTTATAAAATAAATTTAAATATTATTTGATAAACATGAAGAAATAACCTTTTTTTGTGAGAAAAAAATCATAAAACAATGATAATAGATATGTTATATCATACATTCTACCAGTCATAACATTAAGTTGACCATAAAATTTTATTTATTTTTTACACTCAAGAAATATTTCATTTTTATATGTAGAGATGGAGGATACTACTCTACTCACTGAGTAGTATATGAATATTTCACATGAGGGGATAATGGGTCATGAGGTTTGATGGATTAGGGTGTATAAAGCACACCATTAACATCACATTCTTCCTTGAGTTGTTATTCTACCATACCTATGTTGCGCTAGTTTCTATAGAATCATTGTATCTGATTATACATTTGTTGATCATCACCTCATTTATACACTCACTTAAATAAAGAGACCTGAGACTCACACATTCCACTTGCCTAAGGTAGAGATGACCAACACCATTGAGGATGTGGTAGTTTTTCTTGATCTTACTATCTAGGGTATTGCAGTTATAAGAACCACCTGAGGAGACTGTCCTAAGATTTTATAGTGATTACTTGGTCTCAAGAATTGTGGGAGTGATACTTATACATATATAGATTATATGCCTATGGGTTGGCTATACATACACATCGTACATTTACTCATTAACACTGATAAGAGTACTATCATTCATCATGCCTCTGCATATATCTTGCGGCTCATTGGAGGGATATTGGGTGTTGATCACTCTGGTATGCATGTCTACATGATGTATTAGGGGATACTAGAGGAATTTGATCAGCTTGCGAGGTATAACTGGGCTTATGGATTCTTAGAATATAGGTAAAGGTTATTATAAATGGCATACCAATTAGATTATAGTGATCTAGGGGAATGTGTCGTACTCATTTAAATGTGGTCATGGGATAACATCCCTCCACTATCGCCTATTGTTTCTAGTTCATAGCTTCATATCGATGTGTTTCATGGAACTCCATGTGGACTCTGGTATGATCACTCATATTTACTATTTTTTATGATAATGTGAGTTATTATACTCTATTTCTTATTATTTATCACTTTCAATGCTTTACGTTACAGGTGGAGTCAGTCACACCATATCATCAGGACTCTGAGACCCAATTTGGGTGTATACCATCTCATGTTGGATGGTTAATAGACCACTAATGTTAGTATATATATTCTTATATTGACTAAACAATTTCATAATATTATTATTTTTGGAAATTAGTAACAAAATATTTAAAGAGTTGTCGCATGTCATTTCATATTTCATTTATGTAATACTGGGATCTATTAAACCAAATTCCAGCTTACTTAATTTATGGGATTCATGATTCCACAGTTGTAGTTCCTCTTATTCACTTTCTTATTGTTTAGTGGAACCAACTTAATGGAGTCATGCGCCAGTTTGGATTTGTTTAGTGTATTCTAGAACCACCTAGACACCCAGTAGTTCTTCATTCTATGAAGTTGAAGGGGTTATAGGATGTCAAATAGTTCTAAAGGAATGCAGAGTATCTTTAACTCTAGGATATATGTGTGAAATTTTATATTGAGGGTATGTTTATGATGTGATTCCATCAATCACGGTAGCTAAAGTATGATCCATGGTATAGAATGAATTATATATTGTATATTACTCCACAAAACAAAAGGCTTCAGGATCTAGAAAGTAAATAGATTTACATTAGTTGTTTTCATGCACTTTTTTTAATTTATTTTGAATCTCTTTATAGAATACTTGATTAAAACACATTATTTACATATCTGAACCAAAGTACGGTGAGTTATTTAGCTAGAAAGAATACCACGCTGCATCAGAGGCAATAATTACAATGTTTCCTGTTCTCCATGTTAGTATCTTTGATCATCCACTTTATAGAGATTATGTTCCTACCTAGGGAGATCAGGAACCTCCTCCGACAATTACTGATGTTGATAACACATGATGATGATGATGTAGGCTGCGTCATACTGCACGTGAGGCCTCACCTATTCCATAGGAAGAGGTTGCACCTATAGAAATTTAGCCTCATATGATTGTTTACGCACACCCAAAGGCATGTTATCTAATTATGTTGTCAGGATATCCATATTTTTCACTGGGTATATCTGATCTGATCTCATATTAGGGTTCATTTACCATGTCTCCACCTTTCATGATTGTTCCTTCACAAGCCTTATGGTTCCCCCATCAGATGATGATAGGTTCTTCCACTTACGTTGTGGGAGAAGGATCAAGTGCGAATCACAACATCTAGATGACACCTACCCCTGACAAGTCACTAGAAGAGAATCAAACATCCAAGGTTCTAATGCCAGAGAAACACCCCTCTCAAACTCATCATACTCCACCCCATCATAGAGGTCAGCAATCTCGAAACGAACATCACATTCACACACCAGATTATGGTATGGGACCTCATCATAGAAAATTATTATATTAATTAATTTATATGTTTTCTATTGACTTAAAGGATTTGAAAAAACAATGTATTCTATCCTCTATTTTATTTTCTGTTTATTATGTTGATGAAATTATTTTTACTTTCAACTATTTTTTTCATTTTTAGCCTATGTTTTAATTTTCATTTATATTCTAATAAATTTTTAATTTTACAAGCTTTCAGAATAGACTATTTGAATTATAGGAAAACTTATAAAATTTCAAGCAAGTAACATTAAAATATTATAAAATATAGAATATAAAAAAATATAATTAAAACCTAAAAATAACCTTAACATCTAAAAATTAGTTGAAAATAAAAATAATTTCATCAAAATAATAAAAATAAATTAATTTACATGACACAAAAATTATTGACTAAAAACATAATATTTACACATTAAAAAATATATGAATATAAATTATACTATAACTAAAATCTAAATGAAATTTATAATACTAAATAAACATATAAAAAATATTCTTAAATAAAAATAATGCCAAAAAAATATAAATACAGATGTAATGTTTTAAAACAAAAAAATACTATGCCATTAAAATTAATTTTCATTACTTTTTTTATGAAATGATCTTTATATTAAATTATTCTTTATATGTTTATAATGAGTCTCAAATTTCATTTAGATAGTATTTATACTTTATTATTTATAGACTTTCAAAGTCACTTGAAACATTATTATGTTTCATATTGGTGACTTTGAAAGCATATAAATTATTAAGTTTTAAAAAATATAAATGAAAATTAACAAACCGACTCTACATATAAAAATATTTAAAAATAATTTTTTTTCATAAATATAATAAACAAAAGGTAATTTACATGTCACAAACTTTATTGCTTAAAAAAACGTTTAAACTAAAAAATATTAATGGACATAATTATTATTAAGTGTTATATTACTAATTACATTATTAAGAAGAATTATTATTTATGTTATTATAATTAAATTTTAGTAATTAAATTATTAATAAATATTTATTATATTATTAAATATTTATAATAATTAAAATAATAGATATTAATAATGATATAAATAATATTATTATTGACGTAACTAATAAAGTAGTTAATAATATAATTTTAAAATAAATCTTAATTAAATTGGTAATATAAAAAATTTAATTATTAATAATAATGGTATTATTAAAGAATTATTTCTCTATATAAAAATAAAAATATAGATTTTAAATATATAAACATATCTATTTTTAATTTATTAAATGAGTTTTTGTATTTGGGCAAAGTCATTATGGCCATTAATGCCTTTTCCCAAATTCTATAGAAAAAGTGTTAAGAGCCTTCACACCTTTGTACTAGGTGGAAAAAAGGCCAAAGGAATGATTGAATTTAGCACCATTATGTCTTTTTAAAAAAATTAACTGAGTTTTATTTTATTATTATTTTTAAAAAAAACTTATATAAACAAACTCAATGTTGCATGGATCATTTCCCTCTGTGTAACATAGTATTAATAATAATGATATTAATATTAATATATACTAATAATATTATTATTAATAAGAGGTGAATGCCTCTCATGTAGCCTCCCCATTCATGCACAGGCCCCTCAATCACAAGTCCTCCCTTGTGCACATGCCTGCCTCCCTACGGCATCTCCTGTGCTAGGAGTTATTCCACCAACCATCCTGATGTTTCTCCATTGACCGTCTGGTTTACCCCTGCACATACCTCACCACCTCAAGCTCACTCCACCTTCTAAATAGTGTCGACCTCCTCCTAGTACCGAACCCCTTCTCGATCCATGCTATACCATCATCCCACCATATTCCACTCACGTAACCCACTTCTCACTAACCATCATCAGGGGAAAGCAGTCCTTCATCCCAACGAGAACAAGAGGGGGATGTGGGAGAGAGTGGAAATAAAGAGACGAGATATTGAATGGAAGAGATAATATCATGTTCTTTTATACAAGTTTTTTGAAAAAAATAATAAAATAAACCTAGGTTGAATTTTAAATAAAAATAAGACGCAAAGGCGTAATCCACCTTAATTCCTTTTGGTTTTTTTAAAAAGGCCTTAAGGAGCATAAATCATTTCCCCCTGATTGACCTGGGTCGATGAAATGGTAGTTGGAAAAAAGGCGTTAAGGTGAAAAATTCCTTGGGCGTTATTTTAGGAAAAAGTAAATTTGAAACTTAATGCATTCTCCCCAAACCCCTATAAAAGCCACCCCTATTCTCTTCACTATTTTCAGCCTCCCTCTCTCAAAAAACACTTCCTATCTCTCTATGTTCCACTTGGTTTTTTTCTCTATTTTGTGTGTCTTTTTTGGTGCCCATAAAGGAGTGCATAATTTTTGAATCATAATTTAAAGGTATTTTTCTAATTTATTTTAAATTTAATTAATTATTTAGTTATTTAGTTTTTATTTATTTTTAAATATTTTATTTACTTAGTTGTTTAGTTAGTTAGATATGATTTATAAATAATAGTTAATATTAGTAAGTAAATTATTATTATTTAATTATGATTATATAATAAATAATTTATAATTATCCTTAGTATTGGAAATATTATTATAAAATATTATTATTTAGTATGACTTGGTATTTTTTAAATATTAGTGACATAATTTTTAAGTAATTGATAATTAATGAAGCAATCATTATGAACTTAGAATTTAATAATAAATAACTAGAATAATTTTTTAGTATTTCGTGATTAATATTAATTAAATGATGAATAAATATTAGTGAAATTCTGATTATTTATTAAATATTGATAAACTAATACTTAATTAATGAATAATTATTTATTAACTAATGATTAATTATGGATTAACATATTAATAAATGATTATTATACAATTATTAACATAGGATTAACTTGGGACTAACTTAGGATCAAATAATGGTTAAATAATGATCAACACATGATTAACTAATGGTTAAATAATGAATAAATAATGATTACATATTAATTAAATAATAATTAACTTTAAATTAAATACTTAATAACTATTATTTAAGGAATGATTAACAAGTGATTAAAAATTTATTAAGGTATAATTAACATAGGATTAGATCATGCTTAACTAATAATTAATTAATGATTAAATAATGATTACCTAATGATTAAATAATGATTAAATAATGGTTAACAAATTATTAAACAATAATAAATTAATTAATAATTGTAAATTAACTATAAAATAACTACTTAATAACTATTAATTAACAAATGAATAACTAATAATTAATAAGTGATTAAAGAATGATTAATTAGTGATTAAGGAAAGATTCACTTAGGATTAACTAATGATAAGCTAATGACTGACCAATAATTAATTAAATATTAACTATTAATTGATTATAAACTAACTACTTAAGAAATATTAATTAAGGAATACTTAATGAATAATTAACGAGTAATTAACTATTCATAAACTAATGATCAAGGAATTATTAAATTAGGATTAAGTAATTATTAAATTAGGATTAAGTAATTATTAACTAATAATTAAGTAATGATTAACTAAGGATTAAATAATGATTAACTATTAATTAGATAACAATTAACTATAAACTAACTACTTAATAACTATTAATTGTGTAATGATTAACAAATAAATAAATAATGATTAACAAGTGATTATATAATGATTAAGGAATTATTAACTTAGGAATAACTAATTCTTAACTAATGACTAAGTAATGATTAACTAATGATGAACTAAGGATTGACTTATGATTAATTAATGTTTATCTACTAATTATCTTCATATTAACATTGGATTAACTTAGGAACAAAGAGGGCTAACATCATGATAAAGAGGACTAACTCCACACCTGATTCTTCACTATTGCAAGATCTGCTTCAGATGATTCATACCTTTAGGAAGATTAAAATTTGAACTATGAAACATTAGTGTGATTATTGAGGATATAATAAAACATTATAAAACATAAATAGAGTAAAGATTGTGTGGTAATCTGATCAATGAAATCCTTGTCTTGATACTAAAAGTGGATGTGGCTCTAGAACATTTTTACCTTGGGGTAATAACCCCAAAAGGGGATATAGGGATTTGACTCAAGTGTAGGATGGTGCACACATGGTTTGACACTCCCAAGGGATTTTCTTTATATTATTCACATTATTTTTAATAAATAATCAACATACCTTTAGTAAGATTAAAATGGGTACAAAAAACATTAGTATCATTATTGAGGATATAGGAAGATATTCTAAAATTCCATTAAAGTAATGATCGTGTAATTATTTGATCAATGAAATATCTATCTAGATACTACAAGTGGATGTGGATCTGGAACAAATTTACCTAGGGGTAATAACCTAGAAAAGTACATATTGGTCTTTGACTTGAGCATACCATGGTGTATGGGAATGGTCCTTGTTACACACCTGGTTTGACACTCCAGGGGGATATGCTTTAGATGATTCACATTATCTTAATTAACTACTAAACATACCTTTTTGAAGATTAAAATTTTTACTGAAAAATATTGGGGTCATCTTTTAGGATATAAGAAGACTTTTTAAATTTTTTGTAAAGTAAATATTATGTGTTCAATTCTACATGTTTATTCCTTAATGTAAATATTATTCACATTATTTTCTTCATGATTAGAAATAATTTTTCACATAGGAAATCATGTTTTCTTGTGTCTACTACTATGAAAAAGTTATCCAAACCAAGCATGGAGTTTTGTATAGTACACAACTAGCATCAATGGTTATGACATCTAATTGTGTTACCATAAGATAAATTTGGGATATAATTCATGTTTGATTAAATTTGAGACATCATCGGGATGTTTAGTCTATTAGTTATAAATATTTTCAATTCTAGGATTGGATATGGAATCTATCCTTTCCATTGGTCGATGATGAGGACTGGTTCCAAACAACAACTTTGTTTAACTAATGGCTTGATAATTCAATAGTGTAGTTTTATGTGGAGGTTTCTATGGTCAAACAACAATGTGAAAATGTATAATGTTATTGAAATACAAGAGTCATCAAAGAAGGTCTATCCCAAAATTATGAGGCTATTCCATATCATGTGGCAGAAGGAAACCAAAGTGACAACCCACATATGCAGCAAGATCATTTTGATTATGAGGAAGTGTCTAATGATGGAAGAGAGATAGAAAATAATGATGAGGAGTAGTAATATGCATAAGTTAGGGAGGAAGTTGGTAGAAATTTATTATTTATACATCATACTTGAAGCATAATAAATCATCCACCACTCTTCACGTCTTGGTCAGAAGCAATGGGTAAATTTCCCGAATTTGACTGGAATGTTATCACACCATCAACTAAGTTTATTAGGGTTATAAAAGATATATTTGCTGAACTAGACAAAAAATTATACTATACTTACATTGTGTTGACTTATTTTGAGTCATTATATCTGATTATACATTTGTTGATCATTACCTCCCTATTTCCTTCAATGATATATAGAGAATTGAGACATGCATTTGACTTACCTGAGGAAGAGATGACCATCAGACTTAAGGATGTGGTAGAACTGCTCAGTCTTCCTATCCAAGGTACTATAGTTATAAGACCCACTCATAGAGACAATACTAAGCTTATACATTTATTTATTTGTCTATACATTGTGGGGGTGATACTTATATGAATAGAGGTTCTCTATCTATGAGTTTGTTGCACATTCACTTCACACATTTACATGTTGTGGGTAATTAAAAGACTTCCATGCATCATGCCCGTGCATATATCTTGTAGCTCATTTAAGGGAAATTATGTACTAATTACTCTGGTAATCATTTCCACATGATGTATTTGGGGATACTAGAGGACTCTGATTATGCTATAAGATACAAATGGGCTTATTCATGCATAGAATACACGTATATAGAATTATGCATGAAACAACAATAAGATATATGTGATCTAGGGGGATGTATCATCATCATTAAAATGTGTGCATGGGAGTGTATACCTCCTCTAACCTCTATTATTGTTGGTATGAAGCTTCATATGGATGTGTTGTAGGATGATCCACGTAGACACTGGTAAGATCACTCATATTTATTGTTTTTTATGCTAATATGAGCTATTATACTCTATTTATTATTATTTATCACTATCAATGTTTTACATTATAGGTGGAGTTAGAAACACCACTTCATCAGGACTCCGATACATAGTTTGGGAAGATACCATATCATGTTGGATAGTCTACTACCCACCGATGTAATTATATACATTCTTCTGTTGACTAATCAATTTCATGATACAATAATTTTTGGTAATTAATAGAAAAATATTTTAACAAATGTCATGTGTCATTTCAGATTTAATAGCTACCATTCTGGGATCTATTAGATAGGATTCCCTCATACTGCTATAATGGGATTAATGATGCCACAATTTCAATGTCTCTCATTCATTTTAATATTGTTGAGTGGAACTATCATGATAGAGTCATGCACCATTTATTATTTTTTTAGTGTATTCCATTTTCACTCAGATAGTCTGAAACACTTCATTCTGGGATGCTGAAGGGGAGGCAGGATATTGACTGGAGTTGACGACATGTAGAGTTACTCAACCTTTAGGATAAACGTGCATTGCTTCATATCGAGGGAATTCATATGTTGTGATTCCATATTTCAAATAAACTCGATTACAATACATGGTATAAGATGAAGTCTATATTATATCTTACTCCACACAACAAAGGGATTCAAGATCTAGTGAGTGAATAAATTTATATTAGTTTGTTTTTTGTACTCTTTTTAAATTCATTTTGAATTTATTTACAACATACTTGACTGCAGCATATTATCTGCATGTCTGATTTAGGGGATGATGTGATTTTTAGCCAGGCATCATACCATGCTATAGTAGATGTGATTATTTCATAATATTATGTTCTGCATAATATTATCATTGATTGTACACCTCAGGGAGATGATTTCCCTACCCAGGGAGAGGTGGTTACTGCTCAAGAACCACCTCCAGCAGCCTCTGATGCTGAGGATCCATGATGGTGATGATGTAGACCAAGTCATTGTATATGTGAGGCCACACTTATTCTATAGGAAGAGGTCACACCTCTAAAATTCCATCCTCAGTTAATTGAATATTAGAATCAAGTGGAATGTGATCTGTTTGTGTTATTAGGATATCCACAGTTTTCAATAGGTATATATGATCTAATCTTGTATCAAGGTTCATTTCTCCTGCCTCTACCTTTCATGATTGAGCCTTAAAAGGCCATATGGTTCCCCCAACAGATGATGGAAGGTCCTTTAACTTATGAAGTGGGAGAAGAATCAGGTGAACATCATTAAATCTAGATGACACCTCCCCCCAATGAGTTATAAGCTAAGTATTAGACATTTGATCTTCCATCACCTAAGGAACACCCCTCTCCAAATCATTATACTCCACCCCAACAATGAGGTCGGTGATCTCGGTACAGACATCCCATTCACACACCAAAATGTGGGATAAGACCTCATCATAGAAAGTTATTATACACATTTATTTATATATTCTCAATTGACTTAAAGTATTTGGAACAATAATGTATTATATCCACTGTATTATTTTCTATCTATTAAATGAAATTTAGAAAATTGACTAAATATATATAAATAATCGAAAATAAAAGGAATCTAAAAAATATTATAAATACAAATGCGATGTTTTAAAAAAACAATATATTGTGCCATTAAAATTACTTTTCATTAAATTTTTTTATGAAATTATTTTTATTTTCAATTATTTTTTATATGTTTAGTAAGTGTGTAAAATTTCATTTAGATTATGTTTATACATTATTATTTATAGATATTCAAACTCACCTACTTGAAATGTTATTAGGTTTCATGTAGGTGACTTTGAAAGAATATAAATTATAAAGATTAAATATAATCTAAATGAATTTTGAAAAAATGAGTCAACGTATAAAAAATAATTGAAAATTAAAAAAATTATAAATACAATAAAAAATGTAATTTACATGTCACAAAAATTATTACCTGAAAACATGACATTTAAACTTAAAAATACTGATGGGAATAATTTTTATTAAGTTTTATATTATTAATTACATTATTATGAATTGTTATTAATTATATTATTATAATTGAATGTTATTAATTACATTATTAAAAAATATTAATTATATAATTTAATATTTATAATAATTAAAATAATAAATATTAATAATGATGTAAATAATATAATTATCAATGTAACTAATAAAGTGGTTAATAATATAATTTTAAAATAAATATTAATTAGATTGGTAATATAAAAAATTTAATTATTAATAATAATGCCATTATTAACAAATTCTTTGTATATATATGTGTATATAGAAAACAAAATAAAAATAAAAAGATATATTTTAAATATACAAACACACACACACACACATATATATAATTTATTAAATGATTTATTTATTTAGGAAAAGGTGTTACGACCCTTAATGCCTTTGTCAAATTCTGTGAGAAAGGCATTAAGCACATTCATTCCTTTGGCCCAGGTGGAAAAAGGCCAAAGGCGTGAAAGGCTTTAATGCCTTTTCATCTCATTTTTAAAAAAAACTTAACCTAGGTTTATTATATTCATTTTTTCCAAAAAAATTTATATAAAAAACATGAGAATATCACATATGCATCATTTTTCAGTGAAAACTTAAAAATATCAATATTTAGAATTAAAAAACTCATCTCTAAAAATTTTGGCACCAGGTTTAATCTTCAAGATTAGGAATGTTCATATTCAAAACCATGTAGCCAAATATTTCTCGAACAAAGAGTTGATTGATAATTAAGAATAAATGATGAATAATCAGTTCATGTTTGTTGATATATATAATATATATAAATCTGATATAATAGTTATGAAGAATAGATCAAGGATATCAAATAAGATGTTATACCTCAACAAATGATTGATCATTATTGAAGAATGCTCACGTCCATTATTGAAGGTGTGGTCTCATTTGTATATGTGATCTGACTGTTTTCCAAGATTCACCATCACAACCCAAAAGATCCACCCCCCCCCCCTCTCCCTCTCTCTAGGGTTATGAAAAGAACATATGGGGATAACCCTGGACAGACTACATAATATGATTAATACAGTGTATTTTCTAGGGTTTTTCCAATAATAAATAAATTAAATAATTTAATTAATTAATTTTTCCACAACTACAAACACCCAAACTTCCCAATTCGAACTCAAATTAAACCATCCCTAAGGTAAGAATGTTATTCTAAAACCAACTGCAGTGACAATTTTACCATTTGATGCTTCATTTAAGATATATAATCATTTCACTAAAAATACATGGTTTTGAGATAAAAATAATATATTATTTTTATTATATTATTATCAAGCCTCTACAACATTCATATTTCCACATCAGATAAATGAACCATATTGAAAATATTATTTAAAATGTTCCAAGATATCAAACTAAAAAAACAAGGGTCACGACATCCCTATCTCATTTCTGGGAAAAATATTTATTTAAATAATAAAAATATAAAATATCCCATAAATCCCAATATACTCATAAATTCACAAAGACCCAACTTGGGGGTAAAAACCACATCCCAAAATCATAGGCACCATCAAATAATTTTTCCAAGCTTATCTACAAGGTTAAACATACCATTTTACCCCTAGGGAGGTCTTAGGACTCCAAAAAATAAAAATTGAGTTAAGTCTTGATTTTGAAAAACAAGGGTTAGTACATATTACCCACAATAAAAAAATTTCATCCTAAAAAAGGAAAAAAATGGAGTTGTAAAATAATAAAATTCAAAAATGGACCTATACAGAACCAACACACCATTTCACACACTTTCTTTGACTACAATGGCATAACATTTGTAACTAAATTGATTTACCAGTGTCTAGGGGGTGTTTTCCTATTCTATTTCTAAAAACACCAGCTCTAGCATAACCTTAAAACAAGAAAAAACGTAATTATGCATCAGACATAGGTGATACATTCTCAACCACATCAACAAAAATCTACATTATTCTTAGAGGGGTTCCCTAATAAATTCAACTTCAGTGGGAGTGAATTTCTCTCTATATTTAAATAGAACTCCAAATGGTTTACATATAAGCTCAATCCATATATTCTACATAGGAATGTGGTGTGTTTTACCAAATTTCATGTTGACACCAAAAAAAGAGAAAGGCCGCATTCTCTTCAAAATCCATGTCATCCCCTCTATAATCACCTTATAAACTTGGAATAATTTCCATCATTGTTAGCTTATGAAACATAGAAACATGAACTTATTACCAACCATCAAAACAACATCTATGGTAATTCACTATCTACATCAATATCTACAATAGACCCACATCCTTAGTCAAAGATAACCAAATTGTATATTCATATCTCATTCATAAAAAGTTATTGACGATCTCCTCAAAAACAACACTAACCTCAACCAACTATTAAACATCGAAAAAATACCCTTCAGGAAGCCCAATCTACCACAATACAATTTAGATAGTCCCAACCATTCAAATGACACTACTATGTCAACCTTATACTCCAAGAAATCACATAACCAAGTGATCATCATATTTATCCATTTTGAGGAATACGTCATCCTCCATCGCATAACAAATTTTTTCATATGAAAAACTCACCCAAAGGATCTAGAGTGGTCTCCACTTAGAATGTTTTCATGATATTAAATATTAATATGAGAGTAAAACCACTATACTCTTTGGGTAACGTGGATGAAAATCTCCCCAAATTCAGGATAATTTTTCAAGTACATCACCTAAAAACATCTGGTCACATATGAACAGTAAGAATATAACACCATTGTAGCATCCCTCACACGAGATAAAGGTGTGAGGCCACCACCGCCAAATAAATATTTGAAATTTATCCCTCTCCAAGAAATAATATATTACTCTAAATCTATATGCTCACAAAATTTCACCAATATCCAGAAAGTTTTCCTAGTTAAGAAGTCCCAACCACCATGACCACTATTTTTACACCCTAATATTATTATCTATCTAGAATTTAACTTCATAAATACCAAAATTTCTATATTAATATGATTCTCATGATAAAATATTTTTATACCACTATTTTTGTTAGAAAATAGAAATATCCACACCTAAAAAACTTCACCTTGAATCCCCTAAAAGATAGATTTGGTCCATAAGCTCCAAAATCATACAAGGGCACTAATTAACTACTTCATAAGCATCTGAATACTATCCCTAGAATTAAATATGATTCATACATCAACCACTCAACAAAAATAAACTATAGATCATTATTCATGAGTATCCTCACAATCCTAAACATTCATGGGAATAAAAATTTTACCTCTATATACATAGTGTTTGAATCCATGATAACTATAAAATCCTTGGTCAAAGGACACTTGACTAGTCCCCCATTCCATTTCATCACATGACCTCAGGCGCATCTCCCCAAACATCAGAGGCTAATGAATAACAGTATGGATCTAAAGAGGTATCATTGGGAGACTATACCCCAAATCAGAGTTTACAATAATGTATAAAAACCAAATATAATACATAAATAATAAATATCAATGTATGAAGGATAAATAAAATATATTAATCAGTAATAATGTGCAATGCATAAGAAAAACAATCATACAATAAAGATAACACATTAGACCAATCACATAAACAAATAAATATAGAATAAAAGAATATAATTAATGTATAGTAGGATTATCCACATCCCTGAGCCACTCCTCAAACCCAGTATATAATCTCACTTGAGCTGCCTCAACTCAATAAACAATATCATACTAGGCCTTTTCCAAACTTTTGTATGCAACAAATGCGAGATCTAATTGGGTACCAAAGTTTCATGACCACCCAAGTAGGGTGTGAGTACATAAATCAGTAGGGAACCACCAACACAATCACATACATAACTAGTAAATTAGGTTTTCATGCATGTGTCACACTCGAAATAATAATAAAGAACTGCAAAAATAAAAAATAAAAAAAATAAACCACTATCAATCTCTGGTCCAATGACCCTGATTGACCAGACCTACTTCATATAGCATCAGGGTGTCTCTGAGCATGTCACAAAGTCTTTCCAACCTTATAAATATCAGATAATAGGGTGTATCCTAAGAAAAATTGAATTTAAATCTTAAATGGCAAAATATATCATCATCAATGGCTCAAAGTCCATATCATAGGAATCTTGTGAATCTCTCCAAACTCCATGTATAAAGAATATCTCAAAGATGATTCACAATAATCACAAGTAATTATTGAATCATAATCATCCTATATTTAATTATGCTAAATGCACAGATCCCATGCATAATGGGAATCCCAAATAGATACAATTAGTGTCATTGGATCGATGGGCCAGATCTTAGGGGTAACCCAAAAATCCCATAATAATGATCATAATAAAAGCCCCAATCCTAATTGGATAGATACTAGAAATTATAGGCATCCAAGGGACTCGTGGTGTCTAGAGCATCCTATAAAGACCCAATATTGAATCTTGACATCCCTAGAATTCTTACGTGGCTTAGTAACTGGGTCCCAAGAATCATATATTGGCATCTTTGATGACATCATCTCTTCAGTTGAAACACAACAATCATCACAAACGGCTCAAAAGTCTAATCTCAAGAAGCGCCTCTAGGCATCCTAAATATCACCATCACATCTCATTAGTCCCATAGGTCGAGTCCCGAGAAACATGTCTAGGAATCTATATTTGCATCTAAAATAACTAAGTTAAAGCATAAATAAAAGGTTGAAGTTAAAATAATGCCTAAATCCATCACCTAAATCCACATCCCCTCATTCTTATATCATCGATATGGGTTTTAAGGTGACACCTATTATCATATCTATCTATTCTCATATTCTCCCTCTTGATAGGATTACAAGACATAGGGGAACATACTAAAGTCTCCATGTCTCATCAATGTCTCTTTAGTCTCCTAGGAAAGTCACTCTAGGGATATGTCATTAGCCCATCCCTGCTCCCAGGCATCATGTGTTGGCATGAACACTCAACCCATCCAATAGTCTCTACAGGTTTTAACCACCCAAGTAATCAAATCCTAATGGGGGAGGAATACTTGCACTAAAAACATATCAATGAGATTGATAGATCTAGGGAATCTCATATGGATAGCCCCTTGTACATGCATGATAGTTATCACACCCCTCAACCTAGAGATCACTTGGTTAGCTATCACTAGTTCCACCACACACCATTCATTTAACATTTATTAATTCACATTACTCACGGGGTTTATATATCCCATGGGAATTTATTCAGTTTATATTCTCGTTTATTTATGACCAAATTTTCCATCCAGTACATGTGGGTGCTTCGGGGCCCTTGGAACCTTGTTCAATTAAATCATAGGATTTAAATTTTATTAAAATTAAAAAAATTAAATAGGTACACTAGATAAAGTGGAAATACCATGTATACCACATGCATATAAATAAATTCATAATATCAAATGTTAGATGCATAAGGAACAACTACCTCAAACAAAAGAGAATCCCATTTTCCCTTTTAATCCATGGCTTGGTAGATTTTCCCAAGCTCAACCCATAATCAATCAGTCATCATCTAATAACCTGAGGCCCTATATCACAACAAGACATCAAAATTAATAAATTAAAACATTTGATAATTAATTTAAAAAATTGATTAAATGGTAATAAACCATAAAATCTCATCGTCTAATCTCGTCGAACTGAAACATCCAGAACTGGGGTGTGGTCCACTCCCGACATGCACCCAAACCTATACCACACAAAATCCCCAATTTCTATGCTCATTCAAATGACCAAAAAAAATTAATTTCACCCAAAAATATTTAAAACTCCATTGTAGTTACATACCTTATCAAAATAATGTATGATGTTGAGTGGTTGTTATCACAAGATGTCCTCTAACTAGTCTTCATGAAAGCCCCATCAATCGGGGTAATTTCTACCATGCTCAAGTGGAAATCATTAAAAATCCTAAATTGAAATAAGGAAAATTCATTGGGAAAATAGGTATAACAACATGAAAGGATTGGGTAGAACCCACCTAGAACTTCCTTCTAATCACACCCAAAATCACTAAGAATGTTGAAGAAAAGAGGTAGGGGAGATCTGACTAAAACCCTCCCATTAACACTATTCATCCGAAGAAAAAAGGGGGGATGATCCACTCTTAAAATAAAAAAATGTTGGGAATGTGTAACAGCATGAAATATATGGTCACACTATGAATTTTTGAACTGTTCCCCTGGAAGACACCCTTCACGGTGTGAATTACCATTCACGCAATGACAACATACTCTTACTGTTTTCTAGTATCCCAACACCCCCCAAACCTTATCTAATGATTTCCAAAACACCATGGGTTTCCAGAAAACCTTAAATCACATCTAGAAACACCATTTTTGGGATTCTACAACACACATAACCTCATGCTCATTCTTGGTTCTCAAATGTACCATTACCTAAATTCAAAATTCAAAATTCCTCCTGATTTTCACATCCCATGTCATATCCATGATCTCATTTCCATGTATTTTTTATATTTAATTTTTTTTCTATATTTTTACCCTAGGTTCAATTTTTAATTTTGGAGAAAATTGGTGAATTTTGGGTATACAAAACCAGGCACATGGTTTGCGCATGGTTAGAGGTAACTGTGCGGCCTACCCAAGTAACCATGTGGTAGCTTTTTGGGCAAGGCAATAGCTACCTTATAACCACCTCATGGTCGTGCACCTCGACCCGGGTAACTGTGAATTAGCTAATTCCTTATAAAAAATTCTTTGTATATTTAAACATGATTTACCAAACTGTGTATACTAACTGTGTGTCGTTCCCAGGTTATTAAAAATTTTGGGTGTTTCCCTCTCCTCTTGATTTTAAAGCCTTAATACCCATTTCTCTCACTCCAATCAGGATTTTCCTCCCTAGGAACCTCCCTCCAGGCATCCTCCTCTCCTGAATATTCTATTTTTTGGTAGATTAATGGTGTTTCCTCCTCAATTTTTCAATCAAGTCATCTCCTCCCTTGATTCCTCCCTCCAATCTAGGGTTTTTTTTCATTTCTCTTGGGGTTCCTCTTCTCCAACATTTAGGGTTCCATTTTTATGGTCCTATATTGATATTTTTAGTTCGATATCTTATATTAGGGTTCAATTTGGCTTCCTTGTGGTGTGGTTAGGGTGAGGTTGGAGTTTACCACCAATTTCCAAAACTTTTTCCACCTGAGGTAGGTGATTTAGTTCTTAAACATTATTTGATGAATTAATTAGGCCTGATTGTGTGTTTTTTCATGATTTGTGAATTACATTTTTGTTGCGAACGTGTTTTTCAAGATGATAGGTTATACATTTGGTTCTAAAATGAATTTTCTATGTGAATTTGGGTATATTTGGGAAATAAATCTTGTTTTTCTCTTTGAAATGGTTTTTTAAATTATGTAAATAATTTATTAGATCATGTAAAGAATCTGAACCATACTTAGGGAATTTCCTGGTGTGCATGTGATTTTAAAAGTGTATTTGGTTTTGAAATTGGTGGTGTTTGGTGTGTGTAGTTCTTTGTTTGTATTTTGTGTGTGAACGTGGCACATTGTGTGAAATTGGAACTTGAATGAGCACAAAAAGGGAAGCCTGGGTAACTAGGTGGGAGGACAAGGACTAGTATTTTAGTGATATAGAAGTGGCTCTGGCCCGGTTTCACTTAGCAGGATTGACGATTACAACTCTAGATAAACATATGGATGATGATGGGAGACCAATAGGGTTACAGGGGTGTCCCCTACTAGTGTCTCATGCATGATAATGCTGGTTGTTGTGGTTTCTATACCACATTACACCGAGATGCAAGGTTCCTAGGTTCCCATTTCTATCTAGTAGCCCCTGTACCTTTTCTATGAATAGTGTTATTTTGGATACATTACACTTATCGTCGGCATATGGTATTGAATTATGGTTTCTTTAAAAGCAATGGTGTTTTATTTAAAGTTATATTCCTTTAAAGTTGTCTTCATTTAATGTTCTTTTCTTTAAAAATTGTCAAAGTGTTTATTTAATTAATAAAATGTGAAAGTTACTTTTAATTTAATGTTTAGATCATGGAATCCTTTTTGGTTGGAATCCTACTGAGTAATATCTCACACCCTTCTTACACCCTTGGCTGTAAGTAGACTTGGTAATGTTTTATATAGGTAAGGGTAAAGCTAATGGGGATGGCGGTTCGAATTCTTAGCGATCTTCCACTGACGGTGTTGTGGATATGTCTTGAGAGAGATGCACCCCTTGCCTTGTGGTGGTTTTAGGGTTGGTTTTTTGCTCCCCTTTTGGTATTAACACTTTTTAGTTTTTGAATTAAATATGTAACTCAAATATGGAAAATGTTAAGAGCTTTCTTGTTTGTGGTTTTTAATTTCTATTTCTTTATATCGTGGGTTGTTTTATTATTTTATATTTTGTTAAACCATTACCACTTTCTATTATTAATACCCAGACACTTGTGCCAGCCCATAGGGATTAGGAACACCCTTTGGGACTTGCCACAGTTCGGGTTGGGAACCAGTTTGGATGAAGAACTGGCTTGGTTCATGAAAAAATAGTATCAGAGGAGGTTTGGATCTTTTGGTAATTTTAGTTTGGATGAGTCTAGTTAGACAGGAACTTGGACTATTGGGGCTCAAATTTCTGGTTGTGAGTAGGGTTCATGGCCATCACATCTCATGATAAACCTCAAGTCTCCATGGGATGTTGGGATACTTGTTTGACTTTTCCTCTAGGTGGGATGTGCAAGCTCTAGACTATATGTGGACATTGGGTGGGGGTGATTTGGTTTGGTTGTTGTTTTTTTGGCATGTTTGGTTTATTGGTTGAGTTTATTGTTAAAAAATTTCATACCTGATGTATTAAATATTTTCTTATGTGATTTTTACTTTTTCTAGCAACATGTATCCCTTAGAATTCCCCTACAACCATAGGAAGAAATTGGAGAGAGATCTCCCTCACCACTTGATCAAAGGTTGGTATATGTCATGGTCTGGGAAGTTCATGATCTGGGATAGGGGGTGGTTCCTGCTCCTACTCTAGTTAGGGAAGCTGAGCCTGTCTCTCAGAAGGATAAAGCCCAAGAGTTACTCAAGAGTAAACCTCCTTCTTTTTCAAGTAGCTCAGATCCTTAGGAAGAAGAGGAGTGGATTGAAAATATAGATCATATGTTCGAGTTACTGTACACTCATGAAGAGGTCAAGGTGAAGTGTGCTTAATTTTTTGCTAGAGGTTCCCAGTAGAAGGTGGTGGGACTCAGTGATTCAAGTTGGGGAGAATGAGTAGATGAGCTGAAAGGAATTCAAGGCAGCCTTAAATGACAAGCACTACCCCAAAGTCTTGGCATATACTTGATCCTAGGAATTCATTGATCTTGTTTAGGGGGGAACATTTGGTGATGGAGTATGCAAAACACTTTTACGAGCTAGTTCGATATGCCCCTGAGATAGTCTCTAATGAGAAGAAGAAGGCTTAGAATTTCAAAAAGTGTTTGCGGTTAGAGATCTATTATCAGGTCTTCCTATTTAATCTAAAGACTTACGATGAAGTGGTGGATTGATCTTGCATGGTAGATATTGACCATAAGGGAAATTCAGGTTCCTCTTGGGATGTATCAACAATGGGAAGAAACAGTACATTAGAGAAAAAGAGGAATCGTGATGAGAAATGGAAGAAAAGAGGGGTAGTTCAATCCACCCGTATAGGCAGTCCTCATAGATCGTATGTGAAGCTATTTTAGTGGTGTGTCACTTGTATGGGAATGTAGGTCACATAAAACTTTTATTCCCTCATCCCCCTAAGACTTTCCATCGGTGTGGATATATGGGGAACCTAAAACGGTTTTCTAGGTGATGCACCCATATCAAAGTGGGGTATGCTCTTTGGATTCCAGTGGAATATAAACTCATTCAGAACCATCCAGTATGGTGGGATCTCAGTTTGGTGGTCACAGTGGCTGGATCAGATCTTCTTTTGGTCAGAGCTAGTCTATGGTAGAGCCACAAGCCAGTGGTCATGTTTAAACTCAGATAGAAACCAGGCATCTTCATGCTATGGATCAGGCACCATCGGGATTGGATGCATGGACCTCTATGGTTCAAGGTACCATTATGATTTCATATTCTATAGCCACCACTTTTTTGATATTGGTGCATCAATTTATTTTATATATACTCATCTTGTGAAACTGTTGAATTTTACAACTGAGTTGATGTCATTTGCAATGGAGTTGGTGATGTCATTGGGTAGGAAGAAGAAGCAAGGTATTAGGTTCCCATCTTATGTACTCTCCTTGTCAGGGGTTGATATGGAGTGGGATTTATTGGTCCTATATATATAATTTTTTGATGTGATCCTTGGAATGGGTTGTATGGTGCGTTTTCAAGAACCCATTGTTTACTACCAGTAGCGGGTAGGTTTTATGGAACCCGATGGTACTACTCAAGTATTTCTCAAAGAATGGGATCTTAGGTCGGGTCATGTTGAACCCCCACTCTTGGAGTTGGGTAATATATATTTCCAATTGTTTTCGCTCATGTTAGAAGATGATGGTGGTGCTTCTAAGTGCAGATTACCTCATATAGTGGATGAATTCCTAGAGGTATTCCTAGTTAATTTTTTAGGGTTACCCCAAGAGCGGGGCATGGTGTTTTCAATCGATTTGGCACTAGGAACATAGCCAATATCTATTCCCTCATATCTCATGGTCCCCAAAAAATTGATGGAATTAAATATACATCCTGAAAATTTGGAATCCAAAGGGTCCATTCATCTGAGAAACTCTCCTTGGTCCACTCTTGTTTTGTTCAAAAAACAGTCTGATGGATCTCTCTGGTTGTGTATCGACTACCGGAAGCTTAAAAGGGTAACCATTAAGAATAAATACCCTTTTCCTCGAATTGATTATTTATTCAACTAGCTAAAGAGGGAAAAGTGGTTCTCCAAAATTGACTTGCTTTCAGATTACCACCAAGTTAGGGAGAAAGAGGCGGATATCCCAAAAATGGAATTTTGAAGCAGGTACGAACACTTTGAGTATTTGGTCATGCCTTTTGGATTGAAAAATTCTCCAGTGGTCTTTATGGTGCTCATGAATATGGTGTTCTACCAGTATCTCGAATCCTTCATTGTGGTATTCCTGGATGACATTATAGTCTACTCTGGATCTGAAGAAGAGCATGAGCATCATTTTTAGATTATTTTTGGCACTTTGTGGGATCATCTCATTTATTTGAAGTTCTAAAATTCATCTTATATATTAGGGAAGTTAAGTTTCTAGGAAACATGATTTTAGAGAAAGGTATTTTGATGAACCGTAAGAAGATCAGGTTTGTATAGTCATGGGAGCATCCAAATAATGTGTTTGATATTGGGAGATTTCTTGTCCTGATGGGTTATTATAGGTGATTCATTCAGGGATTCTCATTACTTTCTTCCTCTATGACCGCACTCACCCAAAAAGGGGTGAAGTTTGAATAGAGCCCAGAATGTCAGACATCCTTTGAGGAGCTGAAGTGGAGATTGACCACCACACCCATGTTGATCTTTCTAGAATTTAGAAAGGGGTATGTGTTCTATTGTGATGATTTAGGTATGGGCCTCATGTGTGTGTTGATATAGGATGATCACATTGTGGCATATGGTTCTCGCCAACTCCGACCACATGATAGGAATTACCCGAACCCTAACTTGGAGTTAGTAGTGGTGATTTATGATTTGAAGAAGTGGTGTCACTACCTCTTTGGGGATAATTTTTTGGTCTACTCTGATCATAAGAGCTTAGCCTACATATTCTCATAGAAGGATCTCAACTTGACGTAGCACCATTGGATCAAATACCTACAGGGGTTTGACTTTAACATTTTCTATACCCCAGATAAAGGTAATGTGGTGGCCCATGGATCAAATAGAAAATTGAAAGTGCAGGTATTGAGGAAATCCAATGATGAGTGGGCTTTAATGGGGCTCTTTTCCCAGATGCACTTGGAGAACAAAGAGATCAGTAGAGGTGTGTTCTTAGCGAGTTTTTAGTTTATTCCTTCTCTTCTAGATTTGATTTAGTGGGAGAATCTTGGTGATGAGATATGTTAGTGGTCCATGAAGTTTCTTCATGGTGGGGATACATCTATTTATTGGTCTTCATCTCCTGAGGGAATCTTGTTCTTTAAGGGCCGTTTTGTGGTGTTGTTTTCTCTAAGGAAGGTGGTGATATAGGATATCCAGCAATCTCAGTGTTCCATTCATATTATGGATACCAAAATGTATTATGAAATTCGTTGGTAGTTTTGGTGTCCATGCATGAGGTGAGACATAGCTGGTTTTTTATTGAGGTGCTATAAATATCAGCAGGTAAAGGTAGAGAATCAAAGGCCCTCTGGTTTGCTTCAGCCGCTACCCATTCCTACATAGAAGTGGGGTGGGGTCTCCATGGAGTTTATTATTTGATTAAATCATACACCTAGAAGAAGGAATGATACTTGGTTAGTAATTGACCATTTGATCAAATCAACCCACTTCATTCTGATTGGAGATTTGGAAAAGGAAGATGATTTGGGTCGGTTGTTGTTCAAAAAGTGGTTAAACTTCATGGTTCTCCATCAGCGATTATTTCTGACAAAGACCCCCACTTTACCTCTTAGTTTTGGGAAGGCCTCTAAAGGTAATTGGGGTCATATATAAAATTTAGCATGACATACCACCCTCAAATGGATGGTTAGACAAAGCGAGAAAATCAGATTCTGGAAGACATGCTCCATGCATGTGTTTAGGATTTCAGAGGTTCATCAGATAGCCATTTTGAATTGGTCAAATTTTCTTAAAAAAGTATTTACCAATATTCCATTTTAATTGATCCATTTCAGGAACTCTATGGTCCTCCTTGTTGGTCTCCATTGTGTTGGACTAAGGTAGGTGAGACCTCACTTTTGGGACTAAGCCTTGTGCAAGAGACATCTAAGAAATTCAAGATGATTAGGTAGTGGTTATTTTCATCTTAGAGTCACCAAAAATATTATGTCGATTAGAGTTGTTGATATCTTGAGTTCTCAGTGGGTGATACGGTGTTTTTTGAAGGTGGCCCCTCACTTGGACCATTGTCTTTTGGGAAAGCAAGTAAACCTAACATCAAGGTATGTTGGACCTTTTAAGATCACCGAACGGATTGGAAAGTTGGCATATCGGTTATCTTTTCCTTCTCAGTTAACATTGATTCATGACATGTTCCATGTCTCTAACTAAAGAATTATATTCCTAACATGTCTAGTGTATTGAATTGAGAAGAATTTGAAATAGATCTTGATTTATTAGTGTTTGAACGGCCGGTATGGATAACGGATTTCTAAGAGAAGGTGCCTCACAGGAATTCCATTTCACTGGTCTATATCCTATGGTAGCATGGGAATGATATGAATGAGACTTGGGAGCAGAATTATTGGGTTTCACAAGAGTACCTATTATTTTCTGATCAATTTTTTGGGTTAACTTTACAATGGAGGAAAGTTTTCATGGTGGGGAGAATTATCACATTCGTGATCTCATTTGTAGGTATTTTTTTTCTATTTTAATTTTGTCTATATTTTTTCCATAGGTTCCATTTTTAATTTTGAAGAAAATTGGTGAATTTTGGGTAAATAGAATCAGGTGCAGGGTTTGCGCATGGTTAGAGGAAACCGTGTGCCCTGCCCAGGTAACTGTGTGGTAGTTGTCTGGGTGAGGTAGTAGCTACTGCATGGTCGTGCACCTTGGACTAGGTAACTGTGCAGTAGTTTATTCTTCAGACAGAACACTTCACACGGTTATTTCATGGTTTACCAAACCGTGCATGGTGTCTAGGCCACTAAAAATTTTGGTTGTTTCTCTCTCCTATTGATTTTAAAGACCTAATACCCATTTATCTCACCCCACTTAGGATTTTCCTCCCTAGGCACCTCCCTCCAGCCCTCCTCCTCTCCCGGATATTCAATTTTGTGGTGGATTAAGGGTGATTCTTCCTCGATTCGTCAAGTAAGATATCTCCTCCCTTGATTTCTCCCTCTAATCTCTAACGTCCCAGATCTGGGTATCACTCAACCGGTGCCCCATACTTGGTTGACCACATAGCCTCAAGCATATTTCCCCAAATTTCATAGGCTGAAAACTAGCAGTGAGGGCCTAAGGTGTGATAGCGGGGAAAATATAACCTCATTGGTAAAGTGTAACATAGAGGAATAATAATATACAACAGCAAAAGCAGTCAATGGAATACAACTGAAATAAATAGCAGAATACTAATAAGATAAATAAACAAGCATCATTCCATACAAAAGATAATGCAGCATGTCACATGTTTTAGGAAGTCATCCAAACAAGTACACTACAGTAATACACAATATATGTATCAAAATAAAAAAATAAACAAAAATAGACTAGAAAGCATCACAAGCCTCGGCTTGGTCTCATGCTCTCTGACTCCTAAGCAACACATCAAGTACCTCTAGTAGGGTTCTTTCCCTAATCAACATTTGCAATCATATAATCAGTTTGGGTCGAAAATCCTGACCCAAACAGGGATTGAGAATGAATATCAATAAGCTACAACCAAAGGTCTATTCCAATCCATCAGTGGATATATATAACAGACAATGTATAATAGTAAAAGTACTAAACCATAGGTACTCAAAATTAAGCGCAACAGATGTCTCGGAATACAATTTAATCAAGTATAGGTGAAGACTGAATCCAAGATTGTTATTTTTCTTAGAATATGCTTTATTATTCATTCTATTTCATTATTCAACTCCATTGGATTATATAAAAGTATTGATGTCCAGCCTAGGCCCGACGACCCCCTGTATAAAAGTAACCATCAACTCGTGACATAATAATCATTTAATAATTTACTAATATAGCCTAGACTCGGTATCCCTCAATGTATCCTAGGTTCTATAAGTATTTGAAAGAAGACTCAATGAGCCCGACCACCATATATATGGCCCACTCACTGCCTTTACATAATTAACCCCTTGATCCTATCTATTGTCTTTTAACCGAGACAATGGTTCACCCAAGTTACATAAGGTGTAATTAGTCACATGAGTCTGACCTTGTTTTTTAACTGAGATTGTGGCTCAACCATTTCTAATTACCTCATTTTATCATTTAATTCAATTGTACATTCCATCTCTAAAGCGACACATGTGAATTAAACTATCACATGGATTTAACATAATCAACTCACATGGGATCAGTTTACATAATAACCAATAGGTGTAAATTAAACTATAACATGGTCAAACAAGGATAACTCGCATTGGAAAAACATATAACAAGCCTATTATGTAATTTAAACAATTAAAATGCTTAACAAAACAAGTATATCACATGGGAGATTCATATAATGTGAAAAAAAATTAACAATCCAAGAATTGAAATTCATGTCAAGCCTCATAGTCATGCTCGACCAAACACCCATCCAAGGGAAACACATCCATGGGGTGGCCCTAAATCAAGGATCAAAACCCTAAAAATGATTTAAATTTATCCAATTAATTACCTAATCATCAATAGGTAATAAAATTGTTCATTATTCAGTCAACTGACACCGTAAAAGTGGGCATACAACACTTCGAAATATATAAACATCATGAAAATTATCAAAAGTCACAAGACCACCTACCTCATGTTAGTATGACTCTCCTCATCTAGTGTAGATATTAAAATTGACCTAGAATACATTATATCTACAAAATTGCTATAAACACTCAACCTTAAAAAACTAGATCGAGAGAAGAAATCAGGAAGAAAGGCTCAAGTGGAATTAGGAGATCACTAAGGGGAATCCAATGCATCCGACTGTGTTTTAAACGGAGATCGAATGACAAAACGGGAGGAAAAATACCGTTCGGATTTTACTAGGCTTGCTGCTCATCGAAGAGGGTTTGTTTCTATTAGTGTGGAAAAATGATGCTACTACCTGATTTAATCAATTAAAAAAGTTACACAGTGTGTACTTGAGACTACACACCATTTCCATGAAAAAATTTTCAATACCATTACATGGTTGTGTTCTGGGATTACATGGTGTGTAGCCTTCCATACATGACATGTACCTATAAGTACACAACATGCAGTTCCAAGTCATGTCGTCTAACAGGCCTGTATCCATCCCCACAATCTCTTTTCCCCCATTTTATTAAGTATAAACTAAAAATTAAGGATCCATACCTTAATAAAGAACTGAGTTCTTACAAATTTCCCCCCTTAAATAAATTCATTCCCAAATTTTCCTTCCAAGGGTGGTTAAGAAACATCAGAAAATAACTCCAGCCATTGTGATCATACATCTTCCTCCCTCACCCAAGTCTCATCCTTCACTTGGTCATGATACCATAGCACCTGTACTAAAGGAACAGACCGACCATGGATAACCTTCATGCTCTGATCCAAAATACAAAAGGGGTGATCCTTAAAGGATGCATCTTCCTAAAATTCCACTTTCTCGGGCTGAAAGGTGTGATATGGGTCTGAAAAGTAACTTCACAACTGAGAAATGTGGAAGAAATTGTTTATATCCTTGTACCTTTGAGGTAACTATAGTCGATAGGCAACTGGCTCGACCTTCTCTAGAATCTCAAATAGACCAATTTATCTTGGATAAATCTTACCTTTTCTCCCAATCCTTTTATGTCCCGAACTCAGTGCGACACGTAGGAAAACTTGATCTCTGAACTCGAACTCCAAAGGTCATCTATGGTGATCAACGTATGATTTATGATAAGACTGTGCAGAAGTCATCTTCTTCCGAATCAACTGAACCTACTCAGTGGTCTCCTGGACAAGACGAGGTCCCAACATCGCTTCCTCTCCTTCCTCCGGCCAACACAAGGGTTCTCAGCATGGCCTACCATACAAAGACTCACATGGAACCATATGAATAGTATTCTGGAGGCTATTGTTGTAGGAGAAATTAACAATGGGTATGTGTGTATCCCAAGAACCCATGAAATTCAGGATGCAAGCCCGAAGCAAGTCCTCCAGCATCTGAATTGTGTGCTCTAATTGTCCATATGTCTGGTGGTGGTAACTTGTGCTCAGAAGCACCTATGTACACAAAGCCCTCTATATACCTTTCAAGAAATGAGAAGTAAAATGGGTTTCCTTATCTGAAATGATTAAATGAGGAACCCCATATAGTCATACAATCTTCTGGATATACAACCTCCCAAGCTCATCAACATTTAATTTGTCCTTGATCAGAAGGAAATTTGAAACCTTCTTAAGCCTTTCAACCACAAACCATACTACATCATTACCTCAGGTCTACCTTGGTAAACCAGTCAGGAAATCCATCACGAATTCATTCCATTTCCACTCTAGAATGGGTAGCTACTGCAAAATTCATGTTGGTCTTTGGTGTTCCACCTTCTCCTACTAACAAGTAGAACGTCTCATGAAAAAACCTGCTACATCTCCCTTCATACCTGGTCACCAATACTGACGATGTAAATCCCAATACATCTTGGTGACACCGGGATTCACTACCCAAACTAAAGCATGAAAATCCTGCATCATCTCTTCACGCATGTCTTTAGAAACCCATATACAACCATGTAATCACAGAACCTCATCCTCACCTATGGTCCAACTAGGAAGAGGGTCCTCACCTGACATACTCTACCATAGAACTAGGCCTTTGGAATCTGGTAGTTTCCACATCTTCACTCTGTCTAGTAATGTAGAAGTAACAGCTAAGGATATAAGAAAAGTTTATGTCTGACTGTTGTGCACCTCCAAGTGCATCTCAGATAACAATTCCATCATCTGCCACTCCCTAATGGCCCGATGCACTACCTATATCTAATTCCTCCCGCTCAGTGCATCGGCTACTACATTGCCTTTCCTAGGAATGTATGCAAGTAGAAAGTTGAAATACTAAAGGTATTATACCCACCTTCACTGCCTCAAATTTAGATCATACTGAGTAAAGGTGTACTTGAGACTTGTGTGGTCTATTTTCACTACAAAACACTCTCCCAACAAGTAATGTATCCAATAGTTTAAGTCATGAAAAACCGTGTCTAACTCGATATCATGTGTTGGGTAGTTCCTCTCATATGGCCTTAGTTGTTGAGACCCATACACAATGACTCAATCCCCCTGTATAAGCACTGCTCCCAGCCCGATACCTAATGCATCGCAGTACATATTATAACTCTTTCCCATCTCTAGAAAAATAAATATTGGTTATGATGTTAATCTCACTTTCATCTCTTGAAATTTTGTATCATAAGAATTTGACCATACATACTTCTCACCCTTCTTTGTCAATCTCTCCATCGGCACTACTAAGTGTGAGAAGTTCTATATAAAACTCTTGTAGTAACCATCCAACCCTAGAAAACTAGGCACCTCAAAGATGTTCTTGGGATGCTCCCTGGTAACAATTGCTCTCACTTTCTCTAGGTCTACTGATAATCCTTTCTCCGAGACAATGTGACCTAGTAAGTGAATATGATCCATCCAGAAGTGGAACTTTGAGAGCTTAGCATATAACTGATGCTCTCTCAGTCAAAACAATCTCAAGATGTGTGTCATGGTCGTGTCGATTATGAAAATACACCAAGATATCATCCATGAACTCACGAAGGAAAGGTGCTCGCAGAGCATGGAATCGTGGAGCATGGACTTACATAGCATGGACTCATGGATAATGGAATCACGGAACATGGAATCATGGAGCATGGACTCGTGGAGCATGGAATCATAGAGCAACTTCGTGAAGGAAAACTGAGATATGTGAAATGGGAGATCGGTCTCCCAAGGGGCGGAGTGACCGTCTGTCATACAGGGGGTGAGCCAGGTATTTATAGGCAAGAGGCACTGTAAAGAAGATCCCGCTCAGCATGAAGCCAGATCTTTCTTTGTGGTAGATCATGAACGTCAAAGGGGTTCGTAGAGCATCTCGCCTCTTCGCTCTGCGGCAGACTGCAGACGTCAAAGGGGATTGAAGAGCATCCCGCCTCCTCGCTTCGCAGCGGACCACAAATGTCAAAGTGGTTTGCAGAGCATCCCACCTCCTCGATCTGCAGAAACTTCATGAAGGGGGATCTTTGTGCTGGATGCGAGGCTCTGGGGGCTCTAGTCAAGTTCATTCCCTCTGCAATCATGGAGGGAGCTTCGCAAATGGGCTCCGCGAACCAGTTTTCTTGCCCAACTTCAAATGTCCATAACTCCTAATCTGTAACTTCATTCGGGATCTACGACCTATCAAATCAAAGATTACGAAATGGGATACACTCTTGGATCATTTATGGAAGCATTTGAAAAAAAAATTGGGATTCATTTTTTGGTGTCAAAAATACCAATAAAAAATTTCTCACACTAAACCCAAAAATTTGTCGCTTGATAATTTTTTCATAGGTTGATCCCAACACATGATTCGGTAGGAAAATTTAGTGATTATAAATGAGTATGATATGATATTCTACTCATCAAAAACAAATACTTCATAATTTTTCAACTACTCAAAAAAATATGTGAAATCAATATGAATTCAATCAACACAGATGATCTTCTATAAATACTTATTATTCTAAATAAAAATATTATATGTCAATGATTCTTTACTTACAACTCATATATAATTCTATTTTTCAATTCAAACACTAAGAAAATAAATAAAATATTTATGTAACACTAAATCAAACCTTATTATTCTTTAAAGTAGAATCAAAAACATCAAAATGAAGTTATCATCCTTCAAGTGTTGATAAAATGATGTCCCAATTTAATGAATCTTCTACCCTCTCCCCTCTACCCTTAATTGTGTAACATCTCAACATGAATCTTCCATCAAATTTGTATGGAATTCCACATACCCCAAGATCATTAACAAATTTCCATGGGATAAATACTAGTGTAAATGGTCTAACAAAATGGTTGGGAATGAATTAACCGCTTTTATTAACAAACTAGGTTAATGTCTGATTCTGCTAAAAATGTAGCATGACTGATATGTATATTAAACATTACCATAAATAATTTAAAAAGAAATATATTGGAATCCAAGCTTAGTAAAAGTATTAAATAATCAATATTTTAATATATTTTTTATGTGACCTATGTTATAACACGAGATTCATTATACCAATACCAAAATTCCTAATGAATCGTGTATTCATAATCATAAATAAGAAGAACAATAAAAAATATATAAATATTGATACCATGGTGGCACAACATGATCTTGAAAATCATTGATCATCATCATATCATTATATATTTGAATAAACCAAGAGATTAACACTCTAAATTGTTAACATGTATACCATATATCCTATTTCATCATTCAAAAACATTCTTGTACTAGAAAATGAGGATCAAATGTTTCATGATGTCCATGTGATACCCATAAGAACATAAAATTTTTATGATCTCATAATTCTCTCTAGTTTCTCACTTTATTTCTTGAGAGAGAATTTTTAAGGCTTAAAATTCATGAAAATTATATTCTCTACAATTCATTTTACTAAAATTAGAATTTAGATCTCATTTCAACTTTGTAAAATTTCCCATAGGTTCTTAAATAAACTTTTACCATATATTTTTACCACAATCAAACTTATAACCTATATAAATTCTCATGAATTTCATGAATATTTCATAAATCACTCCTAACACCCCGAAATCTCACTTGTATAAATAGAAACCCTTAACTCAGATCATTTCCTCCCATATTTATTTGAACATTGAATGAGTAACATTTAATTGAAATATTATAAGAAACTTTAATAACTTATAGATGAATTTATTTATTTATTAACTTGAGATCATTCACACCAATATGAATATAGACCCACTAACAAGGGGCCCACATAATCTTAAACTTTGATCCTTATTAATTAGTGTAATTCTAGGATATACTTTATGTATGACCCTATAGGACCTTATATCTATGACAGTGATTCCAACTCACATACCAAGAGCGGTATCTAGAAACTCATCATGGCCTCTAATTTGATAAGGATAATTTGTTACTATAAAAACCTTTTATGAACACTAAATGTGAATTATCATCTCTTTGTTCAATGATATATCATAAAGTAAGATAAATAATTTGTGTCACCATAATTTTATGGTTTATTTATATTTATTTGATTGTATTGACTTAAATTTACTTCATTTAAAATTCTCATGGATTTAATCGAGTCACTAAAATTCAATTAAAATGGAAAGAGTTATCCTATTCTTATACTCTAAAGTGACACATATTTTATTGATCGTTCCATTAATTTCATATAACTAATAAAAGGCCAGATGAAATATAACTATCTAAAAACATAAATTTTCATGGTTTTCATCATCAATTGAAGTACATGATTAATTATATACATTTATAATGATATCAATTCAAGAGACCAATACACATTCTTGTAAATAGGGACATCCAATGACACCCAAAAAACGAGGTGTTCCTATTAATGGGTCATTCCTCAAAATATCTTATACTTTAGATCACTAATTGAGAAATACATGAGAAAATAATTAATGACTATGAGCCTCTAGAACATAATAGTCAAACATAATTTTTGTCCCATATGAATGATATATCTATACCATATGACATGGGTTTAGGATTACTACCATAGTATCGTGAGGTTCTTAGTATAGTTAGAAACTATTGTAATTTTTTTATATGGCACATAATATTATGAAATCACTATATATATTACTTTTATAAGTAATGATACTATCATGGTAAGAGAAATACATGTATATATCAAAATATATACATTTCATGGTAATAAAAAAGTACAAGCTTGTGTTAGGTCTAGGGAACACACTCTTCCAACTAAAACTTCACCTCTTTGAGTAAAATCCCTCAAGAGATCATATTTTCAAAGTATATAATTTTATTTATCTATCTTAAATTTTACTTCTTTTAAAGTTACATTTCTAAAATTTTATCACAATATAAATTAGGTATATAATGTACTTACTTGTTTAAATACAAAAGACTGGGATAGATTTGTGTATTTATTCAATTTCTTTACCAATATATAAATCTGAAACATACTTAGATTATGTAGAATTGTATACTAATGAATATTTTGAGATTATATTACTCATATTATTATCTTAATATTGATACTATATCATATTGATTTTTTTGAAGGCAAGTCACATTTCCCTTGAAAATTATATTTCATTGTCTATATCCTAGGAACATATCCCTTGTAATCCTCAAGTACTTCTAGATAATTTCAAATAGTATCTAGTGAAGCACTTTGAGATTTATTTAATATATCCCCACTATAAATTATGCATAGGTCACAATAATAGTATAGAATATGTGATATATCCCACTATTGCAACATATGGATTTCTACTCATCTTTTGAATCTACTATTTTGTCTTGACCACACAATCTTAGAGATATTTATTCCATGTGAAATCAAGAAACAATAATCTCTTAGAATGTTCCATTTTTTATTTTTCAATAACTTCTAAAAATATATACTTTGGTTTGGTTTAATCAAAATTATATATAAATATTAGTAGATCACGTTCCCTAGAACTTGGTTTTCTACTTTAAGTTATTTTTAGAGAAATGTTTTTAACATAGTCTTAGCTAACTATAATAATAATAGTTATTTTATATAATTTATCAATATATATAACCTATAAAACAACAAAACTCGCACAAAAATCTTATAGATACATTTATTACTTCTATGAAAATGATAATCCATAACTTTGATGCCTTTATTGATACATAATTGGATCCTTACTAATTTACAAAACTAATCATTATAAGAAACTATAGAAATAATAATTTAAATGGATTTAAACATAACTATTAGTTAAAAGTTTTTTTCATGGTTAATTACTTTACTTATATTAAAACCTTTAATAACAAATATTTCTTTATAGGTATTCACTTTAAAGTCAAGACCCATCTTTTTCTTGAATATCCATTTAGAACCAATGAGTTTTACAATAGTTAAAATAATTATCAAAATAAAAACTTGATTTTGGTATATAGAATAAATTTTTGAATTTATAGTTACTTTCCATTTGAAATTTTATTTCCCATTTACTAATTCCTTAAAGGATAAAAATTAATTAATCTTAATAAATATTATATTACCTAAATCGGTGATAAGAAAACCATTTCTATTTGGTTTTATAACTTTCCCACACAATATATGTGTCTCTAGAACCCTCTTTTCCATAATATACTATATAATTTGGTCCTATGCTATCTTTTTTATGCATATTAGGCCTTGAAATTATCAAATTATATCTTAATCCCACATTCTCAATTAGATATGTTCCCCTTTTCTCATGAAATATATATATTTCAATCTTAAGGATAGTGTTTGTAATATCCTTTTGTAACTATAAGATAATTTATAGAAATGTACTTTAATTTTCTTGATATATATTTATCATAAAAAATTAGCTTTAACAAACACTTCACATTGATACATGAATTTGTGATGTGAAAATTTTTCTTTCATATTATAACCCATGTGATATCTAATATATAATTTTAGTTATAACTTGGTTAAGTTTCAATGAAACAATTTGTGAAGCATATCCTAAAAATATAATGGAAGGCTTGTGAGACTCTTCATAAATCACACTATGATAAGTAACATTTAATTTCACCTTTTAATGACATCATTACTCTAATGTGTATATAGAGGTGTGATACCAAAAAAATAAACTCAACTTTTAATGATTGATAAATTATTTTTTAATATATTCTTCAATAAATATGGTCAAAGAATATTTTATTTTCTTACCAAGATCATTCTTTAACTCAATTTTACATTACATAAATACCTTAAAAGAATATCATAGATATGGACATTCTATTAAAAGTCATGAAGTATGAGAATTTTCCTCTAGCTTATAGCTAAAATAGTTCACATGAATCATTGTAAAGTAATTCTACAATATTTTTGAATCTTTCAAATTTTATACCAAAACATATATTAGTTTTTATAACTTAATAAAAGAATATCAAACATCGAATAGTTTTAGCTCAAAAGAGATTAAATTCCCTTCTCGTTATTCCTTTGAAATTTTCTTTTGGTTTTATTTTTCCAAGTATTATATTTACAAAATTGGGTGTAATTTGAGTCCTATGTTTTTTATTTATCATTTATTTCCAATATAGGATATTTTTTATTTACATATATATAAAAAATTATTCATGTATTATATACCATAACAAATTTTATCTCCAAACATGAAATAGGATCCCATTATATATAAACTTGACAATAAGATCATGCTTTTGGAAACAAATAGTACATAATAATAGTTTTCAAATATGAAAAAATTTCCATTAGGAAAAGTGACAATGTAATATTTTATAGTTGATGTATATAGTGACTTGAGTTTTTCCCAGTTGAGACATAACTAAATTTTTAGCTTTCAAAGTTCTGAGACATCTTCAATGGAAAATGGTAAAATTTTCCATAGAATATGGCCTTATAAAAATTATTTTATGGTATAAATGATTTATAGGCTTGGTGTTTACCCCCAAGATAGGCTCTAGTGGATTTATGATCATGTTTGGATTTATAGGTGTTTCCCTCATAATTTGGGGATGACCTCCTTGATTAAAGGTTCAAACATTCCAATCGGTTTCTAACGGGTTTGTTCATAGAACCGAAAACATCCAATGATTCCATATCCATTTGGACCTACTTTCCATAGGTAGGCGCTCATTAGTTTATGGACTGATGAGGCTTAGGAATTTGCATTGGTCAAGAGGATGGGAGGTCGGACTCATCACACCTTTTCGAGGGGAATTATTGTCTACTATGGGACTCTCTTTATAGATTTAAGTTATGTTCGTGAATCCTTATTACATTACCAAGTATAAAATGAGTTTTCCTTCAGATTTGACAATCAATGATTGATATGTAGGAAATTTAGAGAATCTTTTATATGTATTCTAGGTTCTTCATTGATAGAGAATCATTTGAATTTTTTAGATATTCTTAGTCAATGGTATCCTTTGATACATAAAAGTCTCTTGGTCGTTATGATGACCATACTGGTTTTAAAGCCACTCAGTGAGGAACTTGAAGTTTATTGTCATTCAGAAGGACATGAATTATTTCAAAGTTGGGATCGTACCCATAGATGGGCTGCCTACATATCCTTTATTTTGGAAAAGGAATCAGAACCCACGTAGTTCAAGTAAGGGGGTATGATGTTTATGATTGATGGCTCAAAGAAGGATGTCATAAATACTTTTACACTCTAAGCTCATGTGAGTCATGCTCGGTGTGAGAAACAAGAGGTATTGGTAAAAACCAGACAATTGTTCCATGAAATATGCAATCATAAGAAATAATGTGGTGCTTATGTATGTATGACTGCCTAGATAAATGAAGATTAGGATTTACTTCAGGGAAGAAATCCAGGAACAAGGTCCATAAAGGTATATGTGCTTCATGGAGATTTGAATACTCTAACTTGGGGATTACTCCTAAAAAGGAGGACCACATTATGAGAGGAATTATGATTGGGTTTTACTCCTGAGAAGGAATCCCATATCAAAGGTAAATTAGGACTGGTTAAGAGAAATTAAGACTGGGGCTTACTCTTGAGAAGGAGGCCTAGGTTAAGGGACTTGAAAAAATTAAGGGACTTGGGGGCTTACTCCTAGAGAGGATTCCCATATTTGAGATTGGGTATTACTATTGAAAAGGAAGCCCAGGTTAAGAGAATTATGGTTGGGGATTACTCCTAAGGAGGATGCCCATATTTGAGATTGGGGCTTACTCCTAAGGAGGATGCCCATATTTCAGACTGGGGCTTACTCTTGAAAAGGAGGCCCAGGTTAATGAGGACTTGGGACTTATTCCTAAGTAGGATGCCCGTATTTGAGAATTATTACTGGGGATTACTTCTGAAAAGGAGGCACAGGTTAAGAGAATTATGGTTGGGGCTTACTCCTAAGGAGGATGCCTAGATTAGGGGACTTGGGGATTAATCCTAAGGAGGATTCCCAAATTTTAGAATTACGACTGGGGCTTATTCCTGAAAAGGATGCCCAGGTTAAGGGGTTCTCTCATCTTAAAGGATGAGATTGAATGAATGAAATCTCAATCTTTAGTGACATAAAGATGTGTAAATCACTATGTTTTGAGAGATATTCCACAGTGTTCCTTTCAGATAAGGAAGTCAAATCAATAAATCATGCCATAAATGGATTTGAAGAGTGTCTTGAAGACTGAATCTTGAATAGGAGAGGTGTAATGGCATAATAAGGTTTAAATGGGCAAGAAAGGCACACAAAAAGGTAAGGGCATGCAAGTCCTGGCAGGCACGCAAGTACTGCGTGGGTGCGCAAGTCCTGGTCGCGTAGGTATACCTGCGCGACACATGGGTACTTCCACGATTGTTAACCAGTAGGGTAACACTTGGGATATCCTTGACCAAAGCCTTTAGAATTATCATGAGGTACTTCTAGAAGAGAGTCGTGCAAGTTTTGGTGAGGAAGTAGGGCGGTACTCAAGTATATTCATTTCATTTAAGGGTAAAACACCTTAGGCGCGCAAGTGTTAGTGAATTCTAACACTTAGACCTTACTCCTATTGTTTAGACCTTACATTATAGTTAAAGAATTACCTTAGAAGTGTTCGGAAGACCTAAAGAAAAGACTTGGGCGTTCAGAGCTCTAAATCTAAATTCTGGAAAAATTTCCTTTTCAAATGGGGGGCCCAGAGGGTCTATTTATAGGCTGGAGAAGAGCCCGAGCGGTTATCACTTAGGGCGCACAAGTCACTTTCACGACCATTAGGTGTCGCACAAGTAGACTTGCGCGACAGTGATGGAACTTGTGTGGCGCATGTGCTTTTGAAGCCTTGTTTATGCCTTTGTCGGTTTTTGATGTTTTCTTCAAAGGATGAATCAATTTGTGCTAAGTCATTTCCCTTTACATTCCTTTAGACTATGTGATGAAAAGTAGCGTCAACAAAAGACCCCCCCTCAGAGTTGGATCCGAAAGAAACGAGGATGTGACTCTGAGGAAAAGAAGAAAACCAAAAGAAAGGAGGTGCGCAAGTGTTGATGGCGTAGAGGGCGGCACACAAGTGTTGAGCGTACAGGCATCAGTGCAAAAGGGTGCAACCTGGCCTATAAATATATGGCCCCATTTCCGTACAAAGCATCCGGATTTCAAACTTTCGAGCTCTCGCCGCACAAGTTGCCTTCGCCGTGAAAATTGCTCAGTTTTCTGATGATTCTTTTCTATCACGATGCGGTATAGGTAATAGGACTTGTGTGGTGATACTTGTGCGCTAAAAACTTGCGCGGCACATTAACACTTGCATGACACATTCATACTTGCATGCCTTAATGCGTTTTCCATTTTTTTCTGAAATTTCTTCACAAAGTTTATGAAAAATAAATCCATTTAAGAGTTAATTTATTCAACTCTTGTGTAGATTTAATGGCTCCCAAGAGAATCGGAATGACTGATGGACTGGCTAGCAAGCGGATTGATGACATGATGAACATTGTTTTCCATGATTACTATGATATATGTGACAGCACTCTCCCATATTTGGCTAATTACTTGAAGAAATATCATCTTAATTTCCCACAGAGCATCTACCTACCTCTATATGGTCATGGTCATATGTAAGGAGTCAATATTCCATATTCAAAGAATTATATGCCTGTGATGCAGCTGCACTACTACTCCTCTATTTCGGTTATGCTATGCATTAAGAGCAACAACAATGGTGTGAAATTTCAAATTTTTCCTCCATGTCATTTTCTTGCAGATATGAAAATGGAAAACCCATGGGCTGAAATGTTTTCCACTGCTGATTGGTGGAGAGAAGACAAATATGGTATTAAAACAATATCTGAAAAGTGTACTCTCTCCAAATGGCTCTTTACTTCCAATGCTTCATTCTCAAATCCATGTATCCATCTTCCAAGTCTTTTGGACAGAAACAGAGTCACTGTTTGATCAGCAGAAAATTTTCTTAAACCGCACTCAAGAACATTCTTTTACAATTGTTCCAAGAAGAGCTAGTATCACAGCATCTCTTATGGTATCCAGTTGAATGAATGAATTCTAGGTGGATGCTGATGAAGCTCGGGATGCCGTAAATCAAATGAAGAGTTTTGTTGAAAGTCTTTTGTAATTCCTAAAAAAGAGAAGAGTCTCCAGTCTGTGGATGTCCTTATAACTCTTGTGCATCAATGAAGAACACTTTCACCTTCAATCATTTGTACCTGCATTCTCTTTTGTTATCTGCTTTAAATTTTACCTAAGCCAATGGGCCTAGTAAGCATAGTTTGATTTTTACTAGGATTATTATAAATAATCCTACAAGCTTTGAATCTTTTAATTGCTCAATATTACCTAAATCGTACAAAATATATGTTTAGTGAGCTGGAACTTGACTTTTATTCAGAGTTCCTTTGTCTTTTGTGGGTAGTTTAAAGTCATGCACGTCGGACATAAAGAGGCTAATGTTTAAGGTCGAAATAGCTTTGACCGAATGAATTAGAATTGACTCAATTCCTTGAAAATTCATCTAAAAACATATTACCATACTCAAGTATGAGTGAAAATATGTAAACTATGACTTAAAAATATTTGAATCTGAGGAATGATATGAAAAAGAGCTAAATGGAATTAGAAGAAGTAGTTAACAAGAATGAAGTTACCATTATTTAACAAACCTGTTAGGGGGTTGAATTATGCAGGGCCACCTAATGGCATTGGCTGCATAGTCAAATAAATATCATCTTTTGGCTGATAGCTCCGTTATGTAGACTACTTATGCAAGGCCACCTAAGGGTATGTGCTGCATAGTCAGGAAAAAGAACTCTCAAAAATTTACTTTCCTAGTGCTAAAATCCATTTAAAGTTTATGGAGATTCAAATTTTCCAAAGTATAGAGTTTTCTATATGGAAAGAGGTACTTGAATATGGAGAAGATGTCTCCAACCAAAATTATCAAAGAATTGGATGGATATCACTTCTACGAAGGTCTGACCCAAATGTAGGGAAAGAGAACATAAACCATATACTTGAATACTTTTAGATCATGAAAAAGGATATGGGACGAATATGTTAAGGATGTCTATTTTTGCGGATCCCTATATGCTGTCATTTAAGACCAATAAGGACAAAAGAGGCTTTCTTCCCAAGAATGAAGTTACCATTATTTAACAAACCCGTTAGGGGGTTGAATTATGCAGGGCCACCTAAGGGCATTGGCTGCATAGTCAAATAATAGTATCTTTTGGCTAAAAAATCTATTATGTAGAATGTTTATGCAAGGCCTCCTAAGGGCACGTACTACATAGTCAGGGAAAAGAATTCTCAGAAGTTTGACATTTTTGTGACTAGAAGTCAAGAAAAGGGTTCTGAAGATCTGAAAATATTTAAGGTTAGGATTATGACACATAAAGATGGGTATTGTCCAATGTATGCAAATATACACAAATCAATACAAACCATAATCATGTTTTGTCTGTGTCCTGAATGGAAATATTAGACTTCACTACGTATCCCATAAGGATGGGAATCAAGCCATACGTAGTTCTTGAACTACAGTTTAACGTTGTGTGGGACAAAAGGATTGGAGATCTTAGTTTAGGGTCATAGATCTTGGACCATTATAATAAATACACAGTGTGTGCTTTCATGGGGACTTTTTAGTCATGGTACTGAAAGTGGAATTTGGGGTTAGGCCCAAAAGACTTAGGGATGGATTCGAGGGACACTCGAACGTTCCTACGTATCCCATAAGGATGGGAATCAAGCCCATGTAGTTCTAGAACTACCCTCTGTACAAATTTGGTTCGTACATGTGAAGGGTGAAAGGGGACTTTAGTGCAATGATGGTTTAACCCAAGATAAAAGGTTCGTGCATTGCCATGTATGCACGTAGTCTTTGGAATAAAACATGATTGAAAATCAATGTAAATAATGATTCCCTCTCAGGTGATGGTGTCAAAGAATATTGTAGTTTATTGTCATACTGGACAAAAGTGTTGTATAGTTTAACGCCGTATAGCAAGGACGAAAGTGAACCAATGTAAAGATATTGATTCTAGAGGCAGTTTCACGAATCAACATCGTATGAGATGGAGGTGAACCGATATGAAGAGATTGGTTTTGGGCTTGAACCTTGGGAGGTTGCCTACGTACCCAGCCTAGAAGTCAAGGATCAAAGTCTGCGTAGTTCAATTAAATAATGAATTAGTGATCAAGTTGTTCTTGGGGACAACGACCTAAAATATGGTGTTGGTAATTACACATGGTTAATAGCCCAGAGAGAGTGTTATGGTTGAAGTTTTCTCTAAGCTCACGTGATTCATACTCGGTGTGAGAAACAAGAGGTAGAAACAACCCTAACGATAAATAGTTTAATGTCATGTAGGACATATAAAGGGACTATGCAGTTTAAATTCTTGCAGTTAGGACTATTGGTGCTGCATAGTTTTGTGTTATGTATCAGGGACAAAGCACAGTTTAATGTCATATAGGACGTATTAAAGGACTTTCTGTATAGTTTAGCGTCATGTAGTTAGGACGAAATATTACACTATTTAACGTCATGTTGGACGTATTAGGGACTTTTTCACAGTTTAACGTCATGTTGGATGAAAAAGGGACGATATAGTTTAACGTCATGTTGGACAAAAGTGCAAATAGTTTACAGTCATATGCATGGACCGTGGATGGTGATGCAGTTTAACGACTTGCTGGACGTAATGAGAAATTTTAATGTCATGCAGGACAATGGTGTAGTTTATGGTCATACTGGACCATGGTGCAGTTTAAGGTCATACCGGACCATGGTGCAGTTTAAGGTCATACCGGACCAAGGTGCAGTTTAAGGTCATACTAGACCATGGTGCAGTTTAAGGTCATGCTGGACCAAGGTGCAGTTTAAGGTCATACAGGACCATGGTGCAGTTTTAGGTCATACTGGACCATGGTGCAGTTTAAGGTCATATAGGACCATGGTGCAGTTTAAGGTCATACAGGACCATGGTGCAGTTTAAGGTCATACTGGACCAAGGTGTAGTTTAAGGTCATACAGGACCATGGTGCTACATTTTGTGTTTATAAAAAATACTTCTTCAAAAATCTGGCATTGGTTGGAGTAGTGATGAGTTCTCCATCCATCAAGATTAATGAATAAGCTCCATTGGAGTAAACCCTGTGTATTGAGTAAGGTCCTTCCCATTTTGGCTCAAGTTTGGGAGGTTTCTTTCCTGGTATCATTGGAGTTCTGAGAACTAATACCAATTTTCCTTGAGTGAATGAACGAAGACGAACTTTTTTGTTGAAAGCCCGTGCTATTCGATTCTGATAAACTTCCAAGTGGTGCAAAGTGCACAATCTTTTCTCATCTAACCGTTCTAATTCATTCAATCACTTTTTAGATTGTTCATCTGTAGATGACTGATCACAAATGGATACTCTGAGCGAGGGTAGTTGAACTTCAATGGGCAAGATAGCTTCCATTCCATATACCAATGAATATGGAGTTGACCGCGTTGCAGTGCGGGTGGTATTCTGATAAGCCCATAAAGCATGAAAGAGTTTATCAAGCCATGACTTCTTATCTTTATCCACCTTCTTTTGCAGTATATTTGACAGAGTCTTATTGAAGGCTTCTATCTGGCCATTGGCCGCTGCATGATACCGAGATGAATGGTTGGATTTGATGTTGTATTCTTGATACAATTTCTTCACCTAGGATGAACAAAAGTTGGTACCATTGTCTGTCAATATGGTATGAGGGACACCAAATCTGGTAATGATGTTAGACTTGATAAAGCTAACAATACATTTAGAAATGACTTCTTTGAGAGGTATTGTCTCTTCCCATTTGGAAAAGAAATCAGTAGCAGTAAGAATATACTTAAACTGCTTGGTCGTATCTGAAGGGTAAGGTCCCACCACATCCATTCCTCATGTGGAAAATGGCCACGAGTATTTAGCTATATGAAGCAACTCTGGAGGTTGATGAATGAAGTTGGAATGTACTTGGCATGAATGACACTTCTTTTTGAAATTAACATAATCTTGTATCATTGAAGGCCAAAAGTATCCAAGCCTTAGAATCTGATCAGACAGTCTATGTCCAGACTGGTGGGCACCACAGATTCCTTCATGCACTTCTTTCATGACATCCATTGTCTCTTCACCATCAATGCATCTGAAGAGAACTCCATCAAAACCACATTTGTAGAGAATTTTCTCTAAGTGATCTGGGCTATCATAAAGAGTAAAATTGACCACACGTCGCCAGATTTTTTCTTTCTCGGCTCTATCAGGTGGAAGTGTTCCATTTTGAAGGTATTCCCTGATAGTTGACATACATCCTGTAGTATGACCATACGGTTCAGGAATGGGACTAATTTCATTAATTTACTCTGTTCTGATTCGAACATAAGGTGAAATTGTATGAAGGTGGGTAATACTGATGGTTGTCTCGTCCCGATTTGGATCTGCCAGAGCTGTGGCTATATTAGCTTGTGCATCAGCTTGAGCATTTTGTGATCGCAGGACATAAGAAAATGTCGGTTCTGAAGGTAATTCCTCCATTAACTCTCTGAAGTAATCATACAAAGGGATTAGTTCTTATTTTCTGATGGCATAATCCCCATTGGCTTGTTTGATTACCAGGTCTGAATCACCTTTCACCTTTAAATGATTCACTTGTGCTTGAAACGCCAATTCCAAACCTGCGATGAGAGCTTGGTATTCTGCTTCATTATTGGTACCACCTTCCCATAATAAGAAGGAATAAGGTAACACTGCCTTTTCTGGAGAAATGAGCACAATTCCTAATCCAACTTTGTTGAATTTGGGATTTTCAATTTTCCTCCCTGTTGGACTTCTGGAAGAACCATCAAAGTAAATTTCCCATGTATGAGGACTATCCTAAATAGAGAAGACTTCCTCATCAGGGAGTTCAATGTCTGAAGATGTGTCTTCCACTGAAGGGTGTTCAGCCAGGAAATCAGCCAGAGCTTGGCCCTTTATTTCCTTTTGAGACACATATTGAATATCAAATTGCTGCAAAATAACTGCCCACCTTGCCAGACGTTCTGTAAGCATTGGATGACTAAGGATGAATTTGAGCTGGTTATTGCGAGATACCAATTGGACCTCGTGATGTTGCATTTAGTGTCTCAACTTCTAAACTGCAAAGATTAATTCCAGGCAGCACTTATCAATACTTGAATACTGGGTTTCTGCTTCAAGCATAGTCCGACTGAGGTATTAGAGGTTGTTTTCATTCCCAACATCATTCTTCTGAGCAAGAAAGGCACCCAATGATCGCTCTAAGGATATCACGTAAATGATAAGTGGCCTTCCTTCAACAGGTGGCATAAGTACCGGTGGACTCAAGAGATACTTCTTGAGAATATCGAATGCTTCTTGACATTCTTCAGTCCACCGGTAAGTGACTCCCTTCTTCATCAATTTGGTGAAGGGTAAACTTTTTCCTGCTAAATTGGCGATGAAACGCCAAATATAGGCTAAGTATCCTTGAAGTCCTCTTAATTATTTCAAATTTCGAGGAGGTTACATACCAAGGATTGAATTTGTCTTCTCAGGATCGACTTCAATACCACGATGGTGTACAACAAAGATGAGAAATTTTCCGGAGGTTACCCCAAAAGCACATTTTAAGGGGTTCATCTTCAAATTATGTTGTCGAAGCTTGCAGAATATGACTTCCAAATCAGCCAAGTTATTAGAATGTTGTTTGGATTTGACCACCAAATCGTCCACATAGCATTCAAAAAACTTCCCTAAAAATGGTTTGAAGATACGATGCATGGCACGCTGATATGTTGCACCTGCATTCTTTAAGCCAAAGGGCATTACCCAGTAGCAAAACACACCCTGAGGGGCTATGAAGGCTGTGGATTCCTCATCTTCTGGGGCCATTCGGATTTGATTATATCCGGAATATACATCCATGAAGTAAAGTGCTTTATAGCCAGCTATTGCATCAATTGAAAGTTCTGTAATTGGAACTGGGAAATCATCCTTAGGACAATGCCAATTAAGATCTCTGAAATCGATGAAAACTCTAATTTGTACGTTCTTCTTCTTCACAAGGACAATATTAGCCAACCACATGGGATATTGAACTTCTCTGAAAAAGTTAGACTTGATAATCTTATCCACTTAAGATTCAATTTTGGAAGCATAAGTTGGGTGTGTTCTTCTCGCGGCTTGCTTAAATCCTCGATGTTCTTCTGGTAAACCCAAATGATGAGTAGCCACATCAGGATCAAGCCCGGGCATTTCTGTATATTTCCAAGCAAATATATCTCTATTTTTCTTTAAAAAGGAAATATACATCTCTTGTTCTTCAAGATTCATGCCCGCACTGATTAAAGTGGGGCGTGGATCTTCTTTTGTACCCAGATTTATTTCTTTGAGTTCATCCATGGTGGTAGAGATACCCTATTCAAATGTTGGAGGAGAATCTCTGAGTTCTTCCTTTTCTTCTTCTTCATGTGTTATTTCTTCTGTTTCTAATTACATAGTACTTGATAAAGCAGAATTTTCATGATCAGAAGAGATGTAAAAATTTTCACATATTGAAGAAGAAGCTTCCATTTCCGACCCGATTGATGATGAAGGGTCTTCTTTGGGTAATAAAGAGGAGATGATGGATTGAGAATCGACATCATTTTTCACCTCTGATGTTTCTATAACTTCTTCTGGACTAATTGGTGAAGTATAGACTTGTTGGATTTTTGTAGATGAAATGAAGACGTCACCATTTGTGCTTTCATCACTGCTTGGTGGGTTACCAATTTCTCCCATGTTGTCTGGATCGATTTCCGTAATTGATATTATGGATCTTTCCATAAGAGTATTTTGATTTGGGTATATCTTGTCAATTTGACTGATAGGCAACACATAATCTGTACTCACATGTGTAAATGGATTTACTGGAATCTTCTCCAAACCATATGGAGCATTAACTTTGGTAATCTCCTTTGTTGTGGATTTCTCCCTTCCCTTCATGTGATAGAATTCCGCCTCAATGTATTGAGACTCACATGTCTTGAACAGGGCCTTATCACCATATAGTGTCCCAACTTGACCATCGAAACAATATTTGAGACATTGATGGTATGATGAAGGGATAGCCACATGTTGATGTAGTCAGGGTCTTCCAAGAAAGATGTTGAAAGCTGAGTCTTGATCAACAACCATGAAATCCGAATTGGATACAAGATCTCCAAACTGAGTTCTGAGTGTAACTTCGCCCAGTGGTTCTTGTTCATTTTTATCATATCCTTGTAACATCATGGTAGAAGGAGATAAATCAGATTCTGTGAGTCTCAATCGACGAAGTGTACGAATGGGCATGAGGTTGACTCCTGAACCATTGTCAATGAAAGATCTTAGGACGTCTATGCCATTGACCTTGCTAGATAAGTACAAAGGTCTAATATTCCCATACACAGGATCATCTTCATCTTCATTAGTAAAAGATATTATTGCATGGCATTCTGCAGGATTATTCTCTATGTGATAGACTTCAGCTGCAGTAATTTTAGTTCCAAACTCCTGTGGACTTGACAAAGCCTCAATGAGTGCTTCCTGAAGATCTTTTGACAGATTCAAAGCATCCCAAATTGATAACTTGGCTGGTACTTGGGCCAAGTGTTTCAATACATCATACTTTTGATCCAGAGGTCTGCGTTTCCCAACAGGAATATGTGGTTTAGCAGGTGCCTTGGAAGAAGATGCTTTGGAAGTTGATGCATCTTGTATTGGGATAGGAGTTGGCAATATTCCTGGTTTTGGAATATTAGACCGATTAGATCCATTTACTTACTAAGATGAAGAAGATGGAACCTTCAACCGATCTTCCAAAATAACTGTTCCAGGGCTGAATTTGTTATTGGTAGAAGAACTTGCTTGTTCTTGCTGAGCTCGCTGAAGGGCTCTACCATGAGTTTCTACTACATAAACAGTTCTAGTAGGGGTAGAATTAGAATAGTTTATTCTGAAATATCCACGTCTTCCCCTATATCCTGAGCCTCTGGAACTTCCTCTGATTCCTCTGTTTGATACAGGGAATTCAGGATCATCGAAATCGAAACTACGACTGGCATATAGATCTGTTAATTGAATCATATTAACAGAACTGAAAATCAACTCTTCATCCGATGAAGACTCTGCTTGACTAGCCAATTTAGGATGTGTCATTTGGTGGTACGGTGCCCATTGCTTCGAAGTAGATGGCATGAAATCTGCTATGGTCAAAGAAAACTTAGGCTTTGACATGTACTCATCTTCTTCTGATTCTTTTTCTTTCTTTGAATCATGTCGTTTCTTCGAGGATTTCCCTCTGATGAAGAGGGTTTTTCTGCGGCATTCATGGTAGAAGGCACAATTGGTTTCTTCAATTGCGTTCGCAAAATAGCATGAGTTCGGTTGATCATCTTTCTAACCATCCAATCATCATATTTTTGTGCATTTTTTCTTTTGACTTCTTGCCACTCGCCTTCCTCCTCTAGAACTGTAGCAGTAACACATGCTACCTGGGCTGAAGAGCCTTTCAGTTTGACTTGTCCCGAGTTGACCATCTTTTGTAGGAGGTCTTTGAAGACAAAACACTCCTGGATGGGATTCCCCAACATTTGATGAAAGGGGAAATAATTGGGATGGTCTTCATCTCCTTCCTTGTTTGGCCTCTTGGGCCTTGGCAGCTGAACCAAATTATTCTCCAGAGCCAAAATGAAGTAACCGGGAACTTGTTCATTTCAGAAAGAGTATGTTTTTCTCTTTAGATCCTCAAATTGTTTTCGTCTTTGATTTATTTGATCATCTTGATGAAACGGGCTTTGTTGTTGGCACTCAGGAGGTTGGGCCCTTCGAGAAGATGAAGGTTTTGAAGTAGAAGCAGGTACAAGTGCTTTTTTAAGCATAACTATAGCAGTCTCTGCTTTACCCATTCTCCTTCCTAGAGATGATGTAATTACATGAGATTTAGCCTTAGTCTGTATAAGAGAATGTTCAATCTGTTGAGCGATTGAGGTAAGGTCTCGAAACCCTCCTATGTATTTCACAGGGATCAGCGGCATGCGTAATTCGTCACACAAATTTTCCACCCAGATTGGCAACAGTTCCTCTTGAGAGAGTGCTAAGCTCAGGGAATATGTTAATCCCTTCTAGCGAGAAATGAAATCAGAGACTCTTTCATTCTACCTTTGCTTATAGTTTATAAGATCAAAGACTGTTGTCTTTGGCAAAGTTGAGCTGAATTAAAGGAGAAATCGTTGACGGAGATCTTCCCATCCGGTAATTGACTGGGATTTCAAGCTTGTATACCAGAAATAAGCTGGTCCTTGAAAGGTTCGCACGAAGCATCTGAGTTTCACTACTTATTTCTGCTCCGGAGTTCCCATCATAGGATCGCAACAAGACACGTAATGTGTCAAATGCTGTTCAGGATTTCCTGATCCATTGAAAATAGGGAATACATGGTTTCCAAAATTTGATGGGGGAGAGATTTAATCTACCCATTTAGGGTAAGCTTTCTTTTCTAGTTGAACCTGCACACGCTTTACTTCCATAGCTTCCAACTGAGCTGATAATGACTCAATAGTAGTTTTTAACTTTTGAGAAACATCTGGTTGAGCTTGAATCTGAATAGGTACACTGACTGGAGCTTGGATAGGTATGGCAGCTGGTACTGCAACTGATGGAAACACTTCCAATTGTTGTTTCACTTGACCCGTAGGATTAGACCTATGAGGGTGTACTGATAAAGGAGGATATTCTTGATCCATCTCAGTAGCTGCAACAAAATCCTTTGGCTGACTGACTCCAACACACTTAGGAGGAAGACTACCCTAAAGTAGTTCTGCGTTCATCCTCCTTAATTCCTTCATTTTTCCTCATGTTGCACAAATATTTTCTCTAGTGAGAGTGATTGGCCTTCTCCAGAGGAAGGATATGTAACCTAATTCTTCCACTTTCCCTTGTTTGATCCCTTTTGGAGAGGGGGGAGTGGTTTATTTGTAGTAACACCCAGATTTTGGGTAAACCTTTGATTTTGTGTATGCACACCTTCTTCATTTGTGTATGTGCGTAAAACTTCTTGAGCAGAAACCTCTTCATCTGAGTCCCCTGATTGAGCCTCATCTAGTGGATTAGCAACAACGGAATTGATGACATTGATTGATGCATAATGCATCGCATCCCTTCTATCAGCATTTTTGTGATATTGTCTCCTTCCATGTCTTTGATGAGACATTGCCTTTTGTTGATTCGATCCCTCAGGAACTTCTTGACGAACCGTAATTTGGAGAGAATCTCTTGATAATTTGGCTCTTCGTTCCTCTTTTGGATTCTTCCCCAATCGAGAAAAGACCAAATTTCTCTGAGGAGGGGGTTGATGATTTGAAAAAGTCCCTAGTCTGGTAGACTAGGGCTATTCCTGCTGTCTCTGCTCAACTCCTCGAATCCTATTTGTTGATTCCGAGGGTTGGTTTAAAAGAGTCCCCAGTCTGGGAAGATGGGGTGGCTCTTGACATGCTATTTCTGAGACTTTATTAAAAGCTCTCCTGATCTTGCAGACCTTGGTTCGGAAATAAGATGGATGCATCAATCGACATCCACTTTTATCACCCAGTTCAAAAGATCGTTGGATGATTTCTGACACTTCTGTCACTTGGTGATGTGCTTGCTCTAAACGAGAGTCCTGTTCAATATTCTCGTTTGCTTGATGCAGGAGTAATTCAACAACTTGTTCTCTTTATTCTTGATTTTGAGAGGAACTAGTTGATGCCTATTCTTGGGCATGATTTTGATTACAAACAAACCCAGGTATCCATGGCCGGCCATGGGCAATAACATTGCATGAGACCATTTTCAGCGGTCTTTGCTGATTGGAGAGCACCGTGAAATGAAGTGCTCCATGAACACCCCATCCTTTGACATGAATACTAGATGGGGAATCGGCAATTAACTGGCGCAACATTCTTAGTGCGCCAAGGCATGAACGCTGAAGGGATCTCTGCTGCTTTTCAGCCTTCGGATATCGAGAGACTGATAGAGATGCCAAGTCAATTTAGCATCATAACCCTTCAATTATCTTAACATGATTTTCATATTCTTCATAAGATAATACTTTCTTTTTCAACTGAAAAAGAGTTTTCCATATGTTGAGATGAATATCATGAATTCCATCTTCCTTCAACATTTCTGGAATGTCATACTGAGAATCAGTCAGAGTCCAAAACATGACTGGCACTTCACCATTTGCCAGTTGTTTTCTCATGTTGGGCATTTCCTCTTTATCATTTGATGAAGATTCTTCTACCTGTTTTGACCAGAGCTGGTGCTTCCTTGTTGCTTCATTGGATTCAATAGGATTGGTAGAGAAATCACTGATTAAATTAGAAGATGCATGACTTAGGGGTGGTTTAGAGAATGACCTACACCCTGGGCTATCTTCCGATTGAGAAAGTATTTCACCTGCCAGCGATGAAACATCAGACATGACTCATTTTGCATTTTCAAGTGCCTCAAGATAAGAGGGATTTCTCGGCACTGCATTGTCCACTAGAGCATTTTCCAGGAAATGTGCATCACTACTGCGAAGAGGACTTTGCAGCAAAATTCATCATCACGGGGAGTACCACCATGGTGGGTTACAACAAAAGATGAAATCTATTGTTCCTTGGTCTTCTGGCCACACAGAGGGTTCCTGTGGCTTGCATCTGAAGATGAAACTTCAAGATCGATCGGATTGTCATGAAGCAAGCCTTCATGAGGAATTGTCTGTTGAAGACCTTCGGAATTAATGTTCCCACTGTTGGGAAATGAGGGAGCAGAATCTTGAATTCCAAAAGATAACTATCTGAGGGCTTCAAGAACTCCATCATCGAGCATGGCCTTGTTACAGATTGGATCTTGATCTCTTGACTGTGATGGGCAGGTATTTTTCTTAGACTCCTTCTTACTCGCCTTGGAAACCACTTGTTGACGAAAGTGGCAGCTCTGAGTAGGTGTATGTGCCTGATCAGGAGAGATGGACAAATTAGGCTGATGATATCCACTCAAATCAGGTGTATGTTCCTAACTTGGTTGTCCGTGTGATATGGGGGAGTATGCCCCACAACCCTCTTGGACTGGAACAGATGTGTGTGTCTGTTCCGGAGTGAACTGTTGATGTGTCACTCCACTGGTAGGGATAGATTTATGTGTCTTTCCCTGAGATGCCGCTGAAGCTGTTATAATATCCTGACAGGCATCCAAGATATGAGTAGGAATTTTCTTCTGCTCTTTCACCATTGATAGAATATGCTTGGTGACTTCAGCTGCCGGAACGGGGATATACGTCCATTCCGTGCTTGGAGTAGGTGTATGTGCATGCTCCTGTCCTCCTTTTCCTGTTAGTGAATCCTGACAGTACTCAAGTGTAGGAGAAGAGAGTTGAGTCTGCCTCATGTTTGTCACCGGAGCTTTCCGACTGACTTCTCTGAATGCTACCAAGCGAGACTATTGGTAGGCTTGATCAATATTAGTAGGTTTATATGCCTGCTGATTGCACTTCGCTGAACGTGGTTGACGAGATCCATCATATGTAGTTAAACGAGCCTGCTGACTAGCTGGTGATGTATAAACAGGTGTATGTTCCTGCCTATAGTACTCCGCCGGAATTTCCTGGTGGGATTGGTGTGATGCTGCCAGATGAGTCTGCTAGACAGCAGATTTAAAACGAGCAGGTGTGTGTGCCTGCTTGTTTCTTTCCACAAAGTTAGGTTGGTGTACTTCTCCGGAGATGGCAGAGATGAGAACCTGCTCACTGTTAACCGGATTTTGCCTCTGGAGATTCGTCTTGCCTACTCGGGTTCGAGGAACCTGAGCTGAACACCTGGAATCGGTACCCTCATCATGTTGAGGGCGCACTGTCGCACGAGCCTGGCGGCGATTGTTGGTGGGAGCCCTCGGGAAGGACCCCTGTCTTCTTGAATTAAGGCCCTGAGGGACCTGCTCATTCACCTCCCCAGAATAAGGGAGTGAATGGTGATTGCGTTCCAGGGATAATGACCCGAAACGGTTGGAGACGGTGGTTGGAACCGCCTTCTTCTTGATCACTAGTTGTCGTTTTCCAGACGACCAGTGTGAGTTGTTCAATAGGAGGTATTTTCAGGCAGCCTACAGAGTTGGGATGGTACCATGTTGATGGTACTCCTTAACCAGTGCATTTAATACCCATCATTGAAGATGCTGAGTAGGTGATATCGTCCTCAGAGCGGACGACGATCCAGCAGGAGTAGCAGCAGTGGCATTCGCAACAGCGGTATTCACAGGTGTGAACTTGAGAGCAACCATTTCTTAGAATGCAAAGAATCTTGGGAAAGAGTGCCTGTTTGATATGATAGACGTAATCAAGATAAAGTCATCCACTATATCTTTTGGATGAGCACATATGTCAATGATTTTTTTTGTTGTCCCTCTCATTGAGTTTTAAATAGGGGCCTAACAAATAAGAAAAACATTATTTTAACTTGGTTAAGGATTCACGTCGGGTTCACCATTTTTTTTCCCTCGGAATTTGGGGATGACCTCCTTGATTTAAGGTTCAAACATTCCAATCGGTTTCTAATAGGTTTGTTCGTAGAACCATAAACATCCAATGATTCCATATCCATTTGGACCTACTTTCCAAAGGTAGGCGCTCATTAGTTTGTGGACTGATGAGGCTTATAAATTTGCATTGGTCGAGAGGATGGGAGGTCGGACTCATCACACCTTTTTTAGGGGAATTATTGTCTACTCCGGGACTCTCTTTATAGATTTAAGTTATGTTCGTGAATCCTTATTACATTGCCATGTATAAAATGAGTTTTCCTTCAGATCTGACAATCAATGATTTATATGTAGGAAATTTAGAGAATCTTTTATATGTATTCAAGGTTCTTAATTGATAGAGAATCATCTGTATTGGTTAGAGATTCTTAGTCAATGGTATCCTTTGATATATAAAAGTCTCTTGGTCATTATGATGACCATACTGGTAGCCACTCAATGGGGAACTTGAAGTTTATTGTCATTCAGGACATAAATTATTTCAAAGTTGGGATTGTACCCGCAGATGGGCTTCCTACGTATCCTTTATTTTGGAAAAGGAATCAGAACCCACATAGTTCAAGTAAGGGAGTATGATGTTTATGATTGATGGCTCAAAGAAGGATGTCATAATTACTTTTACACTCTAAGATCACGTGAGTCATGCTCGGTGTGAGAAACAAGAGGTATTGGTAAAAATCAGACAATTGTGCCATGAAAGATTCAATCATAAGAAATAATGTGGGGCTTATGTATGTATGACTACCCAGATAAATAAAGATTAGGATTTACTTCAGGGAAGAAATCCAGGAACAGGGTCCATAAAGGTATATGTGCTTCATGGAGATTTGAATACTCTAACTTGGGGCTTACTCCTGAAAAGGGGGCCCAAATTAGGAGAGGACTTATGATTGGGTTTTAATCTTGAGAAGGAATCCCAGATCAAAGGTAAATTAGGACTGGTTAAGAGAAATTAATACTGGGGATTACTCCTAAGAAGGAGGCCCAAGTTAAGGGACTTGAAAAAATTAAGGGACTTGGGGCTTACTCATGAAGAGGATGCCCATATTTGAGACTGGGGCTTACTCCTGAAAAGGAATCCCAGGTTAAGAGAATTATGGTTGGGGCTTACTCCTAAGGAGGATTTCCATATTTGAGATTGGGGCTTACTCCTAAAGAGGATGCCCATATTTGAGACCGGGGCTTACTCTTGAAAAGGAGGCCCAGGTTAATGAGTACTTGGGACTTATTCCTAAGAAGGATTCCCATATTTGAGAATTATTACTGGGGATTACTTTTGAAAAGGAGGCACAGGTTAAGAGAATTATGGTTGGGGCTTACTCCTAAGGAGGATTCCCAGATTAGGGGACTTGGGGCTTAATCCTAAAGAGGATTCCTAGATTTGAGAATTATGACTAGGGCTTATTCCTAAAAAGGATTCCCAGGTTAAGGGGTTCTCTCATCTTAAAGGATGAGGTTGAATGAATGAAATATCAATATTTAGTGACATAAATATGTGTAAATCACTAGGTTTTGTGAGATATTCCACAGAGTTCCTTTCAGATAAGGAAGTAAAATCAAGAAATCATTCCATAAATGGCTTTGAAGAGTGTCTTGAAGACTGAATCTTGAGTAGGAGAGGTGGAATGTCATAAGAAGGGTTAAATGGGCAAGAAAGGCACCCAAAAAGGTAGGGGAACACAAGTCCTGGCAGGCGCGCAAGTACTACGTGGGCGCGCAAGTCCTAGTCGCGCAGGTATACCTGCGCGACACATGGGTACTTGCGTGATTGTTAACCAGTAGGGTAACACTTGGGCGATCCTTGACTAAAGCCTTTAGAATTATCCTGAGGTACTTCCAGAAGAGAGGCGCGCAAGTTTTGGTGAGGAAGTAGGGCGGCGATCAAGTATGTTCATTTCCCTTAAGGGTATAACACCTTAGGCACACAAGTGTTAGTGAATTCTAACACTTAGACCTTACTCCTCTTGTTTAGACCTTCCATTCTAAGTAAAGAATTACCTTAGAAGTTTTCGGAAGACCTGAAGAAGAGACTTGGGCGTTCAGAGCTCTAAATCTGAATTCTGGAAAAAATTCCTTTTCAAATGGGGGGCCCACAGGGTCTATTTATAGGCTGGAGAAGAGCCCGAGCGGTTATCACTTAGGGCATGCAATTCACTTGCGCGACCATTAGGTGTAGCACAAGTAGACTTGCGTGACAGTGATGGAACTTTCGCGGCGCATGTGCTTTTGAAGCCTTGTTCATGCCTTTGTCTATTTTTGATGTTTTCTTCAAAGGCTGAATCAATTTGTGCCAAGTCATTTCCCTTTACATTCCTTTGGGCTCTGTGATGAAAAGAAGCGTCAACAATAGGATATTTTATATTTATTATTTTGGTAAATATTTATCAAGAAGCTCGAACGGTAGTGTTACGACCCTAATTTTCTCATCTTGATACCTTGGAATAATTTAAAATATATTTTTTGGGATGAGTCACTATGCTAGAATGGAAATACATGTTCTATAGAGTCTTGATAATACTTTAATAAAAATATTATTTTATTTAAAACCTGTAAGAGTGTATCTTTGATGAGATGATTATATCTCTTAAACATAGTGTAGATGGGAAACTAACACCATTATTGGTTCTATAATGGTGGATTTTCCCAAGATGGTGTGATTTAATTTCGTATCAGGATGCTTGAGTGTTTGTAGTCATTGGTGAATTAATTAATTTAATTAATTAAGTGAATTATTATTGGTGAAACCCTAGGTGATCCTCTATACTAACTATGTTATATAGTATCTTAAGATTAGACTCTCTTTCTTGACATAAACCTATATATATGGAGATAATAAGGATGGATCTTTATGGATATGACATCAATTCTTGGAACACAATTGGATCACATGGACGAATGATACCTTGACTTTGACAATGGCTGCAAGTGTTATTCACTAACAAACAATCTTTTTTCGAGGTAGGGAATATTATTCTATCTCTTTGACCCATTATTCATGATTCCAATATTTTATTTATTTTTTTTCTAGATCAATAAAGTTGGGTTGATTATTCATCATTTATTCATAATTATTTATTAACTCTTTGTTCCTAAAATATTTTACAACCTCGTCGTAATTATGAAAATTCCTATTCTTGAAGGTACCAAGGATTTCTAGAGTCAAGTTGTTTAATTAAAAACTTTGTTATTATTTTTTCATATACATTGATCCCCACTATTGGTGGTTGGGTGGTATGGGTTTTGGGTGGGTAACGGGTAGGTTACAGGGTCAAGTCCTTAGGCATGAAATTTTACTACAATTTTTCCTATGTTGTGTTCCATGGTGGAAGATGTAATTAAACTTATATTAATTTAAAAGGGATTACTATGAAATATTATCTATTAAATTATATCTATCTCATATATTTCTCTCTCCCCACTCTCACATCCTACTCTTCCACTCATTGTGATGAAGGACTATAGACCCCTAGCGATGGATGGTGGCAACGAATGAGGTGAGTCACACGAGTCAAGTTTGGGGATATGGTTGTATGGTTCTATTCAAGATGGGTTTTAATGAGAGGAGTAGGTTGATGTTGGTCAAACAACAGTGAAATCTTATAGTGTTGTGCTATGTGTATGGGAGAACTAGGTAGTCGACAGTGTGGCCTCAAGGCAGTTGACGGCATGGCTCCGACCACTGATGACACCATAAGGAGTCTAACATGTGATGAGGGGAGGCTTTGTGATTAAGGGAAATTCATGTGAATGGAGAGGCCACATGAGAGTAGTTTGGATAGGGTTACCTTAATAGGACCATGTGAATAGGGTATGTTACATGAGTTATATATATATATTTTTTTGAAAAAAAATATATTAATAAAGTAAACCAGGGTTAATTTTTTTGAAAAAATAAGAAGGAAATTAATTATCCACCTTGATTCCTATTGGATAAGTATAAATTGTGTTAATTTGGATAAGGATACTTCATTTTCTACTCATCCACCTAGATTGATGACATGGAAAACACAGTTAAAGGTATTATCACTGAAAATTACTTTCACCTTAAAAATAGAAGAAATGTGTTTTCGGTGGTAATGCCTTTCACCCAACCCCTATAAAAATCCACCCCCTTCATCACTCAAAATTTTCATACCACTCTCTAAACATCACCCCCTATCTCCATGTTTCTTTTGGTTTTTTATATGTAAATACCCCGACCCCATTAGTCTGAAGTTGATGTCTTACTTAATTACATTGGTACTGTGGACAAGATATTGCATCCCAAAGGACTGAATAGTTTAGTAGATTTGGAAACACACATAATCTCCTAGATTATACATATAATTCATTCATAATATATATCTTTGTATCATAATGAAAAATAAAATATAATAAAGGGGTGATCTCAGATTCTCAGTAAGGGTAAGAAATATAATGGAAGATATCATAAACATAGACAATAAGTCAAAGTGAATAACTAACAACACATGCCATTAAAACATAATATTAATAATAATATGTCTTAAATAAAATATGATCAAATAATTCTATATAAATAATCCCATGAGCTAGAAAACTTATCAAAGAAAATTATACTAAATGAATAATCAAATGGAAAAAAATAAAAAATAACATAATGATTGAATGCCTAATGATGGACATTTAAAAAATATCATCGAGTCCTCATCCATGACATCTAAAAATAATTGGTTAATGCCTCATCTAAAACCATATATGAAAATAAATGGGAAAGGCCTTGACCAAGTCCATATATGGTTTGTATCATGAGACCTACCGATGCATCGAGGGAATATGGTGGGCCCCTCCCATCACTTACTAAGTCAAATTAATTACTAATATGAATGGGTTGAAACATAAACAACATATATATATGAAATATAAATAATTATCCCCAGTCAGTCAACATAGTCACTAACCATTTTGAGTAATATGGTGAATGGTATCAAAATTGCACATCCACAGTCAAAATGATCATAAACCATATAATAAAATATGGTATATAATATCATAAAATATCAATCCCAATTAATCATAATATTAAATATAGTGTTTTGAAATAAATGAATACACTCTAATAAAATCATTGAGGAATTCATGAGAGAAATACCTTTTTTACTTTCGAAATAAGAGTTCTTTTAGAAAATAATTTGAATTTGTCATAAAATCATATTATAAACATGTATATACCAGAAAATAAAAGTTAGGTACAATTAAATTATGTTTGAGGCATAAATTATATCCAACATGTAAAAATATTTTTAAGAAATTTTATAACTAGGCCACTTTAGTGCGGTTTAAGAGAAAATATAAGAGTCTTTAAAATAGAAAAACTCATAATTATTTGTATAATACCAAAAATGAACAAAGATAGTTTTTAATGAAAAAATAGTTATTTTATAAAAATAATGGTGTCTTAAAATAGATTATGGATACTACTTGAAAATGGGTAAGAAATTGGGAAGTTCCCTTTAATCGGGCTTGCTTAACTGGAAGAATTGAAAATAGACCCTTATAAACATGTATTTCCCCATAAAAGAAAGATAGAATAATTTGGATACATGATTTTGGAACATATAAACAGAATTTATGATAAGTATTTAAAAATAAATAAGAATTAAATAGGGTTAATGAGAGATAAATCGTAACCCGAATGAAAAATGGGTGTTCGGGAAGAGACTATTACCACTTTGTAATCAATCAAATCATATGCCCCATAAAATTAATAATAATAAAATGAAGAATTTAATTCCATAAATATAAATATATTAATGATATTATACCTCAAAGTTAAGTATACATACACCACACATAATAAATAGTGGTGAATAATGCATATCTCACAAAAATAAAAGTGAGATAAGAAAACTCTTACCTTATGTCTGAACATGTTCTTCACTTGTACTTAATGTCCTAGATAATGAAATTAGATTCATTAATAATTAAATTAATAACCTATTAAGAACATATTTGGTTTATTATAATTTTATTAAGTTCATTTATATCCTTTTTGATGAGTTATAAGATTAAATTTCTTCATTCGGGGGTATTTGTTACTTGGTTTTCATGATTAGTTCACTTGTATACATGTATGAAAGATCATGTGAAATGAGAATAGTTATCCAGAATTTAAGGAATATATTATCAATAAATATAAATAATATTTAATGGTATTATATATCATTTTTTTAATATATGAGGATGATTCATTAGATAAAGCATTAATGGAAACCATTTATATTATTTTGGTGTTTTTTTCGATCATTGCGAACTTGTTTTGTATTATGAATTAATATTACATATATATATATATAATGGTTTTTGAACATTTAATAAGTTTTATTACATATATTAAAGTCTGGTTTAACTATAAAAATTGGTTTATTATCATACTTGAAGGTGTAATTGAAAAACTAAAATTCATAGTCCATGAATGTGGTAAATCGGTACCTCACTGATGGTGTTTTCATTTTTAGAATAAAAAAGGGTAAGAGAAGAGAATTTATGGTTGATATACCATTAACATAATAAAATTATAGTATATAAAATATAATAGAATTATCATTTCACTTTGGATATGGTATGTCAGTTAAGGATAAGAAAAGAAAAAAAATGAAAGAGAGAGAAAAGGTTTTACCTCTTGAGTATTGCCTCCTTGAGAACCTCCTTAAGGGGCTTGAAAATGGTCTTTTAGTGAGACCAGAAAAACAAGAACATAAGAGAGAGATTTGGAAGAATAAATTGGAATAATATAATCAATAATAAAGTATTTTTAGGTGTGAGGAGAAGTGGTGGGGAGGGGTGGTATTTAGAGTGGAAGAGAGGGGTCTTTTTTGATTATTTAATTCATTTGTTTATTATTTTGGCTCAAGAATATGAATAGTGTTGGTTATTTTCACTAAATATAGTAAATATTTCATGTGTATTGGAACCAATGGGTTATTACCTCATCCATACATCATCTATGAATTAATAATTCATTTATTTATTTATAATGTTAAACACCGTAAATTGTTGTATTTCACTATTCACCAAAATTTCAACTATTTTAGAAAAATACCACAAATTCAACCAAACCATTTTTATACATATATAATTTAAAAATTGACTAAATTTTATGAAAATAATTTTCTAATTATGAGAAATTTAATTTTTAAATAAAATAATCATTTAATCGAAAAATACATATTTTAAAATTATAACTGATTTTATGACACTTTCAAAAATTAATTAAGGTCTCATAAAATTATCTTATAATCATAATACAAAAAAATATTAATTTATGAATCTATTTAATGAAAATAAATTTTATTTTAAATAATTATTTTAATTTTTGAATTGTGAATATGTAGGACCCCATGACACCCTGAGAGGGGAGGGGTGAATCAGGGTGTCAACTTTTTCTTTTAAAAACAAGGATCTTGTTCCCTCGTTGGTAGGAACTAGTTAAACTTGTATGATGAATATGATCAGCAATGAAACATTCACATGCAGAGATATTACACAACAATTTTTACTTGGTTCACCGCTAAGGGCTGCGTCCAAGGAGCATACGCCGACAAGTTTTCGGTCGTACCAAATTCCACTAATCTTCACTAGTTGTGGATTACAATGGTTCGGGAACAATCACTTTGTCCGAGGCTCACTTCCTTTACAAAGGTTCAGGGATAGCTCACTGCTTCCCTCGGGTCACTCCTGTTGACTCCCCCTGGCTCACTGCCCTTGGTGAAGTCACACTCAGTTTATAGACGTGAAGGTCTCTTCATCATTACAAAAAGAATGCATCCTCTGTTGAATGTAGATGCTCTGTTGAAGTCCAACTTTCACATGTATACTAATCCCACTTTGCACCGAAGGTATCGGGAAATCTTCTAGTTTTCGTGCAGCTCCAAAACGACCGGCGTACAACAACCTCACCTGGCGCGCTTCTCCAAGACCGGCACGCAAGTTTCAAGAACAGCGCGCAAGTCACTAGCATGGTACAAAATCGGCGTGTAGGTGACACCAACACACTTGCGTGACACTTCCTCCTTCAACTCCAAACTTGCGCGACTCTGCACCTTTAACTCCCAAACCGCCTTGGTCACGCAGCCAACAACAGACGCGTAGCCTTTACTTGTGCGACCCAACTACCAATTGCATGACTCAACCACTTGCGTGATGAGAGCTCAAAAAATCTCTAAGTCTTGAACTTAGTTTCAAATGAGGTGGGTTAGTCCTCTATTTATAGGCAAACTGGACCCCTTGCGTGGTGGCACGCAAGTGTCCTCACGGTGCGCAAGTCCCAGCGCGTAGTTCCAACCGCCCAAGCCTCTGTTGCACAACTCACTTGTGTGACACAACCAATACTTGTGCGACCTACTTTCCTTTGCCATATTTTAAAGTTCGTATCATGAAGAACAATAGGCGTGCAACTTTCCAGCCTCCTAGACATCGACGCGCAAGTCCTTTCTCGGCGCGCAAGTCACTTGCGCGACCAGCCCAATACTTGTGAGACCCTTATCCCTTTTTCATTTTTCCATGTTCTGATAATGAAAAACAAATGGCACGCAAGTTTCCTCTCCTTCAAGTACACGGTGCGCAAGTCTCTTTTCCAAAAATACTTTTCTCCATTTGTCGATTTTCAGGCTCAAAAATTTGGCAAACACTGGGAAACGGCGCCACCTTCAATACTGTTGTCTGCTTGAATTGTATGATCACTTTGCTGGTTCACATTCTGAACTTCCACTGAGGATTTTTGACAAACACAAACCATACTCTAATTCATGCATATAAGACCATGGTTCCAATAGAATAAACATTTATGTTTCAAAAAAATGCTAATAGTTAATTTTTCATTTTTCAAACATTTATTTACTTATTCCATGATATAAATATATTATATTTTCATCCATAAGATACATAAAATTTATTTAAACTTTTATAGGTGAGTTATAATTCAAATGAAAAATTCACTATTAATATAACAAAATTGACAGTTTAATAAAAATCAGAATTTTTCACTATTCACTGGAAAATAAATATTTTCATAAAAAAACCAAAATTTCACCCTAAGATAATTTTAACCTTAAAGTTTTACAAATGAATTTTTTTTAATATATTCTATAAAAGTTTCAAAATATAGTTTTAAAACAAGTGGACCATTAAAAGGTGATATAATTGCCTTTAGAAAAAAATATCATTTTAATGCATAAAAATGGATTCATTATTATCTTATGAGTATAAAATAAATTGGATGAATGTAAAAACATTTGATCAAATATATAATAGATAAATTTAATAATTTGGTTAATACTATTCATTCCCTCCAATTTAACAGCTAGGTTATAACTGTCGTTTTAAAATAATGATATTTAATTGTATATCATTATTTTCTTAAGAATGGTGTTGTGTGAAACCTATGTTATCTAAGAAATTATATTTCAAAAGAGACATACCATAAAATTTTGGGGAGTTAAATTCTCCCCACTTTCAATAAATATCATCCTCATAATTTTAAATTTTAATTCAAAAATCAAAGGTTGATGTTTCAAAATTCTTTTGTGGGAAACGCAAATAAAAAAATAGGGTTTATAAAATATCCTCTTAATAAGATGGAAAAGGAAATTTGAAGGTCACCAAAAAACTAGGATTTCAGGTAAAAACTCATTAGTGTAAATTGATGACATGTACATGGAATTAAAATATAACTATCAAGTTTTAATGGATAGTGATAGATAATATGGTCATTAGAAAGTATACCATCACAAAAATGTAAATTTGCGATTGGTTAAAAGACCATTGATTTATCAGAAATAAATGTGATCAGATGAAGTTTTTGTTCCAAAATACATTACCTAGAGTTGAGGGTTTCTTTTACTATCCTGAGAATAATTTGAAAAAAAAAATAAACATACTTGATTAATTTCCATGTCATAATATCATCCTTTGGTTGTCATTCGATCTATCTTCTCTTCATTTCTTAAACCAAAATATGGATATTAAAGATGAATTTTTATGCATGAAGTATTTTGATCAAACAATATATAATAAATTCCTTAAGCCTTTAAATTTTTACTAAAACCAAAAATGATAGCACAGTTTATCCATTATGATAAATCATTCTTTAATATTAATCGATTATATCCTTAATCCATTCCATAAGTAGTTAACCTTAAGAACCATTAAAAATATGTCTATACAAATTCAAAGACCAAAGATTTATAAAAAAGGTTACCTAACATCAAATTTTACCCAAAACAAAAAAAATGAATCTCATATTTTCACATACTAAATATTTTAATACCTTTATCACCTTTAAACATTAATAAAAACATGCATACTTCAAAAAATAAAATCTCATGTCGTCTATAAATCCAAACATTTAATAATTTTAGGATGACATAAACCATTAGATCACTAACCACCTTTATGTTCACCAATACTATCCTATAAACATATATTTATTATTATATCAACATCAAGCACACATTTAAGGTCATTTTCCTTGTTCATGTGTTTTTAAAAAGATCAATATACAATAAAATCACATCTCTTGATTATTGGTGTTATTCATCACATGCTTCCAATTCTTTAAAGAAAAATTACTAGAGTACAATCCTTATATATATCATGATTCTTATAACCCAATAATTATTGATAAAACATAATTCTTGAATCCAAACATAGTAATATTAATCATTTCTCTTCGTTTGGGGTAGTATCATAAGAATGATCATAATCCATTATCCTTTTTAGGGTACAATCCTTTGATTCTTAAGACATTGATTTGTATAGTGTCTCCTCTCCTTGTAGTTGAATAATTTCACTTTGAAAATATTTTTCTTACCCTTTCAATCATAATACTGTTTTCCTTTATCTCCACACTTATAGAAAACCCCCATTCCTTTTGAGAAATTACCAGGGTGTTTCTTTCCATAATTATCACATGTGGGAAAATACTTCTTTCTCTTCTTCCCTTTATCTATATTTTTCCTAGAAGTACTCTTGTTCTCATTTTCCCTCCAAATCCACAATACTTAGAGAATTATATATTTGCCTCTTTATCATATGATATTATGTATTCATATGATGAGAATGTTTGGGAGACTTGTTCCCTTCTAAATATTGGCCTAGGACAATAAAATACTTGAACTATGTTACTCTTTGGATCACGTGAATTGATGAAGTTCCCATTCATTCTACTTGGAACCATTTATAAATAAAAAAATACACTATATTAGGTCATGTCACTATGTATAATCTCAAAACCAGTGAAATAATTAACATAAATTGAAAAAATATATGAATAGAAAATCTCATAAACATGGTTTCTTTGGGATGTTCTTCTATAGTTACACTCAAATTATATAATAGGGTTAAGTTATCTAATCTTTGTATTCCTAAATCTAGTTTCCAAATTATATAATAAACTTGTTCTGATACCAACTATAAAGACCCTAACCCCAATAGCCCATAGTTGGTGCCTTACTTAATTACATTGCTAATATGAATAAGAGATCACATCCCCAAGTACCGAATAGTTTAGCAGATTTGGAAAATCAGAAAAAAAAACATAATTTTTACATTACAACTTTGAATGTAAAAAAAATAAAAACTCTATTTGAAACACCCATAAACTTTTATATTATCCCCGCAAGTCATTCATAATATACATCCCTGCATCCTGGGAAAAAATAAAACATAAGAAAGGGGTGAGAGCATATGCTCAGTAAGGGTAAGCAATACAGTGGAATATATCATAAAAATAAAAAATAAGAAAAGGTGAATAAATAAAAACACATTCCATTAAAAAATAATCTTAAGAATAATATGGTCAGAATAAAATATAATCAAATAATTCTATATAAATAATACCATGATCTATAAAACATGTCCAAGGAAATTATACTAACCGAATAATCACATAGAAAATAATAAAAAATATCATAATGATGTAATTAATAATTATGGACATTTGCAACATACCATAGATGCCTCATCAAATACATCTAAAAATAAATGGTTAAGGCCTCATCCAAATCCATATATGAAAATAAATGAGAAAGGCCTCAACCAAGTCCATAACTGGTTTCTCTCATGAGACCTACTGATATATCGAGGGGATATAGAAGGACTCTACGATCATTTACTAAGTCTAATTAATTCCTCATATGAATGGGGTGAAACATAAACAACATACACATATGAAATGTAGTTAACTTTTCTAAATTAGTAAATATAATCACATACCATTCTGAGTAATATGGTGAATGGTATCAAAATAACACATCCACAATAAAACTGATAATAAACCATTTAATAAAATATGTTATATGATATCATAAAATATAAATCCAAATTAAGAATAAGATTCAAAATAGTGTGTTGAAATAAATGAAAATACTCTAACAAAATCATCGAGGAATTATTTAAAGAAATACCCTTTTACTTTAGAAAGAAGAGTTATTTTGGAAAATTGTTTGTATTTGTCATAAAATGAGATTATAAACATGTATATACTAGAAAGGAATAGGTAAGGAAAATGAAATTATTTTTTTGGAATAAATGATGTCCAACATGTAAAAATAGTTTTTAAGAAACTTTAGAATTGGGCCACTTCAGTACGGTTTAAGAGAAAATATAAAAGACTCTTTAAAACTAAAAAAGTAATAATTGTTTGTATAAAACCAAAAATGAAAAAAGATTGTTTTTCATGAAAAAAATAGTGATTTTATAAAAATAATGTTTTCTTAAAATATATTATGGATGTTACTTGATAATGGGTAAGAATTTTGGAAGTACTCTTTAATTGGGTTTGCTTAACGGGAAGAATTGAAAAGGGATCCTTATAAAACATATCTTTCTCCATAAAAGAAAGTTAAAATGATTAAGATACATGATTTTAGAAAAATATACATAAAATTTATAATATTTATATAAAAATAAATAATAATTACATTAGGTTAATGAGAGAGAAAGTGTAACCCAAATGAAAAATTGAGGTTCGGGAAGAAACCCTTACCACCTTGTAATCAATCGAATTGTATGCCCCATAAAATTAATAATCATAAAATGAAACATTGAATACCATGAATATAAATATATTCATGATATTATATATTAAAGGTAAGTATATATACACCAAAAACAAGAAATAGTTGTGAGTAGTGCATATCTCATAGAAATAAAAGTGAGATGAGAAAACCTTTACCTTATGTCTGAAGGTGTTCTGAACTTATACTTGATATCCTGCATAATAAAATTAGATTAATTAATAATTTAATTAAAATATGATTAAAAATTTATTTTATTTATTATAATTTTATTAAGTTCATTTATGGACTTTTTGAGTAGTTATAAGATTCAATTTCATCATTCGGGGGTGTTCGCTTCTTGGTTTTTATGATTGGATCACATGCATACATGTATGAAATATAATGTAAAAAGAAAATAGTTATCCAAAATTGAAAGAATGTGTTATTAATTAAATTTATGAATATTTAATGGTATTATATATCATTTTTTTTAGATATCATGATGATTCATTAGATAAACCGTTAATGATAACCATTTAGATTATTTTGGCATTTTTTCAATCATCACGTACTAGTTTTGTCTTATGAATTGATATTATGTATATATACTAGTTACAGAACATTAAATATGTTTTATTAAATATAATAAAGTTTGTTTTAATGATGAATTTTTTTTATGACCATCCTTGAAGGTATAATTGAAAAATGAAAATTCATTGTCCACGAAGGCAGTAAATTGGCACCTCACAGACGATGTTTTCATTTTTAGAATAAAAGGGGGAGAGAGGAGAATTGATTGTTGATATACCATTAACATATTAAAATTATAGTATATAAAATATACTAGATTTATTATGTCACTTTGTATAGGGGAGGTGAGATAAAGATAATAAAATAAAAGAAATTGGAAGAGATGGAGAGAAGGTTTTACCTCTTGAGTGTCGCCTCCTTTAGAACCTCCTTAAGGGACTTAGAAATGGCCTTTTGTGTGAACATAAAGACCAAAACGTAAGGGGGAGGTTTGGTAGAGGAAATGGTTAGAATATAAGGAATATTTAATACTTTGGAGGTGTGTGGATACGGGGTGTTGATGGTGGTATTTATAGTGAAGGAGAGGGGTGTTTTTTTATTATTTAATTCATTTATTTATTATTTTGCCTCAAGACTATGAATAGTGTTGGTTCTTATGACTAAATATAGTAAATATTGAATGTTAGTAAGAAAAAATGGGTTATTATCTCATCCATACATCATTAATGACTCAATAATTCATTTATTTACTTATCATGTTAAATACTGTAAATTACAGTATTTCACTATTCACCAAAATTTCAACTATTTTATAAAAATCCAAAAAATTAACCCTAATAATTTTTCAACTTGTAGAATTGAAAAATGGAATCATTTTATGAAAGTAATTTTCTAATTATTTTAAATTTAATTTTTAAATAAAATCAGCATTTACTCAAAAAATGCATATTTTAAATTTATAACTGATTTTATGACCCTTTCAAAAATTAATTAAGGTCTCATAAAATTATATTATAATCACAAGACAAAAAAATATTAATTTATTAATATATTTCATGAAAATAAATTTAATTTTAAATAATTATTTTAATTATAAAATTGTGAATAAACATTTTTGTTTAACAAAAATACTAATAATTAATTTATCATTTTTCAAACATCTATTTACTTATTCCATGATGTAAATATATTATATTTTCATTCAAAATATAACTAAATTTTATTTATAATTTTATATGTGAAATCTAATTTAAATCATAAATATAATTTTAATATAATGAAATTAATAATTTAATAAAAATCAGTATTTTTCACTGTTCATTGGAAATCAAATATTTTAAAAAAAATACTATAATTTGACCCTAAGATAATTTTGAAATTATTATTTTAAAAATTAAGTTTATTTTCTTCAATATAATTTATAAAAGTGTAAAAAATTATTTTTAAAACAAGTGCGCCATTAAAAGACGGTAAGCTGCCTTTTGAAAAAATATAGTATTTTAATACGTAAAATTAGATTCATTCTTATCTTCTGATTATAAAATAATTTTGATTAATGTAAAAACATTAGATCAAATATATAATATATAAATTTTATAATTCGGTTAATACCATTCATTTAATCAATTTTAACACCTATGTTATCACAATTGTTTTAAAATTATGATATTTAATTGTATATCACTATTCGTTTAAGTTTGGTGTTGTATGAAACATATTCTATATAAAAAATTAAATTTAAAAATAGAAATTCCATAAAATATTGGGTTGTTACACGATCCCTTAGGTGTGAATTTTTTTTGTGCTAAAAGAAGTTCGGGATTTGTGAAACATCATTTAAAGGTATGTTTTCTAATTTATTTTAAAGTTAATTATTTATTTAGTTTTTTATTTTTTAGTTAGTTTTAATTATTTTAATTATTTATTTTTTTAGTTAGTTAGATATAGTTCATCAATAATAGATAAAATTAGTAATTAAATTGATATTATTTAATTATTAGTAGCTAGTTATTAATTTATAATTAGTCTTAGTAATAAAAAATTATTAAAAAATTATTATTATGTTGTATGAATTAGTAGTTTTAAATTTTAGTGAAATAATTAATAACTAGATGATAATTAATGAATTAATAATTATTAAATTCAAATTTAATAATAAATAAATTATAATTAATTACACGGTAATTAGTAAATAATATTAATTATATGATGAATAAATATTTGTGAAATAATGATTAACTAAAAAATAACTGATAATTAACTATTAAATTAGTAATATTTAACAAATTATTACCGAATTATTAAGTAATTATTAACTTAGGATTAATTATTGATTACATAATGATTAACTAAAGATCAATTAATGATTAACAATTTAATTACTAATAATGAAGTAATGTTTAACCAATATTTTAATAATGTTGAACTACTAATTACCTATTAATTAAGTATAAATTAAAACATAAATAACTATTAAATATAAAATTATTAACCAATAATTAACTCATGTTAAAGTAATGATTAAATATTTATTAATTAAGGATAAAATTATGAATAAATAATGATTAGTCAATTACTAACATTGGATTAATTTAGGATTAACTCGAGATGAATCAATGAATAACTAGTTATGAACTAATATTAACTAATGATTACGTAGTAGACAATTAATGATTATTAATTAATAATTAACTATAAACTAACTACTTAAAAAATATTACTTAACTAAAGATTAATGAGTTATTAACCAGTGATTAACGAATGATTAAGAAATGATTAACTTGGAATTAACTAATGTTTTACTAATGATTATGTGATGATTAAATAAGGAATAAATAATGATTAACTAATTATTATCTATTAAATAACTATAAACTAACTACTTAATAACTATTAATTAATGAATTTTTTACGACTTACTAACAAATAATTAACTAATGATTAATGAGTGATTAAATAATGATTAATCAATCATTAAGGAATGATTAATAAATCATTAAGGAATAATTAATCAATCGTTAAGGAGTGATTAACTTAGGATTAACTATAGATGAAGTAATGATTAACCAATAATTAATGATTAACTATTAATTAACTATATAATAACTACTTAAAAATTATTAATTAATGAATGTTTGACAAATGATTAATGAGTGATTAACAATTTATTAACGAATGATTAAGGAATTATTAACTTAGGATTAAGTAATGATTAAATTAGGATTAAGTAATGCTTAACTAATAATTAATACTTTATTGATGAATAACTAAGAATTAACTAATGATTAAATAATGATTAATTAATTATTAAATATTAATTAATTAATGATTACCTCTTAGTTAACTATTATTTACCAATTAATTAACTAAAAACTAATTACTTAATAAATATTAACTAATAAATTATTAATGAATGATTAACTAATTATTAACAAGTAATTATAGAATGATTAAGCAATGATTAACTTGGGATTAACTAATTCTTGAATAAAGAATAAGTAATGATTAATTAATAATTAATTAATGATTAACTGAGGATTAAATAATTTTTATCTACTTATTATCTTCAGATTAACAATGGATTAACATAGAACCAAAGAGGGATAATTGTATGAGAAAGAGGCCTAACTACACACATGAATTGTCACTCCTATGGGATTTTCTTTATACGATTCATACCTTTGGGAAGATTAAATTTTTTACTTTGAGACATTAGTGTCATTTTTGAGGTTATAAGAAAACATTTTAAAATTTCAGTAAAGTAAATATTTTGTGGTTATTTGAGAAATTAAATCTCTGCCTAGATACTATAAGTGGATGTGACTCTGGCATAGATATACCTAGGGGTAATAACCCTGAAATGGGTGTATTTGGATTTGACTTGAGTGAAAACCTAATGCATGAAAATAGGCCTTACTACACACCTAGTTTTACACACATGGGAGATATACTTCAAATGATTTTTATTATCTATATTAACTACTGAATATACCTTTAGAAAGGATAAAATTGGTACTAAAAAAATTAGTGTCATTATTGAGGATATAAGATGAAATTCTAAAATTTTAGTAAAGTAAGTATTGTGTTGTTATCTAAGAAATTTAATCTATGTATGGATGCTAAAAGTGGATGTGGCTCTAGAAAAGATGTACCTAGGGGTAATAACCACGAAAAGTGAGTATTGGGATTTCACTCGAGTGTAACCTAATGCATAAAAATGGGCCTTGTTGCACACTTGATTTGACACTCCTAGAGGATATGATTTATAAGATTCACATTCTCTTTATAAACTATATAACATACCTTTAAGAAGATTAAAATTTTAACTACGAAACATTAATGTCATATTTGAGTATATTATAAGAGATTCTAAAATTTTGATAAAGTAAGGATTATGTGGTTAATGATACATGATTATTCCTCAAGGTAAATATTATTTACACTATAGTAATCTTGATTAAAAATCATTTTTCACATATATAATCATGTTTTCCTATGTCTACTACTATAGAGAAATTATTCAAATCAAGAAAGTAACTTCATATAATAAACAACTAGAAGTAATGGATAAGGAATATGATTGTTTCACCCTAAGAGAATTTCTGGATAAAATCCATGGTCTATTAAATTTGATACATGATCTGGAGATTTAGACTATTAGTTACACACATATTCAATTCTAGGATCGACTATGGAATCTAACTCGTCTATTGGTTGATGTTGAGGATTGTGTCCAAGAAACAACTTTATTTAACCAATAGTATAATGATTCCATGATGGAGTTGTATGTGGAGGTTTTTACTATCTAGAAACATTATGAAAATATAAAATGACATAGGCATACAAGGGTCATCAAAGAAGGTACATCACAAGAGTATGAGTTAATTCCCTATTATGTGGTAGAATAAAACCAAAGTGATGACCTAGATATGAAGTAAGATAATTTTGATGATGAGGATGTTTCTAATGATGTAACATGTGGATACAACAATGATGAGGAGGAAGAAGCTGCAAAAGTTGGGGAGGAAGTTGGTATAAATGAAATAGTTCTACATTATCCTTGATGAACAGTAAATCATCCACCACTCTTAACATATTGGTTTGAAGAAATTGCACATTTTATAGAAATTGACTGGAATATTATCACACTGTCAACTCTATTCCATGGAGTTATAGAGGATATATTTGGTGAACTAGACAAAAAATTATACGTTGGAAGATATTTTCCAACCAAATATGTGATGAAAAACATACTAAAAATATTTCATATTAAGACACACTATAGATATTTTTTTAGGAGCCAAACGGAACAAAATATATTATAAAGTGTGAAAAATACAGTGATGATTATAAGTTTCCTTTGATGATGATTCTTGATGTTAGTCTTGGAGGTTAGAGAATCTATAAGATTGAGTTAGCTCATAGTTTCATACTACCAAACCTTACACAATATCATACATCATTGGATTCTGAATTTTTGTCATCCATTTTTGTTGAGATGATCAGGACCTACCAAGATATTCATGTATCCCTTGAGAAAATAACCCTGAAATATACCATCATGTGAGAAATCATAAATAAATGACAAAGAAAACCATTTGGGATCTAACCTATGCATATAAATTCTGGACATGAAATAAATCTCCAATATATAAGGTGGATCCAATTGATATAACCAATGTGTTCAAAAATTCATTTTTAAAGTAAAGCCCCTTTAAAAACATGAATCTCTTCCAACAAGAATAGAGAAAAAACTAGTCTCCTTTGAAAAAAGTGATTGTAAAGAAGATTAGATCAGATTCTCAGGATCCTAGATCTATAAGAAACAATATCAATCCTTTGATAAACCCATTAGATTGGGTATCCACTACACAATTGGGTTCCAATGACATAAGAGGAGAAGATATCTAGTAAGGATCTGAAAAAAGAAGAGGAAACTACACCAATGTATTGAATGGTTATATAAGACCCCACCCATAAATAAGGAAATGATATTTAGAAAGGATCTAAGAATGAAGGAAGGTCCTCAGAAACCTCTAGAATGACCTGAATAACCAACCATGATCAAATTAAAGTATACCTATGAGATATAAAACTTTAACTAATATATTGTATGGTTATATAAAACCCCACTCATCACATAACAATAAACCATACTTATTCATTACACAAGAACATAATAGCATCCATTATTCCTTGATAGATTAATTGCCTAACAGAAAAGAAATGGGTTTAATGAAATTTTCATTAAAAATAATTATAATCCATCTTCAAAAAGAAGGTGGATTATATCATTCGATCATATTACCAATGAAAGATTAAAATAATTAAAGGATGTTGAAATAGATTAAAAAAATAATTTTCTAAAATAATTTTAAATATTATTTGATAAACATTAAGAAATAACCTTTTCTTTTGGGGAAAAAAATTCATAAAACAATGATAATAGATATGTTATATCATACATTCTACCAGTCATAACATTAGGTTGACCATGAAATTTTATTTATTTTTTACACTTACTTAAGATATATTTCATTTTTATATGTAGAGATGGAGGATACTACTCCACTCACTAAGTAGTATATGAATATTTCACATGAGGGGATAATGGGTCGTGAGGTTTGATGGATTAGGGTGTGTAGACAACACCATTATCATCACATTCTTCCTTGAGTTATTATTCTACCATACCTATGTTGTGGAGGTTTCTATAGAATCATTGTATCTGATTATATATTTGTTGATCATCACCTTATTTCTACCCTCACTTAAATAAAGAGACCTGAGACTCACACATTCCACTTGCCTAAGGTAGAGATGACCATCACCCTTGAGGATGTGGCAGTTTTTCTTGATCTTTCTATCTAGGGTATTGTAGTTATAGGAACCACCTGAGGAGACTGTCCTAATATTTTATAGTGATTACTTGGTCTCAAAAATTGTGGGAGTGATACTTATACATATATAGATTATCTTTTATGGGTTGTATATACATGCACATCGTACATTTACTCATTAACACTGATAAGAGGACTATAATGCATCGTGCCTATACATACATCTTGCATCTCATTAGAGGGATATTGGATGTTGATCACTCTGGTATGCATGTCTACATGATGTATTAGGGTATAATAGAGGAATTTGATCATCTTGGGAGGTATAACTGGGCTTATGGATTCTTAGAATACAGGTACAGGGAATTATACATGGCATACTAATTTGATCATAGTGATCTAGGGGAATGTGTCATACTCATTTAGATGTGGGCATGGGATAACATCCCTCCACTATCCCCTATTGTTTCTAGTCCATAGCTTCATATCTATGTGTTTCATGGAACTCCATATGGACTCTGGTATAATAACTCATATTTACTGTTTTTTATGATAATATGATTTATTATACTCTATTTCTTATTATTTATCACTTTCAATGTTGTACGTTATAGGTGGAGTCAGTCACACCATATCATCAGGAATCTGAGACAAAATTTGGGTGCATACCATCTCATGTTGGATGGTTAAAAACCCACTAATGTTAATATATACATTCTTCTATTGACTAAACAATTTCATAATATTATCATTTTTGGAAATTATTAACAAAATATTTAAACAGTTTACGTGTGTCATTTCATATTTAATTTATGTAATACTAGGATCTATTAAACCAACTTCTTGCTTACTTCATTTATGGGATTCATGATGCCACAGTTGTAGTTCCTCTCATTCACTTTCTTATTGTTGAGTGGCACCAACTTAATAGAGTCATGCACCAGTTTGTATTTGTTTAGTCTATTCTAGCTCCACCTAGAAATCCAGTAGTTCTTCATTCTATGAATTTGAAGTGGTTATAGGATGCCAATAGCTCTAAAGGAATGCAGAGTATCTTTAACTCTAGGATATATTTGTGAAATTTCATATTGAGGGCATGCGTATGATGTGATTCAATTTATCATGGTAGCTGAAGTATGATCCATGGCATAGAATAAATTCTATATTGTATCTTACTCTATACAATAGCAGGCTTCAGGATCTGGAAAGTAAATAGATTTACATTATTTGTTTTGATGCACTTTTTTTTAATTTATTTTGAATCTCTTTATATCAGAATTGATTAAAACACATTATCTACATATCTGAACCAAAGTACGGTGACTTACTTTAGCTATGAAGCATACCATGCTATAGTAGAGGCGATAATTCCAATGTGTCATGTTCTCCATGATATTATCTTTGATCATCCACTTCATAGAGATTATGTTCCTACCCAGGGAGATTAGGAACCTCCTCCAGCAATTACCGATGTGGATAACACATGATGATGATGACGTAGGTTGTGTCATACTGCACGTGAGGCCTCACCTATTATACAGGAAGAGGTCGCACCTCTAGAAATCTAGCCTCATCTGATTGTGTATGTACACACAAAGTCATGTGATCTAATTATGTTGTCAGGATATCCATATTTTTTCATAAGGTATATATGATCTGATCTCAAATTAGGGTTCATTTCCCATGCTTCCACCTTTCATTATTGATCCTTCACAAGCCCCCATCAAATGATGATGGGTTCTTCCACTTACGCAGTGGGAGAAGGATCAAGTGTGAATCAAAACATCCAGATGACACCTACCCCTAATGAGTCACTAGAAGAGAATCATGCATCCAAGGTTCCTATGCCAGAGAAACACCCATCTCAAACTCATCATACTCCACCCCATCATAGAGGAAGGCGATCTCGAAACGGACATTACATTCACACACCAGATTATGGTATGGGACCTCATTATAGAAAATTATTATACTCATTAACTTATATGTTTTCTATTGACTTAAAGGGTTTGAAAAAACAATGTATTCTATCCTCCATTTTATTTTTTGTTTATTATATTGATGAAATTATTTTTACTTTCAACTATTTTTTTCATGTTTAGCCTATGTTTTAATTTTCATTTATATTCTACTAAATTTTAAATTTTATAAGATTTCAAAATAGACTATTTGAATTATAGGAAAACTTATAAAATTTCAAGTATGTAACATTAAAATATTATAAAATATAGAATATAAAAAAATATAATTAAAACTTAAAAATAGCCTTAACAGCTAAAAATTAGTTGAAAATAAAAATAATTTCATCAAAATAATAAAAATAAATTAATTTACATGACACAAAAATTATTGATTAAAAACATAATATTTACACATTAAAAAATATACAAACATAAATTATAGTATAACTAAAATCTAAATGAAATTTATAGCACTAAATAAACATATGAAAAATAATCTTAAATAAAAGGAATGGAAAAAAAATATAAATACAAATGTAATGTTTTAAAACAAAAATATATTATGCCATTAAAATTAATTTTCATTACTTTTTTTATGAAAATATTTTTATATTAAATTATTCTTTATATATTTAGCACGAGTCTCAAATTTCATTTAGATAGTATTTATACTTTATTATTTATAGACTTTCAAAGTCACTTGAAACATTATTATGTTTCATATTGGTGACTTTAAAAGCATATAAATTATTAAGTTTAAAAAAATATATAAATGAAAATTAATAAACTGACTCAACATATAAAAAATATTTAAAAATAAAATTTTTTCATAAATATAATAAACAAAAGGTAATTTTTATGTCACAAACATTATTGCTTAAAAACATAACGTTTAAACTTAAAAATATTAATGGAAATAATTATTATTAAGTGTCATATTATTAATTACATTATTAAGAAGTATTATTATTTATGTTATTATAATTAAATTTTAGTAATTAAATTATTAATAAATATTTATTATATTATGAAATATTTGAAAGAATTAAAATAATAAATATTAATAATGATATAAATAATATTATTATTAACGTAACTGATAAATTAGTTAATAATATAATTTTAAAATAAATATTAATTAAATTTGTAATATATAAAATTTAATTATTAATAATAATGGTATTATTAAAGAATTATTTCTCTATATAAAAATAAAAATATAGATTTTAAATATATAAACATATCTATTTTTAATTTATTAAATGAGTTTTTGTATTTGGGCAAAGGGATTATGGCCATTAATGCCTTTGCCCAAATTCTATAGCAAAAGCATTAAGAACCTTCACACCTTTGGACTAGGTGGAAAAAGGCCAAAGGAATGAATGACTTTAGAACCATTCTATATTTTAAAAAAAATTAACCGAGTTTTATTTTATTATTATTTTTTTAAAAAAACTTATATAAACAAACTCAATGTTGCATGGATCATTTCCCTCTGTGTAACATAGTATTAATAATAATGATATTAATATTAATATATAATAATATTATTATTATTAATAAGAGGTGAATGCCTCTCATGTAGCCTCCCCATTCATGCATAGGCCCCTCAATCACAAGTCCTCCCTTGCACACATGCCTGCCTCCCTACGGCATCTCCTGTGTTAGGAGTTATTCCACCAACCACTCTGAGGTTGCTCTATTGACCGTCTCGCTGACCCCTACACATACCTCACCACCTCAAGCTCACTCCACCTTCTAAATAGTGTCGACATCCTCCTAGTACTGAGCCCCTTCTCGATCCATGCTAGACAATCATCCCACCATATTCTACTCACGTAACCCACCTCTCACTAACCATCATCAGGGGCTAGTATTCCTTCATCCCAATGAGAACAAGAGGGGGATGTGGGAGAGAGTGTAAATAAGGAGACGAGATATTTAATGGAAGAGATAATATCATGTTTTTTTATATAAGTTTTTTGAGAAAAACTAATAAAATAAACCTAGGTTAAATTTTCAAAAAAAGATGCAAAGGAGTAATCCACCTTATTGCCTTTCAGATTTATCCGAAAGGCCTTAAGGAGCATAAATCATTTTCCCCTGATTGACCTGGGTTGATGAAATGGCAGTTGGGAAAAAGGCATTAAGATGAAAAATGCCTTGCGCATTATTTTAGAAAAAATGAATTTTGAAACTTAATTCCTTCTCCCCAAACGCCTTATAAAATCCACCCCTATTCTCTTCACTATTTTCAACCTCCCTCTCTTAAAAAACACTCCCTATCTCTCTATGTTCCACCTGTTTGTTTGCTCTATTATGTGTGTCTTTTTTAGTGACCTTAAAAGAGTGCATAATTTTTGAATCATAATTTAAAGGTATTTTTCTAATTTATTTTAAATTTAATTATTTATTTAGTTTTTAGTTTTTAGTTATTTTTAAATAGTTTATTTACTTAGTTGTTTAGTTAGTTAGATATGATTTATAAATAATAGTTAATGTTAGTAAGTAAATTATTATTATTTATTTATGAGTATATAATAATTAATTTATAATTATCGTTAGTATTGGAAATATTATTATAAAATATTATTATTTAGTATGACTTGGTATTTTTTAAATATTAGTGACATAATTTTTAAGTAGTTGATAATTAATGAAGTAATCATTATGAACTTAGAATTTAATAATAAATAACTAGAAGTAATTTTTTATTATTTCGTGATTAATATTAATTAAATGATGAATAAATATTATTGAAATACTGATTAGTTATTAAATATTGATAAACTAATACTAAATTAATGATTAAGTATTTATTAACTAATGATTAATTATGGATTAACATATGAATAAATGATGATTATATAATGATTAACATAGTATTAACTTGGGACTAACTTAGGATCAAATAATGGTTAAATAATGATCAACACGTGATTAACTAATGGTTAAATAATGAATAAATAATGATTACCTATTAATTAACTAATAACTAACTATAAATTAAGTACTTAATAACTATTATTTAAGTAATGTTTAGAAAGTGATTAAAAAATTATTAAGGTACAATTAACATAGGATTAGATCATTCTTAACTAATAATTAATTAATGATTAAATAATTATTACCTAATGATTAAATAATTATTAAATAATTATTAAATAATGGTTAACAAATGATTAAAAAATAATTAATTAATTAATAATTGTAAATTAACTATAAAATAACTACTTAATAACTATTAATTAACAAATTAATTACTAATAATTAACAAGTTATTAAAGAATGATTAATCAGTGATTAAGGAAAGATTCACTTAGGATTCACTAATGATAAACTAATGACTAACCAATAATTAATTAAATATTAACTATTAATTGACTATAAACTAACTACTTAAGAAATATTAATTAAGGAATGCTTAATGAATTATTAACTAGTGATTAACAATTCATAAATGAATGATCTAAGAATTATTAAATTAGAATTAAGTAATTATTAACTTAGGATTAATTAATGCTTAATTAATAATTAAGTAAGGATTAACTATGGATTAAATAATGATTAACTATTAATTAGCTAACAATTAACTATAAACTAACTATTTAATAACTATTAATTGAGCAATGATTAACAAATAAATAAATAATTATTAACAAGTGATTATATAATGATTAAGGAATGATTTACTTAGGAATAACTAATTCTTAACTAATGACTAAATAATGATTAACTAATGATGAACTAAGGATTAACTTAGGATTAAATAATGTTTATCTACTAATTATCTTAATATTAACATAGTATTAACTTAGGACCAAAGAGGGTTAACAGCATGAAAAAGAGGACTAACTCCACACTTAATTCTTTACTCTTGCAAGATCTGCTTCAGATGATTCATACCTTTAAGAAGATTAAAATTTGAACTATGAAACATTAGTGTGATTATTGAGGATATAATAAAACATTATAAAACATCAAAAGAGTAAATATTATGTGGTTATCTGAGAAATTAAATCCTTATCTTGATACTAAAAGTGGATGTGGATCTGGAACATTTGTACCTTGGGGTAATAACCCCAAAAGGGAATATAAGGATTTGACTCAAGTGTAGGATGGTGCACACATGCTTTGACACTCCCAATAGATATTCTTTATATGATTCACATTATTTTTAATAAATAATAAACATACCTTTAGTAATATTAAAATGTGTACAAAAAAAAATAGTTTTGTTATTGAGGATATAAGAATATATTCTAAAATTCCATTAAAGTAATTATTGTGTTATTATTTAATCAATAAAATCTCTATATAGATACTAAAAGTGGATGTGGATCTGGAACATATTTACCTAGGGGTAATAACCTAGAAAAGGACATATTGGTCACTAACTTGAGCATAACCTGGTGTATGAAAATGGTCCTTGTTACACACCAGGTTTGACACTCCAGGGGGATATAATTCATGTTTGATTAAATTTGAGACCTAATCGGGATATTTATTCTATTAGTTATAGATATTTTCAATTATAGGATTGGCTATGGCATCTATCCTTTCCATTGGTCGATGATTAGGACTGGTTCCAAGCAACAAATTTGTTTAAATAATGGCTTTATAATTCAATGGTGTAGTTATATGTGGAGGTTTCTATGGTCAAACAACAATGTGAAAATTTATAATGGCATTGGAATACAAGATTCATCAAAGAAGGTCTATCCCAAAATTATGAGGCTATTCCCTATCATGTGGAAGAAGGAAACCAAAGTGATAACCTCCATATGCAGCAAAATCATTTTGATTATGAGGAAGTGTCTAATGATGGAACAGAGATAGACAATAATGATGATGAGGAGTAAGATGTATAAGTTGGGGAGGAAGTTGGTAGAAATGTAGTATTTATACATCACACTTAAAGCATAATAAATCATTCACCACTCTTTGCGTCTTGGTCAGAAGCAATGGGACAATTTCTCGAATTTGAATGGAATGTTATCACACCATCAACTAAGTTTCTTAGGGTTATAAAAGATATATTTGGTGAAATGGAAAAAACATTATACTATACATACATTGTGTTGACTTATTTGGATTCATTATATCTGATTATACATTTGTTGATCATTACCTCCCTATTTTACTCAATGATATATGGATAATTGAGACACAAATTTGACTTACCTAAGGGAGAGATGACCATCATCCTTAAGGATGTGGTAGATCTACTCAGTCTTCCTATCCAAGGCATTATAGTTATAAGACCCACTCATAGGAACTGTACTAAGATTATACATTTATTTATTTGTCAAGACATTGTGGGGGGTGATACTTCTATGAATAGAGGTTCTCTATCTATGAGTTGGTTCAACATGCACTTCACATATTTACATGTTTTGGGTGATGATAAGACTATCATGCATCATGCCCATGCATATATCTTGTAGCTCATTTAAGGGAAATTGTGTGTTGATTACTTTGGTATGCATTTCCACATGATGTATTTGGGGTTACTAGAGGAATTTGATTAGGGTAGAAGATAAAATGGGCTTCTTTATGCATAGCATACACATACATGAAATTATTCATGACACACCAATAAGATCAATGTGATCTAGGGGATGTATCATCATCATTCAAATGTGTGCATGAGAGTGCATACCTCCCCTAGCCTCTATTATTATTGGTATGAAGCTTCATATAGATGTGTTGCAGGATGATCTACGTAGACATTGGTATGATCACTCATATTTATTATTTTTTTGCTAATATGAGTAATTATACTCTATTTATTATTATTTATCACTATAAATGTTTTACATTATAGGTGGATTTAGGAACACCACTTCATCAGGACTCCGAGACATAGTTTGGGTGGATACTATATCATGTTGGATAGTCTAATTCCCACCGATGTAATTATATACATTCTTCAATTGACTAATCAATTTCATGATACAATAATTTTTGGAAAATAATAAAAAAATATTTTAACAAATGTCGTGTGTCATTTTAGATTTCATAGCTACCATTCAGGGCTCTATTATATAGGCTTCCCTAATACTTCTCTAATGGGATTCATGATGCCCTAGTTGCAATGTCTCTCATTCATTTTAATATTGTTGAGTGGCACTAACTTGATAGAGTCATGCACCATTTTTTATTTGTTCAGTGTATTCCATTTTCACTCATATAGTCTAAAAAACTTCAGTCTGGGATGCTGAAGGGGAGGCAGGATGTTGACTGGCGTCGACGACGTGTAGAGTATCTCGACCTATGGGATAGATGTGCATCGTTTCATATCGAGGGAATTTATATGATGTGATTCTATATTTCAAAGCAAATCAAGTATGATCCATGGTATAATCTGAAGTCTATATTATATCTTACTCTACACAAAAAAGGGATTCAGGATCTGGTGAGTGAATAACTTTATATTAGTTTGTTTTTTGTACTCTTTTTAAATTTATTTTGAATCTCTTTACAACATACTCGACTGCAGCATATTATCCACATGTCTAATTTAGGGGATGATATGGTTTGTATCTAGGAATAATACCATGCTATAGTAGAGGTGATTATTCCATAATATTATGTTCTATATAATAGTATCATTGATTGTACACCTCAGGGAGATGATTTCCCTACCCAGGGAGAGAAGGTTCCTGCTCAAGAACCACCTCCAGCAGCCTCTGATGCTAAGAATCCATGATGGTGATGATGTAGAATGAGTCGTTCTATATGTGAGGCCTCACTTATTCTATAGGAAGAGGTCACACCTCTAAAAATTCAGCCTCAGCTAATTGCGTATTAGAATCAAGAGGCATGTGATCTATTTGTGTTATTAGGATATCCATAGTTTTCAATATGTATATCTGATCTAATATTGTATCAAGGTTCATTTCTTATGGCTCCACCTTTCATGATTGAGACTTAAAAGGCCTTATGGTTCCCCCATCAGATGATGGAAGGTCCTTCCACTTATACAGTGGGAGAAGAATCAGGTGAACATCATGAAATCTAGATGACATCGCCCCCCAATGAGTTATAGGATAAGTATTAGACATTTGAGCTTCCATCACCTAAGGAACACCCCTCTCTAACTCATCATACTCCACCCCAACAATGAGGTCAGTGATCTCAATAAATACATCCCATTCACACACCAAAATGTGGGACAAGACCTCATCATAGAAAGTGATTATACACATTTATTTATATGTTCTCAATTGACTTAAAGTATTTGGAACAATAATGTATTATATTCATTGTATTATTTTCTATCTATTAAATGAAATTTCGAAAATTGACTAAATATATATAAATTATTGAAAATAAAAGGAATATAAAAAATATTATAAATACAAATGTGATGTTTTAAAAAAAATATTGTGCCATTAAAATTACTTTTCATTAATTTTTTTTATGAAATGATTTTTATTTTCAATTATTTTTTATATGTTCAATAAGGGTGTAAATTTTAATTTAGATTATATTTATACATTATTATTTATAGATATTCAAACTCACCTACATGAAATGTTATTAGGTTTCATGTAGGCGACTTTGAAAGCAAATAAATTATAAAGATTAAATATAATCTAAATGAATTTTGAAAAAATGAGTCAACGTATAAAAAATAATTGAAAATTAAAAAATTATAAATATAATAAAAAATATAATCTACATGTCACAAAAATTATTACTTGAAAAAATGACATTTAAACATAAAAACATTAATGGGCATAATTTTTATTATGTTTTATATTATTAATTACATTATTATGAGTTTTTATTAATTATATTATTATAATTGAATGTTATTAATTACATTATTAATAAATATTAATTATATAATTTAATACTTATAATAATTAAAATAATAAATATTAATAATGATGTAAATAATATAATTATTAATGTAACTAATAAAGTGGTTAATAATATTATTTTGAAATAATTAATAATTAAATTGGTAATATAAAAAATTTAATTATTAATAATATTGGTATTATTAACGAATTCTTTGTATATATATGTGTATATGGAAAACAAAATAAAAAATGAAAAGATATATTTTAAATATACAAACACACACACACACACATATATATATATAATTTATTAAATGATTTATTTATTAAGGAAAAGGTGTTATGACCCTTAATGCCTCTATCAAATTCTGTGAGAAAGGCGTTAAGCACATTCATTCCTTTGGCCCAGGTAGAAAAAGGCCAAAGGCGTGAAAGGATTTAACACCTTTTCATCTCATTTTAAAAAAAAAACTTAACCTAGGTTTATTCTGTGAGAAAGGCGTTAACCATATTGAAAATATTATTTAAAATATTCCAAGGTATCAAACTAAAAAAACTAGGGTCACGACACCACTATCTCAGTTCTGGGAAAAATATTTATTTAAATAATAAAAATATAAAATATCCTATAAATCTCAACTTACTCAGAAATTCACTAAGACCCAACTTGGGGGTAAACACCACACCCCAAAATCATAGGCACCATCAAATAATTTTTTCAAGGTTATCTACAGGGTTAAACATACCATTTTACCCCTAGAGAGGTCTCAGGACTCCGAAAAATAAAAATTGAGTTATATCTTGATTTTGAAAAACAAGGGTCAGTACATCTTACCCACCATAAAAAAAATTCATCCTCAGAAAGGAAACAAATAGAGTTTTAAGATAATAAAGTTCTCAAATGGACCTATACAGAATAAACACCCCATTGTACACACTTCCTTTGACTACAATGGCATAAAATTTGAAGCTAAATAGATTTACCAGTGTCTAGGGGGTGTTTTCCTATTCTATTCATGAAAACACCAGCTCCAACCTACCTTTAAAGCAAGAAAAAAAGTAAATATGCATCATACCTAGGTGATCCATTCTCATCCACATCTCCAAAAATCTACATTCTTCTTAGAGGGGTTCTCTAATAAATCCAACTCTAGTGGGAGTTACTTTCTCACTATCTTTAAATAGAACTCCAAATGGTTTACATATAAGCTCAATCCATCTATTATAAATAACAGTGTGGTGTGTTTTACTAAATTTCATGTTGACGCGAAAAAAACAAAAAGGTCACATGCTCTTCAAAATCCATGCCATCCCCTCAACCATCACCTTATAAACTTAGAATAATTTCCATCATTGTTAACTTATGGAACATAGAAACATGAACTTAATACCAACCATTAAAACAACATCTATGGTGATTCACTGTCTACATAAATATATACAATATACCCACATCCTTAGTCAAAGATAACCTAATTGTATATTCATCTCTCATTCATAAAAAGATATTTATGAGCACATCAAACACAACACTAACCTCAACCAACTATTAAACATCACAAAAATACCCTTCAAGTAGCCCAATCTACCACAATACAATTTAGATAGTCCCGACCATTCAAATGACCCTACTAGGTTAGCTTTATACCCCAAGAAATCACATGACCAAGTGATCATCATCTTTATCAATTTTGAGAAATACCTCATCCTCCATCGCATAACAAATTTTTCCACATGAAAAATTCACCCACAAGGATCTAGAGTGGTATCCACTTAGAATTTTGTCATGATATTTAATAAAAATATGAGAATAAAACCACTATACTCTTAGGGTAAAGTGGATGAAAATCTCCCCAAATTCAGGAGAATCCTTCAAGTACTTCACCTAAAAACATCTGGTCACATATGAACACTAAGGATATAACAATATTGTAGCATCCCTCGCACGAGATAAAGGTGTAAGGCCACCACCACCAAATAAATATGAGAAATTTCTCCCTCTACAAGAAAGAATATATTACTCTAAATCTATATTCTTACAAAATTTCACCAATATCCAGACAATGTTACAAGTTAAGAAGTTCCAACCACCATGACAACTGTTTTTCCACCCTAATATTATTAGATATCAATAATTTAACTTCATAAATACCAAAATTTATATATGAATATGATTCTCATGATACAAGAGTTTTATACCACTATTTTTGTTAGAAAATAGAAATATATACACCTAAAAAACTTCACCTTGAATCCCCCAAAAGATAGATTTGGCCCATAAGCTCCAAAATCATACAAGGGAACTCATTAACTCCTTCATAAGCATCTGAACACTATCCCTAGAATTAAAGATGATGCATACATCAACCTATCAACAAAAATAAACTATAGATCATCCTTCATGAGTATCCTCACATTCCTAAACATTCATGGGAATAAAAATTTTACCTCTATATACATAGTGTTTGAATCCATGATAACTGTAAAATCCTAGGTCAAAGGACACTTGACTAGTTCCCCAGTCCAATTCATCACATGACCTCAGGCGCATCTCCCCAAACATCAGAGGCTACTGACTAATATCATAGATCTAAAGAGGTATAATTGGGAGACTATACCCCAAATTAGAGTTTACAATAATGTATAAAAACCAAATATAATACATCAATAATAAATCTCAATGTATGAAGGATAAATAAAATATCTTAATTATTAATAATGTGCAATGCATAAGAAAAACAACCATACAATAAATATCACACGTTAGACCAATCACATAAACAAATAAAAATAGAATAAAAGAATTTAATTAAAGTATAATAGGCTTATCCACATCCCCGAGCCACTCCTCAAACCCAGTATATAATCTCACTTGAGCTTCCTCAACTCAATCATCAATATCATACTAGGCCTCTTCCAAAATTTTGTATGCAAAAAATGAGAGATCTAATTGGGTACCCAAGTTCCATGACCACCCAAGTAGGGTGTGAGTACATAAATTAGTAGGGAACCACCAATGAAATCACATACATAACTAGTAAATTAAGTTTTCATGCATGTGTCACACTCAAAATAATAATAAAGAATGGATAAAATAATTAATAACTAAATAAACCACTATCGATATCTGGGTCCAATGACCCTGATCGACCATACCTACTCCATCTAGCATCAGGGTGTCTCTCATCATGTCACAAAATCTTTCCAACCTTACAAATATCATATCCTAGGGTGTATCCTAAGAAAACTTGAATTTAAAACTTAAATGGCCAAATATATCATCATCAATGGATCAAAGTCCATATCATAGGAATCCTATGAATCTCTCCAAACTCCAGGTATAAAGAATATCTCAAAGATGATTTACAAGCATCTCAAGTAATCATTGAATCATAATCATCCTATATTTAACTATGCTAAATGGCTAGATCCCATGCATCATGGGAATCCCATATAGATACAAATAGTGTCATTGTCTCAACGGGCCAGATCCTAGGGGTAACCCAAGAATCCCATAAAAATGATCGTAATAAAATCCCCAATCATAATTAGATAGATCCTAGACATTATAGGCATCCAAGGGACTCATGGTGTCTAATGCATCCTATAAATACCCAATATTGAATCTTTAAATCCAGGTAATTCTTATGTGGATCAAAACTGGGTACCAAGAATAATATATGGGCATCTGTAATGACATCGTCTCTTCAGTCACAATACATCAATCATCACAAATGACTCAAAAGTCTAATTTCATGAATCACCTTTGGGAAACCTAAACATAACCATCACATCTCATTAGTCCCATAGGTTTAGTCCCAGGAAACATGTCTAGGATTCAATAGTTGCATCTAAAATAACTAATTGAAAGCATAAATAAAAGGTTGAGGTTGAAATAATGCCTAAATCCATCACCTAAATCCACATCCCCTCATTTTTATGTCACCGATACGGGTCCTAAGGTGACACCCACTACCATCTCTATCTATTATCATATTCTCCCTCTCTCTAGGATTACAAGACATAGGGGTACATACTAGGGTCCCCATGTCTCATCAATGTCTCTTTAGCCTCCTAGGAAAGTCACTCTAGGGATATGTCATTATGCCCATCCCCTCTCCCAGGCATCATGTGTTGGCATGAACACTCAACCCCTCCAATATTCTCCACAGGATCAAACCACCCAAGTAATAAAATACTAGTGGGTGAGGAATACTTACACTAAAAACATATCAATGAGCTTAATGGATCTGGGGAATCTCATATGGATGGCCCCTTGTACATGCATGATAGTCATCACACCCCTCAACCTAGAGATCACTTGGTTACCTATCACTAGGTCCACCACACCCCATTCATTTAAAATTTATTAATTCACATTACTCATGTGGTTTCTATATCCCATGGGACTCTATTCAATTTATATTCTTATTTATTTATGACCAATTTTTCAATCCAGTACTTGTGGGTGCTTCGGGGCCCTTGGAACCTTGTTCAATTCAATCTTAGGATTTAACTTTTATTAAATAAATTAAAAAATTTAAAGAGGTACACTAACTGAAGTGTAAATACCATGTATACCAAATGCATGTAAATAAATGCATAATATCAAAGGTTAGATTAATAAGGACCAAATACCTCAAACAAGAGAGAATCCCATTTTCCCTTTCAAACCATGGCTTGGTAGATTTTCCCAAACTCAACCCATAATCAATCAGTCATCATCTAACAACCTGAGGCTATATGTCACAGCAAGACATCAAAATTAATTAATTAAAACACTTCATAATTAATTAAAAAAATTTGATTAAATGGGAATAAACCATAAAATCTCATCGGCTCATCTCGTCGCACTGAAACATCTAGAACTGGGGTGTGGTCCACTCCCGACATGTACCCAAACCTATACCACACAAAATCCTCAATTTCTATGCTCATTAAAATGGCCAGAATAAATTAATTTCACAAAAAATATTTAAAACTCCACCGTAGTTACATACCTTATCAAAATAATGTACGATGTTGAGTGGTTGTTATCACAATATGTCCTCTAACTAGGCTGCATGAAAGCCCCATTGATCAGGGTCATTTATACCATGATCTTGTGGAAATCATTAAAAATCCTAAATTGAAATAAGGAAAATTCATTGGAAAAATAGGGATAACAACATGAAAGGATTGGGTAGAACCCACCTAGATCTTCCTTCTAATCACACCCAAAATTTCTATGAATAGTGAAGAAAAGAGGGAGGGGAGATCTGACAGAAACCGTCCAATGAACACCGTTCATTCGAAGAAAAAATGGGGGACGATCCATACTTAAAATTAAAAAAAATTGTTAGGAATGTTTCACAACATGAAATATATGGTCACGCTATGAATTTTTGAACTGTTCCCCTAGAGGACACCCTTCACGGTGTGAATTACTATTCACGCAATGACAACATACTCTTGCTATTTTCTAGTATCCCAACACCCCCTGAACTTTATCTAATGATTTCCCAAACACCTTGGGTTTCCATAAAACATCAAATCACATCTAGAAACACCATTTTGGGATTCTACATCACACATAACCTCATGCTCATTCTTGGTTCTCAAATGAACTATTCCCTAAATTCAAAATTCAAAATTCCTCCTGAATTTCACATCCCATGTCACATCCATGATCTAATTTCCATGTATTTTTTATATTTTATTCTTGGTATATCTTTTTCCCCTAGGTTTACTTTTTAATTTTGAAGAAAATTGGTGAATTTTGGGTAAACAGAACCAGGAACACGGTTTACGCAAGGTTAGAGGTAATTGTGCGCCCTGGCCAAGTAACCATGTGGTAGCTTTCTAGTCAAGGCAGTAGCTACCTTACGACCACCTCATGGTCATGAACCTTGACCCAGGTAACTGTGCATTAGGTAATTCATTATAAAAAATTCTTCACACGATTCAACATGGTTTACCAAACTGTGCAGACTAACCGTGCGTCATTCATAGGTTATTAAAAAATTTGGTTGTTTCCCTCTCCTATTGATTTTAACACCCTAATTCCCATTTCTCTCACCCCACTCAGGATTTTCCTCCCTAGGCACCTCCATCCAGGCATCCTCCTCTCCTGAATCATCAATTTTGTGGCGGATTAAGGGTGGTTCCTCTTCAATTTTTCAAGCAAGTCATCTCCTCCCTTGATTCCTCCCTCCAATCTAGGGATTTCTTCCATTTCTCTCAGGGTTCCTCTTCTCTAATATCTAGGGTTCCATTTTTAGGGTACTATATTGATATTTTTAGTTTTATGTCTTAGATTATGGTCAGATTTGGCTTCCTTGTAGTGTGGTTAGGGTGAGGTTGGAGTTTCCCACCAATTTCCAGAACTTTCTCCACCTGAGGTAGGGGATTTCATGCTTAAAAATTATTTGATGAATTAATTAGGCCTGATTGTGTGTTTTTTCATGATTTTTGAATTAAATATGTGGTGAGAAAGTGTTTTTAAAGATGATAGGTTATGAATTTGGTTCTAAAATGGATTTTCTATGTGAAATTGGCTATATTTTTGAAATAAAGCTTGTTTTTCTCTTTGAAATGGTTTTTTAAATTATGTAAATAATTTATTAGATTATGTAAAGGATTCAAACCATGCTTGGAGAATTTTTTAGTGTGTGTGTGATTTTAAAAGTGGATTTGGGTTTGAAATTGGTGGTGTTTGGTGTGTGTAGTTCCTTTTTTGTCTTTTTTGTGTGAATGTGGCACATTGTGTGAAATTGGAACTTGAATGAGCACAAAAAAGGAAGCCTGGGTAACTAGGTGGGTGGACTAGGACTAGTATTCTAGTGATATAGAAGTGGATCCAACCCAGTTTAACTTAGTTGGATTGATGATTACAACACCAACTAAATATATGGATGATGATGGGAGACTAATAGGGTTATAGGGGTGTCCCCTACTAGTGGATCATGTATGATAATGCTAGTTATTTTGGTTTCTATACCACATTTCACTGAGATTCAAGGTTCCTAGGGTCCCATTTCTATCTAGTACCCCTTGGAAATCTTATGTGAATAGTGTTATTTGGCTACATTACACTTATCATCAGCATGTGGTATGGAATTATGGTTACTTTAAAAGCAATGGTGTTTTATTTAAAGTTATTTTCCTTTAAAGTTGTCATCATTTAATGTTCTTTTCTTTAAAAATTTTAAAAGTGTTTCTTTAATTAATAAAATGTGAAAGTTACTTTTCATTAAATGTTTAGAGCATGGAATCCATTTTGGGTGGAATCCTACTGAGTAATATCTCACACCATTATTACACCCTTGGGTGTAAGTAGACTTGGTAATGTTTTATATAGGTAAGGGTAAATCTTATGGGGATGGAGGTTCAGGTTATTAGCGATCTTCCATGGGCAGTTTTGTGGATATGTCTTGAGAGAGATTCACCCCTTTCCTTACGGTGGTTTTGGGGTTGGTTTTTTGGTCCCCTTTTGGTATTAACCCTTTTTGGTTTTTGTATTAAATATGTAACTCAAATCTGGAAAATGTTAAGTGCTTCCTGGGTTTTGGTTTTTAATTTATATTTATTTATATCATGGGTTGTTTTATCACTTTATATTTAGGTAAATATTTCCCAATTTCTATTTTTGATACCCAGACACTTGTGCTAGCCCATGGGGATTAGGAACACCCTTTGGGCCTTACCACGGTTCGGGTTGGGAACCCGTTCGGATGATGACTCTTCTTGGTTCATGAAAAAATAGTATCAAAGGAGGTTTGTCTCTTTGGGTCATTTTAGTTGGGATGAATCTAGTTAGACAGGAGCTAGGACTATCGGGGCTCAGAGTTCTGGTTGCGAGTAGGGTGCATGGCCAGCACATCTCATGATAAACCTCAAGTCTCCATGGGATGTTGGGATACTTGTTTGACTTCTCCTCCAGGTGGGAATTTCAAGCTTCAAACTATATGTGGACATTGGGTGGGGTTAATTTGGTTTTTTTGTTGTGTTTATTTGGTATTTTTGGTTTATTGGTTGAGTTTATTGATAAAAAAATTCAGACCTGATGTATTAAATATTTTCTTATGTGATTGTTACTTTTTCTAGCAACATGTATCCCCGGAAAATTCCCCTACTACCATAGGATGAAACCATAGAGAGATCTCCCTCACCACTTGATCAAAGGTTGGTAAATGTCATGGTCTGGAAATTTTAGGATCTGGGATAGGGGCAGGTCTTGCTCCTACTCCAGTAAGGGAAGCTGAGCCTAGCTCTCAGAAGGATAAAGCCTAAGTGTTAATCAAGAGTAAACATCCTTCTTTTTTAGGTAGCTCAGAGCCTTAGGAAGCATAGGAGTGGATTGAAAATATAGATCATATGTTCAAGTTATTGGACACTCTTGAAGAGGTCAAGGTGAAGTGTGCTTTGTTTTTTGCTCGAGGTTCCCAGTCAAAGGTGGTGGGACTCAGTGATTCAAGCTAGGAAGTATGATCAGATGAGCTGGAAGTAATTCAAGGCAGTCTTCAATGACAAGCACTACCCCAAAGTCTTGGAATATGCTTGATCATGGTAATTAATTGATCTTGTCTAGGGGGACCATTTGGTGGTGGAGTATGTCAACCGCTTTTCCATGCTAGTTTGATATGCCCCAGAGATATTCTCTAATGAGAAGATGAAGGCTTAGAAGTTCAAAAAGTGTTTGTGGTAAGAGATCTATTATCAGGTATTCTTGTTTAATATAAAGACCTATGAAGAAGTGGTGGACCGATATAGCATGTTAGAGATTTACTGTAAGGGCAGGTCAGGTTTCTGTGGGGATGTATCAACAATGGGAAGCAGCAGTACATCAGATAAAAAGACGAAGCAATATTAGAAATGGAAGAAAAGAGGTGTTAGTCCAGGCCACCCATATAGGCATTCCTCATAGATGGTCTGTGATGCTAGTTTAGCGGTGTGTCACTAGTATAGGAAGGTAGGGCACATAAAACTTATATGCCCTCATCCCCCTAGGACTTTCCATCAGTGTGGATATATGGGGCACCTGCGATGGTTTTTCTAGACTATGCACCCATATCAGAGTGGGGTAGGATATTTGGCTTCCAGAGGAATATCAAATCATTCAGAAAAATCCAGTATGGTGGGATCTGGGTTTGGTGGTCGTATTGTCCAGATCAGATATTCTTATGGTCAGATCTAGTCTATGGTAGAGCCACAAACCAGTGGTCATGTTCAAACTTAGACAGAAACTAAGCATCTTCATGCTATGGATCAGGCACTAGCGAGATCAGATTCATGGACCTCGACGGTTCAAGGTACCATTATGATTTCAAATTCTATAGCCACCACTTTTTTTGATATTGGTGCATCTATTTATTTTATATATACTCGTCTTGTGAAACTGTTGAATTTTACAACTGAGTTGACGTCATTTGCAATGGAGTTGGTGATGTCGTTGGGTAGAAAGAAGGAGCAAGATATTAGGTTCCCATCTTATGTGCTATCCTTGTCAGGGGTTGATATGGAGTGGGATTTTTTGGTCCTATATATAGAATTTTTTGATGAGATCCTTGGAATGGATTGGATGGTGCACTTTCAAGAACACATTGTTTGTTATCAGTGATGGTTAGGTTTTATGGCACCCAATGGGAGTGCTCAAGTATTTATCAAAGAATGGGATCCTTGGTTGGGTCATGCCAAACCCCCACTCTTGGATTTGGGTAATATATATTTCCAATTTTTTTCACACATGTTAGAAGATTATGGTGGTGCTCCTAAGGGCAGATTATCTCATGAAGTGGATGAATTCCTAGAGGTATTCCCAGTTAATTTTTTAGGGTTACCCATGGAGCGGGGCATGTTGTTTTAAATCGATTTGTCACTAGGAACAGAACCAATATTGCTTTCCTCATATTGTACGGTCCCCATAAAATTTATGTAATTAAAGATACATCTTAAAAATTTGGAATCCAAAGGGTCCATTCGCCCGAGCATCTCTCCTTGGTATGCTCCATTTTTGTTCACAAAATAGTTTGATAGATCTCTATGATTGTGTATTGACTACTAGAATCTTAATAAGGTAACCATTAATAATAAATACCCTTTGCATTGGATTGATGATTTATTCAACTAACTGAAGAGGGAAAAGTGGTTCTCCAAAATTGACTTGCTTTCAGATTACCACCAAGTTAGGGTGAAAGAGGCAGATATCCCAAAAATGGAATTTTTAAGTAGGTACAGACACTTCAAGTATTTGGTCACACCTTTTGGATTAAAAAAAATCTCCAGTGGTCTTTATGGTGCTCATGAATATGGTGTTCCACCAGTATCTCGACTCCTTCATTGTGGTATTCGTGGATGACATTCTAGTATACTCTGGATCTGAAAAAGAGCATGAGCATCATTTTCAGATTATTTGGGGCACTTTGTGGGATCATCTCCTTTAATTGAAGTTCTAAAAATGCACCATATATATTAGGGAAGTGAAATTTCTGGGTAATGTGATTTTAGAGTAAGGTATTTTGATAGACCCCAAGAAGATCAGTTTCGTATAGTCATGGGGGAATCCAAAGAATGTGTTTGAGATTAGCACATTTCTTATCCAGATGGGTTAGTATAAGTGATTCATTCAGGGCTTCCTGTGGCTTGCTTCCTCTATGGCCACACTCACCCAAAAAGGGGTGAAGTCTGAATAGAGCCTAGAATGTCAGGAATCCTTTGAGGATCTAAATTAGAGATTGAACACCACAACCACGTTGATATTTACAGAATTTAGAAAGGGGTATGTGGTTTATTGTGATGCTTCAGGTATGGGCCTTAGGTGTGTGTTGATATAGGATGATCACATGGTGGCATATGGTTCTTGCCAACTCTGACCACATGAGAGGAATTACCTGACCCCTGACTTGGAGTTAGCAGTGGTGATTCATGATTTGAATAAGTGGTGTCACTGCCTCTTTCGGGAGAAGTTTGCGGTCTACTCTAATCATAAGAGCTTATCCTACATATTCTCACAGAAAGATATCAATTTGAGGCAACACCATTGGATCGAATACCTACAGGGGTTTGACTTTGACATTGTCTATACTCTAGGTAAAGGGAATGTGGTGGTAGATGGATTAAGCAGAAAAGTGTCAGTGCAGGTATTGAGGAAGTCCAACGATGAGGGGGCTTTAATGTGGCTCTTTACCCAGATGCACTTGGAGACCAAGGAGCTCAGTAGAGGTGCATTCTTAGAGAGTGTTCAATTGACTCATTCTCTTCTAGAGTTTATTCAGTGTAATAATCCTAGTGATGAGTTATGTTAGTGGTCCATGTAGTTTATTCATGGTGGGGAGACATCTGTTGATTGGTCTTCATCACCTGAGGGAATCTTGTGATTTAAGGGATGTTTTGCGGTGCTGTTGTCTCTAAGGAAGGTGGTGATATAGGATATCCACCAATATTAGTGTTCCATTCATCCTAGGGATACCAAAATGTATTATGAAATTCATTGGAAATTTTGGTGGCCCTGCATGAGGTGAGACATAGCTGGTTTTGTATCGAGGTGTTATACATATCAGCAGGTAAAGGAAGAGAATCAAAGGCCCTCTAGTTTGCTTCAGCCGTTACCCATTCCTACCTCGAAGTGGGATGAGGTCTCCATAGACTTCATTATTGTATTAACTCATACACCTAGAGGAAGGAATGATATTTGGGTAGTAATTTACCATTTGATCAAATCAACCCACTTCCATATGATTAGATATTTAGAGAAGCAAGATTATATGGGTCAGTTGTATGTTCAAGAAGTGGTTAAACATCATGGTATTCCATCAGCTATTATTTCTGACAAATACCCCCACTTTACCTCTTAGTTTTGTGAAGTCCTATAAAATTAATTGGGGTCATAGATAAAATTGAGCATGACATACCACCCTCCAAAAAATGGTCAGATAGAGAGGTAAAATCTGATTCTGGAAGACATGCTCTATGCATGTGTTCAGGATTTCAGAGGTTCATAGGATAGCCATTTTGAATTGGTCAAATTTTCTTAAAAAAATAGTTAACAATATTCCATTTGAATTTATCCATTTGAGGAGCTCTATGGTCCTCCTTGTTGGTCTCCATTGTGTTGGACTGAGGTAGGTGAGACCTCACTTTTGGGACTAAGCCTTGTGCAAGAGACGTCTAAGAAAGTCAAGATGGTCAAGTAGTGGTTATTTTCATCTTAGAGTCACCAAAAATATTTTGTCTATTAGAGGCGTTGATATCTTGAGTTCACAATGGGTGATCTGGTGTTTTTGAAGGTGGCCCCTCACTTGGACCATTGTCTTTTGAGAAAGTAGGGAAAGCTGACGCTGAGGTATATTGAACCTTTTGAGATCACTGAGCAGATTGGAAATTTGACATACCGGTTATATTTTCCTTCTCAGTTAACATAGATTCATGACATGTTCCATGTCTCCAAGCTAAAGAATTATAATACTAACATGTCTCATGTGTTGAATTGGGAAGAGTTTGAGATAGAGATTAATTTATTTGTGTTTGAAGAGCCGGTACGGATAACAGATTTCCAAGAGAAGGTGCTTCACAATAATTCCATTTCTCTGGTCTATATCATATGGTAGCATGGTAATGATATGAATGAGACTTGGGAGTAGAATTATTGTGTTTCACATGAGTACCTGTTTTTGTTTTCTGATCAATTTTTGGGTTAACTTTCCAAGGGAGGAAAGTTTTCATGATGGGGATAATTTTCACATTCATGATCTCATTTCCAGGTATTTTTTTTCTATTTTATTCTTCATCTATCTTTTCCATAGGTTCCCTTTTTAATTTTTGAGAAAAGTGGAAAATTTTGGGTAAATAGAATCAGGCGCATAGTTTGTGAATGGTTAGAGGAAATCGTGTGCCCTGGCCAGGTAACTATGCAGTAGCTTTCTGGGCGAGGTAGTAGCTACTGCATAGTCATGCACCTTGGACTAGGTAACTGTGCGGTAGGTTATTCTTTAGATAGAACAATTCACATGGTTATTGAATGGTTTACCAAACTGTGTGGACTAACCGTGCACGATGTCCAGGTCACTAAAAAATTTGGGTTTTTCTCTCTCCTCTTGATTTTAAAGACCTAATACCCATTTATCTCACCCCACTTAGGATTTTACTCCCTAGGAGCCTCCCTCTAGCCCTCCTCCTCTCCTGAATATTCAATTTTTTGGTGTATTAAGGGTGATTCTTCCTCGATTTGTCAAGTAAGACATCTCCTCCCTTGATTTCTCCCTCCAGTCTATAATGTCCCAAATCCGGGTGTCACTCAACTGGTGCCCCGTACTCGGTTGGCCACATGGCCTCAAGCATATTTCCCCAAATTTCAGAGGCTACCAACTAGCAGTGAGGGTATAGGGTGTGATAGTGGGGAAACTATGACCTCATTGGTAGAGTGTAACATAGAAGAATAATAATATACAATAGTGAAAACATTCAATAATATACAACTTAAATAAACAGTGGAATACTGATAAGATAAATAACCAAGAATCATTCCATAAAAAGATGATGCAGCATGTCGCATGTTTTAGGAAGTCACCCAAATAAGTACACTACAGTAATACAAAATATATGTATCAAAATAAAAAAAATAAACAAAAATAGACTAGGAAGCATTTCAAGCCTCGACTTTGTCTCATGCTCTCCGACTCCTAAGCAACACATCAAGTACCTCTAGTAGGGTTCTTTCTGTAATCAACACCTACAATCATATAATATTTTTGGGTCCAAAATCATGACCCAAACAGGGTGTGAGAATAAATCCCAATAATAAACCACCAAATATGTGTCTCTCTCACCTCCTTTACATAAGTAACCCCTTGATCCTATCTATTTTCTTTTAACTAAGACAATGGTTCACCCAAGGAACATAAGGTGTAATTAGTCACATGAGTCTGACCTTGTTTTTTAACTGAGATTCTGGCTCACCCATTGCTAATTACATCATTTTATCATTTAATTCAATTTCACATTTCATCTCTAAAGAAACACATGTGAATTAAACTATCACATGGCTTTAACATAATCAACTCATGTGGGCTCAGTTTACATAATAACCAACATGTGTAAATTAAACTATCACATGGTCAAACAAGGATAACTCGCATGGGAAAACATATAACAAGCCTATTATGAAATTTAAACAATTAAAAGGCTTAACGTAACAAGTATCTCACATGGGGAATTCATATAATGTGAAAAAAATTAACAATCCAAGAATGGAAATTCAAGTCAAGCCTCGTAGTCATTATTGACCAAACACCCATCCAAGGGAAACACATCCATGGGGTGGCCCTAAATCAAGGTTAACAACCCTAAAAATGCTTTAAATTTATCCAATTAATTATCTAATCATAAATAGGTAATAAAAGGGTTCATTATTCATTCAAGAGACACCCTAAAAGTGGACACATGACACTTCAGCAACTATAAACACCATGACAATTCTCTAAAGGCACAAGACCACTTACCTCATGTTAGTATGACTCTCTTCATCCAGTGTTGATCTTAAATTCAACATAAAATAGAGTATATCTAAAAATGGTTATAAACACTTGACCTTAAATAAATATATTGAGATAAGAAATCTGGAAGAAAGGCTCAAGTGGAATCAGGAGCTCACCAAGGGGAATCTAATGCATCTAATAGTGTTTTAAATAGAGACCAGACAATGAAACGAGAGTAAAAATCCCATTCAGATTTTCCTAGGCTTGTTGCTTGTAGAAGGGGGTCTGTTTATATTAGTCTTGAAAAATGATGATACCCAATTTAATAAATTAAAAAAAGTACACAATGTGTACTTGAGACTACACACCATTTCCATACAAATTTTGGCAAGACCATTACATGGTTGTGTACCGAGATTACATGGTGTGTAGCCTTCCATACACAGCATGTACCTATATGTACACGATGTGTAGTTCCTAGTCATGTCATGTAACAGGACTGTAGCCATCCCCACAACCTCTTTTCCCCCATTTTCTTAAGTATAAACTGAAAATTAAGGATCCGTACCTTAATAAAGAATCGGGTTCTTACAAATTTACACCTTAAATAAATTCATCCCCGAATTTTACTTCCAAGGGTAGTTAAGGAACATCAGAGAATAACTCTAGCCATTACGATAAAACATCAGACTCCCTCACCCAAGTCTCATCCTTCACTCGATCATGCTACCATAGCACCTATACCAAAGGAATAAACCGACCATGGAGAACCTTCATGCTACGATCCAAAAGTCGAAAGGGGTGATCCTCAAAGGACGTAGCTTCCTACAATTCCACTTTCTTGGGCTAAAAGGTGTGAGATGGATCTTAAAAGTAACTTCACAACTAAGAAATGTGGAAGACATCATTCATATCTGTGTACCTTTAAGGTAACTATAGTCGATAGGAAATTTTCCCAACCCTCTCTAGAATCTCAAATAGACCAAGTTATCTTGGAGAAATCTTACCTTTTCTCCTGATCCTCTTATGTCCCATCCTCGGTGAGGTACGTAGGAAAACTTGATCTCCAACCTTGAACTCCAAAGGTCATCTGTGGTGATTGGCATATGATTTAGGACAAGACTGTGTAGAATTCATCCACTTCTGAATCAACTAAACCTGCTCAGTGGTCTCCTGGACAAGACGAGGTCCCAGCATCGCTTCCTCTCCTTCCTCCAGCCAACACATGGGTGCTCGACATGTCCTGTCATACAAAGCCTCGTATGGAACCATATGAATAGTATCATGTAAGATATTTTTGTAGGATAAATTAACAATGGGTACGTGTGTCTCCTAAGAAACCATGAAATTCAGGATGCATACCCGAAGCAAACCCTCCAGCACCTGAATCGTGTGCTCTAATTGGGAATATGTCTGGAGGTGGTAAGTTGTGCTCAGAAGCACCTATGTACACAAATACCTCTATATCCCTTTTAAGAAATGATATGTAAAATAGGTGTCCCTATCTAAAATGATTGAATGAGGAACCCCATGTAGTCGTACAGTCTCCTAGATTTATAACCTCCCAAGATCATCAACATTGAAGTTTTCCTTGATCAGAAGGAAATTTAAAACCTTCTTAAGCCTTTCAACCACAACCCATACTACATCATTACCTTGGGGCTACCTTGGTAAACCAGTCATGAAATCCATCATGATGTCATTCCATTTCCACTCTGGAATGGGTAGATGCTATAAAATTCATGTTGGTCTTTGGTGTTCCACCTTCACCTACTGACAGGTAGAACGTCTCATAAAAAACCAGCTACATCTCCCTTCATACTTGGCCACCAATACTGACGATGTATATCCTGATACATCTTGGTGACACTGGGATTCATTTCCCAAACTAAAGCATGAAAATACCGCATCAGCTCCTCGCGCATGTCTTCAGAAACCCATATGCAACCCTGTAATCGCAGAACATCATCCTCACCTATGGTCCAACCAGGAAGAGGGTCATCACCTGACATACTCTCCCATAGAACTAGGCCTTTGGAATCTGATAGTTTCCACATCTTGACTCTATCTAGTAATGTAGAAGTAACAGCTAAGGATGTAAGAAAAGTCTATTCCTGACTATTGTGAACCTCCAAGTGTATCTCAGAGAACAATTCCATCATCTTCCACTCCCTACTGGCATGATGCACTACCTATATCTAACTCCTCTTGCTCAATGCATCGGCCACTACATTGCCTTTCCCAGGAATGTAGGCAAAAAGGAAGTTGAAATACTAAAGGTATTCCACCCACCTTCACTACCTCAAATTTAGATCATGATGAGTAAAGGTGTACTTGAGACTTGTGTGGTCTGTTTACAATACAAAACACTCTCCCAATAAGTAATGTCTCCAATAGTGTAAGGAATGAAAAACTGTGGCTAACTCGAGATCATGCGTTGGGTAGTTCCTCCCATGTGGCCTCAGTTGTTGAGACCCGTACACAATGACTTGATCCTCTTGCATAAGCACTGCTCCCAGCCTAATACCTGATGAATTGTAGTACATAGTATAACTCCTACACAGCTCTAGTAAAATAAATATTGGTTACGATGTTAATCTCACTTTCATCTCTTGAAAGGTTGTCTCGCAGGAATTTTACCATACATACTTCACACCCTTCTTTGTCAATCTCGTCATCGGCACTACTAAGTGTGAGAAGTTCTATATGAAATGCTTGTAGTAACCAGCCAACCCTTGAAAACTCTACAACTCAAAGATGTTCTTGGGATGCTCCCATGTAACAATTACTCTCACTTTCTCTAGGTCTACTGATACTCCTTTCTCAGAGATGATATGACCTAGTAAGTAAATTTAATCCATCCAGAAGTGGCACTTTGAGATCTTAGAATATAATTGATTCTCTCTCATTATAGTTAAAACAATATCACGATGTGTGGAATCATCATGTCGATTATGAGAATACACCAAGATATCATCCATGAAAACCACAACAAAATATTCAATATAGGGATAGAACACTAATTTCATCAGTTCCATGAAGACCGTGGGAGCGTTCATGAGACCGAACGGCATAACTACATACTCATACAGACCATATCTACTTCAGAAAGTTGTGTGAGGTATGTATGATGATATAACACGAACTTGATGATAACCAGATCTCAGATCAATATTAGAAAATACTCGAGATCCTCGAAGATTATCAAAGAGATCATATATTCATAGAAGAGGATACAAGTTCCATACCATTAACTGGTTCAATTTTCGATAATCCACACATAGCCTAAGGGTACCATCCTCCTTTTTTTCAAAAAGGACCAGTGAAACCCACAAATAAGTACTAGGTCAGATAAACCCCTTTGTCTCTAAATCCTTTAGTTGTCGATCAATCTCCTATAGCTCCATCCTAGATATTCTGTAAGGAGGAATGGATATCGATGTAGCTCCAATTACTAGCTCGATTAAGAACTCTACCTCTCTCATCGGAGGTAACCCTGAAATGTCATTTGGGAAAACATCCCTGAAATGATCAACCACTGGAGGTAAATCTATCTGACATGTTCCCTAGTCATCTAGATATAAAATGGAAATATTTTTTGTCATCCTACTCGACCCATGTTGCTTGAGTCCAACTCAGCTTGCCTGGATATCCCACTCTCCCTTGTATAGAAACGATATGCCTTCTAGTGATGTAAAACTCACCCTATAGTGATAGCAATAGTAAAATGATTTAAAGGATACTAGCTAGTTCATTCTGAGTATGAAATCAATTTTTTTCATCTCTAATAAATAAAGATCCCAAAATAAGTGACACCCACCAACCTCAAGGGGGCACTCCTTTCACTATCGCACGCCTGTCATTCTAATCCCTAACGAAGTGTATAGTTTCATAACATCAAAAGAAGTAAAAACACAGAGCCCTTGGATCTCCAAAACAAGGATAGATATGAAAATATGTGAAGACCCTATATCAAAGAGTTAAGAAGCTAAAACAGAGGCGACTAGAATAGTACCTTTGATGGTAGAAGGTCTGGGATCTTTCTCCTACTGGGTCTGTTGCACTGCATAAGTCTAGCCTATACCATATCCCTGAGACACTTACTAGATACCCTGAGCTGACCCACCCTACTATCACTGAGATCTTGGGGTCTAGCTACCATGACCATGACCACCACCCTGTCCTGGTCGATCTTCCATATTCTAGTTCCCTAATTGGTGAGAAGCCGTTGACCCTGATCCTAAATGTAGAGTTGGTGTCAACCCTCTCTCACTAGATGTTGGTGAAAACATCCTACAGAAACACTATGCATGGCCCATCTTTCCATAAGATCATAACTTGACTAGGTTCATCGGGCACTAAGGTCTAGTATTCCCAATTCTTCCGCACTGGAAGCACCTCACCTGACTACTGGAAGATATGTTATGAGTACTAGATTTTCCACGTGTAAGCTCCAGACGACGCTTCCTGCTATCGGTCAAAACAGTGCCAGATCTTTGTGTTGAACTGCCCTATCTTGCACCTCTCGATTCCCTCTGATTCCACTCAGTAATCAGTGCCTAGTTCACTATATCAAATACAGTTGTCATCCGAAATATATTCACCTATGAGGATATTTCCTACCTGAGACCATCCTCGAATCACCTAGCCTTTGATAGATCTTTACCCATCAGAATAGGTGTGAAGCACTAGATCTTAGTAAAATGGGTAGAGTAATCTATAATTGATAGAGCTCCCTGCTCCAGATGCATAAACTCATGGGATTTGTCAGCCCTCAGTGTCTTGGGATAGAATTAGTCATAAAAGACTATTTGAAAAAATTCCCACACCATGTCCCGCTAACGTTTTGTCTGCGTGGTAACATCCTACCACCTCTTGGCAGAATCACGTAGCATATAAGTCATGAGAATGACCCTCCTCTCAGGAGTTGTCTTGAGATGCTCAAAGATCAATAACATGGCCTCTATCCATTACTCTACAGCATGTGGCCCATCTTCCCTAAAAAACGTGGGTGGATGCTGTTTCTAGAACACTCGTCTCAGTTCTTCCATAGATATGGCAAGCTGTGGTGCTCTCTGAAAGGTTTGTATAAACCTCAAAAAGCCTTCACAGAAAAGTGCACCAGCACCTACATCTGATATAATAGCTGGTGTCACAACTGGCATGACTGGAGGGTCCATTGGTAGCCCATGGCCCACCACCTCAAGGGTATAATCATCACCACTCTCCTGGAATACAACTAGAGGTCTTTATGGAGGCATTGATTTATAAAGTCTAACACATACACCTTAGTATAAGTTATTCATCAAGGTACGCAGTTCAAGAGTGTAACAACTAAACATGAAAAGAAAAGTCTCAAAAAAATTATAAAAGATGAGTATATGGAGTGTAGGGACCATACACAGTGTGTAAACTTAATCCCTTACATGTTCGTGCACTCCCTCTAGCATGGGCGTGCAAACACCCTAGGTACACTGTGTATAGGGACCATACACAGTGTGTATACTTAAGCTTTTACATGGTCATGTAACTCCACCTGCCTTGGTCGTGTAAGCGTCCTAGGTACACGGTGTGTCAGGCTAACACACGGTGTGTACTCAAGTCTTCCCTCCTGGAAATATACTTTTACATGTCCATATCCACATCGGTCTACCCATGTAAAACCACATAGGTGATACATAGGGTACACGACATGTTCTGATCAAAACTCAATAGCATGTGCTCTCTATCACATGACTAGATACAAGGTCAAAAACCACACAATGTGTACTTAAAGTACATATCATGTACTTAAAAAGTTCTTTTCTTCCTGAACAAAAGAACACATGGTGTGTAATCATAGGACCACACACCATGTTGTTTGGGTTTTCGGATAGTAAGCCTTAGAAACTTCCTGATAACCCCTATTTTTTCAAAATAAAGCAACGTTGTTCCAAATTACAATCCGTGGGAGGCCATAATTTCCACAAATAAAAAATTGGAATCCACATACATCACATAACAACACAATCTATATTCCATGGCCAAAATGGGATCCACCAAATTTTGATCCAAGAGGGCCCATAATCCTCAGGGACCAAAGTTTGGCATCCATCCAATTCAACCCAAACACGTACCAATACACCTATCACAAAATCATGCATATCTATCATGATTCCTATCACAATAGAATGCATATCTATCACGACATCTATCACAATAGCATGAAATTAGTTATTCTCTCTAAATAACATGGAAATAATGCATGGTATGTGATTTATAACAAGTTTCTATATGATGTATGAGATGGAATACCCTCATCTCATTGGGTCACAACAAAATATAACCAAAATGATATCAATAATAATGACACAAAACAAGTTTTTCACCCAATGGTGAAATCAAATCAACTGTAATAGCTCAAAATTTGAAAATTTAAATTTTATTTGAGGTAATTCGGCTTTTCCCTATACACAAGGTAGCTACTCCTGGGCATAGTTAATTACCAAACTCCATTTCATTTCTATCCCTTTCTAATGTCACCAAAAAATAAGATAAACTAGAAAATAAAACTCCTCTGATACCACTTTGTAACGTCCCAGATTTGGGTGCCACTCAATTGGTGCCCCGTACCCGGTTGGCCACATGGCCTCAAGCACATTTCTCCAAACCCTAGAGGCTACCAACTAGCAGCGAGGGCCTAGGGTGTGACAGTGGGAAAAATATGCCCTTATTGGAAGAGTGTAACACAATGAAATAATAATATATAATAGCATAAGCAATAAATGGAATAAAAATGAAATAAATAGTAGAATACTGATAAGATAAATAACCAAGCATTATTCCATACAAAAGATGATGCAACATGTCACATGTTCTAGGAAGGCAGCCAAACAAGTACACTACAGTAATACAAAATATATGTTTCAAAATCCCAAAAGAAACAAAAAGTACTAGGAAGCACCACAAGCCTCAGCTCGGTCCCATGCTCTTCGACTCCTAAGCATCACATCAAGTACCTGTAGCAGGTTTCTTTCCCTGATCAACACCTGCAATCATATAATTTGTTTGGTTCCAAAAGCATGACCTAAACAAGGTGTGAGACTAAATCCCAATAGGCAACCACCAAAGGTCTATTCCAATATATTAGTGGATATATATAATAGGCATTGTACAATAATGAAAATAAGTAAATAGTAGGTACTCAAAAGTAAGCGTAGCTGATGTCTCAGATAACAATGTAATCAAGTATAGGTGAAGAACGAATCCAAGATTGTTCTTTGGCTTGGAAGACACATCATTAGTCATTCTATTTCATTATTCAACTCCATCAGATTATATAAAAGTCTTAAGATCTGGCCTAGGCCCAACAAACCCCATATAAAAGTAACCATCAACTCGTGACATAACAATAATGTATTCATTTACCAGTAGATCTCAGCCTGTGTATCCCTCAATGGATCCTAGGTTTTCTCATCATTTTAAAGAAGTCTCAATGATCCTGACCACCATATATGTGGCTCACTCACGACCTTTACATAATTAACTTATTGATCCCATCCATTATCTTTTAACCGAGACAATGGTTCACCCAAGGTACATAAGGTGCAATTAGTCACATAAACCCGACCTTGTCTTTTAACTAAGATTTTTTCTCACCCATTTCTAATTACCACTTTTTATCATTTAATTCAATTACAAATTATATCTCTGAAGCAACACATGTGAATTAAACTATCGCATGTCTTTAACATAATCAACTCATATGAGCTCAGTTTATATAATAACCAACACAAATAAATTAAACTATTTCATGGTCAAACAAGGATAACTCACATGGTAAAAACATATAACAATCCTATTATGCAATTTAAATAATTAAAAGGATTAATAAAATAAGTACCTCACATGGGAAATTCATATAATGGGGAAAAAAATTAACAATCCAAGAATGGAAATTCTAGTCAATCCTCATAGGCATTATTGGCCAAACAACCATCCAAGGGAAATTCACCAATGGGGTGGCACTAAATCATGGTTAAAATCCCTAAACATGCTTTAAATTTATCAAATTAATTACCTAATCATAAATAGGAAATAAAAGGTTTCATTATTCAATGAAGTGACACCCTAAAGGTGGGTGTGCAGAACTCTAGCATATATAAACATCATGACAATTCACAAAAGGCACAAGAACACCTACCTCATGTTAGTATGACTCTTCTCGTCAAGTGTTGATCTTCAATTCGACCTAAAAATGAGTAGATCTACAAAACAGGTATAAATTCTTGACCTTAAATAACTAGATCGAGAGAAGAAATCATGAATAAAGGCTCAAGAGGAATTGAAATCTCACCAAGGGTAATCCAATGCATCTAATGATGTTCGAAATGGAGATCGGACGATGAAACGGGAGGAAAACTCTCGTTTATATTTTCCTAGGTACACTTCTCATCGAAGGGGGTTTGTTTCTATCCATATGGAAAAATGATGCTACTACCCTATTTAATCAATTAAAAAAATTACTTGGTGTGTACTTGAGACTATACACCGTGTCCGTACAAATTCTGGATAGACCATTACATGGTCGTGTATTGAAATACATGGCATGTAGCCTTCCATGCACGGCATGTACCTATATGTACATGACTTGTTGTTCCTAGTAACGTCATGTAATAGGCCTGCAACCATCCCCTCAACCTTTTTCCCCAATTTTCTTAAGTATAAACTGAAAAGTAAGGATCCATACCTCAAGGAAGAATAGGGTTCTTACATAATCTAGTGTTATCTTCCCTTTCTCTTGGGGTTTCTATTATCCAGTGGCTAGGGTTCTATTTTTAGGGTTTTTTATTCACATTTTTGGTTCATTATTTTGTATTAGGGTTCGATTTGGCTTCCTTGTGGTGCGGTTAGGGTATGGTTGGAGTTTTGTACCGATTTACACAACTTTCTCCACCTATGGTAGGTGATTTTGTGATTAAACATTATTTGATGAATTAATTAGACTTTCTTGTGAGTTTTTTCATGATTTATGAAATATATATGTGGTAAAAAAGTGGTTTTAAAAATTATAGGTTATTAATTTGATTCTAAAATGGATTTTCTATGTGAAATTGGGTATATTTGTGAAATAAATCTTGTTTTTATCTTTGAAATGGTTTTGTAAATTATTTAAATGATTTATTAGATTACTTAAAGGATTTGAACCATGCTTGGAGAATGTTTTGTTGTGTATGTGATTTTAAAAGAGGATTTGGGTGTTCAAATGGTGGTGTTTGGTGTGTGTAGTGCCTTATTTGGATTGTGTGTGTGAATGTGGCACATTTTGTGAAATTGGAACTTGAATGAGCACAAAAAGGGAAGCCTGGGTAACTAGGTGGATGGACTAGGACTAGTATCCTAGTGATACTAAAGTGGATCCATCTTGATTTCACTTAGAGATATTGGTGCTTAAAACACTAACTAAATATATGGATGATGATGGGAGACCACTAGGGTTATGGGGGTGTCCCCTACTAGTGGATCATTCATGAGAATGCTGGTTGTTGCAATTTCTATACCATATTTCATTGAGATATGAGGTTCCTAGGGTCCCATTGCTAACTAGTACCCCTTATGTCTCTCTCATTAATAGTGATTTTGGCTACATTACACTTATTTTTGGTATATAGTATAGAATTATGGTTACTTTAAAAGCAATCGTGTTTTATTTAAAGTTTCCTTCCTTAAAATCTATCTTCTTTTAATGTTATTTTCTTTAAAAATCATCAAATAATTTATTTAATTAATAAAACATGCAAGTTATTTGTCATTTAATGTTTAGAACATGGAATAATTTTTGGGTGGCATCCTACTGAGCTATATCTCACACCCTACTTGCATCCTTGGGTTTAAGTAGACTTGGTAATGTTTGATACATGTAAGGCTAAAGCTTATGGAGATGGAAGTCCAGTTGTTAGTGATATTCCATGGGTGTTGTTGTGGAGATAGCTTGAGGGAGATGCACCCCTTTCCTTGTGATGGTTTTTGGGGTTGGGTTTTTTATCCCCTTTAGGTAGTATCCCTTTTTGGTTTTTTGTATTAAATTTGTAACTCAAAAATGGAAAATGTTAAGAGATTTCTTGGTTGTGGTTTTTAATTTTTTTTCTTTATATCATTGATTTTTTTATTACTTTATATTTGGTTAAACCATTCCCACTTTCTATTATTGATACCCAGAAACTTGTGTCAGCCTATGGGGATCAAGAACGCCCCTCGGTCCTTGCCACAAATTGGGTTAGGCATCGGTTCGGATGACGACCCGACTTGGTTCATGACATACCATCTGGACATGGGTTATTATACTCACCATCTGATGGGTATATATCTTTAACATTCAAAGGGTTGGGTATTATTACCACACCGAATGGGTCTTGATCAATTCCACATACATAATCTACCTCATCAACACCATTTCCACCACCATGACATTACCCACAAAGGGTAACTAATTATTTCCAATGTGGATGGTGTTGAACCTATTATTTTCCTCAAAGGAAACTCTTAAAGGTCTTAATTAGACATAAAATTCGAAATCACTTCACTATAAGTGGTGATTAAAATACATTTACCAACTATTTAAGTTTTCTATGTAGCATTCCATGTTTTTTGATGGGATGAAATTTTTTCAAGGAACTTGAATTTCAGCATGGTGGATGGGCCATTTTACAAACTGTGATTTGGAATGAAATTAAAATATTTTTAACAATTAAATGTGTTTTTTATACATGATTTAAGGACTTAGAGTTATCTCGGTGTTATGTCAAGTTTCGGGAGCACTGAACCCCAAAACATGAAAATCTTGGAAGGCTGATAGGGGTGCACGGTTTGTCTAAAACCTTTTGGGTTACTGTATAAACTGGGAGTTTGATCCAGTGGACCTGGAGGAATAGATTTTTTTTGTAAAACTATGCAATAGGATCTTTATTTCCATGCACCTAATTTTAGGTCCTTGACATAGGGCTTCTTCATGGGCTGCACAACGTTATCCAAACCGTGTAGCTAGCTTATGCGAGGGGTTTCCTTGGGAAGTGTCTTAAGCACAGTTGGTGAACAGTTTGGATTACCATGTTTCCAAACCATGAACCTTATTAAAGTTGGTAAATCTAATCTTTTTCCCTCTCACCCTTATTTCATTTCTCCCCCTTTGTTCTTTCTCCTTCATGCACACTAGGAGTATCCCCCCAAGCTCCCTCTCCTCTCCTCCCCTGGGATTCCATGTATCTTCTTCATCCGATGTCAGAATTGAGTATCATCGATCTCATTGGATGCATAATGGTAAGATATTCATTAATCTTGAAACTATACTTGTTTAATACTCTCTAAGTGGATTTATTTTTATGTGAGGTAATTCGCCCTATTTTTAGGGTGTTCATTAGTTACTTCAATTTCTCTCAAACCAGACCGAGTCAAGCCTCAATATTGGATGAGTGAATATTTTGTGTTATATGGTAGGTTTTTTATAGATTTTACCATAAATTTTCATTGATTTATAAAGTACATTTTTGTTCCATGCACATTTATTTCTTTATGTTTCCTCCTAAATATGAAATTAATTCTGTAGAACCTAATGACATAATTCTAGTGTCCTTTATATATTTAATTGAATTTTTTTATGGTCATGGACATCAAGTTTTAACCACCAATATGGGAATGTCATTTAAATAACTTTAATTAATTATTTGTTTTATAATAAAACCCATCATTGAGGTGCATTGTCTTATAAAATGTAATGATTTGATTAATTGAATTCTAGAAGGGTGTATCCCTCCACTATTTTATCTCATACTGATCAAATTTCCACCTAAGGGGGTTAACCCTTTATCTTATTCAATGAACTTTATGATTCGGGGTGCAGCATGCACATTAGCATGTAAAAATTGATAACCTTCATATGTGGGTTGTTTACTACTTATGATCAGTTCAACTAGCCCCAATTACTTGGTTATAAATGGACCCTTCCATGGATTTCTTCTTTATTATTAAACAAATAGTGATAAATGGAATTATTTGGTAAATGGACTATGTTATCCTTTAAATTAAATGGTAAATGGGTGTGTCCCTATAAAATTATACTTTCTTTATGGTTTGGCATTCTTAATTGCATGGACCACTTTAATCCTTTATACTTGAATTATGTTAAGGCTTACATAAGGACATGTCCTTACATTTGTAATTGAATTTTAAATGATTAAATGAATGGTGATATGCCTTCAGCAATACTCAGGTTCCTTTTTGGAATTTCTTGAATGGGATCATAGGCTAATGGAGATTATAAGTGTCTTTGGTGATACTAGGGTCTCTATTTATGGGATTCAAAGGATGGGCTCATAGGTTACTTGAGTTGTGATGCGCCATGAGTGATATATAGTATGCCACAGATGATCTCATTGCGTGTTTTTATCTACCTAATTATTATTGGTATCGGTCCCCTAGGGGAGAAATTTTGGATGGTATTAGTGGATAAATGGTAATATCAATCCATGAGTGATACTTGTTCCCCTATGTGTGATACTAGGTATGGAATTATAGTTTTTTTTCATGAATTCACACCATGTCGGGAGTGATACTCGGGATTCCATTTTTGGTCGAAGATGGTATGGTCAACCATGAGTCATTGAGGAACCTAAACCGAACTTGTTAGGTTTATTTATTTATTTATTTCCTGTGTTTTCATTATACTAGCACATTGCAATATTTTATACTCAAAAACTGAATTATGATTTAGACACCATCGGTGGTGGAATATTGAGTATATCTCACAACCTTTTCAGGCCTCCATTGCACTGGGGTACCCAAAAAAATCTAATGTTCACAGATCCAGAGATCATTGCTTGTGTTGTGCATTGTACTCAGGAGTTAGGAGAACAGAATTGAGCTGGTACTCAAGATGCTCATGGAGTTAGCCTAAGGGATTTTATTCATTTTATTGCATTGTTTTGTATTTTATTGTATTTCCTATTGCATGTTCTTACTTTATAGTATGTATCATCACTTGGACATGCATGCATAGATGTATTTGGAATTCTCCATGCTCATTCATTCATTTTATTAGTTATTGTGTTTATATTTCATTGCTTTTTCATTTATGTATAATGCTTCCACTATTGAGTGATTCGTTTATTATCTCTTATATCACTGAGCTACTCTGATCATGAGGGTATATTATCCCCACTTTACTACCATTAGACCCTCGCTTCTAGTCAGTATCCTCTAGCATACAGGAGGCACGCTTGAGGCCATGTGGTGACCAGTCTGGCTACTAGTTTCATAGTCAGTCGGTCATGGATGTTACAAATTGGTATTATATATTTCTATTCCTTTTTCCTTATTATTTTGGCCTGGTAGAAAAGAGACTCGGAATATATTGGTGCTTGGTAAATATCTACGTCTAGGAGTGATCAACCCATACATGGGGAAAATTCCAAGTAGCCAAGGATGAGATTATTGTTCATGTTGTTCACTATTACAGTTGATTATGATTTCACATCGAGTGATTTTTATACTTCCTACTGATTACTAATTTATGATATTTCAATATTTACCCTTGGACTAGTATGGAAAGGAAGTATAATTACATTCATCATCTTAGCCAGATAGGGATTCACATTCCATGCACATACCATGCCATGTAAAATTCATTACTAGGCCATTTGAGATTTATCAATGTTCCTTGAATGTTTATTATCATTCTTGTTATATACCATGTTAGGTGAAACATGATTATTTTTATATCTACTTAATTATTTCATCATCATGCTCGTTTGTATAACATGATGTGTAATTTATTTAGTATGTTGTCTATATAGCATGTTTATGTTATTACTTTCCATGTTTTTTGTGATTACTATCATAATTTACATATATTCAATACTTGGGTGCTTTCCCTACTTATGTAGTAGCTCTCCATGTTTAATTTTCACTCTTTTGTGCTTGTTTGGAATGTTTTCTATATTTATTTCTTATGATAGCATGCATAGTCATAATTTTAATATACAATTTTCTATTAAAGTTCCAGCATCAAGTTAAATGGTGTTTTCCCACATAGATTAATAGTGACACTTTAACTAACCAATCATGAAAAATTTTGATCCATGAACCATTGGTTGTATGGGATGAAACATATTGGTTATGATTAAATGGGATCCAATTTTCAGTTACTAATGACTATGGTAGCTTTATAAATTGGAAAACGGTGACCCGTATAATCAAACCATCTTTATGATCTTACTATATATAAAGAAATTGATGTATAAATTTAAAACCTTATAAACCTTGACTCATATGTAAATTGGTTTCTTATATACCTTTTTTATGAATTGACCCAGGTAGGTTGTTTTGACCTGATATGGTTATGGGAGAGACCCGACTCAACCCAAGTACTTTGATCATGGTGATAAATTATTATCAAATGAAACCACTAAGTATGTTTTAAAAATTAATGGTTTACATGTTTTAAGATTCATTTTCCTGATCCCATAATGAATTTATGGGACCCTTGTGGGTCGCCTTTATTTATGAATGACCAGGACCCTCATAGGTCACCTTTATCTTATTATGCCTTAGTATTTAACCTCGTGGGGTATACTTATGCTATATAGGTATATTCATTTTTAAGTGTCTGCATCTTCTTATATGGGTTCACATATATATGTATGGTGTAATATACTTGATTAGTCCCCTCCTTAACTAATACAGAAATATTCTCTGCTTTTGAACTTTATTATTTATGAGGCTTCTATTAATTAAAATTCCAATTATAACTTAAAGGGTGTTTTTTTTAATAGATTAAAATTTCCATTTTATTTAACTAAGACCAATTTATATAACCTTATGAATAAATAAAATAGATAAAAGGAATTTATATATTAAATTTCCTAAATATGATGGGATGTTAGTTAAATAATTAATGTTTAAAAGGAAATTTAACATAACTTTCCTATGTTTCCTTATGGTTTTAGCTAAAGAAATTACAAAATCATGTATTATTTATGACTATTATTAGGGGTTTAAACTAGTCTTTAAATGTTTTAAGATAAAACGTAAATAAATTTATTGGCTTAAATAAAACCTTAAGGTGGTGTTTTAACTTTAACCCTCGTGTAAGGGTAGTTTCAGTGTTCCTTGAGCTTGCATTAGAATGGGTGCATGAGAATTACCCGTAGGCCACTTCTTTCTCATATTAAACCTAAAATATAGGCGGTAGAGCCTAGTGAACTTTTCAACATGACCCAATTATGGGTTCAATGCTTTCTTCTTTTGTAAGGAGCTAACCTAAGGTAGATATCACCCTCAAAACCTTTAAAACATTACTAAATACTTGTCAATATTTTCATATGTGTGGTATTGTTTGGGTGTCATAGTCCCATGTTGGACTCTTAGTTTCTAAAAAAACACCTAGGTTGGATGGGTGGTCGTGCTATTTTTCTACCCTTGTTATGAGAATAATCATCATTTAATGCTCAGTTTCAGTGGGATGGACATGTCTAGGGAATTTTCATCCTCTTAGTAGGTCATGTGACCCTTCTTCTTCTTCTTATTTTTCAGTGTTGAATGACTCGGGAGGTCATCAGCCTGTTTTACAATCATGTGGGATAATAGAAATTTAGGGTGATTATTTTTACTATCCATCAGATATGGGATTAATAAGGCTGATATTCCTATTTATAGTATCAAGGATGTTTTGTTTTTCTAGTGAAACCTTGAGGTAGTAGTCATTGATACACATGGTAGCCATTGAGTTACTAAAATGATTTAGTGAATTGTATGAGTTCAGGGATAATAGTTTTAATCCTAAAAATTTATTACATGAATCATAGGTCATTTTCTAAGTATAGTGACCTCAGTGTTAAAGAATAATCATACTCATTTAAATGTTCAAGATGATTTCATAAAAAGAATCAGGTATTTTGACATGTTGGTCAGTTGGTTTTGGATTTTACACCTGATACTCTGGCACATGTGGATGTAACTCAGGATGAGTGTCATCTGTATGTCTAGATTAAATCAATAAATCAGGATTTTAAGTGTCTAGTGTATCTATTATTTTGGTTTAACACTTGATGAAATCATTTTTCCCACATCCAGGACCCACAGATAGTGGTTGATGGAGCGTGTTCCATGCAATGAATTTTGGTTTTTAGTAAATCTGATGACTAGGAAACTCCTAAGGTGGGTGAATTATGTCAATTTAGGTAATTTTTATACTTCCAAGTATAAGGAATACAACTAAGATGGACTATTTGGAAGTGGTCAGTGCAGCTTTTAAATTCCCTTGAGTTTGGTCAGCTTTTGATATGTCGGTGCTTGTGAGGTAGTGTGATAATTATATGGTTGGATGGGTATGCAACCTTTGAAAACACCATTGGTTGGGGGTGAAATTTGGTGTTTGTTCTTTAATGATCAAGAGATGCCTCTGGTGGTAAAGTCATTGTGATCTATTAATGACATGTTGGCTGGTGTAGCCGAGCTTCTCCACAAGAGTCATCCAGAGGTGGTCTCACTGCCTTTTCTTTTGCATAGTTGTTTTATAGTTGGTTGGGAACCATACCAAGAACTTCGTATTTGGTGAATTAGGAGTGTCTCTGATCCTAATAGTTAAATCATTTTAATCATATTATTGTAATCTTGTTTTGAGATGATCATGTCCCCTGTCTTAACATCATCCTAGATTCACTGAGAGTGCATTGGTTATACACCAAGCTAAATTAAAGTGCAATTATGTTTTGATAAATAGGATATGTTAGAGTTGAATTCTATAATCATGGTTAATATTGAAGCATGGTTATTTATGATTGATACTTGGGTTCCCAAGTAGTAACTCCATTCATCCCTTTTTCATGACTTCCCAGCAGATTCTTTTTTGGACATAGTAAGTGTTCCTGATATGTGGACATTAGGATTTTTACCGACGTAGCACTTGTAAAAACCGGAGTATGGACTAACTCATATTATCTCCTTGGACTCCACTTCATGATTTTGAGGTTACCCTAGACTTCAGTCTGGCTTAGATGGGATGTTTTAAATGGTGGTGATTCAAAGGTGTTGGGTCATGCATGATCCCACATTTTTACTATGGCACGATGACTTAAATGAAATTTTGGAATGAGACATCGCTTAAAATTTGTTATGGGATTCATAGGATGTGCTCAAATAAAACATGATATTCCTGGGAAAAGGAATCTTATTTTAGGTTTTGATACGCCCATAGTCTAAGATGAGTGTTTTGAGAATAGTCTATTAGGAATGGATCGACTTGTTTCCTCTTATTTCGTTCAATGTGGTTGGTGAGGAACCACTTTATGAAACATAATTAGGATGATATGGGTGAAACATTAATTTTGTATGAGTTTTTCATGGAAATTTTGGATTGAAAATACTAAATTAGGTAAATTTGGAATTGGCCATTCAATCGAATTTGGAATTGTGTCATGATCATTGTTAAAACATAACAGGAATGCTTAAATAGACAATTCCAAAGGTGGAGATACTATGACTCAGAATTGGAATTTCAAATAATAAAACCTATGGTGGGGATCACCATATCTCAGGAGGTTAAATAAATGATGATGTGATCATTTATCATGAAATACGGGCTCATGTAAGATATATCTCAATGTTTCAGTTCGGGGTATGAGTGTTGGATCAAGTTTCTACAACTTATGTACCATATAATTAAAGTGATGATTGGAAGGTGTGTTGGGTGTTTGGAAATGAAAAGTGGCCATTGAATTAAACATCATGACTCAAGTGGGTTGGGTTATGTTTATATTATTCCCCAAGTCTTCTCGGGGATGAGAAGATTTAAGGTGGGGAGATTGTAGTTTCTCATGTTTTTGGACCAGATGAGATTTTCTAAAGGAACTTGAATTTCATCTTGGTGGATGGTCCATTTTATAAACCAATATTTGGAATGAAATTATGAGAGTTTGAACACTTAAACTTTTTTATACTTGTTTTAAGGTCCTAGAGTTTTCTTGGGTGTTTCATCGAGTTTCATGAGCGTCGGACCCCAAAACCTCAAAATCTAGGAAGGCTAAAAGGGAACACAATTTTTCTAAAATTGTTCATCCCCTAAGATAAACTATGAATATGATCAAGTGTACCTAGAGGACTCACATAGTTTGGTATAACCATGTGAGAGGATATACACATCCATACGCCTAATTGAAGGTTTTTGACATAGGGATTTTGCACTGGCTGTGTAGGGTTAGCCAAACCGTCTAGCCAGCCCATGTGAGGGGTTCCTTGGGTAGTGGTTTAATCATGGTTGGTGAACTGTTTGTATAACCATGTGTTCAAACTTTGTGCCTCATTAAAGGGGTTAAATTTACCCTTTCCCTCCAAAACTTATTTATTTTCTCCCCCTCTTTTCTTTATCCTTCATCTACACCAGGGGTAGCCACTCGAGCTCCCTCTCCTCTCCTTCTTTAGGCTTCCATGTGTCTCTTATGTCCAATGTCAGAATCGATCATTGTTGGTCTCATTGGATGCGTATGGGTAATAACTTCATTCCTATTGAACCTCTCCATATTTAATCCTATCTCGGTGGAGTTATTTTGGAGTAAAGTAATTCTTCCTATTTTCAGGGCATTTGTCAATTTCATTGATTTCTATCAAACCATACTGAATCAAGCCTCTATATTGAATGATTTAATCTTCCTTGTTATATGGTAGGTGGTATATAGATTTTCCCTTAAGTTTTTATTGATTTATAAAGTACACCATTGTGGCGCGCGTCGGTATTTCCATGTGACACCTCCTCATTACGAAATTAATTATGTAGAACCTAATTCCATAATTCTAGTATCCATTATATATTTAATTGTCTTTTTTGATGCTTAGGGACCTCAAATTTTAACCACCCTTAATGGGTTTTCCATTTAATTAAGTTAATTAATTATTATTTTTCTAATAAACCCCTCATTGAGCTGCATTGTCTTATAAAATGTAACGAGTTGATTAATTGGAATATGGATTGGTGTAGCCCTACACTGTTTTATCTCCTAGTAACCAAACCACCACATAAGGGGTTGACCCCTTATCTTATTAAATGAAATTTATGATTCGGGTTTGGAATTCATATTAGCACGACCAATTTGATAACCTTTTCATTTAGGGTGTTTACTGATTTTGAGAAGTTCACTTGGACCCAATTACTTAGTTATACATGTACCCTTCCATAGCCTTCTTCTTTATTATTAAATGAATGGTGATAAATGTAATTATTTGGTAAATGGACTATGATATCTTTTAAATGAAATAGTAAATGGGAATTTCCCTCTAAAAGTATACTTTCCTTGTGGTGTTTCATGCTTAAGTACATGGCCCACTTTAATCCTTTATACTTGAATTATATTTAGTAATGTTAAGGACATGACCTTACTTTTGTAATTGAACTTTAAATTAATAAATGAATGGTGATATACCTTGAGCGGTACTTGGGTTTTGTTTTGGAAAACCCTGGATGGGTTCATAGGCTGTTAGAGATTATATGTACCCCATGAGATACTTGGGTCTCCATTTATGGGATTATAAGGATGGGATCATAGGTTACTTGAGTTGTGATATGTATTTAGTGATACATGGTATTACATGGAAGTTATCACTATGCATTTTTCTCTACCTCCTTTTGAGTGATACTGGTTCCCTAGGGGGGACACTGTCGATGGGCTCGGTGGATAGATGGTTATACCAGGCCATGAGTGATACTCGATCCCCTATATTAGATATTAGGGATAGACTCAAATTTTTATTCTTGACTTCACATCATGCTGGGATTGATACTCAAGATTCCATTTTTGGATGTCCTTAGATAGACTCTTATAGTTTTGGATATGTATAGGGCCCCTAGAGTGATACATGGGATTTATTTTTGGATCACCTTGGACAGAATCAGGGTTCCTATTATTAAATTATAATGATGACCTAAATGTTACAGACTAATATTATATATCTATTATCCAAGGATACATCTGCTAATCCAAATCACATGTCTGGGCTTGGTATATTCTTTATACTTATTTTTTTATGTTGTTCCATAACATATTTGTACCGGTATCCCTTAGTCAAAGACATTCCATCTTAGGTCGAAATTGGTATGGTTGGCCAGGTTTCCTTGATAAACCTTTTCCCTACTTATTATGTTCATTTATTTATTTATTTATTGTATTCTCATTATACCTACATACTAATATATTTTATAATCATGGATAGGATTATGCTTTAGGCACCATTGGTGGTGGCCTACTGAGTATATCTCACACCTTTATTGGGACACCATTTTATTGGGGTACCCAAGATGATCTCATGTTCATAGATCTAGGGATCATTATTTGTGCTATGAATTATACTTGGGAGTTAGGATCATAGGACTAAGTTGGTATTAATGATGCTCATGGAGTTAGCCTATGGGATTTTATTCATTTTGTTGCAATGTGTTGTATTATATTTTATTGCAGGATGTATTCTATTTCTTTAGATTTTGTATCATCATGTGGACATGAATTCAAGGATGTATTTATATTTTTCCATGATCATTCATTCATTTTATCAGTTATTGTGTTTATATTCCACTTCTCTATCATTTATATATATTGCTTCCATTGTTGAGTGATTTATTTATTATCTTTTATACCACTGAGCTAATCTGATCATGAAGGTATAGTCTTCCCACTGTACTAAATTTTGACCCTTTCTACTAGTCAAAAGCCTTTGTAATATGGGTAGGTATGCTTGAGGCTATGTGCCATCTAGTCCAGATATTGGTTTCATAGTCATTCAGGCCTAGACATTACACTCTAGATGACCAAATTCTAGCTTGAGGCCTCACCAGAATCCCTAACTCCCAATAATACAACACAATATGGATATTTCACACATACATCACCTAGTATAAGGGTCCATGGAATATATAAATGAATCATATTTGGATCAATACATGCTTCCTACCATCTATAGAAATTTTATGCATGTGTCATCTCATCACTCTAACTGCCATCACCCCAAACTCTAAAAAAATAGTCAGATGTGGTGATATAATAAATCCCAACCATAACTCATAATCTATCTCTATATTATCTACCTAAATCATAAATCTTGAACAATCACACCAAAAAACATTTTTATAAAACACCTCAAAAATTCTACAAGCCTCGACACATACTTGAACACGATCATGCTACCCTACAGAAAGTTTGATATTTATGGATAAAACTCTATCATAGATAAAACATCATCTAGACAAGGGATCATACTCCAACCAAATTATATAATTTCTATTATGTGTTAGATAAAATTATCATTATCCATTAATGTAACGCCCCAACCCCAGCTACCCAGAGTCGGTGCATTACTTCGTAACATTGGCATGATCACAAAAGATCAAGTCTCGAAAGACCGATTAGTTTAGTAGCCTTGGAAACACTAGATACATTCATAAGTCTTACATTACATCATAAAGTGAAAAACTACAATAACCAAGTCTCCATAGACCACACTCATATCCTCTTCTGACAATCCCTGCAGGTCATTCATAAAATACTTCTTCACATCCTGGAAAATATTAAAACATTGAAAGGGGTGAGCTCAGATGCTCAGTAAGGATAACAATATTGTGGAAGCTTTCATAAATAAACATAAACATTTAAGGCAATGTATAACTAAAACAAAATCCTTTTAAACATGAAATTCAACATAATATGGCAAAAGTAAAATGAGATAATGCCATTTACTTATTCACATGGATATTTTACTGGTCGAATAATCACATGCAATATCAATAACCACTTTCATAATGAGGGAATGTATAATTCCAGACATTCTGAAACATTTTGTCAAGGCCTCGGCCAAGACGTCTAAAATGATTAAGGCCTCGACCAAAACCATAAATCAAATTGGGAAAGGGCCTCGGCCAATTCCACGTCTAGTTGTCTCATGAGACCTACCGATGCATCGAGGAGCTATAGCGGGCTCCACCCGTCACTTATTAAGTCCAATACATTCCTCATATGAACAGGTTTAAACATCTCATAAACCATAACATAATCGTATCACATGAAACATGCATAAAGGAAACATAACATTTCCACATTTCAATCACAAGATATCAATACAACACATTGATATAATAAAAACTCTTTCAAAACCATTTTCAATACCAAAATAAAAGAAAAGTATAACATGGTATTTATTTTTCATTAAAAAAAGGGTATGGCTTGTAGAGGAAGCCGAAACTCAAATAGTGGTCACGGCGGCAGAGAAGTCGTTGTCGCCGCATACATACGACAAAAACATTCCCTTTTGTCGTTTAGTAAACGCTTCATATAAAAATATTCCTTTTGAATAAACGTAAAAGTCAAAGGGGTTTATGCACCGTATAAAAGAAAGTTGTGTATAAAACCAAATATGCCTCAATGAAAGGGGATTGAGACAAAGTCCTTAAAAAGATAATTTTTAAAAATAAAATAGATCTATTATGTGTATTCACTATAGGTACACATAAAGAACGTAAAAATACAAAATAGGACATAATAATATCATGACATAATTTGAAAGTAGGAGATTAACCCAAAGAATGGAAGTTGGGTTAAGAAATTCCCTTACCTTGCGTCTTGTCCTGACTCGACCGTTCTTTAACCTCTTGAATAATAAACTACAGTTAATTTCTATTTACTTAAGAACCTTTTTCATGTTCATTATTCCTTTTATATCACTTATTACCATGTTATGAACATTATGTAATTATTTAAGTTAATAACGGTCATTTTGTCGATCTTTGGTACTTGAGTCAACAATAAACTTCTTATAATTACAAGTTGTTTATGTGGTAGAATATCCATTATCTCCAGAATTATATTAATGATTTAGATGTCATATATATCATATATATACAGTATATACATTCATTCATAATATTACGTAACATTTAGAGGTAAGAAATGAAATGCACCGTTCATGGAGACGGTAAGCCGTACGTACGCATGAATGCTACTTTCATTTCTATTTCATATTTAATGGAATGAAATAATAATTATATAAAGTTATAATATAGTTCCAGTATAATATCATATATAATATCATTTACTCCATCCTTTATACATCCCACATATGGAATTAACGATTCACATCACTTTGAGGGGGCGGTAGTCCGCACTTCCTAAAATGAAATTATCGCGTTTACCCATAATGGAAATCATAAAGTATGCCATAAATGAGAAATAAAGAAGCATAAGGAAAAAATAAACATAATATATATATCATATATGAAAATAGTGTCATCAAAATGGCCACCATTATAGGTGTTAAAAGAATTTGAACAATCATCGTTTCGTGAGGCAGTATTTCGCCACCCACAGAAACAGTATGTTCTTTAACCATTAGACGGAGGTGTGTGTAAGTGTAAACCAAATCCTTATCATAAAAACATCCTAGTATATTTTAGATACTGTTGTTGTTACAAAATAAAGGAATGAAAAGATTTTAAGGGGTTGGAGAAGCAAAATAAAACAAAACAACATTAGATAAGACATTACCTTAAAAATTGGGTAACTCTTTTTGATTTGATCCAAAGGCTTCCTTGGGAATAATTCTGCCCAAAGTGAGTCTTCTAGGAGTAAGGGAGGGATGTTGGGAGAGTATTTGGGCAGAGTTTGGCCGAGCCAAATGGCTTGAAGGTGTGAATAAGGTGGGAGTGGTGGGGGCCTTTTATAAGAGGAGAGGAGGGGCTCTTTTAGAAAGATTGAAATGTTACATTATTATACAATGCTTTTCGGATTCTAAAGGTCCCACACTTATATAATTCGTGGATAAGGTGATAAGGGTTCTAAATCTCCTCATCCAATAGGCTTTGGACAAGTGTAAGCCTTGTATTTTGCATTATCTTCTCATTTTATTTAAATCGTTAAATAATGAGGTCATCACTGCATCATAATGATGTCATAAATAATTTAATTTATTTAATGTCTAAAAATTATAAAAAAAATACTATGATGTATTAAATCTTTTTATCTTTCTAATGAATATTTATAGTCAAAATTTGGACTTGTTTAACCCCACTTAAAAACTGTTTTAGTAAAACAACTCATGTTTGTGTCAATTTAATTTTAACATTAAATAAATATATATTAATGTCATTTTCCAACTAAAGTGGCTCCATGGGGTCCCCAAGTTGACCCTTGGGTTGTCTTGGTCGGCCATGACTCATCCAATAGGAGTAGGACAAGTGTCAAGCTCATCTCATATTATTAAAACATTATTTTTACCTTAAACTACACTAATTACTTCTAATCGCGATTAAGAACTTAAAAGTTACTATTCACCAAAAAATTATTTTAATCTCATTTAACCACATTTTACTTCTTAATGACAACCATGTATGTCGGATTTTTGAAAATCAAATCACAGAAGTGGTAATATTTCATTTAAACGAAAAATCAGTTATTTAACTACCACTTAGTGGTTTCACTATTCATCAAAAATTGAAGTTTTTCAGAACAATGCCAAAATTTAACCCTAAGCTATAATTGATATTCCAAATTCAAAAATGATGTATATTTTACAAAATTACAAACATATAAGTTGCATTAATTAATTTTATAATTAATTCCCGCTGTCACAACAAATAGCGTTTTTTAAGAAACAATTTATATCAAAAGATTGGCAATTGTTTATGTCCAATTTCAATGTTAAATTAATTCTAATGACCACCATTGGATAAAATGGTAAAAATATATTCTAATTATACTTTAAAACCACTAAATAGTATAATTTATCACTATAAATTATTTTGATTAAAAAAGTTGTTTTTAAGTATTTTTCACTATTCATAAAAAATTAGAAGTTCTCAGAAAAATACCCAAAATTCAACATAGGCTTATTTCGATATTCCGAATCCAAAAATGAAGTCCATTTTGAAATATAAAATTTCTATAATTTTAAAAAGTGGTTATTACTATTCATAACGGCTACTTTGATTAGTCACGGTGTTTTAGAACTCGAAGTTGCGTACAATGCAAGCTATTGCATTATTGAATGAGAAGCGTCTCATGGAAGCTCGGGGTGTTACATTCTCCCCTCCTTCAATAAATTGCGTCCTCGCAATTTGAAAATTTTCTTTGAAAATAAAAGGTTGAAAATAGAAAATACCTTTGTGGAAAACCCACATCGGAAATAAGGTTAATAAATATATAACATTAAAAGAAAGCAAGATAATTACAAAGGTCACCCGATATAGCCCATTCTAGGATTCTATGAAAATATGGATATGGAGGAGAAACAAACCATCAAGGTCTGATGGAGACTTATAGAAAACAGGATTAGGAGAAAGTTTAACTACAAGAAAATCACAAACTTGTGATTGGTTAAACGGTCATTGAATCCCCAGTTGGAAAAGTTAACCGACAAATTTTTTTTTTAAGTTACCTTTTATAATGTTGAGGAATTTATTTAGGAGATTTACTAAGGACGTAAGGGAATATACATACTTGTTATGTATACTTTCATTCGTTAATAAATTTTTACCACAAACCCAACTTTTACTCCAAATGGTAACGGAACTCAAAAATATTCTATTTATCCTAATTGTATAAGGTTCCAAATGTTAACACATACCATTTAGATTAGTAAAATTATTTTGTAATAACCAGGGAATTCCTGTAGGCTAGTGGTAGGAAATAAAGGCCTGTCGCACTTTGATTGTGGGTTCGATTCCTGCAGCTTTGTCCGACGCGACGGGTTATGCCCCACCCTGCAGGTTGTCCTTTTCCTAAAACTATAGTATCATAATATTCCAAAAATAATCTTCATAAATTTTTTAACCATAAACAATACTATCCAAAGATCAACTTAATCCACTCCAACCTTAATAGTTATCCAAAATACCTCCGTCCAGATTTTCTCTAAAAGGTCTCTAAATTCCAAAATCAATTGTAACATCAGATTCCCCAAACAAAGAAAAGTTTCTCTTATTGTCGCATACTAAAAATATGATTACCTTAATCATATTAAAACCTTACTGAAATAAAAAAGTACTGCAGTACAATCTTTATATATATCACATTATTCTTATAACCAGAATATAATCCATGAGTCCAAAAGCACCAATACATTAGTTATTCTGCTTCAACTGTAGTAACAGCATAAGATTGTCCTTGATCCCTTGTCCTTTTCTGAGGTAAGTTTCCTTGATGCTTAGGACATTCATTTGCATAATGCCCCATTTCCCTACAATTGTAGCATTCAACATTGATAGCCTCTTTCTTTCCCTTGCAATCACAAGCCTGGTGACCCTTTTCTCCACATTTATAACAAACTCCCATTCCTTTTAGGCAAGTACCAGGGTGATTCTTCCCACAATTATCACATAATGGAAAATCCTTCTTTCCCTTTTTCCCTTTATCTGTCTCTTGTTCCACCGTTCTCTTCTTCTCTTGCTTTACTTTGTTGTCATAAGACTTAGAGAATTCCTTTTCTGTCTTGATAGCACACGAGACAATATCTTCGTATGATGAGAAGGATTGTGATACTAAAGCTCGACGGAGAAATGGTTTTAACCCATCAAAGAAACGATCAATATTACTCCTTGGGTTACGTATATAATCGGCAGCATGCCTCGCTAACCTTGTAAAGTTAGCCTCATACTTTGCGACATTCTCATCCTCCTTCTACCTCAGACTCAGAAATTGCCTTTCCATATCTGCTCGATGGTAACGAGGAATGTATTTTTCTAAGAAAAACTCTTTGAACACCCTCCATTCCATATTCGATACGTCATCATCTTCCTTTGTGTTTTGAATCAGCGACCACCACTGATCGGCATCTCCAGTGAGGCGGTAAACTGCCATGACAACCTTCTCCCTTTCACTACTCCCCAAGGCATGGAATATTTTCTCTAAGGAATTTATCCATTTCTCAGCTACTGTAGGATTTGTACTCCCATTGAAGGTTGGTGGTTGTTGCCTCATGAAACGGTCTAGCATTGATCCTACACGTTGCGGATCAGGGTGCTCCATACGAGTAAGGTTATTATTCATAACCTGAGTGAGTTGTCCCAGTATGGTAATAAGTTGATCAGCACCAGTTGTATCTCCAGATCCACAATAATTATCTTGAGCAGGAGGGAAATCCCTACACGGAGATCGTGCATTGATACGGTTTCCATTCCTTCCACTAGGCACCATTTCTAAACAATGGCATAAACTAGATTAGTTTATGAATCAAAATACATAATTACATACTTGTAAAACACTTTACATAAATTGAACTATTTATGGATATAATCCATAATCATAAAAATAAATGTTTTCTTTGAGGAAGTATATACTCATAAACCTTCATAGTGGTTTGTAAATAAAATGAGAATTATCCTAAGCATATCCCCCCGGGAGTGTCGTAACCAAGAGTGCAGCAAGGCCCGTTGTCGTGCACCAGTTCCCGTTCGAGTCTAGCTCAAAGCGGTGTTTTCGGGTTTTACCCCTAGGTACATCTGTGCCAGAGCCGCCTCTACCTGCTCGTATCCAGACAGAGATGTATTGCTCGGAAAACTCACAACATCTCTACAATACCAAAATTCTAGGAAGTTCTTCTATACTAATCCCCAAAGTCTATCTTCGGGCTATGTGCTCTAATCAGAGTTTATCTAAATCTAGCATCCAAGGTTAGTACTAAACTTCCTCTGATACCAACTGTAATGCCCCGACCCCAGCTACCCAGATTCGGTGCATTACTTCGTAACATTGGCATGATCACAAAAGATCAAGTCTCGAAAGACCGATTAGTTTAGTAGCCTTAGAAACACTAGATACATTCATAAGTCTTACATTACATCATAAAGTGAAAAACTACAATAACCAAGTCTCCATAGACCACACTCATATCCTCTTCTGACAATCCCTGCAGGTCATTCATAAAATACTTCTTCACATCCTGGAAAATATTAAAACATTGAAAGGGGTGAGCTCAGATGCTCAGTAAGGATAACAATATTGTGGAAGCTTTCATAAATAAACATAAACATTTAAGGCAATGTATAACTAAAACAAAAGCCTTTTAAACATAAAATTCAACATAATATGGAAAAAGTAAAATGAGATAATTCCATTTACTTATTCACATGGATATTCTACTGGTCGAATAATCACATGCAATATCAATAACCACTTTCATAATGAGGGAATGTATAATGGCAGACATTCTGAAACATTTTGTCAAGGCCTCGGCCAAGACGTCTAAAATGATTAAGGCCTCGGCCAAAACCATAAATCAAATTGGGAAAGGGCCTCGGCCAATTCCACGTCTAGTTGTCTCATGAGACCTACCGATGCATCGAGGAGCTATAGCAGGCTCCACCCATCACTTATTAAGTCCAATACATTCCTCATATGAACAGGTTTAAACATCTCATAAACCATAACATAATCGTATCACATAAAACATGCATAAAGGAAACATAACATTTCCACATTTCAATCACAAGATATCAATACAACACATTGATATAATAAAAACGCTTTCAAAACCATTTTCAATACCAAAATAAAAGAAAAGTATAACATGGTATTTATTTTTCATTAAAAAATAGGGTATGGCTTGTAGAGGAAGCCGAAACTCAAATAGTGGTCACGGCGGCAGAGAAGTCGTTCTCGCCGCATACGTACGACAAAAACATTCCCTTTTGTCGTTTAGTAAACGTTTCGTATAAAAATATTCCTTTTGAATAAACGTAAAAGTCAAAGGGGTTTATGCACCGTATAAAAGAAAGTTGTGTATAAAACTAAATATGCCTCAACGAAAGGGGATTGAGACAAAGTCCTTAAAAAGATCATTTTTAAAAATAAAATAGATCTATTATGTGTATTCACTATAGGTACACATAAAGAACGTAAAAATACAAAATAGGACATAATAATATCATGACATAATTTGAAAGTAGGAGATTAACCCAAAGAATGGAAGTTGGGTTAAGAAATTCCCTTACCTTGCGTCTTGTCCTAACTCGACCGTTCTTTAACCTCTTGAATAATAAACTAGAGTTAATTTCTATTTACTTAAGAACCTTTTTCATGTTCATTATTCCTTTTATATCACTTATTACCATGTTATTAACATTATGTAATTATTTAAGTTAATAACGGTCATTTTGTCGATCTTTGGTACTTGAGTCAACAATAAACTTCTTATAATTACAAGTTTTTTATGTGGTAGAATATCCATTATCTCCAGAATTATATTCATGATTTAGATGTCATATATATCATATATATACAGTATATACATTCATTCATAATATTACGTAACATTTAGAGGTAAGAAATGAAATGCACCGTTCATGGAGACGGTAAGTCGTACGTACGCATGAACGCTACTTTCATTTCTATTTCATATTTAATGGAATAAAATCATAATTATATAAAGGTATAATATAGTTCCAGTATAATATCATATATAATATCATTTACTCCATCCTTTATACATCCCACATATGGCATTAACGATTCACATCACTTTGAGGGGGCGGTAGTCCGCACTTCCTAAAATGAAATTATCGCGTTTACCCATAATGGAAATCATAAAGTATGCCATAAATGAGAAATACAGAAGCATAAGGAAAAAATAAACATAATATATATATCATATATGAAAATAGTGTCATCAAAATGGCCACCATTATAGGTGTTAAAAGAATTTGAACAATCATCGTTTCGTGAGGCAGTATTTCGCCACCCACAGAAACAGTATGTTCTTTAACCATTAGACGGAGGTGTGTGTAAGTGTAAACCAAATACTTATCATAACAACATCCTAGTATATTTTAGATACTGGTGTTGTTACAAAAGAAAGGAATGAAAAGATTTTAAGGGGTTGGAGAAGCAAAATAAAACAAAACAACATTAGATAAGACATTACCTTAAAAATCGGGTAACTCTTTTTGATTTGAGCCAAAGGCTTCCTTGGGAAGAATTATGCCCAAAGTGAGCCTTTTAGGAGTAATTTAGGGATGTTGGGAGAGTATTTGGGCAGAGTTTGGCCGAGCCAAATGGCTTGAAGGTGTGAATAAGGTGGGAGTGGTGGGGGCCTTTTATAAGAGGAGAGGAGGGGCTCTTTTGGAAAGATTGAAATGTTACATTATTATACAATGCTTTTCGGATTCTAAAGGTCCCACACTTATATAATTCGTGTCTAAGGTGATAAGGGTTCTAAATATCCTCATACAATAGGCTTTGGACAAGTGTAAGCCTTGGAATTTTCATTATCTTCTCATTTTATTTAAATCGTTAAATAATGAGGTCATCGCTGCATCATAATGATGTCATAAATAATTTAATTTATTTAATGTCTAAAAATTATAAAAAAACTACTATGATGTAGGAAATAGTTTTATCTTTCTAATGAATATTTATAGTCAAAATTTGGACTTGTGTAACCCCACTTAAAAACTGTTTTAGTAAAACAACTCATGTTTGTGTCAATTTAATTTTAACATTAAATAAATATATATTAATGTCATTTTCCAACTAAAGTGGATCCATGGGGTCCCCAAGTTGACCCTTGGGTTTTCTTGGTCGGCCATGACTCATCCAATAGGAGTAGGACAAGTTTAAAGCTCATCTCATATTATTAAAACATTATTTTTACCTTAAACTACACTAATTACTTCTAATCGCGATTAAGAACTTAAAAGTTACTATTCACCAAAAAAATTATTTTAATCTCATTGAACCACATTTTACTTCTTAATGACAACCATGTATGTCGGATTTTTGAAAATCAAATCACAGAAGTGGTAATATTTCATTTAAACGAAAAATCAGTTATTTAACTACCACTTAGTGGTTTCACTATTCATCAAAAATTGAAGTTTTTCAGAACAATGCCAAAATTTCACCCTAAGCTATAATTGATATTCCGAATTCAAAAATGATGTCTATTTTACAAAATTCCAAACATATAAGTTGCATTAATTAATTTTATAATTAATTCCCGCTGTCACAACAAATAGCGTGTTTTAAGAAACAATTTATATCAAAAGATTGGCAATTGTTTATGTCCAATTTCAATGTTAAATTAATTCTAATGACCACCTTTGGATAAAATGGTAAAAATATATTCTAATTATACTTTAAAACCACTAAATAGTATAATTTATCACTATAAATTATTTTGATTAAAAAAGTTGTTTTTAAGTATTTTTCACTATTCATAAAAAATTAGAAGTTCTCAGAAAAATACCAAAAATTCAACATAGGCTTATTTCGATATTCCGAATCCAAAAATGAAGTCCATTTTGAAATATAAAATTTCTATAATTTTAAAAAGTGGTTATTACTATTCATAATGGCTACTTTGATTAGTCGCGATGTTTTAGAACTCGAAGTTGCGTACAATGCAGGCTATTGCATTATTGAATGAGAAGCGTATCATGGAAGCTCGTGGTGTTACAATTAAAGACTCACAATGTTTTGTAGGGAGCTAAAAGAAAGAATCATCATTTAGTAAGTGCTTACCTAATATAGAAAAAAATGAAACTCCTAGACTGATACATAATCATCTGAGGTTCAAGATCATATCAATAGTCTATAAATACATAGTATATCTAACCTCATGTAGTTTGAATACACTCAATATAAACTACAACCCGCTCCACCAAAATCCTGCACTGAACACGATTGGGAGAGAAACTACCTAATATTGTAGGGAAAGGATATTTCTCAATAAAAAATTGGGAAGCAATACCTCATTGATAAAAACCAATGGCATAAAATCCCAAAATATAGTCATAGAATCATCACAACTCTACCTTTGCACAAAATATGCCTATAAGTGGGTAGCACCCTTCATTGATAGGATTAAACCACAAGTATTAGAGAATATGTGGATGATCATGACATAATAAGGACATGGAAAATAATAATTGGACGTTATATGATTCATATACCAACCTTAGTTATACCCTACAATTGATGCCTTAGAGCCAATGGTTGACTATATAATTATTAGAGTCCTAGATAAAGGATACATCAACTACTGCACTTATGCTGGTATCTTTGGTCAAATAACTAAACTCAAGACCCCTTAACATCATTTCAAAAAGTTCCCAAACTAGTACTCACATGACCACTAACTCCAAACATTATCCCTAGGGAAGACCCACTTTGATACCACTCGGATATAACCGACCCACCATGGTCCCACTTATGCTTGAAATAAGCTGAGAGTGTCACCCCAAGCCTACCTCCCATAGGTCATGGGTCAGTGACTCACATTGAGTAGGCATATCTCACATTATGTGAGACCTTAGCCTATATCTGTAATTAACTGAACTATCATAAATTACAGTCTCTTTGTGATTGAATTAAATATTATATTATGTAATGTGGTTATAGAAAACACACACACTTATTTGGTTATATCTTTTAATATTTAAAATACCATTAAGTATCATGAATTTTGATAATATATTTGTTGAATAGTGTTCATATAATTAGTATATATTAAGATTTATGATAAGGTCCTATTGAAACAGATAAAATAATTGATGGTCTTGAATAGTAGGATCGTACCCTATGAATCCCATTTATAGGATCTTCTAAGGGAGATAACATATCTAGGTTATTCCCTTGATCAAACACAATATGATATTCAATAACTAAAGTATGATTGAAAATATTTATGGGATAAATTCAATCTCATTGAGATCACAATCTAAACCACAATTGTTGAACCACCCTAAGAAAATCACACCATCACACACCTTACCCTTAAATAATTCAATGGTGTCATAATGGGATATGCATCTCAACCATAATAGTATTAATATGTATATTTTCTTTTAAATAAAATAATGATTATATTTATCCCTTATTGTTTTTTCCTTATAAATTATTAAGTAATGAGTTTGATAAAAATTAGATTTTAATACGACAAAACTCAAATTATATTTTTGGGTAATATACAATTTCAATTAAGACCTTCCTTTTGATGAATTCATGAATTTTTAAAATAAATTTTATTTTAATAAAATTTTATTATTAAATAGTATATATTAAATATAAGTGATAATATAAGTTTACTAAGTGAAGATGTAATTTTTATTAGGGTCTGAAAACTATAATTGTAAAAAACCTAGTATTTTCAATAAATGGGGATTTTTATTTAAAAGTTTGATTTATTATATTTATAGAATTATTTTCATAAAATAATTTTTTTGGAATCATCACATCAAAATTATCCAATGGTCAATTTTTCATAATTTTATGAGACAACTGAATTTTTGGGTAAAAATTAAATATTGTATAACTATATAGTTTGTATTATAACATCATAATTACCCAAAGGTGATGTAATATTCAAAATAAAAGGTATATAATACCAAATATATGTTTAAAATTTAAAATAATATGTTTTTAGTTTATTTGATTAAATTTACAAACCCTTTATTAATCCTCCAAAACCTATATTATGTTTTAAGATTTTAAAATAAATTCTTTGTAAACATGACCCACTTCCAAATCACCAAGGGTATTATTTTAATGTGATTGGTTCATTTACTTATAAAATAATTAAAACCACTCTTATTTGGTAGAATAAATGGGAAAAAATGGTAATATTTGTGGTTTTTATTACTTTTTTATATAGAGTCAAGAACCTACATTAAGAAAATAATAATGAAATCCCCTCTCTTTTCATTTATAATCTCACACAATATCTCATTCATATTCACTAAAAACTATTGGAACATGACTATGATCCTAAATTTCCTCTCTATATCTCTCACAAGGTTCCCCAAATCTCTCATGAAGATCCTCCCAATATTTGGGAAACACCATCTCCAGATATGGGACCTCTCTCTCTACTATTCCATTCAAGCACTTTCTTTGTATTTAGTCTTTTGAATATAAATTGTTTATGTTGTATTTAATTTATAAATGCATCTTTATTTTCCAATTTATGTTTTTATAATAATATATCATTTATCCACTCTCTTTACAAGCTTTACCTAAATCATAAATATGTAGAAGTAAGGGATCCTCCCCTTCTCCTCTTTATTCAAGCACCTTATTTATGTAATGTATTTTGTATTTCAATTAATATTGATGAAATTTTATTCTACGCATCCCTCTTACTTCCATTATTATTTACAAGTTATGAGAGACCACTTTAACTCTCATTAATCTCTCATATTATTCATTATTTACATCCGTTATGCTGCCGAAATAATCCTGTGATTTTCCCATGCCAAACTTTTATTCATGCACCCTTTCTGTCTTATGCCTTTTACTTAAAAAAATTTCATTTTGGATTATTTTATTATATATCAATATTACTTCCCTTATTATTTAAAAGTGATGAGATACCCCTTTCACTCTCATTAAGCCCTCATATGATTCATTATGGAACCTTGTTATGTTTCCAAAATTATCCTATGATTTTCCAAACTAAAACTTTTTATTGTGAATAACATCATAATTTCCACTCAAGGGTATTCACCTATAAATAAATATCCTTATTTTATTGGGTAATTACATGTATATATTCCACACTCCTTAATAGTGGGATTAAATTTTATGGAATATGGTTCTATGTTGATTGATTTATGTGGTACACTTATGCATGTACATGATATAAAAGAGATGGGTGCTCCATGGATTATATAGTGATCCAATGCATTGGGTAATGTTTTAGTCTCATGAGATGTAATTTATTGGATTAGGGAGTAAACCTAATCCATTATGGGACTTTTTACACCATGTTATGATTTCATGGTAGTTAGTCTTGGACTATGTTTATGATGTCATGTTTAATGCTTTTTCCATATTACCATGTTTCCTTTATGCTATCATGTTGTATCATGATTTGACGTTCATATTTATGATCCTCACCCATTTTATTCTCCATTTAAATGAATATTTACTAACATGCAATACTTTAATCGTGTTATGCTTTGTTTATTCCCTTACTTGGATTTATATCTCACCCCTTTCTTATTTATGTCCCCAGGTTATCCCATACAGTTTTAAACACTGTGGAATTTTAAAAGCATGTTAAGGAATTTTTCAATAATTTTGTTGTTTAAATGTATCGAGTTGATGTTATATGTACCTGATATCCCAGATACACTAGTATTATCAATATTATAGGTTGTACTAAGTGTATTTTTATGTAACAAATCATTAAATAAAGTGTATTAAAGATAATGGTTGTCATAGTTATCATTAGTGGAAAGTCTAGTTATTTTTGGGATTATGATTAGAAAACTCTATAGAAAGTATAAAGGATAATTAAAAACATAATAAAACATCCCTAAATTTTGGTAAAGTATAGAGTAAGTGGTTTACAATCAAATAAATCCCTATTTCGATACTACATGTGGATGTGGCTCTGGCACAAATGTTCCTAGGTGTAATAATCCCACAAAGGGTAAATTGAGTTGGAGTCGATCATTAACTCATACACAACAAGGGACCTTATTGCACACCTAATTTGAAATTACAGGGGGATTTTCTTTATTAAATTCACAAGATTATTATAAAACATTATTAATGGAACAAAGAATCCCATAAGATTTTATTTTTGGAAACATATCATGGATAACTTATATTGAAGCCTATAAATTCATAGATTAAGGAATATATGTTATTTATGAGTTATCCCTTTAATGTTCACAGTTTCCTATTTATGTTATTAATAGTTTAAAAATTACCATCCCTGATTATATTTTGGATAAATTAAATGATTTGAACCAGAATCAAATAGAAAAAGGCTATCTTACCCTCCATGGATCTATGCATTCTTTTTTATCTTTCAAGTTTAGAAGAACTATTTAAACACCACCACAAATCATGGAAGTAGAGATATAATTGAAATTTTAAAATGGTTCAATTATTTAATCCCAAGTATATTATAATGAATCGGTCTTAATGTACATACACATTACATCACATTTTCATAATACTTAAAACATTTCAAAAATAGATGGCCATGGACCGTATTAGTTTAGTTATTTTGGAAACATGGAAACATGAACACTAGAACATAAGTGAGATAAATTATCTCCCACTAGGTTCTTCTTGACTATAACCCTTCTTAGAAACATAAAAAATAATACACATCTTCATAACCTGGGGAAGGAAACATAAAAAGAGGTGATCTCATATGCTGAGTAAGGGTAAACAAGGGATACATGTAATCATAAACATGAGAATAAGGGTATGAGAACATGATCATGTAAATATAATATCATACCTTTCATATCAAAGATCATAAATAGGAATCATGAAATAAATATTTCCAGTTCATAATCCATGAATCATAAGTAAGTGAAGAACATAATCTATGAAATCATAACATGGTAATAAGACATGGAATTGTGTTAAACACATAATAATATAATATGATTTTTAAAGTAGCTCAGACATCACTTCCAAGACCATATTAGTAGCATGGGTTCACTCTTCATACCATATTGGTAGCCATGGTTCACTCTCATGACCATCTTAGTAGCATTAGTTCACTCCTCATACCATCTTGGTAGTGATGGTTCACTCCCATGTCGATTTTATTAGTCAAGGTTCACTCCCAAGACCATATTAGTCTATATCATGAGATATAAATCTTTACCCAATGAATTGGTGGTAGATATAGGTCCCAACCATCTCATAACGAAATTATACATACATATACCACAAAATCATAAGCAATAATATCATAACCCATGAAATGAAATGGGTGTCATAAACATGAAATCATACCTTAACTTTTGAAAAAAAATAGTTTTCCCAATCATTTTATCAAATAATAATCCATGAAAATAAGAGGGTTTTATAGACCTTTAACCCGTGAAAAGAAGTGGGTTTAATAAACATCATTTAATCAACACATAAACCATTCATATAAATAATATAAATGTAACCATTACATAATTTTACAAAAAGGCATAAGTAACACCAATAGAAGTAATCTTAGATGGGAAATAATTTTGAAAGATCTTTTAAAAACACATCATGAATAAATTATCTTTTCTCATTTGAAAAATTAATATTAAAACATTAAACTTTTTGAAAAAACATTTTCATGAAAATAAACTTTAAAACTTATAAATTAATCATTAAAAACATTTTTAAATTATTTTTTCTTTAAAAACTTATAGAGGAGATTGAAAAACATTTCAAAACCATTTTTCCTTGAAAACTTATAAAATAATCTTGAATACCTTTTGAAAAAAATTTCTTTGAAAATATATTTTTTTAAAAAAATTATTAAAATTTAACCTTTTAAACATAAAAATTAATCTTTAAAGAAATGGTGGTGAGTAAATTCATACATGTCTTACAAGGTAAAAAGATCATTTCTTTTGCACGGTAAAAAGGTTAGAAAAATGCCTTATTTGGAAAGTGATAAGAAGATTCCTTTGAATAAATTGGTAAAAGAAAAAAAGGGTAAAAATTTATTTAAATGATCATATGATATTAGTAGAATATTCTTGGAATCACTTTTTTGAAATCATTCTTTTGAAGGATCACGGATTTTCGATCGAAGAGAGAGGTAAGTTCGTATTTTATTAAAAACATTTTCTTAATTATCTTAAGTTCCAAAGAGTGTAAAAATGGTATTAATATATAAATAAATCAATAATAACCATTGTATAATAAAATTAATGATTTTTCTTGAAATATGGATCATAATATTTCATTAATTAAAACATAATCCTAGACAATCTCGTTAAACAGTGAGATTGTTTCAATAAAATCTTACCGCAAGGTAACTTTGAATCATACTCCCCATGTAGGAAAATGAAATTACATGGGGATATAAAATATCATTAAAATAAGGATATTCATATTATAACATGTAAAATTTAGATTTTATACCTCATATAAAAATATAGGTCTATAACATGGCATGTGTCTCAAAGAAGGAAAATTGAGACAAAATTACTTTACCGATTTGGAAACTTTTGAAACTTAAACCCCATGATAGAAAGATCATAAAATGGTTTTTTAAATACCCAAATATTTAATTATAAGAGGAATATAATACATTTATGGGTATTATATACACCACACAAAAAACATTTGTAATGAATAAGTCATGTATCTCATGGAAATAAAGAGTGAGATGAAATTCACTTACCATGTGTCTTGACTCTCTTCATACTTATACAAGATTCCTGTATAATAAATTTAAGTTTATTATAAATATTTTACAAAAGAATATTATTATATATAATACTATATATTTTATGATTATTATCTTATATTACCCACTTGTTAACAATTATATGTTAAGGTTTCACTTCGGGTAATATCTGCTTTGTTCTTTGCATGTGTCTTAATTTGTTATATATTTGGTCCTTATAATTATATCATGATTTAAAGAATGTAAAAAATGATATAAATTTAATTTATATTCAGTATATGTTTATTATAATAATCTATTGGATATATAATTATGAAATGGAATACACCGTTCACGGAGACGGTAGGTCGTACATATGCATGAACACTATTTCTGTTGTATTATCATATTGGAGGAAAGAGAGTAAATGACATATAAGTATATATACGTATGTATGTATAAAATTATTATATTATAATTATTATATCATATATATCATATAATTTCACTAAACACATCCTTAATATATTCCATGTAGTGTGTGAAAGAATCGCATCGCTTTGAGGGGCGGTAGTCCACACTTCCTCAAATGAAATTATCATATTTACACAAGATGGAAAGTATAAATATATGTGTTATAAAATATTTAAAGAAGATTAAAGATATTATAAATATCACAAATATTATATAAAAATATATTTTCCATAATAATTTCCAACATGATAGGTGGTAAAGGAATAATGAATAATCATCGTTTTGTGAGGCAGTAGTTCATCGTACACATAAATACTAAGTTTGTTACACATTAGAAGGAAGTGTGTGTATGTAAAGGTCTGAATATTAGAATAGAAACATATCAGTATATTTAGTATAATTTTTTTACTATATAATAATGGAATAAGGAGAGTGGAGTGGATGGAGAATTAAAATAATATAAAGTAGCTTGAGGGAATATGTTACCTCTTCTTTGGGTAACTCTTTTTGGTTTTCACCAAAGGGCTTACTTGGATTGATTTATGTACAAAGGGAGGATTAAATGAGGAAGGGATGGATGTTAGGGAGATATTCTTGTATATTTTATTCGATCTAAATTGGCTTGAGATGTCTGAGGAAGTGGGAGGAGAAGAGGCTTTTTATAGTGGAGGTGGAGTGGCACTCTTGTAATATTTTGGAAAAGGGAAACCCCACCCACGTTTTTTATTGAAAGTGGATCCGAAAATGATAAAATTAGATAAAAAGGAGTATAAGGTAAAAATATTTTTATAAAATGGATTTTGGACAAATTTATAGGATGTATTCATCCTTAAGTTTACGGTTTAGTCCCATGTTAATCTTAATTTAATCATAATCGTTGTAATTAATTTTATTTAACTTCACTAATTTTTTTGTCAAAAACTAAATTGATCTTAATATAAGTTATAAATTATTATGATTCCAAATTTGGAATCCATTTTTCCAAATTCCAAACCCATAAGTGGCATAAATTAATTTAAATGTAATCCCACAGATATGACAACAATGTGGGTTTTTAAAGTAAAACATTCAAATTTTTTAGAAGTTTTTATAACCAATTTAAATGTAAAATTGATTACAATGACCTAAATTGGATAAATTGATAAAAATTTGATATAATTAAACTTTAAAATAAATTTAAAATATAATTTAACCTTATAAATAAATTATATGAAAATGTAGTTTTGAGTTAAATTTTAGTATTTTAACTATTCATTAAAAAATAAAACTTCACAGAAAAATTCCAAAAAAACACCCTAACCTGATTTTTATTTTTATATTTAAAAAATAAAGTTTATTTTGACATATAAAATTTTTAAAATTACCAAAATTTATATTTAAAATAGGTTCTCCATCAAAAGGCACTAAAAGTGTTGTAATAAAAATATAGGTTTTTATGTGTAATATTGGGTTTGTTATTATATTAGGACTATAAAATATATTGGATTAATATAAATATATATATAAATACATATATATATATATATATATTAAATTAATATCACTCACTAATTGTAATTAATTTAATTTATTTGGATAAAACAACTTTGTGAGCATAAAAATGGTTTTCTACAAAAATATTTCATTTATATTCAATTGGTTATTATATTCATTGTAATTAATGAATTAATTTTATATTTTTGTAAACCATAGATTTTCATAATTTAGTTAATACTATTCATATCCTCTAAATTAATGGATATTTTTAGTCTTAATATATTAAATAATAATATTTTAATAATATATTTTTGTTTGGTAAAACTCGGTCTTGCGTGTAATGCAAGGCATCGAGGAAAGTCAGTCTTGCATATAATGTAAGCTAACCTCAATGTTCCGTGTAGATAAATCTAACCTTTATGTTGTGTGTAATGTGTGATTAAATTGGTATTTCATATAATTAAAGCCAAAATTAGTGATTTGATATATAAAAACTATTTTTATTATTGTATGAAATGAAAAATATCAAAAATATTAAATTAATTCAAAAAATATATTTTGAAAAAACCTTAGGGTGTTATATTATAACCCCCTTAAAATGAATTTTTCCCTCGAAATTCATCTGGGTTATCAAAGGTTTAGTACTTGAAAATTATTTTCATAGAAATCTACATCGTAAAAATGAATACTAAAACATCCTTTAAAAAAAGAAAGTTAGAACCATAATGGTTAAAAAAAGAAACTCCTAATTAGGTTTCCACATAGGAGAACATTGGTGGAAAGTAAAAAAATTTACTTGGGGAAAAGTGGAAATATTAGGGAGTGATTGAGGTCATCAATCACAAATAGGATATTTATTCATCAATTTTTTAACTAAAAAAATTACACATTAACTGGGACATCGTGTAGGACAGTGGTAGGAGTGAAACCCTTATCATCCTTCGGTCATGGGTTTAAGACCCATTGCCTTGTCAGACTTGATGGTTTGTCACTCGACATATAGGATGGCCTTTTCTAAAACTACATTAATATAATTTCCAAAATAAATATGATGGACATCCTTGAAATAATTTTAATCACTGGATAGCCTTTTAACTAAGGTTTTCAATAAAAACACACGACATAAATAATTCATCTGAAGTTTAACTTAAAGCTTCCATAAATGGTTATCCTTATATCCCTTCTTAAATATGAAAATCTAAAACATTATAAATAAATTCACTAAATTATCTTAACATTGATCCACCATATATCACAAAGTATCCTTTGGTTGTCCCATTCTAAACATGTAAATACCTTCAAAATATATTCTCTTGAAACATGGTAATAACCTAAATTACCATAAATCCTTAGTGTAAACATGCATGTTTCCTTATTTAAAAGTATATTGAATATATTCATTAAATACAAAAAAAATTGTAAACCTGATAGCATAAACCACTTGTTAACAAGTCCTTAATTAGTTCCAAGGTAATCAACACTATCCAATTTACTTATTCTTATCCAAAATATATTTATCCAGAAAAAATTATCTTAACATAAAGAACATATTAAGGGTTATCTTCCCTTAGTAAAAATTTCACCTTATCATTAAATCACTTTTCCAGTCCACCAGAAACATAATCTGGTAAATCCTTAGTGAAAAACATAAACTAAATAATCCTTTCATATTTCACCATTCATACTACATAATTATTGAATCCAAATACATAGAAAATTTTATTATTTCAATTCATACATAATTCATAATAATTCTACCTCATCCTATTACTTAATACCTCTTTCCTTTCACATTTCCTCTCTAGTCTCATCATCATCAGCAATATAACCATTACTCATACTACCTTTTTGATTCTCTTCAGAATCTTTCCACTTAGAAAATTGATTTTCATAATGACCATTCATTCCATACTTAAATCATTTAAACTTTGATGATGTATTAGGGAGGCCAATATTCCCATCCATTTGGTTAGTTGATCCCTTCATTTTTCCTTTATAGTTACTTACTTTGTGTCCTTATTTTCCATAGTCAAAAAAAATTATTTTTTCCTCTAAGACATTCACTTATGAGATTCTTTCCACATTATTGACACAAAGGAAACCAATATTATTTCCTCTATGGTCTCCATTACCTGAACTCTCAGAAAACTCCTTCCTTTTCTTCTTTGATGAGTCTGAGAGTTGGTTAAGGTATATGTTGTTAACAATGTTCCTTGAAAACTAATTAGGCATGATCACAATATCCTTCACTCTAGTGGTCATCCCATTAGAATTATCATCATCAAATTTTCCATCACATTTAACATTAATATAGTTCCTTATGATTACCTTCATTATCTAAAACCCTAAATCATTGAACAATAAATGATTATCATTGTGAGTAACCATAGAATCCTGAAAAGTCACTTATAGGATGTCTAAGTTACAAAACCTTCCTTAATCTCATACACCTTAGGTTTATCTTAGGTTATTCATATCCAACTTATATTTAAATTCTTCGTGATGGTTCATGAATAGTTTTTGAATCCACAAAGCATATCCCCTAGTAGTATCAAACCAGGTGTGTAGTAAGGCCCATTTTCATGTATTAGGTTACCCCGAGTCAGGCCCAGGACACCTTGTCAGATTTTTTACTCCTAGGTATATCTATGCCAGAACCACATCCACTTGTAGTATCCAGATATGTATGTGTTTATAGGAAACCACACACTCTATCTTTCACCAAATTCCAAGAAATTTTTCTTATACTTTTCTTTCTCATTATACTTATCCTTAAACACATCCTTAGGGTTATCACTAAGGTTTTATCATCCTAGTTTCAAAATGATAACTAAACCTTTGCTCTGATACCAACTTTAACAACCTAGTCTTAAGGTACATAGACATTACATCACATTTTCAGAATACTTAAAACGTTAAAAAAATAGATTCCCAAAGACCATATTAGTCTAGTGCCTTTAGAAACATGAAAACATGAATGCTGGTACATAATTGAGCTACATTATCTCCCATTGGGTTCTTCTCGACTATAAACCTTCTTAGACACATCAAACATAATACACATCTCTATAACTTGGTAATTAAACATAAAAAAGGTGTGTGCTCAGATACTTATTACGGGTAAATAAGGGATACATATAAGCATAAAAATGATCATAAGGGTATGATAACATGATCATGTAAATATAAGATCACACCCTACATATCAAAGATCATAAATAGGAATCATGGCATAAAGATTAGTATTTTGTAAGACATGAATCATAAGTAAGTGAAGAACATAAGACATGAAAGCATAATATGAATAATAAATGAAATTATGGAAAACACATAAGAATATAATATGATTTATGTAGTAGCCAAGGCATCTCTACCAAGACTATCTCAGTAGTATGTGTTCACTCCCCATACCATCTTGGTATTCATGTTTAACTCCCATGGCCATCTTAGTAGAATTAGTTCACTCCTCATAAAATCTTGGTAGCCATGGTTCACTCCCATGGCCATCTTAGTATTCAAAGTTCACTCCCAATACCATCTTAGTCTATATTAGGATATATAAATCTTTAACCAATGCATTGGAGAGAGATATAGGTCCCACACATATCATAAAAAAATCATACATACATGTTCCAAAAAAACATAAACAATCATATCATAACCCATGAAATGAAATGGTTGTCATAAACATGAAATCATACCTTAACCTTTGTAATAAGAAATAGGTTTCATAATCATTTCATTAAATCATAACCCATGAAAAGAAGTGGGTTTCATAGACATATAACCCATGAAAATAATTGGGTTTCATAAAAATAATTTCATCGATAAATAAACCATTCAGATAAATAATTTGAATATAACCTTTAGATCATTTCTTGGAAAGGCATGAGTAACACCAATGGATTTCATCTTATATGGGAAATAATTTTGAAAGAACTTTTAAAAACAATTCATGATCAAATTATCCTTTATTCTTTGAAAAAATCTTACTAAAATTTAAAACATTTTGAAAAACCATTTTCATGAAAATAAACTTGAGAACTTATAAAGGAAGCAGTGAAAACATTTTTGAAAGAATTTTTCATTTGAAAACTCTCATAGGATCTTGAAAACCTTTTGAAAACCATTTTCCCTTGAAAACTTATAAAGGAAGCTTGAAAACATTTTGAAAACCATTTCATTGAAAATCTATTTTAAAAACGTTTTCTTAAAAATTAAACTTTTAAACATTCAAACTAAGATTCAAAGAAATAATGATGGGTAAATATGTACATGTCATACGAGGTAAAAAGAATATTCCTTTTGCATGGAAAAAAGGTTAAAAAAATGGATTGTTCAGAAAGAAAAAATAATATTACTTTAAAGACATTGGTAAAAGACCAAAAAGGTAAAAATTTATTTTAATTATCATAGAATATTAGTATAATATTCTTGTAATCCCTTTTTAGAAATTATTGTTTCGAAGGAACACAGATTTTCAACTGAAGAAGGGTAAGATCATATTTTCTTAAAAACATTTTATTAATTATCTTAAGTAACAAATAGTGGAATTTTTTTTTACTAATATATGAAGACATAAATACCAACTAGAGGATAATAAAATTAATGAGTTTTCTTGAAATATGGATAATGATATTTCATTAATTAAAATGTGATCATAAACAATCTCGATAAACGGTGATTGTAACACTCCGAGATTTTATGAAAAATATTATTTTAATTTCATTAATGTATTGTGTTGTATGCTACACCAAGATTACCTTGTGTTATACGCAACACTGTATTAGCTTGCAGTATACGCAACATTATTCTTGGATCGTGTTACACACAATTTTGATAATAGTTATTCTACGCAACACTGAGTATATATATATATATATATATATTCAATGTATAAATGAAATATGGTTGGATTATGTTATACGAAACAACGAAGGATTCTTTCATAGCACGCAACCCTGACTTGGCTTGCATTACACGCAATCGCGACCTTCCTCGATAGCGTGTGTTGTACGCAATATCAGGTTTTACTAAACAACGATATATTATTATAATATTATTATGAACTAGACGTTATAAATAGTATTAACTAAATTTTTAATCTTATAACATTATTATTCGTCTTACACATTTTCTAAAACATGGTATAAGAACAAAATAAATTTTTCGGGTAAAATAAGTATTTTTCAAAAAATGCAGTTTTGCCGCCTTTTGATGGTGCACCCACTTTAAATCTAGTTTTTGACATGTTTATAAGTTAAATTTGAAAAAATAAAATTATTCTTTGGAATCATGAAATAAAAATTTACTTTGGATAAATTTTTCATATTATTCTGGTAACTTTAATATTTTGATGAATAGTAAAAACACGCTATATTTTAATTAAAAACAACTTTTTTCATCGCAATAATTTATATGGTTAAATTATAATATTTAATGGTTTTAAACTATAAATAGAATATATTTTTACCATTTAATATAATTTATTTCATTAGCATTGATTCTACCTTGAATTCGTAGGATAAATCAATTCAATCTTTTGTAATGTTTTAAAGAAAAACCCATTTTCTTTCGACAACGGGATTAATTTTAATTTAATTTCTGAAACTTTTGTGTATTGAATTTGGAAAAATGTATTCCATATTTGGAATCAGTGGATCCAAATTATGTTAATAAGCTACTTTTTATTTTTGGGAATTATGAATAGTAACTACGGTAAATTTTATTTACCATAGTTAAAGGTAAATCGGGTAATTAAGGGTAAATATAATATTATAAAATTACCCTAACACATGTCAAAATCCTATTAGATGACTAAAAGTAGACCCATATCACCTAAGGGTCAGATTAGATTCATTTAATGGACTTTTGTCTATGAAAATAATTTAATTATTATTAAAACCAAAGAATGTGACAACATGTCACTTTCTTAAATCTTATAAGTATAATAATTTTAATTTAGTGATACACTTCATGAAACTTCGAACATGAATAGTCTACAGAAATCTAATACAATTATCTACATCATAGGAATTTATTTATAATTTTTAGGGATTAAATAGTTATCATTTATTATGACACAAAGATGATGCAGTAATTGTCTTATTAATGAAATATTGACATAATTGATGTTATAAATACCCAAATAAATGTAATTTAAGACTTTTTATGAATTAAACTAATTTTTTAGGTTAATATGACATTTTATTATTGATTTAATTAACTTTTTTCGAACTAATTATTCTGTTATGATTTTCACAAAAATCAATTACTAAATAGTGTCAAAATTGACATAAAATAGTTTTTAAAACAAATATTATATTATTAATTGTTATTTTTTTCCTAAAAATATAAGGTTCGGAAAAATGACTTAGATAAGGTTATATATATTAATAATAAACAATTTGGGGTTCGTTTGGCTTCTTATAGTAAGTTTATTAACCTTATAGTATAAGAACACAAGAAGACACGGTAAAAGTAAAATTACTTAACTTAATGTTAAATCTAAATGATAAGGATAAAATATGAACCTAAACTTGTCTAAATTCTATTGGATGAGATAATTTCGACCCATCCCCACCTTAGCTTCTAAATAAATCAATTTGGAGCTATTTAAAACCGAATTTGACTTTATAATAAAATAATAGTTTTAGTTATTCCAAAGGTACCCCTCTCCTCCCTTATAAAAGGGAACCTCCTCCTCCATCTTTCTCACACCACTTTGAGCCTTCAAGATCGGAAAACCCCTGCAAATGTCTCCTCTCCACTTCCCTAGAAACATCCTAGAGGTTATGGTCTTCTTCAAATACCTATTTTAGTACCCTAAAAGGAGGTCTCAAAGAAGCACTTCAAAGAAGAGGTAATGTCCGTTACTGATTCTTTCATCTTTATTTCTTCTTCCACTTCTTCTTCTTTAGTTGTTTCATTATGAAGTAATAACATCAGTATCACTCATATACGTATATGTTATTATAAGTATGAAACAACCCTATTTCACCATCTATCCATCCTACAGAAAAAGAAATCACTGCGCGTGCGTACGTACGGAATATCATCTCCACGTCGTGGTGTAATCTATTTTCCACCACCACCTTACTTGGATGGGTATAATGGTGTAAATAATGACTATATATGACTATTAAAAAGTGATATTGATTCTGAAATAGTATACATACACTCCAATATAATTCCACGACCATGGGAACGATATCATCGCTCGTGCCTACGTACGGAATATCGTCTCCACGATGTGATGCGATTCATTCTACATGATCTTCATTGAATAATGATTATATAAATGAATTGAATGAATGAATATGATATATATTACAATAATACCATTATTTAAATGAGTTATCTATAACCTAAAGATAAGAATAAGAATTTATTCGACAAACACGCATAAGAACAAAAAAGTAATAAACACCCGAATAACAAGTAGTAATGAAATATTACTAATAATAAGCTAAGAATATGACCATATATGATATCATAACAATAAGTATGATTCTGGAATAATTCAATAACATTATTTAAATCATTATACAGTAGGTTTGGACACTTACGAATAAAATTGGACCTAAGGTAAGGGAAAATATCACAATCTCATTTTTATCCGAGATTGTTTATACTTTGGTATTTACTGGGGTGTATTTTATCATCCACATCCATGTTTCCTCAATATGTAATATTGTTTCCATCCACCTACAATTGTTTAAATCCAATTTTACCCTTCGGTGAGTTTTTAGTAAAAGATATGAAAGGAATCTTTTGTCGTTTTTCATACAAGGTACTTTTTGACTTTTCCAACAAAAGTACGAAGAATGTTTTTTTAACTTATACGGCACGAACGGATTTTTATGGTTTTATAAAGCCTTATTTTCATGAATATTGCTCCAAAATATTTCATTAATATTTTCAAAAAAATCTCTTTCTTTTAAAATTTCATGGAATTTTGTGAAAAGAAAATGATTTTCAAGAAGAAAGGATATTTTCCTCAATAATTCATTTCAAGTGTTTTATCAAAACCATTTTCCATCTAAGATGAAATTATTTCATATGTGTATGTTTCAAGTATAATGTCTCTTTGATTTACATGCTTTCACTTTTCTTGTGATGAAATATCCATTTGTTTTATATTGATTATGTGATGATGATATGATATGAAACCCATTTTATTCTTTGGGTTATGATGAATGTTTTAAGTTTATGTTGTGGCACAAGTAAGAATGATTTCATTATGAGATGGGTGGGACCTATATCTCCCTCCAATGCATTGGTTAAAGATTTATATCTCATGAGATAGACATGACTGGAACGGTAGGTTAAACCGGTTCAGTAAAACAGGACTGAAACGAGGAGTGAACTCGATTCAGAAAGGGACTTTGTCCACTAAGATGGTCTTGGCAGCAATGCCTTGGCTACTATGGAAATCATTACATGTGCTTAATGGATTCCACAATTACATGTTTTATTCCCATGCTATTTTATCTTGGTTTATGTTCCATTATGATCTATGCCTTATGTACTTCCATGTTTTATGTCGTTGATCAAGATTTTAATGTTTAAACATTATGTTCATGTTTTTAAGTTCCAATCTATATGGTATGTTTTATTTTATCCATGCTTACCCTTAATGAGCATTTGAGCTCACCCTTTTTATGTTTTATTTTCCCCCAGGATCAAAATAAAGGTTTTAGGTCAGGAAACAAAAAGTGGAAGATCTTTATGGGAGATGTTGAAGATCTTTCACCACGATTAGAAGATTACGTTCCAAGTTTCCAAAGACACTAAACTATTACGTTCCTTGTGTGTCTATTTTTGTTATGTATTAAGTATTCCGCAAAAGTAATGTAATGTCCATGTACGTTAAGCTTTGGGTCTCTACAGTTGGTATCAGAGGAAAGGTTTAGTTAACCTTTGGAAACTAGGATGCGAGAACTTTAGTGAGATCCCTAAAGATATTTCTAAGGTATGTCTAGGGATGTCCCTAAGTTTAAGTATACGTATAGGTTATAGTACTAGAATTACGTTAACGATCATAGAATTAAACCTAAGATGTTAGATATTGAAGGTACTCCCCCTTTATTATGTTGTTTTCCCTAGCATGATTTTTTCCTCTCACACTATTCTTTTTGGGTTTTAGACGATGGCTGGAACCCGAAGGAACCGTGTTGATAAATGTAATGATTGTCCTCCTGAACAAACAAATGTTATAGGATATGGAGTGAAAAATATTATTGCTATACTTACACAAGCTATGAATCATTCTGGACTTCCAAATGAGCAGAGAAGGCAACAAAATTCTATTGAGTCCTTCATGAGGCAACGTCCACCTTCTTTCAGTGGGTCTTCTAATCCACTTGTTGCTGAATAATGGATCAGTACCACTGAAAAGATATTTTCAGTTCTTCAATGTTCTGAACATGATAAAGTCATCTTAGCAGTATATCGTTTGGAAGGTGAAGCTGATCAATGGTGGAATCTTATCAAGAATACAAGGCAAAGAGATGAAATTGAGTCCATGGAATGGGACGAGTTCAAGAACTTATTTTTCAATAAGTACTTCCCTCATATTCTTTCAACAATGATGGAGAAGGAGTTTCTTGAACTAAATCAAAAGGGTAATTAATCTGTTGGTATATACGAAGCGAATTTTACAAGGCTTGCAAGGTATGCATCTGGATTTATCATCCAACCTGAAATTAAAGTTGATCAATTCTTCAGTGGCTTAAAACCAAATCTTCGAAGGGCATTAGCTATAAGAGACTTCAGTAGCTATGAAGAAATTGTGCGTTGTGCTATCAAGGTAGAAATGGAAGTTGGTGTTACTTATCCATCTCATAGTTTTGACAAGAAAGGAAAGATGGAGTTCAAAGAGAAATCTCAGAATAATGGTGAAAAGAAGATGAATGTTTCCTTATGCTCAAAGTGTGGAAAGAAGCATGGTGGAGATTGTCTTAAAGGGACAAGTAAATGTTTCAAATGTGGAAAGGAAGGTCATCAGGCATTTGAATGCCGCAATGATGGGAAGAAGATGCCTAATGATGCAAACAAAGGAAGGGATACACAGAATTAACCTACTACACTTCAATGCTTCAAGTGCAAGGAAATGGGGCATTATGCTAATAAATTCCCTAATCCAAGGGTTAGTGATGATCGACATGAGCAACTACTTAAGGCAAAGGAAAAAGGGAAGTCACATGCGATCACCATTGGCGATGTTGAATATGACAACGATGTGGTGGAATGATTAAGTGTTTATGTAATGGGATTCCAAAATAATGTTGTATATAGTATCGTGGAATATTGGAATATTTATGTTTTGGTCTATTGTGGCTTTCAATAATTTTATGGCATCAGTAACCATGAAAAGTGATTGAAATATTTTTGGAAAGTAGATGATATGCACATAATGAAGGGATAAAGAGAATCTAATATGTTTTATAGTATTCATGAGCTCATGATTGATATAAGGACTAAGTGATATCATGGTTTGAGGATATAGAATTTTGAGGATTTTGGTATGTAGAAAGTGTTAACTTTTAACTGCATTCATGTTTTCACTAAGGTTCAATGGATATTCATTCTTCAAGAGAATACATGATTAAGGTATTCACATATTTGTAATTTGACCAACAAGATATATCTTATGATATATGGGGGATAAATGATGGCATTCATGTGATCATTTTCTTTATACTATGAGCTTGGACCGAAGTATTTTAGATAAGCCTAAAGATTGGAATGGATTATGTTGGACATAAGTTAGTATTGTTTAAGGATAAAACTTTTTTTTTGATATTGTTGATGGGATGATATAGTGATGTAGTTTTAGAAAAAGGAAAACCTGCAGGACGGGCGACATCCCATCGCGTTGGACAAGGCTGTGGGAATTGAACCCACAACCGAAGTGCGACTGGCCTTTATCGCCTACCACTGGCCTACAGGAATTCCCTGGTTAGTAGAAACTAGTTTTATTTTATTAAGCGATATGATATATGAAGTATAAGTCCATTTTAGGAACCATATATGATTAATCTCACCATAGATGGACTTATGTATATTTGATAACTTTTTCTAACCTTTTGTTTGAAACAGATGGAATGACCCATAATTCTATCACATGATCTGTTAACACTTCACGAATAACAAATTCAACTTCATTTCTTTAAGAGATGAAGTGGAAATTGTTCAAAGTACAAACAATAGTGAGATTGTACCAAAATCAAGCAAGTATTTCTTCTAATTCAAAATTTTAAACTTTAGGGAAATGATATTGAAAACCAAAAATGTTGTCCTAGTGCTCTTATATCCAATGAATCAGGTGGTACCTTAGATCATCACATATTTATGGCTTTGTGATTGATGTCTTTTTCATAGCCATATTCTCTACCACTCTCCATCAAAACTTGATGGTTAGATTTTTCTTCCATATCCATATTTTCACCTATGTTCTCCTATATGGAAACCCAGTGATTAGTTTATCTGGGTAACCATTACATTTCATACTTTAGTTTTTAAAGATAAGTTTTGGTATTCCTTTTTACGATGTGGGTTTCAATTAAAGAAACTTTCAAGTAGAAAAACCATTTATAACCCTGACGAATTTCGAGGGAGAAATTCATTTTAAGGGGGGTATAATGTAACACCCCAAGATTTTATGAAAAATATTCTTTTAATTTCATTAATGTCATGTGTTGTATGCTACACCAAGATTACTTTGCGCTATACGCAACACCGTATTAGCTTGCAGTATACGCAACACTATTCTTGGATCGTGTTACACACAATTTTGATAATAGTTATTCTATGAAACATTGAGTATATATATATATATTCAATGTATAAATGAAATATGGTTGGATTATGTTATACGAAACAACGAAGGATTCTTGCATAGCAAGCAACCCTCACTTGGCTTGCATTACACGTAATTGTGACCTTCCTCGATAGCGTGTGTTGTACGCAATACCGGGTTTTACTAAACAACGATATATTATTATAATATTATTATGAACTAGCTGTTATGAATAGTATTAACTAAATTTTGAATCTTATAACATTATTATTCATCTTACACATTTTCTAAAACATGGTATAAGAACAAAATAAATTTTTCGGGTAAAATAAGTATTTTTCAAAAAATTAAGTTTTGCCGCCTTTTAATGGCGCACCCACTTTAAATCTAGTTTTTGACATGTTTATAAGTTCAATTTGACAAAATAAAATTATTATTTGGAATAATGAAATAAAAATTTACTTTGGATAAATTTTTCATATTATTCTGGTAACTTTCATATTTTGATGAATAGTAAAAACACGTTATATTTTAATTAAAAACAACTTTTTTCATAGCAATAATTTATATGGTTAAATTATAATATTGAATGGTTTTAAAGTATAAATAGAATATATTTTTACCATTTAATATAATTTATGTCATTAGAATTGATTCTACCATGAATTCGTAGGATAAATCAATTTAATCTTTTGCAATGTTTTAAAGAAAAACCGGTTTTCTTTCGACAACGGGATTAATTTTAATTTAATTTCTGCAACTTTTGTGTATTGAATTAGAAAAAATGGATTCCATATTTGGAATCAGTGGATCCAAATTATGTTAATAAGCTACTTTTTATTTTTGGGAATTATGAATAGTAGCTACGGTAAATTTTATTTACCATAGTTAAAGGTAAATCGGGTAATTAAGGGTAAATATAATATTATAAAATTACCCTAACACATGTCAAAATCCTATTGGATGACTAAAAGTAGACCCATATCACCTAAGGGTCGGATTAGATTCATTTAATGGACTTTTTTCCATGAAAATAATTTAATTATTATTAAAACCAAAGAATGTGACAACATGTCACTTTCTTAAATCTTATAAGTATAATAATTTTAATTTAGTGATACAATTCATGAAACTTCAAAAATGAATAGTATAAATAAGGCTAATACAATTATATACATCATAGGAATTTATTTAGAATTTTTAGGGATTAAATAATTATCATTTATTATGACACAAAGATGATGTAGTAATTGTCTTATTAATGAAATATTGACATAATTGATGTTATAAATACCCAAATAAATGTAATTTAATACTTTTTATGAATTAAAATAATTTTATAGGTTAATATGACATTTTATTATTGATTTAATTAACTTTTTTTGAACTAATCATTCTGTTATGATTTTCACAAAAATCAATTACTAAATAGTGTCAAAATTGACATAAAATAGTTTTTAAAACAAATATTATATTATTAATTGTTATTTTATTTATAAAAATCTAAGTTTCAGCCAAATGACTTATATAAGGTTATATATATTAATAATAAACAAATTGGGGTTATTTTGGCTTCTTATAGTAAGTTTATTAACCTTATAGTATAAGAACACAAGAAGACACGGTAAAAGTAAAATTATTTAACTTAATGTTAAATCTAAATGATAAGGTTAAAATAGGAACCTAAACTTGTCTAAATTCTATTGGATGAGATAATTTCGACCCATACCCACCTTATATTCGAAATAAATAAATTTGGAGCTATTTAAAACCGAATTTGACTTTATAATAAAATAATAGTTTTAGTTATTCCAAAGGTACCCCTCTCCTCCCTTATAAAAGGGCACCTCCTCCTCCCTCTTCCTCACACCACTTTGAGCCTTCAATATCTGCCAAACCCTGCCAATTTCTCCTCTCCACTTCCCTAGAAACATACTAGAGGTTCTTGTCTTCTTAAAAGACCTATTTTAGTACCCTAAAAGGAGGTCTCAAAGAAGCACTTCAAAGAAGAGGTAATGTCTGTTACCGATTCTTTCATCTTTATTTCTTATTCCACTTATTTTTATTTAGTTGTTTCATTATGAAGTAATAACATATGTATCACTCATATACTGATATGTTATTATAAGTATTAAAAAACCCTATTTCACCATCTATCCATCATACGGAAAAAGAAATCACCGCGTGTGCGTACGTACGGAATATTGTCTCCACGCCGTGGTGTAATCTATTTTCCACCACCACCTTACTTGGATGGGTATAATGGTGTAAATAATGACTATATATGACTATTAAAAAGTGATATTTATTATGAAATAGTATACATACACTTCAATACAATTCCATGATCATGGGAACGATATCATCGCTCGTGCGTACGTACGGAATACCGTCTCCACGATGTGATGTGATTCGTTCTACCTGATCTTCATTGCATAATGATTATATAAATGAATTGAATGAATTAATATGATATATATTACAATAATTCCATTATTTAAATTAGTTATCTATAACCTAAATAGAAGAATAAGAATTTATTCGACAAACACGCATAAGAACAAAAAAGTAATAAACACCCGAATAACAAGTAGTAATGAAATATTACTAATAATAAGGTAAGAATATGACCATATATGATATCATAACAATAATTATGATTTTGGAATAAGTCAATAACATTATTTAATTCATTATACTGTAGTTTTGGACACTTATGAAGCAAATCGGACCTAAGGTAAAGGAAAATATCACAATCTCATTTTTATCCGAGATTGTTTATACTTTGGTATTTACTGGGGTGTATTTTATCATCCACATCCATGTTTCCTCAATATTTAATATTGTTTCCATCCACCTACAATTGTTTAAATCCAATTTTACCCTTCGGTGAGTTTTTAGTAAAAGATATGAAAGGAATCTTTTGTCGTTTTTCATACAAGGTACTTTTTGACTTTTCCAACAAAAGTACGAAGAATGTTTTTTTAACTTATACGGCACGAACGGATTTTTACGGTTTTATAAAGCCTTATTTTCATGAATATTCCTCCAAAATATTTCATTAATATTTTCAAAAAAATCTCTTTCTTTTAAAATTTCATGGAATTTTGTGAAAAGAAAATGATTTTCAAGAAGAAAGGATATTTTCCTCAATAATTCATTTCAAGTGTTTTATCAAAACCATTTTCCATCTAAGATGAAATTATTTCATATGTGTATGTTTCAAGTATAATGTCTCTTTGATTTACATGCTTTCACTTTTCTTGTGATGAAATATCCATTTGTTTTATATTGATTATGTGATGATGATATGATATGAAACCCATTTTATTCTTTGGGTTATGATGAATGTTTTAAGTTTATGTTGTGGCACAAGTAAGAATGATTTAATTATGAGATGGGTGGGACCTATATCTCCCTCCAATGCATTGGTTAAAGATTTATATCTCATGAGATAGACATGACTGGAACGGTAGGTTAAACCGGTTTAGTAAAACAGGACTGAAACGAGGAGTGAACTCGATTCAGAAAGGGACTTTGTCCACTAAGATGGTATTGGCAGCAATGCCTTGGCTACTATGGAAATCATTACATGTTCTTAATGGATTCCACAATTACATGTTTTATTCCCATGCTATTTTATCTTGGTTTATGTTCCATTATGATCTATGCCTTATGTACTTCGATGTTTTATGTCGTTGCTCAAGATTTTAATGTTTAAACATTATGTTCATGTTTTTAAGTTCCAATCTATATGGTATGTTTTATTTTATCCATGCTTACCCTTAATGAGCATTTGAGCTCACCATTTTTATGTTTTATTTTCCCCCAGGATCAAAATAAAGGTTTTAGGTCAGGAAACAAAAAGTGGAAGATCTTTATGGGAGATGTTGAAGATCTTTCACCACGATTAGAAGATTACGTTCCAAGTTTCCAAAGACACTAAACTATTACGGTCCTTGTGTGTCTATTTTTGTTATGTATTAAGTATTCTGCAAAAGTAATGTAATGTCCATGTACGTTAAGCTTCGGGTCTCTACAGTGATATTGTTTCAATAAACTCTTACCGCATAGTAACTTTGAATCATACTCCCTATATAGAAAAATGAAATTACATGAGGATTTAAAATATCATGAAAATAATTGTATTCATTTTATAACATGTCAAATGTAGGTTTTACACCTCATATAAAAATATAGGAGCATAACATGTAATGTGTCTCAAATAAGGCAAATTGTGACAAAATTACTTTATCGATTTGGTAACTTTTGAAAATTAAGCCAAATTATAGAAATATCATAAAATGGTTATTTAAATACGCATATATTTAATTATAATATTCATATAATACATTAATGGGTAGTATATACACCACAAAGAATACATGAGTGGTGAATAAGGCATGTATCTCACAAAAATAAAGAGTGAGATGAAATTCCCTTACCTTATGTCTTGACTCTCTTCTTACTCGTATAAGATTCCTGAATAATAAATTTAATTTTATTATACATATTTTATAGAATAATATTATTATATCTAATACCATATACATTTTTATTATGACATTATATTACCCTCTTTTTAACAATTCTTTGTTAAGGTTTCACTTCGAGTAATATCTACTTTGTTCTTCGCATGTGTCTTAATTTGTTATATATTTGGTCCTCATACTTATATAATGATTACCATAATTTAAAAAAATGATATAAATATCATTTATATTCATTATATGTGTATTATAATAATCTATTGGAGATAGAATTATGAAATGGAATACACCATTCATGGATAATGTAGGTTGTACGTACGCATGAACATTGTTTCTGTTTTATTGTCGTATTGGAAGAAAGAGAGTAAATTACATGTAAGTATATATATATATATTATAGTATTGTTATTATATCATATATATCATATAATTTCACTAATAATATCCTTAATACTTTTCATGTATTGTGTGAATGAATCACATCGCTTTGAGGGGGTGATAGTCCACACTTCCTCAAACGAAATTATCAAATTTACACAAGATGGAAAGTATAAAGATATGTGTTGTAAAATATTTAAAAAATCTTATAGAAATTATAAATATAATAAATATTATATAAAAATAGAGTATCCATCATAATTTCCACCATGATAGGTGGTAAAGTAAGAATGAACAATCATCGTTTTGTGAGGCGATAGTTCATTGTACACATAAACAGTATGTTCATTACCCATTAGATAGAAGTGTGTGTATGTGTAGGTAAAACTATTATCATAAAAAAATATCAGTGTATCTATGATATTTTTTTTATAATAATGGAATAAGGATATTATAGGGGATTTATAATGGAAATAAGATAAAGGATCTTGAGGGAAGATGTTACCTCTTCTTTGGGTAACTCATTTTGGTTTTCACCAAAGGACTTCTTTGGATTAATTTCTGCCCAAAGGGAGGCTTAAAGGAGGAAGGGGGAGTTAGGGATATATTTGGGAAGAGTGTATTTTATCCAATGATGCTTTATAGGTGTAATAAAGTGGGAGGATAAGAGACATTTTATAGTAGAGGAGTGGCATTCTTGTAAGATTTTGGAAAAGGGAAACCCCACCCACGTTTTTTTTATTGTAAGTGGATCCAATAATATTCCAAAGTAGATAAAAGGGAGTATAGGTTGAAAATATGTATATATGATAGATTTTAAAAAAGTTTATAGGTCATATTAGTCCTTAAGTTTAAGATTTAATCCCTTGTTAAGCTTAATTTAATCTTAATTGTTGTAATTAATTTTAATTACCTTCACTAATATTTTAAGTCAAAAAATAAATTGATCTTAATAGAAATTAGAAATTATGATTATTTTAAATATTTAATATATTTTTTCAAATTCAAAACACATAAGTGGTAGAAATTAATTTAAATTTAATCCCGGGGATGGGACAACAATGCGGGTACTAAAAGTAAAAACGTTCAAAAGTTTGATAAGTTTTTATAACCAATTTCAATGTGAAATTTATTCCAATGACCTAAATTGGATAAATTGATAAAATTTTGATCTAATTAAACTTTAATATAAATTAAAATATAATTTAACCTTATAAATAAATTATATGAAAAAGATGTTTTGAGTTAAATTTCAGTATTTTCACTATTCATTAAAAAATGAAACTTCACAGAAAATACCAAAAATTCACTCTAACCTAATTTTTATGTTTTTATTTCAAAAATTAAGTTTATTTTGATATATAAAATTTTTAAAATTACTAAAATTTAGATTTAAAATAGGTTCTCCATCAAAAGGTGGTAAAAGTACCTTAATAAAAATATAGGTTTTTATGTGTAATATTGGGTTTGTTCTAATTTTAGGACTATAAAATATATTGGATGAATATAATATATATATATATATATTACATTAATATAAATCTAATTTTAATTAATTTAATTTATTATGATAAAACAAATTTGTGAGCATAAAAATAGTTTTTTATAAAAATATTTCGTTTATATTCAATTGGTTCTTATATTCATTGTAACTAATGAATTCATTTTATATTTGTTTAAACCAAATGTTTTCATAAGTTATTTAATACTATTAATATCCTCTAACTTAATTATTATGTTAATTCTTTTATATTAAATAATAATATTTTAATAATATATTATTGTTTGGTAAAACTCGGTCTTGCGTGTTGCGCAAGGCATCGAGGAAAGCCAGTCTTGCATATAGTGTAAGCTAACCTCAGTGATTTGTGTAGAGAAATATAATATTTATGTTTCTTAGTGTATTATTAACTTGGTATTTCATTTAATTCAAGCCAAACTTAGTGCTTTGATATATAAAAACTATTTTCATTGTTGCATGAAGTAGAAAATATCAAAAATATTAAATTAATTAAAAAATATATATTTCACAAAAATCTCAGATTGTTTCTTATATAACTCATCCCATATCAAAATTTATGGGATAAACTTACCAGTGAACCTTATTCCATCCCCTTTAGAAAAATTTTATGCAATTATAAGTATCGATTTTCATTCCTTATATAGAACGAACATAAATTTCTCAGAGAAGAAAATTACCCTTCATATCACGAATCGACCTCTAATTATATACAAGTGAAAGGAGGAGTATGAATCTTATTTTATATCACCATATCAATCATGGATATTATTTACCTATAATAAAAATATTTATATCAAATGATTGAGTCTACAAAAAAGATCATCCTGGAAGACAATCCCATTGTGAGGGAATACGCAGATGGGTTTCCCGAATAATTTATTGGTTGTCCTCCTATCCAAGAGGTTGAATTTTAAATAAATCTTATATTTAGAAATTGTCTAATATCCAAGACTCCATATATAATGGTTATTTTTGAACTTAATTAACTAAATGTGAAACTATAGGATAATCTAGATAAAGGGTCTATACACCCAAGTGTTTCACTATGGGGTGCATAGATCCTCTTCATCAAGAATAAGGATGGGTCAATGAACCTATGAATTGATTATCTTGGTCTTAAAAGATCATGATAAATAAAAATTATCCTCTATCATATATTGGATAATTGATAAATTAGCTATGTGTATGTTGGTATTTCTCTAGGATAGATCTTCGGTCGAGATATGATTAAGTAAATATGAACAAGGAGGATATTCCCAAGACTGGTTTTCATACAAGGTACAGGCACTGTGATTTTATAGTGATTCCATTTAGACTCACTAATGCTCTAGAAATATTCATAGATTTGATGAATAGAGTATTCTGGGATTACCTTGAAAATTTTTGGGAGTCTTTTTTGATTGTATTCTTATCTATATAAAAAGAAAGGAGAAACATGAGGAGCATTTGAATACTACACTAAGAACCTTGTGAAAATAAAAATATGTATGAAAATTATAGTAAATGTGAGTTATGGTTAGAGAAAGTTACATTCATGGGGAATATAATCACCAGAAAAGGGATATCTATGGATCCTTCAAAAATGGAGATAATTTAAGGGTGGCCTAGAACAATATATATGATAGATATCCATAGTTTCCTTACATTATCTAGGTACTATTATTGATTTTTGAGGAAATTCCCAAGATTTTCAAGTACACTAACCAAGATAAATTGTAAGGGAGTTAAATTTTTTTTTTGAATGATGAATGTGAGTAAATTTTTAAAGAGATGAAGAAGAGTCTAATCATTTCACCTTTTCTCACATTACCCACAAGTGGGGATGGATTTGTGATATACAGCAATGTATCCAAAATGGGATTGGGTTGTATACTCATGAAAAATGAAAAGTTGATAGCTTATTCCTCCCACCAAATAAATATCCATGATCATAAATACCCAATTCATGATCTAGAATTGGATTCAGTGATCTTTATGTTGAATATTTAGAGACATTATCTCTATAGAGAGAAGTGTGATACATATATGGACCATAAAATCATCAAGTATACATTCACAAAAAAGGAGATTAATATGCCCCAATGGAGGTGGTTCGATCAAATAAAATATTATAGTTGTTAAATCCATTTCCATATTGTGAAATAAAACAAAGTGGCAAATGCTCTGAGTAGAAAGGATCCTGCAACTCTACCTGTGATGAGGATTTAAAAGGGATCTAGTTTTCTTGAAAATGGAAAGGATGGATATGGGAATAATAAATGGATATTAATCCTTCCTTGATCAAATTACTTCTCAAACATTTATTCTTGAGAGAATCAAGGAGGTTCATAAATATGATGAGTTTCTATGGAAGAAGGTAGAGAATATTCTAGAGTAAAAATTTGATGAAGATGGAATTATAAAGTTTTGGAACTCAGATATGTGTCCCATAAAAACCAAAAACTAAAGAGAGAAATTATAGATTATATGCATAACTCATCCTTTTCTATTAATCTAGAAATTACTACGATGTATAGATAGATATGAAGAAAAATTTATAGTGGGATAAAATGAATAGAGAGATTACGGAGTTTGTATCTTGATGCTTGGTATGCCAGTAATTCAAGGATAAACAAAAAAAGTATAAGGGTATAATGAAACCATTACCCATACCAATATGGAAATGGGGAAACATAACCATTTATTTAATCGTAGGACTCCCTGGGAAACCTAAAGGAAATAATACCATTTGGGTGGTAGTCGATTTCCTTACAAAGTTAGCGCATTTCATTGTTATTAAGGAATATTTCTCTCTTTACCAATTCACAAGATATAAATAAAGGAAGTGGTAAGACTACATGGAGTGTGACTCTCCATTGTATCTGATTGAGATCCAATGTTTACCTCAAGGTTTTGGAGAAGCCTTCAAGAAGCATTGAATACAGATTTGAGCTTCAACACTTATTATCACCCTCAAAATAATTGTTAGTCTGAAAATGCCATTCAAACTATGGAAGATATTATGAGATCATGTTAAATATATTTCCATGTATGTTGGGACTGAAACATTCAGATAGTGGAGTTATCATATAAAAATAGGTTCCATTCCAGTATTCAAATAACACCTTATACAGCTATATATGGGAAGAGGTGTTGGACTTCGATGTGATGGGATGAATTTGGAGAGAATAAGCTTATGGGACCTGATATTGTCTAAGAGATGATGGAAAAGTTTCAAACCATTCAGCATCATATGAAATCCACAAAAAGTTGATAGAAAATCTATACAGACAATCTTTGATGAGATCTAGAGTTTGAGGTTGGAGACAAGGTGTTCCTTCATATATCTCCATGGAAGGAATCCATGAGGTTTGGTAATAAGGGAATCTTAGTCCAATATAAATTAGCCCCTTTAAGATCATCGATCACATCGAAGATGTGATATATCGACTAACACTCTCACTTAACCTATCTCAATTACATGATGTGTTCTATGTATCCATATTGATAAAGTACATACCAAACCCCTCACATGTATTGAATTAATATGTGTTACTATTGGAGAATGATTTTTATATGAGGATCAACTGGTGAAGATCTTAGATCATAGAGACAAATTTATATGAAACAAGACAAATCACCTGGTCAAAGTTATCATGAACCCCTCCCTCTATTGATACCACAATGAGGGGAGAGAGATAATGACTCCCAAGCCCCACCTCCAGTAGGACCTGGGTTGGATACTAAAACAAAGGGTGTACAAATCTCACAATATGTGAAGCATTACCCTTTATAAGGAAACAAGATCTGGAGATAGAATATATCAACCAAAATCAACTCCATGACATATATATATAAGAAAACCAAAAACCATCCCATAATGAATGTGTGAATAGAACTAATACAAATAAAATTCTCCAAAGTAAGTACCCAAAAACAAAGCTAGAGAGAAACACAACAACTATCCAAAGGTTCGAGCTAGTAATTCCCAACATGGTCCATGTGATCCTATTGAAAACCTAAAAAAAGTTTTATATAAGTAGGGTGATCATATAGGTATACTCAGTAGGAAACCCCAAGTCTCTCATGCACAAGTGGAAGGATTATACTAATTCACCTGTGATAAAACAATGGAAGCAAACAAAACCTAAACAAGTATACTAACCACCCCAACCTCACCAAGGTGCGCTCACCAAATAACGCAAGTCAAGTAATATAATATATGGTAAAGCACATCGATGATAGGGTACCCCACACCACTTTCCTGTTGGTATGTCTCTCTCGCACCAAATGTCGTATGTCTTGGCACTCTCAAATCTTCTGTATACCACACCGCCCCATAAGAATGGTCACAACACACCTCGCCCACAGAAACCTGGGATCATTGCCCCATAAACACGATCACGTCTCACCCGAAAACACCTAGGTCATCACACATCATCCCAATGATACCTAGGGAACAAATCACCTCTCCCGTAAACACTTAGGATATCACATCTCACTTGAAGACACTTGTACCACATACAACCTCTCCCTCAAACACCTAGGCTATCACATCTTGCTCGAAGACACCTGAGCCACATACCACCTCGCCCACAAACACCTGGTCTATCAGAACCACCATCTAAATAACTAATAGACTTTAAGTCATTACATCATGTTTCATACCTACCTCATCTGGAAGAGAGAGTGGGAGAGAGAGGGTACCCAACCATCTGTACTTCCCACCAGATGTTGGGAAAAACACCCCTGCATGAATATGCAGGTGTTCGAAACATAGTTCTCAATGTGGGTGGGTTGTGTATAGAAATAAAAAGAATATATAGGTTTATATATAGATAGAGATAGAGAGATAAAGGCATACAATCCCAACCTATGGGTTTACAAAAAAACACAAACCTACTCATGACTTCCCCACCTTACTTCCACATTTAAATGAATAACATCATATAAGAAAAACACAATCCACAGTTCATTTTCAGCCTTTAATTAATATTAAACCATTTTACAGATTCTCTATTAACAACCTGTTCCTTTAAACATGTAGTTTAAATCATTATCATGTAATAATTCTAGTTCATGATGATTTTCCATTTCATCATCCATACCAACCAGGAAACTATCGCAGCACAACACACATCAATAAGCACATTAAGAGTTATTTCAGAAGGAGAAGAGCCCTAATTATCTTATGTGGCTTCAAACTTCCTCCACGTTTAACACCCATTCATGATATATCATAAATTGAACTCTAGATATGGGGTGAAGTTTCTTCATGTTATTTATGAAGAAATTTTGGGAAAATTACCCATAAAATTTCTATTGTGATTATTCAAACTCATCCCTCCCAAACCATATTATCAACAGAACCGACCCCCTACACATAACCATGCCCATAAACATGTCACAACACATACCCTAGGTAAAACATATTTTTATATTTAATATGGAATACCTTATTCAATTTCACTTTGTTAATTCATGGTGTTATCATAAAAAATTTATGATCATGGGGCATCCATTTATTAGCTAGATATACATGGTTTACTAGTTTTTATATATATAATTTCAATAGAAACCAAACAACATGAATTCCACAAACCATCCAATGAAAAATTAAGGGGCCCTAATGGCCACAATTTTCAGTGGGTAGTTATCTCATACAAATCACAATATTAACAATATCAATAACTCAGTAAGATCATGCATCACTTTCCTCAGCCTCCCTGTGTATTGATTTTAAACCAATTGGATTATCTTTATTAATCTGGAATCAATCATCTCCCTAAAAGATAAAATTTTATATACCCATCATATATGATACACAATTAATAAATATGAAGGAAATCCTACCTGGAAGAATAACGATAAACACTTCCTAGTTTCACCAAAATTAAGGGTGTGTGTACAGTAGGAAATTCTCTAAGGAAAAAAACCCACCAATTGTAGAAATAGGTAGTTAGAATCCTATGGGAAGATAGATTCAATATATATGATTTCTATAGAAAGGAGAGGTAAATAATGAAGGGAAGGTCCCCGGTTTAGAAGGATTAGATCCAGAACACAGGGGATTTGAAACAGTTTTGAATTACCATTAAAAGAGTATCTGACCAAGACCATACATTTTGATCATTTAAAAGATTCGAAAATTTTATAAAATTAAATATATGATTGATATCCCTTGAAAAAGATTCCAAACCTAGGACCTCCTAGGTTTCGTGGTTCCCTCCCATCCCGCTCACGGAGGTTGTAGCCAGTTCGCCGGTCGACCGGACGGATGACGGTTGTCTGCTCACTTGTGATCCAACCTTCAGCCCCAGTTCCCCTCTTCCACCCACAGATCCCTTTCCCCCACCCATTGACCAGGCCTCCGCTTGTTCCGGTCTCTTCTGTTTCACATTGGCTCCAAGATCCCAAATCCGGCTCCCTTGCACTGAGAGGTTTTCCACTTCTGATTCCTTGACCTGTGGCTGACCTCGGCCTTTTGGCGCAGGTGATACAGAGGGGAAGGTCTACGGCTTTGGTTCCGGCTTCAAGCAAACAGACGATCCTTCCTTCCTATTTCACAGAGTTGACCTCGACGAAGACTTTTCACCCTGTTTCGCAGATCTGACAATCGAAGACAGCTTCCGAGTTGTTTCTACCTGGTTTTTGAAGACCTCGCTTGGAGGGTCGGTGTTGCGGAGGCGATTTTCAAACCTCCTTCCTTTCTAGGAGGTCGTCCCCCCCCCTAGATCTGCGATTTTCTTTGGTCGTACTGCGTCTGAAAACTTCCAGATCCGCGAGATGTGGTGGCCGACTTCCCAGATCCATGGTGACGCTGACCCCCATTATTCTGTGAGGTGATTTCTCTGGTTCGCGAAGATCCAGTTGTGTGAACTATGGACGGCGACCTGATTGGTCCGCGAATGGCGTTTCCCACAGGTTGGCGGTGAGGTGGAATTTCATGTTGCGAAGGATGGGCTTCGTGAAGCCGATGCATCCTGCATCGCGGAGTCGACTCCTTTCCACGTCACGAAGCCGGCCCCCCGTGATTTGTGGAACCGGCGCATCCTGCCTTGCGAAGGACAAGCCTGAGAGCCGAGCAGCGAAGCCACCCTCACGAAGTCCGGCCGCGTTACCCCGGGCGCACAGGGCTGGACGTTTTTTCCCTTACACGTTAACCAGAGCCTTTTGTGGGCTGGTGACCCTTTTTGGGCCGGACTTCCAGGCGCAGTTTTAGGGATCTGAAATTTTATCCGAACATTATGGTCCGTACCATAGAGGCAGACTTAATGAACCAATAGAAGAAACTGTCCTTGAAGTATAAAGAGAAAGATCCGATCGAAACCCAAAGAAATGAATATAAGCTTCTGGCTAAGCGTTTGGCGCTGCTGGTTGTTGGAAAATGGGTGGCCAAAATGTCGGTCAACCCAGGGGCCCTAAAAAATACCCTTAAAAATCTATGGAAATTGGAAGCTGGAGTGGCCATCCGGGAAGTGGAGAAAAACCTCATATTCTACCAGTTCTTCAAGGAAAAAGATAAAGACAAAATCCTCAAAGGTAGACACTAGTCCTTCGATAACCATCTCATCCTGATGGAAGAATTCAAAGGCGGGGATGAGCTCCAAAATATTAAACTTACTCGCTCCCCCTTCTGGATACGCATTAAAGGAATATCGTTCCATAGGAGAATGGAATGGGTGATGAGAGAAATTGGAGATCGCATTGGCCACTTTCTAAAGTGGGACTGCTCGGACCCAATATAATGGGGACCCCTGGTTTGGATTAAAGCTGAGGTCGAAGTGATAGAGCCTCTGATGAGAGGTATGTTCCTAAAATTATACAATTCAAACATTTGGATCTCTTTTGAATTCGAGAAACTCCCAATCTTATGCTTCTTTTGCGGGTGTATCGGTCATCTTGAGAAAGCGTGCGACACAAAGAAAGAAAACGAATCATGAAATATCATTCTGCAATATGGCCCTTGGCTTCGGGCCAAAACGACAAGAGATGCCTACATCCCTGAGATAGAAAAACAAAAGGATCGTGACCGTCTCACAATGGCCCACACGAGGCAATCGGAAAATGAACAACCTAATATCAACATGTTGGGACCACCAGAATTCCCTAAAGATAGACCAGGTGATCAAAGGGAAGTTTAAAGATACCCCTAGGACATAAATTCCATGTGCAATGATGGGGCTAGGCAGGAAAGTCACTCTAAGAATAATTACATCAAATCAGGCATGGATTCTACGCCCCCCCCCCCCCCCGAAATCCACAATCTTAACGGCAACAGAGTTGTTTCCAAAACCAAAAGAACCACCAGAGAAAAGCTCGAAGCTGAAACATATGTGCATCAAACCACCAGATCCTGACCCTGGTTCTGGTACGGTCACGCCAGGTATCTTACTACCAGATGACTATGGGATGGCAGGCATAACAACCTCAAGCACAGTTTCCTGCCGAACATGGAAAAGGGTGCGCTGTGAAGACAGAGATGGGAAAACGGTTAACCCAAAACCAGGGGAACTGAAATGAAGAATTGAGCCAAGAGAAATGATTGTTTTATGCTGGAATTGTCATGGGATTGGAAACCCACGAACAGTTTGTATGATCTAGCTCCATTGCACTCAAAGTATCCCTGATGTGGTTTCCCTATCCGAAACCATATTAGATAACAAGGACACCACATGCCTTGCTCTAAAATGAGGCTTCCAGGGCTGCCTCCCGATCCCGGTCCCCCGACAAGACCTCTCAGGAGGACTCTGTCTCATCTGGAAGGAAAATGTTAATGTCAGGATCTTTTCCTTCTCCTCGCACCATGTGGTTGCGGCTATTCATGAATCCCACAACCCCCCCCCCCTGGACTTTTGTGGGATTTTATGGTTGGCCTTCCCAAAATGAGAAGTGTAAATCTTGGGACCTTCTCTGCAATCTGCGACGTGACCTGCCAAGCCCTATCCTGTTTGGAGGGGACTTCAATGAGATCATGTATCAGAAGTAAAAAAAAGGTGGAGCCTTTCGATCCACTTCCTCAATGTCATATTTTAAAGATGCAATGTCTAGGGCAGACCTGGTTGATCTGGGATACACGGGCATCCCGTTCACCTAGTTTCGGGGCAGCACGTATGGTACCCGTATCGCTGAGCGTCTTGATAGATTTCTTGGCTCAACAGATTGGATTAACCTTTTCATAATGTACCACATCAGACACCTATCTCTCAACTACTCGGACCACTGCCTGATTGTCATTGACTTCACCCATGATGATCGGTTCAAAAAAATCAGGAAACCCCTCAGGTTTGAAAGCTTCTGGTCAAAAGACCGTGAATGCGAAGATGTTATCTGATTGGGCTGTAAGAGTGGGCAAGCATACATTGGATCCAATCTCCAATAGGTGTCGTATGATCTAAGGACATGGATCTCCACTAAATTTCGTCAACCTGATAAACACCGTGATTTTCTTGAGAGGAAGTTGTTTAATCTTCTCAACCAACCCCCAACCAACTACACGCTATCCAAAATCAGTGGCATTCAACGAGACCAATATGCAGCCCTGCAAATCAAGAAAATCTTCTGGGTTATGCGGGTGCGGGAAACCCACATTGTAGAAGGGGACGCAAACACCCGATACTTCCATCAGAGAGCTTCTAATAGGTGATGGAAAAATTTTATCTCTTGCATCTCGTACCCGGATGGGAACAAAGTTTTCAACATTGATGGAATCCAAGATGTTATCTCCAATTACTTTTAGAAGCTCTTCTCTGTATGAAGTCTTAACATCTCTGCTGAGGTGGAGGACTGCATCGCACCTGTTATCACCGAAGAGATGAACAAACAGCTCTCCAAAGATGTGACGGATGAAGACATCCTCCAGGCTCTGAAACATATGCACCCTACTAAGGCCCCGGGCCCAAACGGTTTCCACGCCCTCTTTTTCAAAAATTACTGGCACATTATTGGACCTGACATCTGCAATCTGATGAAGAATATTTGGGCTGGGAAAATGAACCTCTCCGCTATAAATGAAACAGTCCTCATCCTTATCCCCAAGATTAAGAAACCCCTTATGGTCTCGGACTTTAGACCTATCATCCTGTGCAATGTCTTGTACAAGATATTCTCAAATATTTTAGTTAATCGGCTCCGTACATGGTTACCTGACATCATCTCAGAGAACCAAAGCGCTTTCATGGCTAAGAGACTGATCACGGATAATGCTATTGTTTCCCATGAAGTCTTCCACTCCATGAAAACATGATCTACCACGAAAAGAGGAACTATAGCGTGGAAACTGGATATGGATAAGGCCTATGATAAAGTGGAATGGCACTTCCTTAGATTCGTGATGCTGAAAATGGGCCTCTGCACGAAATGGAAAGATATGATCATGCATGGTGTCTTGTCTACCTCCTTCCGAATTAATGTCAATGGGGTGCTCACCCGATGCTTCTCCCCAACCCGAGGCCTTCGTTAGGGAGACCCTCTCTCACCATTTCTCTTTATTTTAGTGGTTGATGTCTTTTCTAACCTCATTTCCCGGGAAGCCTCCTCTCATAGAATTCACAGGGCAAAGGTTTTCCACGCTAGTCCACCGGTTTCACACCTCTTTTTCACCGATGACTGCCTTCTTTTTTCCAGAGAAACCCACAATGAGTGCCTTGCCATCAGCCTTGTGATTCAATAGTATGAACGAACCTCTGGGAAAACCATCAATGATGGCAAGTTAGAAGTATCCTTCATCTCGGGGGTTCCATTGTCCAAAAGATAAGATCTCTATTCCATTGCAGGCATTCCTATGGTCGAAAATCATAAAAAGTACCTCGGGTTACCCACAATGGTTGGCTGATCAAAGAAAGAAATCTTTGAAAATATTTTGGATAGAATTGAGAAAAAAATCCAAGGCTGGACCCCAAAAAAATCTCTAAAGCTGGAAAGGAAACCCTCATTAAGGCAGCCCTTCAATCTGTTCCCAGCTATTTCATGTCCATTTTCTAGCTTCCTACTGCCATTTTCAACTAGATCCACTCTTTCACTACCAACTTCTAGTGGGGTAGAAAGGATGGAAGGAATAAGACCCATTGGATCGCCTGGCCAAAACTCTGCCAACCCAAATCTGAAGGTGGAATGGGATTCCAGTACCTCTTTCATTTTAATGACGCACTGCTGGCTAAGAAAGGATGGTGCCTTATTAATCGTCCATCATCTCTCTGCGCACGAATTCTCCATGAAAAATACTTCTCACACAAGGATTTCTAGGGCTCCCATCTTGTACCTCATCCCAGCTTCATCTGGAGAAGCATCTGGGGATCCCGTAATCTGCTGAATAAAGGATTGGGTTGGAGGATTGGAGATGGATCAACAGTTAATATTTGGACTAATCCCTGGATTATTGACAAGGAAGATGTAAGGGCTTCATCCCCTATCCATCCAAGTTTCGAATGTGCCACTGTCTGGTGCCTGTTTTCTAACCAGGGGAATGGGTGGTGCTTGGAAAACAATTTCTCTTGGTTTAATGAGAGGGACAGAATGATCATTCTGAGTATACCCTATGTTCCAGATGTAGGCCTCGACCATCTATTCTGGATCAATGACATATCGGGAGCCTACACGGTGAAATCGGGCTATCGGCTCGGCCTTTGTACACGGACTGATGAAGGGGATGAGGGGCCTTGGAAATCGTTGTGGATGCTCAATGTCCCCCCAAAAATCTGCCATTTCTAGTGGGAGGTGTGCACTGGCACCCTCACTACCATGAACCTTCTTTCCTTCCAACACCTTTCCAGTGAAAATTCCTACCCCTTCTGCCCGTACGTCCCAGAATATCACCTCTATGCTCCTGTCCAATGCCCAGGGGAAAAGGAGGTTTGGACCAAATGGGGATCCCCTACTGATCTATTCCTGGATGTGGCCTCAGACCTCACCTCTCTTCTGATGCGATGGTGCTCCTTGTTTTCGCCAGCTAAAGTGGGCTCACTTTATATCATGGCCTGGATCATCTAGGTTTGGCATAATGATGCCATCTTTAATCATATGTTTTGGCCTCCTGGATTTTGGATTGAACAGGCGTCATCCCGGATTGCGGGCTGACAGCACCACTCTGAGAAACAAAGGCCCTTTGGAGCCCCTTCTTCCTCCCCACATTGGTGACCACCACCATAAGGGACTCTCAAGATTAATGTGGATGTGTATCTCCACAAGGATGGACATGTTGGTCTCAGTATGCTGGCCCGGGACCACCATGGTCAAATCATTATAGCCAAACATGAATCGCACCATGCGCTCTGGGAACCCGTAGTGGCTGAAGCGGTCGCCATCCTTGTTGGGCTGAAATTCGCTAATGATCGTGGATGGAAATCAATTAACCTCGAATCAAACTTCCTCACCGTTATCAATGCCATCAACCTTAATGATGTTGGCCTTCAATCTTTTGGATCCCTCGTCAGGATTATTCATTCCCTCCGTCAAAGCTTCACAAGCTGCACTTTCTCCTTCATAAAAAGGGAAGGTAACAATGTTGCCCATCAGCTGGCGGCCGCTGGCCCCCCTTACGACGATCAGCTTTTGTTGGACCACTTCCCCTCTTGTTTATGTGCATGTAACTCTAATGATCTTCATTAGTTAATGAATTCATATTTTTTCAAAAAAAAGGAAAAACTAGAAACATTGGAAACATTGTTCACAAGGAACCACCAGTAAGGCACCCCCAGACAAGGCACCACTAAATGAGGCACCACCAGAAGAGGAACCACTAGTGAGGCACCACCACTGATGACTGATGAGTGTTATCACACACACTCTCAAAAATAGTTATTTTTTATTTTACTAAGTGCAGCACAGTGGATGACCTAGGTCGTTCTATCATGGAGAAAGTGAATTAAACAACCCTTAATAGGCTTTAAGAAAACAAAAAAAAGGAAATAAGTGAATACAAATGAAACACCATATGTGGAGGTTTGGTTTTGTAACTTTCAGAGAATACACTAAACAAGCGAATGAGATGGAATAATCAAAGACACAAATTCTTTAAAAATACTTGTATGAGAAGACATGATTGATCTAATATTCCCACTTCATAATTCATTTATCCTTATCCCATATGATTATAATTAATTCAATTGTAATACCCTAACCTTGTCAACCCCCAAACCCTACAAAAATTAACAAGACCACAAATTTGTGAAAATGAGCCCTATGTTAACTTCGGGACCTCTAATCGATGTACCCTACTTTGATAGTGATTCAAAAGACAAATTGTGTTTAGTGGTCAATTAAGGCAGCATCTCCTCCTTGTAGTGGAGAATTAATTGTGTTTGTGATGAGACTTAAACCCTATAATTCTATCCCAAGTTGATTGGAGTTTTTTGGTTTAATTTTCACTCTCGTGATTTACACAAGCCTGACCACGCGATCAAATGCAATTCGATAAAGTAACATAGAAATTAAAACTCAATTAATTGATCACAATTTATGAATTATAGTATGTTTATAGATTCAAATTGAATAAATGAAGGGATTATGGATTAGATTAGCTACAAAAGAAATCACACTTCCATGGGTGGAGTTGTCATCATGGAGATGTTTTTCATAAGAAATGGATTGATTGGGGAACACCCAATCTCATCTCCACTCTTATATTACAGCCCAAGAAGAAGAAGAAGAAGAATAAAATGGAAAACACAGAAGATTAATTGAAGAAAAAATCAATATACAAGCATGAAAGAAAATAAATACAAAGAGGCGGTGGGAGAGGAGAGCCTTCTTGGAAGAGATGTTTTCACAAGTCCTTACTTCTTACAATAGTTTTTAGGGGCTCCCAAGAGACACCCTTTCGTTCAAACCTTCCCAATGCCTCTAAAAACACTCCCAAAGAGGGAAAATATCCTTTAAATAGAGTTTGGGAGGGCTAGGGTTACATGATTTATTTAAGTGTGAAAGGGAAATTCGGACAAATTGTTTAATCCCACTTGAATATCATAGTTTACCTTCAAAACGCATGAATTATCTAGCCTTCTAGTAGGATTATTTGTGCATAATCATGTCCCCAAGATTCCCTAAAATTTTCGGCCCAATCCAAGCCTGGATGAAGAAGATATGGCCCAAATGGTGAATTATTGTCCAATCTGGATAGTTCAGTCCAACTCTGTCTTCATGGGCCATTTACTACACTCCAATGCACGATCCAGATCCCATGTCCTAAATATAATTTGTATCTCATTAAGTCGGAAACATAATTACAAAATTTCAATTCAAAATAATTTACAAGAAAATATTTATGCCCGAAATACTACAGTTAATTTTAAAAGGGTAAAACTGGAATTTCCATCAAATTTTCAAATGAGTGATCTAATCCTAAATATTCTATAAATTAACATATTTAGCACAATGTGAAGAAATTATTTAATTAATTAGAAATAAAATATTTAATAAAATTTTGTTTTATCAACTCCCCCACACTTACCCTTTTGCACTTCTGGGAAAAACCTCATATCATGTATTCCAAAAAAATTGTGACAAGATATGCATGTTCATATTCCACAATCCATAGTGGAAAAATAGGCAAAGTAAGAATCCAATAAAGAGTAAATATTAATAAATTTTAAATTCATTGTCTCATAGGTTGTATCAAAACAAAATCCATTGAGATTAATAACACAAATCAGAGAAAAAATAATTCATGGGTCTACCATGACACTAATTCCCCACGTGTGTGTGTGCCAATAATTTCAAGCTTGTATCTCCACCCTCTATCCAGTATATTTAGTCCAATAAAAAACTTTTCTTATTACCTGATTATATTCCACCGAACCTATTCAACATCCTTTGCAATCAAATTCCAAAACCCACTCATTTAAGCATTCCTAGAATTCAAACCATGAGCTCTCGACCTAAATATCCCCACATGTTGTACATTTCTTCACTCCCCTCTTTATTGATTTTTTTTATTTTTGATTTTTTTATATATATTATTTTGTATATTTTTTTGAGGGCATATAATAGTCAAATATTAGGTTCACACGCATAGGTCAATCTGGTACAGTAATGGAAATGATCGGAAGAGAAACGAACGTATGGAAAGACCATGTTATAAGATAAAAATAATTACTTACCCTAAATACACATTCAATTGGGTAAAAGAAACCCACAAGTCATGATTATGTGAAAAGATGTGTGGAGAAGTTAATGACACAATTTACCATGAAAAAAATCACAATTAATGGTGTCAAAATCTAAAAGGTTTTATTATGACATAACCAATAATATCATCGACGACTTCAATTTTTATAAAAATCAACCCTTGATGATGAAATCTTACTCATGCTTATCATTCTACCAAAAAAATTTGAAAACAGCCATTTTCTATATGTTCTACATGATAATGTTACATGATATATATATATATATATATATTGATTTTTTTTCTTGGTTTTTTTTTGAAAATTTTAACCAAAAACTAAATCGAAAATACACGCAAATGAAAATCCTAAATTTCTACCCTAAAATATTGTCCCCCCCCCCCCACACTTAAAATATTGAATTGTCCTAAATGTGATCCTATGAGATAATATATTAATGTGAAAATAATAATTTTAAACAGGACAAATAATATAAAATTTAAAGGGTTAGGAATATCCTGATATGCTCAAGTGATGGTGGGGTCATGCAGTGTGATGAAATCCACTGCATTAGTAGGAAGTCCCTCGATGTATTTCTTCAAACGTTTCCTGTTGACTGTAAAGATCCTTCCAGTGTCCTCTTGTGTGATCTCCACTTCACCATAAGAAAAAAAATTAGATACAATATAAGGACCTAACCATCTAGAATGAAACTTACCAGGCATCATCTTTAGTCATGAACTATAGAGAAGAACTTTCTCTCCAACATTAAACTCCCTTTGTTGGATGATTCTATCATGAGATTATTTTCACCTTTCCTTATAGAGCCTTGAGTTCTCATATGATGACAATCGAATCTATTCAATCTCTTGAATTTGCAGCTTCCTTTGGATTCCATCTTGGGCCAAATCCATGTTTCATTTCTTTATATCCCAATAAGTCTGATGCTCGACTTCCATAGAGAGATGACATGATTTCCCAAAAACAATTCGAAATGGGGACATACCAATGAGTGTCTTGTATGTTGTCCTATAATCCCATAGCTCATCACCCAAGCTCTTTCTCCAATCCTTCCTATTCGGATGCACAGTTTTCTCCAAAATTTGTTTCAAATCGCGATTTAAAACCTCATCCTAGCCATTTGTTTGGGGGTGGTATGGTGTTGAAGTTTTATGTGTCACCCCATACTACCGAAGGAGGGAAGCCAAATTATGATTGCAAAAGTGTTTCCCTTGGTCATTGATGATGTCCTTTGGTACTCCAAACCTACAAAAAAAAATTTCTTGACAAATTCCACTACAACATGAGAATAATTAGTCTTGGTGGCCTTAGCCTCCACCCATTTACTCACATAATAAACAACAACCAAAATATACAAAAAACCAAATGAACTACGAAAAGGACCCATAAAATCAATGCCCCACAGATGAAAATTCACATAGAATAGTATGGGTTGTTGGGGAATCTCATGTCTATTATAAATGTTTCCCATGTGTTGGAAATGAGAGCATGACTTACAAAACACATGTGAATTATGAAATAAGCTAGGACAATATAATCTAGAGTCCAAAACTTTCCTAGCTGTCCATTGGGGTCCAAAGTGTCCACCACAAGCAAGTGTATGAAAAAATTGCAGAACAGAATCAAACTCATGATTAGGAACACATCTCCTAATAACCTGATCACTACACATGTGCCATAGGTATAGATAATCCCACACATAATACCAAGACTCACTTTTTAATTTTTGGACTTGATGTTTATTTAAATTTGCAGGGATTTCGGACGTAACAAGGTAGTTCACTAAATCAGCATACCAAGGATGTGTACCTAAGATGGAATAAAGATGATCATTGGGTAAAGTGTCCTGAAGTGGTACCTAGGCCAAGGTGTCATCCTCTAGTGTGTGATTAATCCTACTCATGTGGTCTTCCACCAGGTTTTCGGACCCCTTATTGTCCTTTATTTCAATATCAAATTCTTAAATAATAAGCATCTATCAGATAAGTCTTGGATTTTCATATGGCTTCTTCAAAAGGTACCTCAGAGTTTCATGGTCAGAAAAAACAACTACTTTAGAGCCCAATAAATATGAACAGAATTTATATAAATCAAATAAGATAAAAAGAAACTCCTTTTCTATGGTTGTGTAGTTTTATTGGGCTAAATCCAATGTCCTCTAAGCATAGGCAATCACATGTGAACTTCCCTCCACCCTCTGGGATAAGACAGATCCAACCGCAAAGTTAGATGTGTCACACATATGCTCAAAATAAATGTCTTATTGTGGGGGTTGTATGATCAGTGGAGTGGTCAGACACTTCTTTATCTCATCAAATGCTACCCTGCATGAATCATCAAACACAAAATCATAATCCTTTTGAATTAATCGTGACAAAGGAAGAGCAATCTTACTAAAATATTTTATGAATCACCGATAAAACCCTGCATTCCCTAGGAAAGGTCTAACATCACTCACACATGAAGGATAGGGTAAGGATGAAATTATATCTACCTTAGATCTATCAACCTCTATCCCATGTTATGACACTACATGCCCTAAGACAATGTTGTGCTCTACCATGAAATGACACTTTTCAAAGTTCAAGACTAGATTCTTCTCAATACAATGATTCAACACATTTCCCAAACTATTTATACATTCATCAAATGAGGATCCATATAATGTAAATTCATCCATAAATACCTCCATGCAGGTCTCAAGAAAATCAGAAAAAATACTCACCGTGCATCTTTGGAAGGTACCTGGGGAATTGAAAATTCCAAATGTCATCCTCCAGTAGGCAAATGTGCTGAATGGACAAGTGAATTTTGTCTTATCCTAATCCTACGGAGCTATAGGAACCTGAAAATATCCATAAAATCCATCCAAGAAACAATAATGTGTCTTCCCAGCTAGTCTCTCAAGCATTTGATCAATAAATGGGAGGGGGAAATGGTCCTTGCGAGTGATTTTATTTAGTTTCCTATAATCAATACACACACACCAACTGTTTTTCACCCTCATTGGAACTAACTCATCTTTATCATTTTTAATAATTGTAACACCAATTTTCTTAGGCACAACCTGAATAGGACTTACCCACTGAGAATCGAAAATGGGAAAGATTATACCTTCCTCAAGAAATTTCTCAACTTCTTTTTTAATAACTTCTAAAAGAGTTGGATTGAGTCTCCTTTTTGGATGCCTAACTGGTTTAGCCCCATACCCCAAAATAATCCCATGCATGAAAATGTAGGGGCCAGTACCTGATATGTCACCTAGGGTCCACCCAATTTCTCTGATGTTCTCCCACAAAAATTTCAAAAAGTTTTTCTTCATGTTCAAAAGAGATATTGTTAGCAATGATAATAGGTAATCTTTTACCACTCAACAAGTATGAGTATTTGAGATTAGGTGGAAATGGATTAAGTTCAAATATAGGGGGTGCGATATGGATGGATATAGTGAAGGAACTAAAATATGTGCACAAAGAGCATCAGTATCAGAATAGACATCATCAAAATCAGATAATAGTTCATCAAATCCATCTGTGCACTCAAAATACATATCATAATTAGAGTTCACATGATCAAAATCAGAATATGAATTCATTTAAAAACTAAATCTAAGAGAATATTGTTCATTAGAAATGGGTGTGGAAGTGCTCTTAGACATCAAACTAGAACCAATTCTCATAATCTCCCTAAGCATAGGAAAATCACATTCCATGGGTTTTTTATTTGTTGGTTCAAAATGGGAGATAAAAAAATAGAATGGTCCTCTGAGAAGTACTACATGGAATCCATAATATTAAATATCACAACTTCATCTCTAAAATCCATGGAAAGTGTACCCTCGTGGACATTTATGATTGTTTTTTCAGTTTTGAGGAAGGTAATACCTAAGATAATTGGAGCACGAGAACTTACTCGATCATCCTCTATGTTAAGAAAATAGAAGTCTACTGGAAAGATATTGTCTCTTACCCTAATAAGTATATCCTCAAGGACTCACACTAGATATGATGTAGCTCTATTCACTAGCTGCACCACTACTCTTGTCAGTTCCAACTCCCCAACCAGTAAATAATATAATACAGAGTGAGGCATTACATTTATAAGACAAACTTAAATCACATAAATCATTAAAAAAGTGTAACTCCCCTATGGTTCATGAGATGGTGAATGTACCCGGATCCTTTCACTTTGTTGGCATCGATAGAGTTGGTGTAATGAGTGCTAACACATTTCTTCCAAGATTGATCCTCTCATTTCCCTTGATCCCTCTTCGATTGGTACATAGTTCTATTAATAATTTTTCATACCTTGGTATTTTCTTAATGGCCTCGATCAAGGGAATGTTTATCTCTACATGCTTGAATGTGTCTAAAGCCTCGTTTTTCATTGACTCTTCAACCATCTTCTTGGTTTGAACAACCCTGTTTGGAAAGGGAAGGGGTTTAGGAGTAACATCATTAATCTTTTTCTTACCATTATCATTCTCCTTGGGTTTCTCATCAGTTGGTTTTGAATGGGGATTATCTAAAGTTGAATTGAATCCTGGTGGAATGGTAGGTACAGATGTATCATTCATTTGCTTCCCACTTATCAATGTTATGGCACTAACATTCCCATTGGGATTTGGAGAAGATTGGGAAGGTATATTTCTGTAAATATTTCTTATTAGTTCATGGAGGGCAGTGGAAATCTGGCTCATTTGAGTCTTCAACTCCCTTAGCTCCGAACCTAGACTCTTCATCTAATTTTGTTGATTAAGAAAAATTTGTTTCAAAATAACTTTAGTAATAGAATATACATATGGTTTAGAAGTCCCTTGTTGTTGTCTTTTTTATGCTTGGGCTTCAAATCTCATTTGGGGTTGTTGGAAACCCTGTTGGTAAGGTGGAGGCTGTTGGAAGTTTTTTTGAAAGGGGGGAATTTGATGTTGTTTAGAGACATACCTCATGTCTGATTGATCCTTCCACCCTTGGTTGTATGTTAGAGAAAAGGAATCAATTTTTTTTTGGGGATATGGTTTTTACAGCTGCTGAAATGGTCTCCCAGGAAACACTGCTGCAAAATATTCTATTTCTTATAGTTGGGGGAAACATTCAATTGGGTGGCTTATCTCAGTGAAAATTACACAAGGCCTTGAAGGAGGCGGTTGAGATGTCTTTTGATCCAAAGAAATCTGTCTCACCATAGTTTTCAATCCTTCCAACTTAGTATCAATCAAATAACTTTCAAGAGAAGATGGAATTACCTGATATACTCCTCTAACATATAGGGTACCTTGATCTAAAATTTTTTGGGAGTTTTGTGTCATCTTGTTGATAAACGCACGTGCAACTACTGGTGTTTTTTCGACCAATTCCCCTCTAACTGCGGCATCCACCATGCTTCTCTCCAAAGCTGTGATTTTTTCATAGAAGTGTTGTATGAGGAGTTTCTCACTGATTTGGTGATGCGGGCAACTTTCACACAACTTCTTGAATCTTTCCCAATACTTAGGATCCCTAAGATCACCTTTTGGATGGATTTGGTCCTTGATGCTGGAAAAAATCTCTGCAAGAAAAGACGTTTCAAATCGTTCCAATATGTTACATCTTCAGGTTATAAATAATACATCAAATCCTTAGCAGTTCCATCAAGTGAGAATGGGAATGCTCTAAGTTTTATTTAATCTTTAGAGACATTTCTTGGTTTCATTGTTGATCATACCACATTTAATTCTTTTAAATTTTTTTGGATCCTCACCAGATAAGCCATGAAATTTTAGAAGAAGGTGAATTAACCCAGATTTCAACTCAAAGTCCGATTCGAGAGTTGGATATGCAATGCATGTAGGTTGATAATTAATATCAAGTGAATCCAACTCTAAAATAGTCCTATTGAGTTCAGTTTTTTTTATTTTCAGCCATTGTATCTTGTTTAATATTTTTTTGAAGATTTTTCAATTCCAAAATTCCTAGAGTGGAGGAATTCCCCAGTTGGGTAAATTTTGACACTTCCTGTAGATCGAGACTGTCTGATTCGATCCCTAAGGCTGTGCTCAATTTGAGGGTATAGATCAAGGATATCCTCAGGATGGGATCGTGTCATAAATCATAGAAAAGATATAAACAAAATGTAGCAGACACTAATATCATTAAATGAGGTTTCAATTGATGGTCCGAGAGAAAAAAAAAGTTGGGGAAGAAAGAACTGAAAAGAAAAGGGATGAGAATAAGAGAAACAAAATAACAAATAAGAATAAATAACTTACCTAAAATTGTTTGAATAAAACACTTTCCTCCCCAGAAACAACTCCAATTTGAGGAGTGTTATCGCACACACTCTCAAAAATAATTATTTTTTATTTTACTAAGTGCAGCACAATGGATGACCTAGGTTGTTCTCTCAAAGAGGAATTGAATTAAGCAACCCTTAATAGGATTGAATAAAAAAACAAAAAAAGAAAATAAGTGAAGACAAATGAAACACAAGATGTGGGGGTTTGGTTTTGTGATTTCAGACAATACATTAAACAAGCGAATGAGATGGAACAATTAAAGACAAAATTTCTTTAAAAATACTTATATGATAAGACATAGTTGATCTAATATTCCCCATTCATAATTCATTTATCCTTATACTATATGATTATAATTCATTCCATTGTAATCCCCTAACCTTGTCAACCCCTAAACCCTACAGAAATTAACAAGACCACACATTTGTGAAAATGATCCCTAGGTTAACTTCAGGACCTCCAATCGCAGCACCCTGCTTTGATAGAAATCCAAAATCCAACTTGTGGTTAGTGTTAAATTAGGGTAGTATATACTCCCTATAGTGGAGAATTAATTGATTTTGTTATGAGACTTGAACCCTACAATTCTATCCCAAGTTGATTGGAGTTTGCGGTTTAAGTTTCACTCTCACGATTTACACAAGCCCGGCCACGAGGTCAAATGCAAGTCGATCGAGTAACATAGAAATTAAAACTCAATTAATTGATCACTATTTATTAATTAAAGTATGTTTATGGATTAAAATTGAATAAATTAATGGGTTATGGATTAGATCAACTATGAAAGAAATCCCACTTCCATGGGCGGAGTTGTCATCGTGAAGACATTTTGCATAAGCAGTGGATTGATTGTGGAACACCCAATATCATCTCCACTATTATATTACATCCCAAGAATAAGAAGAAGAATAAGAAAATAGAAAAAAATAGAATATTAATTGAATAATAATTCAAGATAAAATCCTGAAAGTAAAGAAATACAAAGAAGAGGTGGGAGAGGAGAGCCTTCTTGGAAGAGATGTTGGCATAAGGCCTTACTTCTTCCAATAGTTGTGAGGGGATTCCAAGAGACAACCTTTCATCCAAACCTTCTCAATTATTTTAAAAACCTTCCCAAAGAGTGAAAATATCCTTTAAATATAGTTTTAAAGGGCTAGGGTTACATGATTTATTTAAGTGTGAAAGAGAAATTAGGACAAATTGTTTAATCACAATTTCACCACATAGTTGACCTCCAAAATGTGTGAATTGGTTGGAATTCTATAAGGATTATTTGTGCATAATTATTTATCCAATATTCCCTCAAAATTTGGGCCCAATACAAGCCTGGATGAAGAAGATGAGTCCTAAATGGTGAAGTGATGTCCAATCTGGATAGTTCAATCCAACTTTATCGTCATGGACCATTTACTCCACTCCAATGAATGATCCTGCTCCCATGTCCTGAATAGAATTTGTATCTCATTAATTCAGGAACATAGTTAAAAAATTTCAAGTCATGTTAATTTATAGAAAAATGTTTATTCCTGAAATACTACAGTGAATTTTAAAAGGGTAAAATTGGAATTTCCATCAAATTTTCAAATGAATGATTTAATCCCAAATATTCTATAAATTAACATATTTAGCATAATTTGAGGAAATTATTTCATTTATTATTAATAAAATATTCAATAAAATTAGGTTTTATTAATGACATGCCATTGAAAAACTAGAAAACCAAAATTTGGGAAAATTGTTCAAACGACATACCATTAGAACATCTCACATGTCCCAAAAACACCCCATATTCCCAAAGACACCTCAAACACCAGATTTACCACAAAGTAATGGGATAGAAGGTCTAGGAAATTACATTAGATACCTTTAAAACTATTATATCCCTCAAGAATTCAAAACTAACCTGAAAGTAAATAGAGGAAGGGTATGAACAACCATCCCTCTAGATACCCCTCAAGAATCTCTTCACACCTCAAATGTCACCACCAAACAAACACAATAAACCAAATGACCATAAACAAATCTCGCAACCTCATCACCACAAAACCAAAATTGCAAAGAATATTCTCTCACATAGCCACACTATCATGTAACCACTACACAACCAACAAACTGCATCATCCCGAACACACAGATCAAAGAATTCTATCCTCCATGTCAAGATACTATCCACTATGGGTGGAACTGACTCACCTATATGGGTTTAATCACATTTTAATTAATTTTTATTGATTAGGAATTGGGTTCTCCCTTTCCATATGTTAGGAATTTATCATACATCACACCACAAACATCAAGATCCAAGGAAAATAGCTCATCTCATAAAAAACGAATCAAAATGTCATATTAAAAAGAAAAATAGAGAAATACAAACTCAAAACAACTTTGGGTACTGGTCACACATCTATGTCTCTCGCTCCCAAGTACTCTCCTCCTGTCCACCATGCCTCCACAACACACAAACCAAAGGAACGGTTCGTCCATGCAGCCCCTTCTCTTGGCGATCCTGGATCTCTACTGGTTGCTCCACAAACATCACATCATCCTTGATATCCAACTCTCCCTAGTCAATGACATGAGATTCATCATGAAGATATCGATGAAGTTGTGAGATGTGGAATATTTCATGGATCCTCTCCAACCGAAGTGGAAATGACAACCAGTATGACACCTTTCCAACTTGTCCCAACATCATAAAGGGCCTAAAAAACATGGGAGAAAGCTTACTCCCTCTTCCAAACCTCTGATGCCCACGTTGAGGGGAAACCTTCAAGAACACATTTCCCCCAACCTCGAACTCTAAGGGCCTCCTTCTGCAATAGGAATAAGAATTCTAGTGGTCTTTTATTGCTTTCATCCTCTCATGAACATGATTAACTTTCTCTATCATGCTATGCACCACATAGGGACCAAGAACATATGTCTCCCCAAACTCTTTCCAACACAATGGAGAATGACATGGTCTTCCATACAAAGCTTCAAATGGAGTCATTCCAATGAAAGAGTGATAGATATTATTATAAGAAAACTCCAATAAGGGAATGTGTTTTACCCAAACTCCACCAAAGTCTAAGATGCATGCCTTCAATATATCCTCCAAGATCAAGATAGTCAGTTCCATCTTCCCATCTGGTTGTGGGTGGAAAACAGTGTTGAGGCATAACTGAGTTCCAAAAGAATGTTGTAATCTCCTCTAGACTTGTGAGGTAAACTGCACATCTCGATCCAAGACAATGGACCTCATAACTCCATGAAACCTCACCACCTCATCCACATACCTCTTAAACAAATAATCTACTACACCCAACTCCTTAATTGCAAATAAATGAGATGATTTCATCAACAGATCCACTATAAACCAGATAGAATCACAAACTCCCAGATATCTAGGTAACCCTTTGATGAAATATATCTATATTTCATCCTATTTCCACTAAAGAACATCCAAGGGTTGCAACAAACCACCAAGAACATGATGCTAGGACTTTATCTTCTATAAAACCAAGCACTTTGCTACAAACACTACCACTGCCTATTTCATACCAGGCTACCAAAACTACAACCTCAAGTCTCGGTACATCTTGGAAACTCCTAGGTGTACTGCCAAAGGTGGTATATGAAACTCGCAAAGGAATCCATTGCACATTTCTATCATTAAAAAATCATTCTCTAAAACAATATTTGGTTCTAACTATTCTCTGAACATCCCTCTATAGCATCACCATGGACAACACGATGATGCATCACCTCTGCATTTGAGTCTCCCCACTCAAACTCCTCCACCTACTGCATAAAAGAAGACTTCACCATCATTTGAAACAAATAGAATCTACCACCATCCACCCTTGAACCTAATTGAAAGGCTCCTAACTCCTCCAACTCTCTACAAGAATCCCTAGATTCCCAAAAAATGCCCTTTGACAACTTCCTGCACAAAGCATCATCTATGACATTCCCCTTTCCTAAGGTGTAAGAGATCTAAAAATCACAATCCTAAAAAAACTCCATCCACATCCATTGTAGTAAATTAAAATAATGATGAGAAAAGATGTACCTAAAACTCTTGTGATTCATGAAGACCATAAAGCACTCCCCCAAAGAGGTAATTCCACCACAACTTCAACATGGACATAACTTTTACTAGCTCTATATCATGGTTTTCAAAGTTTCACTTGTGGGGACGTAACTAACTAGACCCATAAGAGATCATTTTCTATTGCTGCATTAGCATGCATCCCAAGTCCATATGGGATGTGTCAAAAAACACCTCAAACATCACCCCTTACTCTGGAAACTGAAGCACTGGAGAACTAACCAACTTCCCCTTTAGGTAATTGAACACTTCCTGGCACTGATTAATCCACACAAAATCTTGGTCCTTTCTAGTAAAAGCTATAAATGAGGCTGAAAATTGAGATAAATCAAGAAAAAACCTCTAATAATAGCATGAAATCCAATAAAACTATAAACCTATTCCAGGTTCTTGGGTGTTACCTAAGAAAAAATTACTTCAACCTTTGATGAGTCAACTGACACACCCTATTGAGACTCCACATTCCAGATTAAATGAACCTACCATGTTCAGAACTTACATTTGGACATCTTTTCATAGAGATTATGGTGTCTAAGAACATACAAGATAGTTTGTAGATGCTCAGCATGCTCCTACTATGACTTTGAATAGACCAATATGTCATTGATGAATACGATGAAAAAATGGTCCAAGAACTCATGAAAAATGGAGTTCATAATTCCCATGAACATAGATGGTGAATTCGTAAATCCGAATGGTATGACTACAAACTCAAAGTTACCATACCTGAATCTGAAGGCAGTATTAGGTATATCACTCTCTTTCACCCTTAACTGGTGATATCTAGACTGTAGATCATTCTTAGAAGACCATCTTTCACCTCTCAACTAGTTGAAAAGATCATCCATCCTTGTAAGAGGATAAAGGTTCTCGACCGTCGCCTGATTCAACGTCTGGTAGTATATAAAAAATATTATACTACCATCTAACTTCTTGTAGAACAACACTAGAGCACCCCACGGTGACACTTTGGGCTGGATAAAACCCTTATGCATTAGGTCATCTATCTAAAGTCTCAACTCCCACATCTTAGAAGGTGTCTTTTCAAAGAGATCCATAGAAATTGGAGAAGCACTAGGCTGTAAGTCTATACCAAACTCAACATCACGTTGAGGGGGTAGTGTCACAACATCCTCAAGGAAGACTTACAGGAACTCCCCAAAGACCTTGGGAACCTCTACCATCCCAATGTATATTTTTTCCACTGAAAAATCAACCAATAAGGAAAGAAGGGTCTTCACACACCGATTGTCCACCTAACAACCTCACTCACCAATGAAAACCACACATTGACCATTCATATTCAAAAACATGAATCTACTATAGAATCAGTCAATAACAGCTCATATGGAATAAAACTAGTTGATTCCATGGATGGAATCTTATGGTTTCATTTTTAGCAAGAAAATATCTCCACAGGACTGATGCGGCCCCATCATCAGTCTACACCCCAGACACACATCGAACAAGTTGGTTCGGCCTCCAACTGGAGTAGTCAACAATAGAGTAATAGTAATCCTCTCTATGTCTATTCCCAAAGTATTGGATAGAATGATTTTAATATGGGGGGGGTGAAACTAATGAATTAAACAAGGCACAAACAAGAGTACTAAATAAATATATCTTACCTATAAAAATCTCTGGCCCCTTTGGAACTGCTTCCTCCACTACATTTAACTGACCACACCCAGATCCTCTACCTCTCTACTAATGACCACCTCTATGAACATGATTGGGTTGCATTCCCTGAACATGAGTAACATCTTGAGATCGGCCTATACCTACCCCATCTCCCCTCAGTGGAGCAAAAATATGATACCCCTATTGTTGAAACAGACTCATTGGAAACTACTGCTAAGGCTGGTGCCGAACCTGTCCACCTCCACTAAACTGATCTCAAGGAACCATTAGGAACATGTTCTAGCAATTTCCATGAACCCCACAACCAAAAAAATCATAATGAATATATCAAGAAAATAATGAAAACCACTGGACCCTGAAGGATGGAAAGGAAGCTGTGGAAGTCAGCTCCCCACTAGTTGAAACCTCAAAGATCCTGGTTATTGAGACCTACCATTGAAAAACCTACCCCTAGAGGAACCCTAATAGTTCCCATCTCATGAAAAACCTCCATACAAGTGTATCCACTGGAACACCTCCTCCTTCTGAACCTCCAGATACGTCGGCAACATAAAAGGAGCAACTTCATACTGGATAGAAGGACAGAGTGCCTCCTTAACATGTCTTTCATGATAATCCTCATTTAGAAAAAGATCTGGGGAAAATGAATAAGGTCTTTGAACTTGATTCCCAGCTCCCGCACTGACATGCTCCCCTTCTGTAGAGAAAGAAGTTTTTTCATCTTCATTACCTTTATGGTCAATAAAAGGAACTTTGCCCGAAACTCTTTCTGAAAGTAGGCCCACAAAACATATGCCTCCTTCCGCTCTCCTAGATATAGCATCCAACACTAAAGCATAACTCCTCACATCTAACTAACTATCAAAGGGACCCAATACCCCATTGGGTCCTGGATCAAACTAAAATCAATCTCAAGATCCTCCAACCAGCTCCCTGTCTCCACATCTGAAACACTACCCTCATACTTCCTGAATTCCTTGTAACACCCTGAGATTTTATGAGAAATATTATTAATTTATTTGATGTATTGTGTTGTACGCTACACCAAGATTATCTTGTGATATACACAACACCGTATTAGCTTTTAGTATACACAACACTATTCTTAGCATGTGTTACATGCAAGAGAAACCTTCCTCGATATCATGTGTTGTACGCAATATCGAGTTTCACTGAACAACGATATATTGTTATAATATTATTATGAACTAGCCATTATGAATAGTAGTAACTAAATTTTGAATTTAATGACATTATAATTCATCTTACACATTTTATAAAACATGGTATGAGAACAAAATAAATTTTTCGGGTAAAATAAGGATTTTTCAAAAAATGCAGTTTTGCCGCCTTTTAATGGCGCACCCACTTTAAGTCTAGTTTTTGACACATTTATAAGTTCAATTTGAAGAAATAAAATTATTAATTTCAATAAATATATAAAAATTTAATTTGGATAATTTTTTAATATTTTTCTGTTAACTTTCATATTTTGATGAATAGTAAAAATACGCTAAATTTTAATTAAAAACAACTTTTTTCATCGAGATAATTTATATGGTTAAATTATAATATTGAATGATTTTAAAGTATAAATATAATATATTATTACCATTTAATATAATTTAAGTCATTAGGATTAATTTTACATTGAATTCATAGGTAAAAACATTTCAATCTTTGATAATGTTTTAACTTTTAAAACCCATTTTCTTAACAATGGGATTAATTTTAAATTATTTACTGAAACTTATGTGTTTTGAATTTTCAAAAATGGATTCCATATTTGGATTCAGTGGGTCCAAATTATGTTAACGTGTTACTTTTATTTTTTTGATATTATGAATAGAAACTACGATAACTTTTATTTACTACAGTTAAAGGTAAATCTGGTAATTAAGGGTAAAAATAAGATTATAAAATTACCCTAACACCTGAAAAAATTCTATTGGATGAATAAAACTCGATCCATATCTCCTAAGGGTCTGAATAGATTCATTTCATGGACTTTGGACCATGAAAATTATATAATTATTATTAAAACCAAAGAAAGTGACAACATGTCACTCTCTTATATCTTATAAGTGTAATAATTTTAATTTAGTGATAAACTTCATAAAACTTCAAACATGAATAGTCTCAAAAAATATAATGAAATTATCCACATCATGGGAATTTATTTATAATTTTTAAGGATTAAATAATTATCATTAATTATGACACAATAGTGATGTAGAAATTATTTTATTGATTTAAATATCAAATAAATGGTTTTAAAAATATTAAAATAAATATTATATGAACTAAATAATGTTATCAAAAAAATTTCTAGATGAATATTATCTGTTAGTAATATATTAAATTTTTTTTTGATTATTTTCTCTATGAGGATTTTATTTAAATACAAATAAATAAATAGTGTCAAAATTGACACTATTGTTATTTTATAAAAATAACATATTATAAAATTGTTTAAAAATCACAAAAATATTTAAAAATTATAAATTGAAATTTATATGGTCTAAAATTTAATAAATTATCCCATTATGGACAATTCACAACACATAAGTAATTATTTATAACAATTTAAAATTTGGAATATTATTACCACAAATAAAATTAAATAGATTAAATAAGGATAAATCAAGTTGATAAGGTTTAAAATAATTTCCCAACATGTCTAAATCTTATTGGTTGATGATATTACAACCCTATATCATCTAATATTTTAATTTGAGTCATTTTTGGGGGTTTTTAAGTGGGGTTAGAATTTATTATAAATTAATATTTCTTATGTTTCCAAAGGTGCCCATCTCCTCCCTTATAAAAGGGCACCTCCTCCCTCTCCTCCTCACACCATTTTGAGCCTTCAATCTCCGCAAACCCCTGACAATTTCTCTTCTACACTTCCCTAGAAACATACTAGAGGTATTTTTCTTCTTCAAAGACCAACTTTAGTGCCCTAATAGGAAGTTTAGAAGAGGCGCGTCGAAGAAGAGGTAATCTCTTCTACCAATTATTTCAAGTTTATTTATTCTTATACTTCTTCTTATTTAGTTGTTTAATTATAAATTAATAACATAAGTATCACTAATATTCAGATATGTTATTATAAATATGAAAAAATCTCATTTCACCTTCTATTCATCCTACGGAAAACGAAATCACCGCGCGTGTGTACGTACGGAATACCGTCTCCACACCGTGGTGTAATCTGTTTTCCACCACCACCTTACTTGGATGGTTATAATGGTAGAAATAATAACTATATATGATTATTATAACATCATACTGATTATGATAAATTATATCATCCACTACAATTCCATTCAATAATTATGGGAATGATATCATCGCTCGTGCGTACGTACGGATTACCATCTCCACGACGCGATGAGATTCATTATCCATGATTTACCATTAAAGTATGATTATAAAGTATATATAATAAATAATAATGAAATATATGACATAATAATGATACTGTATTTATTTACATATATGTTTCATTTAATTAATTTCATTCAATTCAATAAGGAAATGAAAACAGCGTTCATGCGTACGTATGACCTACCGTCTCCATGAACGGTGTATTTCATACCATTTATCGATCTAACATATATATTTATATGATGAATATATATTATATATAAATCGTGTTTTAAATTATGGAATTAAGTAAATCAGGATATAAGTAATAATATCAAGAACAACAAGTTGAAACACGTACGATAGATGAAACGATTTTACCCAAAACGCTGCTTTAACAAGGAATTTACAAAAGAACAGGTAATATAAATTCATAAGTAAATAATATATGATATAATAAATATTATTATGGTTATGTTACAAGTTAATAATATGTTTAAACCTACTATACAGGAGTCTCGTACACTTACAGAAGAAATTGGTCATAAGGTAAGGGATAATTTTTCAAATCTCATTTTTATCTGAGATTGCTCATACGTAAGTATTTACTGGGGTTATATTTTTCATCCATGTCCATAAAAATGTTTTTCATAAAGTGTTTAATATTATTCCAGGTATTTTTAAAGTCATTTTTACCCCTCTTTGACTTTTACATTGTGTTATGGAAGGAATCTTTCTTTTGTTTACCATATGAGGAACTTTTTGACTTTTCCAACAAAAGTACGAGAAAAATGTTTTTTTAACTTATACGGCGTGAATGGATTTTTACGGTTTCATAAAGAATTATTTAAATTAATCTTCCTATACAAAATTTCATGATTATTTTTAACAAAATCCTTTTCTTTTAAAATTTCATTTCATTTTGAGAAAAGAAAATGATTTTGAAGAAGAAAGGATATTTTCCTCAGGAATTCATTTCAAGTGTTTTATCAAAACTATTTTCCATCTAAGATGACATTATTTAGTATGTTTATGTTTCAAGTATAATGTATCTATTATTTAAATGGTTTGATTTTTCTTATGATTAAATGATATCCATTTCTTTTATATGGATTATGTTACGATGGGATGATGTTTATCAAACCCATTTTATTCATTAGGTTATTATGAATGATGTATGTTTATTTTGTGGCACACAAAAGAATGATTTAATTATGAGATGGGTGAGACCTATATCTCCCTTCAATTAATTGGGTAATGATTTATATCTCATGAGATAGACATGGATGGAATGAAAAATGAATCTGGTTCAGTAATACAGGGCTGGAACGGCAAGTAAACCCAATTCAGTAATGGACTTTGTCCACTATAATGGTCTTGGAAACAATGCCTTGGATACTATGGAAATCATATCATGTGCTTAATGGTTTCCACAATTACATGCTTTAGTTCCATGCTATTTCATCATGATTAATGTTCCTTTGTGATCTATTCCTTATGTACTTCCAAGATTTATGTCATTACTCATTATTTTGATGTTTTATGTTCATGTTTTTACGTTCAAATGTTTATGGATTGTTTTATGTTCTCCATGCATACCCTTACTGAGAATTTGAGCTCACCATTTTTATTTTTTCCTTTCCCTAGGATATAAAGAAAGGTTTTAGGTAAGAAAACAAAAAGGGAAGATCTTTATGGGAGATGTTGAAGATCTTTCACCATGATTAGAAGATTATGTTCTGAGTTTCCAAAGACACTAAACTATTATAGTCCTTGGGTGTTTTTTTGTTATGTATTAAGTATTCCGCAAAATTAATGTAATTTCCATGTATTTCAAGCTTGGGTCTCTACAGTTGGTATCAGAGGAAAGGTTTAGTTAACCTTTGGAAATTAGAATGCGAAAACTTTAGTGAAATCCCTAGAGATATTTCTAAGGTATGTCTAGGGATGTCTCTAAGGTTATGTATAAGTATAGGTTATAATCCTAGAATTATGGTTACAATATTAATTAAACCTAAGATGTTAGAGATTTAAGGTACTCCCCTTGCTTTTGTTGTTTTTCTAGCATGATTTTTACCTCTCACACTGTTCTTTTTGGGTTTTAGACGATAGCTGGAACCCGAAGGAACCATGTTGATAAATGTAATGGACAATGCAATTATTGTCCTCCCGAACAACCAAACATGATGGGAGATGGAGTGAAAAATCTTATTGCTATACTTGCACAAGCTATAAATCATTCTGGACTTCCAAATGAGCATAGAAGGGAACAATATTCTATTGAGTCCTTCATGAGGAAACGTCCAACTTCTTTCAGTGGGTCTTCTGATCCACTTGTTGCTGAACAATGGATCAGTACCATTGAAAAGATATTTTCCATACTTCGCTGTTCAGAGCATGAATAAGTAATTTTAGTTGTTTACCATTTAGAAGGTGAAGCAGACCAGTGGTGGACTCTAATTAAGAATACAAGGCCCCAAGATGAAATTGAATCCATGGAATGGGATGAGTTCAAGAACTTGTTTTTCAATAAGTAATTCACTCATATTCATCGAACAAAGATGGAAAAGGAGTTCCTTGAGCTTAAGCAAAAGGATGATGAATCTGTTGTTATATACAAGGCGAATTTTCAAGGCTTGCAAGGTATGCATCTGGCTTTATCATCCAACCTGAAAGTAAAGCTGATCGATTATTCAGTGGCTTAAAACCAAGTCTTCGAAGGGAATTAGCTATAATAGACTTCAGTAGCTATGAAGAAATTGTGCATTGTGCTATCAAGGTAGAACTGGAAGTTTGTGTAACATATCCATCTCATGGTTTTGACAAAAAACTAAAGATGGAGTTCAAGGAAAAATCTCAAAACAATGGTGAAAAGAAGGTGAATGTTTCTTTATGCTCAAAGTGTGAAAAGAAGCATGGTGGAGATTGTATAAAAGGTACTGGAAAATGTTTCAAGTGTGGAAAATAAGGTCATCAAGGAGCTGAGTGCCGAAGTAATGGGAAAAAAGTTTCTAATGACATAAATAGAGAAAAGACTACAAAGAACGCACCATCAGCACGTCAATGCTTCAAGTGCAAGGAAATGGGGAATTATTCTAACCAATTCCCTAATCCAAGGGTTAATGATGATCAACATCAATAACCTCTTAAGGCAAAGGACAAAGGGAAGTCACATGAAATCACTATTGGTGATGTTGAATATAACAACGAAGTGGTGGAATGATTAAGTGTTTCTGTAACGATATTCCAAAATAGTGTTGTGGAATCTCATTTATAGTATCGTGGAATATTGGAATATATATGTATTTGTTTTTTTTGGTTTTCAATAATTATATGGTACCGATAACCATGAAAAGTGATTGAAATATTTTTTTGGAAAGCACCTAATATGAGCATAATGAATGGATAAGGAGATAATGAAATGTTTGATAGTATTAATGAACTCATGACTGGTATAAGGACAAAGTGATATCATGGTTTGAGTATATAGAAATTTTGGGATTTTGATATGTGGAAAGAGTTAACTTTTGACAGGATTTATGTTTTCAAAAAGGTTCTGTGGTAATTCATGTTGTAAGAGAATACAAGATTAAGGTATTCACATGTTTGGAATGCGATCAACAAGATATATCTTATGATATATGGATAAATGATGGTATTCACATGCTTAGTTGATGACATTTCTAGTAATTGTTCTCTTTATACTATGAGCTTGGATAGAATTATTTTGGATAACCCTAAATATTTAAAATGGATTAAGTTGGACATAAGATAATATTGTTTTAAGGATAGAACTTTTTTTTGATATTATTTATGAAATGTTATAATAGTATAGTTTTAGAAAAAGGAAAACCCATAGGACAGGCGACAACCCATCACGTCGAACAAGGATGCAGGAATCGAACCCACAATCGAAGTGCGATAAGCCTTTATCTCCTACTACTAGCCTACAGAAAGTCCCTGGTTAGTAGAAATTAGTTTTATTTTATTAAGTGGTATGATAGTTGAAGTGTAAATCCATTTTTGGAATCATATACGGTTAATCTCACCATAGATGGACTTATGCATATTTAATAGATTTTGCTAGCTTTTTGAGACAGATGGAATAACCTATCATTCTATCGCATGATCTGCTAACATTTTAAGAAGGAAAAATTTAACTTCATTTCTTTAAAAAAGAGATGAAGTGAAAATTGTTCAAGGAACAACCAACGGTGATATTGTACCAAAATCAAGTAAGTATTTCTTCTAATTCCAATTTTTTCAACTTTAGGGAAATGATCTTGAAAACCAAAAATGTTTTCCTAGATGGTACCTTAGATCATCACAAATTTATGGCTTTGTGATTATTGGATTTTTCATATCCATGTTCTCTACCACTCTCCAACAGAACATGATGGTCAGATTTCTCTTCCATATCCATATTTTCACCTATGTTCTTATATGTGGAAACCCAGTGATGAGTTAATTTGGGTAACCATTACGTTTCATACATTAGTTTTTAAAATTAAGTTTTAGTATTCTTTTTTACGATGTGGGTTTCTATGAATGAAACTTTCAAGTAGTAAACCATTTATAACCCCGGCGAATTTTGAGGGAGAAATTCATTTTAAGGGGGGTAGAATGTAACACCCTGAGATTTTATGAGAAATATTATTAATTTATTTGATGTCTTGTGTTATATGCTACACAAATATTATCTTGCGCTATACACAACACCGTATTAGCTTCTAGTATACGCAACACTATTCTTGGCTTGCATTACACGCAAGAGCAACCTTCCTCGATAGCGTGTGTTGTACACAATACTAAGTTTCACTAAACAACGATATATTGTTATAATATTATTATGAACTAGCCGTTATGAATATTAGTAATTAAATTTTTTAATTTTATGACATTATAATTCATCTTACACATTTTATAAAACATGGTATGAGAACAAAATAAATTTTTCGGGTAAAATAATTATTTTTCAAAAAATGCAATTTTGCCGCCTTTTGATGGTGCTCCCACTTTAAATATAGTTTTTGACATGTTTATAAGTTAAATTTGATGAAATAAACTTATTAATTTCAATAAGGATATAAAAATTTACTTTGGATAATTTTTTAATATTTTTCTGTTAACTTTCGTATTTTGATGAATAGTAAAAATACGCTAACTTTAATTAAAAACAACTTTTTTCATCGAGATAATTTATATGGTTAAATTATAATATTGAATGACATTAAAGTATAAATATAATATATTCTTACCATCTAATATAATTTAAGTCATTATCATTAATTTTACATTGAATTCATAGGTAAAAACATTTCAATCTTTGACAATGTTTATTCTTTTAAAACTTGTTTTCTTAACAACGGGATAAATATTAAATCAATTACTTCAACTTATGTATTTTTAATTTTGAAAAATTCATTCCATATTTGGATTCAGTGGGTCCAAATTATGTTAATAGGTTACTTTTATTTTTTTGATATTATGAATAGTAACTACGGTAATTTTTATTTACTACAGTTAAAGGTAAATCGGGTGATTAAGGGTAAAAATAAGATTATAAAATTACCCTAACACCTGAAAAAATTATATTGGATGAATAAAAGTCGACCCATATCACATAAGGGTCGGAATAGATTCATTTCATGGACTTTGGACAATGAAAATTATATAATTATTATTAAAACCAAAGAAAGTGACAACATGTCACTCTCTAATATCTTATAAGTGTAATAATTTTAATTTAGCGATAAACTTCATAAAACTTCAAACATGATTAGTCTCCAAAAATATAATAAAATTATCTACATCATGGGAATTTATTTAGAATTTTTAAGGATTAAATAATTATCATTAATTATGACACAATAGTGATGCAGAAATTATTTTATAGATTTAAATATCAAATAAATGGTTTTAAAAATATTAAAATAAATATTATATGAACTAATTAATGTTATCCACAAATTTTCTAGATTAATGTGATATTTTATGAATCTATTAAATAGTTTTTTTCGATTATTTTCTATGTGTAGATTTTATTTAAATACAAATAAATGAATAGTGTCAAAATTGACACTATTGTTATTTTATAAAAATAACATATTATAAAATTGTTTAAAAATCACAAAAATATTTAAAAATTATAAATTTAAATTTATATGGTCTAAAATTTCATAAATTATTCCATTATGGACAATTCACAACACATAAGTAATTATTTATAACAATTTAAAATTTTGAATATTATTACCACAAATAAAATTAAATAGATTAAATAAGGATAAATCAAGTTGATAAGGTTTAAAATAATTTCCAAACATGCCTAAATTTCATTTTTTGATGCTATTACAACCTTATATCATCTAATATTTGGATTTGAGTCATTTTTTGAGGTTTTTAAGTGGGTTTTGAATTTATTATAAATTAATATTTCTTATGTTTCCAAAGGTGCCCCTCTCCTCCCTTATAAAAGGGCACATCCTCCCTCTCCTCCTCACACCATTTTGAGCCTTCAAGCTCGGCAAAACCCTTAAAATATATCTTCTACACTTCCCTATAAACATAATAGAGGTCCTGGTATTCTTCAAAGACCAACTTTAGTGCCCTAAGAGGAGGTTTAGAAGAGGCGCGTTGAAGAAGAGGTAATTTCTTCTACTGATTCTTTCAAGTTTATTTATTCTTATACTTCCTATTATTTAGTTGTCTCAATATAAAGTAATAACATCAGTATCAATAATATACGGATATGTTATTATAAATATAAAACAACCCCATTTGACCTTCTATCCATCCTACAGAAAACAAAATCACCGTGCGTGCGTACGTACGGAATATAGTCTCCACGTCGTGGTGTAATATGTTTTCCACCACCACCTTAATTGGATGGGTATAATGGTATAAATAATAACTATATATGATTATTATAGAATCATACTGATTATGATAAATTATATCTTCCACTCCAATTCCATTCAATAATTATGGGAATGATATCATCGCTCGTGCGTACATACGGATTACCGTCTCCACGACGTGATGAGATTCATTCTCTATGATTTACCATTAAAGTATGATTATAAAGTATATATAATAAATAATAATGAAATATATTACATAATAATTATACTTTATTTATTTTCATATATGTTTCATTTAATTAATTTCATTCAATTCAATAAGGAAACGAAAATAGCGTTCATGCGTACGTACGGCCTACCGTCTCCATGAACGGTGTATTTCATTCCATTTATCGATCTAAAATATATATTTATATGCTGAATATATATTATACATAAATAATGTTTTACATTATAGAATTAATTAAATCAGTATATAAGTAATAATATCAAGAACAACAAGTCGAAACACGTACGATATATGAAACGATTTTACCCAAAACGCTGCTTTAACATGGAATTTACAAAAGAACGGGTAATATAAATTCATAATTAAATCATATATGATATCATAAATATTATTATGGTTATGTTAAAAGTTAATAATATGTTTAAACCCACTATATAGAAGTCTCAGACACATATGAAAGAAATTAGACATAAGGTAAGGGATAATTTTGAAAATCTCATTTTTATCCGAGATTGCTTATACGTAAGTATTTACTGGGGTTATATTTTTCATCCATGTACATAAATGTTTTTTCATAAATTGTTTAATATTATTACATGTATGTTTAAATTCATGTTTACCCCTCTTTGACTTTTACATTTTTTTTATGGAATGAATCTTTCTTTTGTTTACCATACGAGGAACTTTTTGACTTTTCCGGAAAAAGTACGAGAAGAATGTTTTTTTTAACTTATATGGAATGAATGGATTTTTACAGTTTCATAACGAATTATTTCAATGAGGATTACTCTAAAAAATTTCAGGATTATTTTCAACAAAATCCTTTTCTTTTAAAATTTCATGGCATTTTGATAAAAGTAAATTATTTTGAAGAAGAAATGATATTTTCCTCAAGAATTCATTTCAAGTGTTTTATCAAAACTATTTTCCATCTAAGATGAAATTATTTAGTATGTTTATGTTTCAATTATAATGTCTCTATTATATACATGGTTTGATTTTTCTTATGATGAAATTATGTCCATTTATTTTATATGGATTATGTTATGATGGGATGATGTTTATGAAACCCATTTTATTCATCAAGTTATTATGAATGATGTATGTTTATTTTGTGGCACACGAAAGAATGATTTCATTATGAGATGGGTGGGACCTATATATCCCTCCAATTAATTGGGTAATGATTTATATCTCATGAGATAGACATGGGTGGAATGGAAATTGAATCTGCTTCAGTAATACAGGGCTGGAACGGCAAGTAAACCCGGTTCAGTAATGGACTTTGTCCACTATGATGGTCTTGGAAACAATGCCTTGGCTACTATGGAAATCATATCATGTGATTAAAGTTTTCCATAATTACATGTTTTATTCCCATGCTATTTTATCATGATTAATGTGCCTTTGTGATCTATGCCTTATGTCCTACCAAGATTTATGTCATTACTCATGATTTTGATGTTTTATGTTCATGTTTTTACGTTCAAATGTTTATGGATTGTTTTATGTTCTCCATGAATACCTTTACTAAGAATTTGAGCTCACCATTTTTATGTTTTACTTTCTACAGGATATAAAGAAAGGTTTTAGGTAAGAAAACAAAAAGGAAAGATCTTTATGGGACATTTTGAAGATCTTTCACCATTATTAGAAGATTATGTTCTGAGTTTCCAAAGACACTAAACTATTACGGTCCTTGGGTGTTTGTTTTTGTTAAGTATTAAGTATTCCACCAAAGTAATGTAATTTCCATGTATGTCAAGCTTGGGTATCTACATTCCTTCTTCTAGAAATAACGTAATGTCCTTTTCCACTGACCGTCCTCCTCAGCCAGATCAACCCTACAGTGATCAACTGAATCAACCTACTAAACCTCAAATGCTCAAGCCACATGAGGACGACGACCCGGAGCCATAGCTGAAAGGAAAACATGGATTTAATAAGATCGAGTAGTATGGAATATTAATTAATATTGATTTTAACTTGTTTAATTTATTTCCACCATTTTAACCTTCCCCAAGCATCCCAATTCAAACAAGAATATAAGTCATTATGATGCAGCACCTTTTTTAGGTCTTTACCCTATAGGTAGGCCCATCTCACTTGGTCATTCAATAATCTTAGATTCTGTGCACTGGAAACCCAAAAACCAGATCCATGACATATGTATATAAAAAAACCAAAAAAACATCCCATAATGCATGTGTAAATATAACTAATACAAATAAAATTCTCCAAATTAAGTACTCAAAAACAAATCTAGAGTAGTAACACAGTAGCTATCCAAAGTTATGAGCTAATAATGACTAGCACGGTCCACGTAACCCTCCTAGAAACCAAAAAATAATTTAATATACATAGGGTTATCATGTAGTTATACTCATTAGGAAAACCCAAGTCTCTATTGCATAAGTGGAAGGATCGTACTAATGCACCTATGAAAAAATAGAAGAACCAAACAGCACCTAAATAGGTATACTAACCACCCCAACCTCACCAAGGCATGCTCACTAAATAATGAAATCCAAGTAATATAATATAATATAATATAATATAATATAAATCATATCGATGATAGGGTACCTTGCACCACGTTCCCGCTAGTATGCCACTCTCACACCTAACATCGTATGTCCTGGAACTCCCATGTCTTCCATATACCGCACTACCCCACAATCATGGTCACAACACACCTCGCCCGCAGACACCTAGGATCTCTGTCCCACAAGCACGGTCACGTCTCACCTGAAAACACCTGGGTCATCACACCTTATCCCAAAGACACCTCGGAAACATATCACTATCCATGAAAATAGTTGGGCTATCACATCTTTACTGAATACACCTAGTCTACATACCACCTCACCTGCAAACACCTTGGCTATCACATCTCTCCAAAAGACACTTGGGTTCATATACCACCTTTCTCATAAACACCTAGGATATCAAAACCACCATCTAAAATATTAACATAACTATTGACATCATGACTTTTTCCAAACCTACCTCACCTGAAAGAGAGATCAGGAGAGAGAGGGTACCCAACCATCTGTACTCCCCATCGGAGGTTGGTAAAAACACCCCATGCATGTCTATATGGGTGTTCAACACATAGTGATCAATGTGGGTGGGGTGAGTATAGGAATCACAATAATATACAGGTGTTTATACATATATATAGATAAAGGAACACAGGCCCAACCTACAATTTTACAAAAAAAACACCACCCTACTCATGACTTACCCACTTTTTTCACACCTCTAAATGCATAACAACATACAAGAAAAATAGAATCCACAGTTTTTTTTCAATATCTAATTAATATTAAACCATTTTACAGATTCTCCATTACAAAAATGTTCTATTAAACATTTAGTTTAGATAATTATGATGTAATAATTATAGTTTATGATGATTGCCCATTTTTTCATCTATACCAACCAAGCAACTATCATAGAACAACACACATCAAGCAGTACAGTAAAAGTCATTTTAGAAGGTGAAGATCCCTGATTATCTTATGTGGATTCACCCTTCCTCCATGTTTAACACTCATTCATGATATATCATACATTGACCTCTAGATACAGGGTGAATATTTATGCATGTTATTCATGAATAAATTCCAGAAAAATTACCCATACAATCACTATTGTCCTCATTCAAACTCATCCTACCCAAACCATCATATCAAAAGAACCCCCTATAAAAAATTGTTCCCACAACCATATCACAACACATACTTAGGGTAAAATATATTTTTAGATTTAGCAGGGCATCCCTTATTCAATTTCACTTTTTAAATTTAGGTTGTTATCACATAAACCATATGATCCTGGGGTATCCATTTATTAGTCGAATATACATAGTTAACTAGTTTTTATATATAAGCATTCAATAGAAACCAAACAATATGCATTCCAAAAACCATCTAGTGAACAATCAAGGTCCCCCAATGGCCATGATTTTCAGTGGGTAGTTAGCCCATACAAATCACAATATCAACAATATCAATAACTCAGTAAGATCATGCATCACTTTCCCCAACCCCCCTATGTATTGATTTTAACCTAATTTGATTATATTTATTAATCTATAATCAACTATATCCCCACAAGATGAACATTTATATACCCATACCGCATGATACACAATTAAAAAAGATGAAGGAAATCGTACTTGGAAGAAGAATGATCGGCACTTCCTGGTTGCACCAAAAACAGGGGTGCGCGTACAACAGGAAATTCTACAGGGAAAACACCAACCAACTGTAGCAACAGGTTACTCAACTTCAATGGGAAGAAGGATTTGGGACATATAATATCTAGATAAATGATAAGGAAATCATAAAGGTAAGGCCCTTGGATTATAAGTATTGGATCCAGAACATAGGGGATTTGAAATGGTTTTGAATTATCATTAAAGGCAGACTAGACCAAGACCACACGTTTTGACAATTTAAAAGCTTCCTAACTTTTAGAAAATTAAATATATGATTGATATTCCTTTAAATGGCTTCCAAAACTCTTAAATATATTATTAAACACATTTTACATTAAAGAGGGATGTCAAAAGGGAAAAACTGGAAACACTGTTCACAAAGCACCACCAGTGAAACACCACAAAACGAGGCACTGCTAGACAAGGAACCACAAGAAAGGCATCACCAGATGAGGCACCGCCTGCGAGCCATAGCCAGATGAGGAATCATCAGACGAGCCACCACCAGTGAGCCACCTCCAGACAAGGCACCACCAGATGAGGTACCGCTAGCGAGCCACCACCAGATGAGCCACCGCTAGTGAGCCATTGTTAGGTTGATCTACTTCCAGGATGAGACACAACCAGCAAGCCACCTCCATAGAGCTACTGTTAGGATGAGACATTTCTAGTGAGCCACCTCCAGTAAGGCACCACCAAGATGAGACACCTCCAGTGATCCACCACCAGTGAGCTACCACCAGGAGAAGGCACTGCCAGTAAGCGACTACCAACGAGCTACCACCAGGATGAACACTACCAGTGATGACATGACCTTGGAAAATTGAAAAAGTGTAATTTTATAAAACTGTTCAAATGAAATACCATTAGAAAATATCAAATGTCCCAAAAGCACCCCAAATTCCCCATGACACCTCAAACACTAGATTTTACACAAAGTAATGTAATTTGAAGGTCCAAGTCATTACAAAAGTGTTGTGGCAGAACCCCGTGATTGAGGAAGAGACTTGGGAACCGGAAGAGGAGATAAAATATAAGTAACCTCATCTATTTTAGTTTTTGAAATGAAAATTTGGAGAGAAAAATTTCTAAAAGGATAATAATGTAACAACTTGATCTTTAATAAAACAAATTTCCTTTATGATTAAATTACATGTGTTGTTAAGTAATGTGGTTATAAAAAACGCATAAAATTATTTGGTTATATCCTATCAAATATAAAATACCATTAAAAATAATGACCATTGATAATATATATCTTTATTAGTGATCATATTATTAGTATATATTAGAATTTATGATAAGGTCCTATTGACCCCGAAAAAAGAAGTGATGACCTCGACCAGTAGGATCATACTCAGTGAAACCCATTTATCAGATATTCAAAGTGATACAAAATCTATATGATTTACCCTTAACAAATCCTAATAAAATATTCAACAACTAAATCATGATCAAAAATATTTATGGGGAATTTCAAGATCATTATCATGGCCCAAACCATGTTTGCAACCACACAAAGAAAATCTCACCATTGCACACATTACTCTTGGATTTTCTGTTGGTGTAATGAAGGGCTATGTATCTCATCCATAAAATTAAGAATATTTAAATTTTATTTTCAAAAAAAATAATTATTATATTTATTCATTATTTTTTTTACCATATAAATTATTAAGTAATGAGTTTTTTTTTTTAAATTATTTTAATACAACAAAACTTAAATTGTATTTTTGGGTAATATGAAATTTCAATTAAGACATTCCTTTTGATGAATTCAAAAATTTATGAAATAAATTATATTTTAATAAAATATTATTATTAAATATTATATATTAAATATAAATTATAATATAATTTTATAAAGTGGATATATAATTTTTATAAGGGTTAAAAAACTGTTATTGTCAAAAAACCTAGTATTTTTCAATAAATAAGGATTTTAATTTAAAACTATAATTTATTATATTTAGAGAATTATTTTGATAAGATAAATATATTTTTTGGAATAATCATGTCAAAATTATCCAATGGTGAATTTTTCATAATTTTATGAGATAGTCAAATTTTTTGGTAAAAATTAAATACGATATAAATATATGGTGTGTATTATGGCATAATAATGACCCAAAGTGATGTAATATGTTCCATAAATGTTATAAATGACCAAATATATGTTTCTTATTTAAAATAATTTGTTTTTAAGGTTATTTTATTAAATCTATAAACCCTTTATGAATCCTCAAAAACCTATATTATATTTTAAGGTTTTAAAATCAATTCTTTGTAAACATAACTCACTTACACATCGCCAATGGTATTATTTTAATGTTCTCGGTTCATGAAATTATAAAATAATTAAATATAATCCTATTTGGAAGAAAACATGATAAAAAATCTTGGGAATTTTTGTGTTTTTTATTACTTTATTATATAGAGTTCAAAACCTAAATTTGGAAAATAATAAAAAACTCCCCTCTATTTTCCTAGGTAAACCCACCCAAGATCCCATTAATATTAACTAAAAAACATTTAATGATGAATATAATATAACCTTTACTATATATATCCCTCCCAAGTTTCCCATAAAACTCTCAATAATATCCTCCCAAGATTTTGGAAACACCCTCTCAAGGTAAGGGACCTCTCTCTCTTATTTTCCATTCAAACACCTTCTTTGTATTTAAACTTTTGAATATCAATTGGTTATGTTGTCTTGTATTTATAAATTTTAATATAATTTAAAATTTATTTATTTATAATTAGATATCATTTGTCCCCTCTCATTATAACATTTACATAAGTCTATAATATGTCGAAGTAAGGGATCTTCTCCTTATCCTTTGTATTCAAGCACCTTCTTTATATAATGCCTTTTGTATTTCAATTCCTATTTATGGGATATGATTTTACAAATACCTATTACTACCCTTATAATTTATAAGTGATTTTAGACCCATTTAAATCTTGTTAAACCCTCCCATGATTCATTATGTACCCCCATTATGTTGCTGAAATTATCCTGTGATTTTTTTATGCCAAACTTTTATTCATGAACCCCTTTTGTATTTTACCTTTTAATTAAAAAAAATTCATGTTATATTATGTTATTAAATATCTATATTACCTCTATTTTTATTTAAAAGTGGTGACATACTCCTTTCACTATCATTAATCCCTCTCATGATTCATTCGGTACCCCTGTTATTCTGCTAAAATTATCCTGTGATTTTTCAATGTCAAACCTTTATATTATGAATACCATCACCATTTCCACTCAAGTTTATTCACCTAGACATACCTATACATTTTTTATTGGTTAAATCCATGTATTTTTTCCACATTAATTGATCATGGGATTAAATAAAATGAAATATGATCCTATGTTGAATGATATGTGTGGCGCACTTATGCATGTACATGATATAAAAGTGACGGGTGCGCCCAGAATTATATATCACTCCAATGAATTGGGTAGAGTTTTAGTCTCATGATACATAATTTATGAGATTAGGATTTAAAATTAATTAATTATGGGAATTTTTCCACCATGTTATGATGTCTTGGTGGTTAGCCTTGTCCAATGTTTATGATGTCATGTTTAATGTTATTGCCACATTACTATGTTTCCTTTATGTTATCTTGTTGTATCATGATTTGATGTTCACTTCTATAATTATCATACCTTTTATGTTCCATTGAAATTCCTATTTACTAACATTTAATACTTTCATCATGTTATGATTTGTTTATTCCCTTATTGGGCATTATAGCTCACACCTTTCTTATGCATGTTCTCAGGTTATCCCATGCAGATTTAATAACTATGGAATTTTAGAAGCATGTTAAGGAAGTTTTAAATAATGTTATTGTATCCATGAATAAATTTTATGTGATATGTACCTAATTTCCCAAATACACTAGGCATCTTAATCTTCTGGGTTGTACTGGGTGTTATTTTATGTAATAAATCATAAAATAAAGTATATTAAAGATAAGGTTTTTCATATTATAAACTTGCAATATACACATATCTCCATTATAAAAAAATAAACAACAAGAACCACATGATATATATATATATAATCAAATAAACTATAAAAAATTCATGTGTGGGACAAAAATTATAAATACAAATCCACATGGGGGGAAATCATGGGGAAAATACATTAGAAAAATAATTGAGAGAAGTGGATACAGTGGAAATATCCTTCTTACTTCATGGAATCTTGGATTAATCAATAGCTGCAATAGTCACCACCATCATAAAAAATACCCATGTTCTCCTTCATGTATCTCCAAGAATCATTATGCATCATCTCTAAAAAAGTAGCACCAGCTTTACCTCCACCAAATCCATCTCTAACCTATGTGTTGGATATATAGACACAACAAGTGTTTTCACACATCCCGTGTTGGGTTGAATATAAACATACTCTATAAGACACCTTGAAACCCAAGGATATAAAAACAAACAAGTTATCCCAAATTTCCCAGTTTGATTAAGATTAAAAAAAAGATAAATAAGGATTTAAATATTCTCTATAATCAAAGTTCATAGGAATAAAAGGAATCATGACCATATCAACTCTATCTCTCACAATCTAAATCTTATGAGAAACCAGAGATTCGAAGTACACTGATGAGTTCATGAAGTATAAATTTGATATACTATATCTATATTGAATATATATAGCAACCTAGGGGTTTTGAAGGAACTAAGGGTCACAAATAAGCTGAAAATACCCAGACTTTCTAATAACTACACTTTTGCTAGTGCCTGATATAAGGAATCTACACATCACTAAAGCATGGTCACCTATCGAGGTAGTACACACCATCTGATATATCAATATCACACTACTATTTGGGAATTTAAACTTAAAATTTTATTCAATCCACATAACCTCGCTATAACTATAGTTTGGGGAAAACTCCTCACTGATGGAACATTATGAACAAGGGGGTACCGACTCTAGTGGAGGTCCCAAACCTCATCTGAGCTCATAGATGAGGGGGAACCAACTATGCAGATAGAAGACTCACATTCTGAGTGGGTTCAAGGGGGCTTTGACCTTATCTATACTAAGTATGTGGGGGCCCACACCCTAATATATATGCAATGTTAGGAGGGTACTAAACCTGATCTTAATTTGGATATCATACTTGAATATCAATGTCATCCAACCATTCTGAATGAATCCAATTTCTTGCACTACCTCATGTCATATATCTAATATATAAAAAAAGGAAACAATTTTGTCCTGTGTAGAGTTCTATTGAGGAACGATTACCGCATGCCCAAATCTGAATCCTATAAGTGCTCAACGAACACACGTGTATCCTATCATCAGTTCTATGAAACTAAAATGTGAATCTATATTTATATCCTTGATAATGGCCTTTTTTGGAAAAAAGGTTTTGGTCATTGTGATCTACAGTGAAAAATAATTAGGATAGAATCTCTATTTATTAGAAATAGGATATAGATAAAATGTGTTAATTTAATCATATTAAACATATGAATCGTTACATTACGAGACCCATGGATCACACTACGAGTTGGATTTAGGTACTCAATATTGGTATTTAATCATCTATCTTAATGTCTTGGTCACAATTTCACAAACAGATTGTCTATACAAAGTCTTGATATAATAATACAACTAAAACATTGATTTATAATAATTATTATTATTATTATTATTTATTATATATACATGTGTGTGTGTGTGTGTTTTAGTTATATTTTTATACTAAGACATTTTATATCCAATTCATCTATGACATCATGACCCAAACATTGAAATGGATGATTCAAGACCAATATTGGGTATCTAAATCTGACTTGTGGCATGATCCCTGAATCTCATCATGTAATGGTGAATGTGTTTAATATGATGAAATTAACATATTTAATCTTTTTCCCATTTTCAATAAATAAATAGTTCATCCTCAGTATTTTCCACATATATCACAATGGAATAATTTTTTTATATCTGAGGCCATTCATGAGAAAATATAGGTATATTTATTTTTTAACCCAGTAAGGCCAATGATGGGCTATAGGTGTGTTAATCGAGCACTTATGATATTTTAATTTAAGAATTTGATTAATAAATCTTGATTATAATTCCACATAGGACACAATGATGTCCTTTTTGATATTAGATATAAAACACAAGGTGGTACAAGTAGGTTTCTTCATTTGGCATGGTTGGATGATATTGAGATTCAGGTATGATATCCATAGTGAAATCAGGGTCATTACCCCTTGAGGGAACATGTATGTTAGGGAATGGGTCTCCCTCTTACTTGGTATATATAGGGTTGTTACCCCCTTGTACCAACTCAATGTTTTGGTCTTCTATATGTAGAGTTGTTACCTAATCATATTTGGGCTCAAATGAGGCATGGGTCCTCCACTGGGGTCGACACCCCCTTAGCTATGACATATCATCAGTGAGGCATGGGCCCTCTATAATAGTTTTAGTGAGGTTACACAAATTTATTAGCACTAGAAGTTTGAATTCTATAATTTTAATGTGGTATTTATAGACTGGATGTCACATCCTACCTTGATAGGCGAGTATAATTTAATGATGTGAAGATTCTTCATATCAAGCACCGCTGGTGGTGTAGTCATTAGAAAGGTTGAGCAACATGGGCTTCCTTAATACTCTTAGTTCCTTTATAACCTCTAGTTTTACATTGATATGAAATATATAGTTGGGATATCAACTTTAGACTTTGTGAACTCATCATTGTATCGAGCACCTATGGTTACTTGTAAGATGTGGCTTGTGGTATATTGAGTAAGATGGTTGAGACACCTTTTATTCCTATTTCCTTTGATTTTAGAGGATATTTGGATCATTATTTATACTTACCATTTACTCTTACTCATACTAGGATATTTGGTATGCCTTTTTTATTTTTCTTCCCATGATTTTTTGGTGTGTTCTACTAAGTAATTTTATACTCACCCATGCATGGTCCTTATGCCCATACGTGTTGTGTATGTGCAGTTGATGCATAGGTTGGAGATGGATTTGGGGGATGTGAATATAGTGTCTCTTGTTTAAAACTAACACCTGATGATGTTTAGAAATTTATGACTAAACACATGGGTTCTTTTGTTGGTGGTGGTGGTTGTTTTAGCTAGTGATTAATCTAGGGGTTCATGCTATGAAGAAGATCATTACAGTGTATCTACTTTTCACAGTTATTTATCTGATGTATTTTCTCCCTAATTTTCACCTATGTGGTTTTTATTTTTACTTTCTACCCTATTCATGAATTCTATATTGTTCAATTGATTATATATATATATATATATATCTTGTTGGTCTTGTTTTTTATTTTTTATATTAGATACATATGTATTTTACAGGTTGATATAGGCCAAGGCCTCTCATATTATGAGATATTCATACTTGATTATAGTAACCTACCCCTTTCCCATTGAAGGTGAGATTGGGGTGGTACTCTTAGATTAATGTTATCCTGGGTGGGACCCCATTGGGTTGGGTTATATCAATATAAGAGGCAGGTTCAATCAATAACTTGATGATCCATAATAACTCTTATAATCATTTTTAACTTCTATTCCTATATTTAGATACAAATATGTTAGTAATGAATTTTATCGAAGACCTAATAAGTGAAAATATAAATATTACATGAAATGATTAATATACATGAAGTAGAAGTATGTATATGCTTCTTATTCATTTCATTTCAATTTCTTTTCTAATGGTATTTATTACCACATGTGAAACAAATAGCCTATTATTTGGTTCTCTCTCCCTTAATATTTGGTTTCTTAAAATAAATACATGTAAGTTCCTTTTTTATTGTTCTATCCATTGGACTTTTCACATTTCCTTTATTCCTGTTCAACATATGAATATAGATAGAATAATTGTATTTATTTATATTCTTATCTACTTGAAAAACTTTATCAAATAGATATTTAATCGATTTCTCTATATATTTTTATCTTATTGTTTTCAATGAAACTAGATAAAATGGGTGATAAAACTGAATCTATGAGATGCATGGATATATCACTATTCAAAATGAATCTAAATATACCAATTGATCAATGTGCCATATCATCTCTAGTATTTTAGGATATTCCATGTTCTAATTTATACATGTATAATATATTGATAATATCGTTAATTTCTTTCCATACTTTCTCCTACTAAATTTCTTAGAGATGTGAAAACATGGTGAGATCATCTATGTCCTAAATCTTATTTTATTAAAATCACTATACATTAATGATAAAGTGATGGTATGAACATTGAATACATCATCCATGATTCTTCTGTAGGTACTCTTTTATTGCTTACTTTCTTCATGAGGTGGATCATTAGATAAATGGAACTCTAACACATAAAATTTACACTCATTTCATAGTACTATGTGAAAGATACTATGAGATTGTTGGAAACTTATGCATGTGGGGACATGTTCATTGTCCAATACTAATTATAGTGAATATATGGAATTACATATTTTTAGAAATACAAAACTATGAAAATTAGTACTTTTATCTTTATTATTAATTATTAAGACATTATTGATTTATAATACATTAATATCACATACTTATTTCTTTAAATATTAATATCGTTAAACCATTGGATCTAAAAATATTCAATCACTTTAATATTCTAGTGGTCAAGGATTCTTAAACCACTCTTCATAGTCCATGAAATGAAAATTCCACGACTCATATATTTTTAATATTGTTTTTAGCTGGATAACTACATTAACACGTATATCCTTAATATGTTAAGTGGATTCCCAACACCTAAAACAATAAGCCTGGATTTACTTAATAATTTCCTCTAAAATTTCAAAAATCTAGATATATTTACTTATTTGAAGAAAATTTTAGTTAAATCATTCCAACACTCATATTAGAACTCCCCAATAGGTGGAGGCACCCTCAATTATTCCTAATAAGCACACCAAACTATGGTATTATCTTAACATAAGTGATGGAAGGAATCAATAACTTAATATTATCTTAATGGATATTATCTGAATTCACTTATAAAATAAAATCAAATTCTATTTATCATATTTTTAATTAAACTATGTGATCTATTTCAAAAATTTGACCATGCATAACTATAAATAAGTCATCGCTGAATAATTTATTTTATTATTTTCATACATGTTAACTATTTTATGTGATCACACTTTATCCACACATTCACATAATAATTAACCCTGAAAGATAAAAATAAAATAGAAAAGTGATTATGAGTTTTATATAAATGGTTGATCCATCGAGAAGATTATGGACCAACCATGATATTAGGGGAACTCCTTAATCCATGAAAAAACTCTAGTTGTAGTGTCATCATTCTCTCTTGTATATCACTCTTGTTTGGACATACATTGGATCTCATCGCAAACCATCTCATTGTGAGAACCTACTTCCTTACAATTGTATACTCACACATAATTGAGAAGAACTTGGGATGTACAATTTGAATTTTATAACATAAAAACAAACACACAGACCCTTATATGATTTATATATAGAGAGATGACATACAGATCATTAAAAATACTATTTTTGAATATTTAATTATTATAAATCATACTTATTTAAATAATAAAAATTAAATAAATAATAAATTAGACATACACGAGCTGGTCACAAATCATGATAATATAATATACATTCACATTATATAATAGATAATAAATAAAAATATATATAATGTAATGTGAAAACTAATAATTTCAATAATTTGGGAGTCTGAGGATGCTAGTGCCTCAGTGGGGATATACTTGTTCAATTAGTGAGTGCGGGACATGGGGGATATTCCCCTTTAGGTGTCAAGGAGAATCACCCCTAAATAATTTTTTTAATTCACTAAAATTTATCTATAAGGGGTTTAAAGATTTAAAATATCAATAAAATAACTTTTAATTTTCTATCAAAACATTTCATGGACCTTATGACAATTCCATCAAATTACATATATTTTTCATTAATTTATAGATTTCTTTAGGATTTTTCATATCTCATTTGGACATTTTTTAGGATTAACCCCCCCCCCCCCATAAGAAAATTTGGATAAAGTGGATTGTGTTTACCTAGTAACCATGAGAGGTAGTGTGTCCATATATTTAATTTTTTTTATTTTACCCATGTGGTGTGTGGGTGTCATATTCCCCTAATCAACAGAAGAATTGGGGTAGGACATGGGGGGTAGGAATGGGTGGCTTCACCATCCATGGTTTTTTATTTTTATTTATTCATTTATTTTATAAAACATAATCCACACGTGGCATGACTCCCCACCCCCTATTTCATGTGTCCCATGCATCGACTCTCCTACCTCTCCCATGATGATCCCTCCTCCATCATATGGTCATCACTCATCCATCCAAACACTGATTTAAAAACAATTTAATCCATTTGGATTTTATCAGACCCCTCTACTCTGATTCTAGTAAATTTAATTTAAATATTCTACTTATAATGTGAAATATCTCTCCAATGAAATTTTTTGGGATTCAGGCATATTAGAAGCATTCAGTGACTACTATTTTAGTAATTTTTTTATTGGATATGTTTCATAATATGTGATCCAGTATACCAGTACCTAACTTCACAATATACCACATACTTTTAATTATAAGAAATAATGGAAATACATAAATTATAATGGGTGATACCTAAGTGGTAAAACCTGATCTCGACATGATTTTCTCATAACTAATCATTATAGGTTGAAGTAATCCAAGAAATAAACCCTCTTAATCATCAATGTTTGTGTTTTATATCCTTTCTAATCATTATTTAACCCTCATGTTCCATAATGGGAGGATCATATACATCATAATGCCTACTTTATCTTTAAAAGAACATCAATTTGATATGATCTCATTCTTTTCTCTAGTTTTTCTCTCCAATGATTAAGTGAGAATATTAGAGAATGTTTAAATGAGATGATTTACTATCCATGGGTCTAAAATTAGCTTTCATAGCTAGGTTTATGTTTTAAAATTTTCTTATAGATCCCTAAAGGAACATAAATCACATATTCAACACATAATCACACTTATAACTTATATAGATTTTCATATATATCATGAATATTTTATCATCCAATCATAACACCCTTCATGTCACATTTTGAAATAAAAAATATTAACTCAACTCAAATCCTCCCATAGTTATTTAACAAACCTTGAACATGTAATGTTCATTCAAAAAAACATCTCATATTCACTAATTTAAAATTAAACTACTTATAAATACCTTGAGAAATAAATTAAATTCAAATTATTCTAAACATTAGTAACTTATTATTTAATTTATTTATTTATTAACTTGTGATCATTCACACTCTAAAAAACACCATACCACTAACTTGAGGCCCACATTTTCCTATGTTCTAATTCATCTAAATTAGTAAAACTTCTTGATATAATTTTTACATGACCCTCAAGAACCATGTCATGGTAGCAGTGATTCTAACTCATAGAATGAGATAAGTATCTAGAAATACATCATGTAACCTAAAGAGAAAAATATATTTCAAAACTATGATAACCTCATATGAATACTAATTGTATAATATAATCTCTTTGTATAATGATATTTCATAAGGGTACATAATTTTTGTTACCATCATTTTATACTTTATTTATGTTTATTTTATTTTATGATGTGGAATTTACTTCCTCTACTATAACTATGGATTAAATAAAGGAATTCACATCCAAGTCAAAGGGTAAGGTATATCTTCAAGTGAATTCGGGAAAATAAGAGGCTAGCAGAGCACCAAGAAAAATGGAATGTGTCAAAGAAGAATAAATAGAGGATGGGATTTTAAACATGTGATAATTATAGAAAGAAACACCTAGTCCCTTGATTAATAGTAATAAGAGTTAGTTTTAAGTACATAGAAAGGGGTCATAGGTCTCTATAATGAATAGTAAATAACCCACTATTATCATTCACTTTAGCTATAAAGATATGGGGAATTATTCAAATAAATTTCCCAATCATCATGGGAACTTACCACAAAAGAAGCCAAGGGGATAAGTCCATGCTTATACAATTACTATAGATGAAGTGGGATTTACTAATGATGTGGTGAAAGGTTCACTTATTATACACTCTGAAAGTGAATATGTTTTATTTGATTTAGTATCTATACAAAATTTTATATCTGAAGAACTTTTTAATGGTATCACATCACCATCTCAACATTTAGATGTTTATTTGGTAATAAAAACTCATAATGGTAAGATGATCACATATCAAGACTATATATTCTCTACGATTGAATTGTGTGGGAATGTGATTCCTAGAAATCATGTTATTCTTCATCTAGTTGAATTCAATGTAATTTTGGGAATGGATTGTCTCTTTCAATATAAATCCCATATTAATTTTCTAGGAATGTAAGTTACATTCAATATTATAAATAAACCTACAATAATCTATTGGTTCTAGGATGAACCTAAAATCCTAATGAAAATTACTTCCATAATATAATTTTTACTACCTATTCAAGAGGGGTATTTATCTTAGATAGTTTGGGATAAACTCAACATTGAGGATATGCCTATTGTATGGGATTTTGTTGATGTCTTTCCAGAAGAGTTGTTTAGTCTTACCAAAAAAATTGTGAAGTTAAGTTTTCAATAGAACTCACACATGGTTCTACACCCTTTTAAATGAATCTATATGGAATAAACCTAACTAAGTTGCAGGAATTAAATAATAAACTCTAGGAGAATCTAGAAAAGGGATTAATTTGGCCTAGTGCTTATCCATGGGGTTAACATGTTCTTTATGTTTAGAAGGAAGATGGGTCTATGTGTCTTTTCATTGATTATTAAGAACTTAAAAATATCACTATTAGGAATAAGTATCATCTACCCCATATCGATGACTTGTTAGATCAATTATGAGTAGATCAATATTTTTGTAGGATTGAACTTCGATCTAGATATCATTATTTATGGCTCAATAAGGAGTATATAACTAATACAACATTCTATATGAGGTATGGTCATAATGAATTTGTAGTAATTTTATTTAGACTTACCAATTATCTTGTTATCTTCATGGATTTAATAAATATAATATTTAAAGATTACCTTAATAAATTTTTGGTTATCATTATAGACGATATTCTTATATATTTGAAGAGTAAGTAAGATCATAAAGAATATTTGAGAATTATTCTAATTAACCTAAATAGTTATAATCTATATGAAAAATTTACCAAGTGTGAATTTTGGCTATAAAAATCATCATTCTTTGATCATATAATTTATTGTGAGTATATATCAGTGGATCCTTCAAAGAAAAAAGTTATTGAGAAATGTCCTAGACCAGCCATGGTAATCGTGATCCATAGTTTTCTTGCATTGGCTAGATACTACTGATACATTGTAAGAGATTTCTCATAACTATATAATCCACTCACTAATTTGAATCAAAAAGGGTTTAAGTTCATGTGCATAGATGAATGTGAGAATAATTTCAAAAAAATGAAGATACTTTTGGTCAATGTGCATGTGTTTAAACTACCTTATATTGGATAAGGGTTTGTGATATACAGTGATGCCTAAAATAAGGTATTAGGATGCATTCTGATGCAGAATGATATTGTGATAGCTTATAATTACCTCTAATTGAAAAATCATGAGAAAATTTACCTTACTCATGATTTGGATTTGGTAGTAGTAATTTTTTCATTAAATATCAAAAGGGATAATCTATATGGTAAAAGATGTGATATATATACTGATCATAAAATCTTTGAGTAAATATTTACATAGAAATATTTGAATATGCATAATATAATATGGTTGTATTTGGTCAAATATTATTTCTACTCAATAAATTTCCACCCTAGGAAGGTGAAAAAGGTAGGTGATCCACTAATTTGGAAGGACTGTTCTAGTTTTTTTATGATGAGGATTAAAAAAGATCCAATATTTATGGATTATTTGAAGTTGGATCTTGAAATAATGAGAAAATGGGACAGATCTTATCTTTCTAAGATGAATGTTCAACCATCCAAGCATGAGAGGATTAAGAAGGAACATAAGTTATATGTGGAATTTAAAAAGAAGGTGAGGAATATTACTAAGTTTAACCATGATCAAATTGGAATAAGAAGGTTTAGTAACCAAGTATATGTTCTGTCAATACCAAACTTGAAGAAGGATTTGTTGGATGAATCCCATAGTTCATTGTTCTCTATTAATCATGGAAGTGTGAAGATGTATAGATATATGAAAGAGTATTTCTAGTGGTATAACATAAAAAGGGATATTACTGAGTATGTATCTCAATTCTTGGTGTGTTAGTAATTTAAGGATGAGAGATAGAAGTCTAAGGTTATGTTACAACCATTACCTATACTAGAATGGAAATGGGAAAACATTACCATGGATTTCCTTATCAAACTCCCCAAAAAATATAAAGGAAATAATGCTATTGGGGTTATAGTTAATCAACTTATGAAATCAATTCATTTAATTTCTATTAGATAATATTTATCTCATGATAATATAACTCGATTATACATTAAGAAAGTTTTGAGATTTCATGGAGTATCACTCTCAATCATAACTGATCAGTATCTGAGGTTTACCTCAAAGTTATAGAGAATTATTTAGCAGGATTTTAATACAGATTTGAGTTTTAGTACTTATTATAACCCTTATATAGATGGACAGTATGTTATGGCCATTAAAACTCTAGAAGGCATGTTGAGATCTTTCTCTATGGATTTCAAATGTGGTTGGTGTCAACTCTTTCCTTTGGTGTAATTTTCATACAATATTAGTTTTCACTCAAGCATTCATATAGATCCTTATGAATACCTTTATGGAAGGAAGTGTATAACTCCAACTTGTTAGGATGAAGTTGGAGAAAGAAATCTATTTAGACCTAATCTAGCTGAGGAAATGGTAAAGAAGGTTAGAGATATTCAACAGCGCATAAGTACAGTACAGAGTCAACAAAAAAATTATAATGATAATTGTCGGTGAGATATAGAGTTCTAAGTTGGTGATAAGGTATTACTATGAATATATCCTTAGAAAAAGGTAATGATATTTATAAATCCCTTAGAAATTATTGATCGTATTTAGATTGTAGCTTATCTCTTCGTGCTTTCACCAAATCTCTCTCAAGTTCATTGTGTGTCCATGTATCTCTCCTAAAGAAGTACATACATAATCCTTCACTTGTACTAAACTCAGAGGTCATACCGCTGGAGAAATATCTATATTATTAGGAAAATATATGGATATTATGGATTGTAAACAAAAAGTTCTATGAAATAAGACCACTCACCAGGTCAAAGTTTTGTGGTGAAATCATAAAATTGAGGAAGCTGTATGAGAACATGAGGATAAAATGAGGAAGATATATACTCACTTTTTTGAATTAAAGTGATAAAAATTTGAGGGTGAAATACTTATAATGGGGTAAAATGTAACACCTCAGTATTTTATGATATATGACTATTTGAATAAATTTAATTTCTTTGATAACTTTTGTTACATGCCACATTGAGTTTAAATAAACCACAATATACTATTGAGATATTATTATGTGATAGTTATCTCCTAGTTATCAGATTGGTGGGTATGAGTGGGATTTACCACACTATAAAAAACTTGTGTAAATATTTTATTTAATACCAATGCATTGATTAATTCTTAGGAAATAATTACTCAATTTCCAAAAAATCTATTTAATGCTTCAATGATATGTATTCTTCAAAAATATTTTTATTATATTTTTTTGTGGATATTGTAATTAATTTATTCCAATTTTATAAATTTAATTTTATAAAAAGAATATATTTTTTAAAATCATCAAATCAAAATTTTCTTAAGGTGAATTTTTTGTGATTTTTCTAAAATGATTGATTTTTTATTAAATAGTGAAAAATACTGATTTTTCAAAAACTCTCATTTCATTTCAATAAATCTAGTAATTTAAAAGTATCATTATATTTTTAATTTTATCTCAGATTGGAATATTATTTGTTTTATTTATAATAATCTAATTATTTCCATTTTTAATCAGTACTATTTATGGTTTTTATATAAGTTAATTTTTATGCTTAAAAACACAATAATCTAAAAATTATTTTTCCTTGTGAATTATTTATTTATTTTAAAATTTATTTCTAAAACTTATAAGAATTTAATATTAATAATTTGATTCCATATTTGGAATCAGGTGGACCAAATTTGGTAAATAGATCCTTTTTATTTCTAATCATTATTAATAGTAGATGTAGTAAATAATTATCACCTTAGCAAGGGTAAATCGGATAATTAAGGCTAGAAATAATGTGATAACACCTAAAAATATCTCTAAAAATGTATTTATTTTATTATATAATTATTTCTCAAACATAACCATAAAAGTTTTTTTTAAGTGGCAATTTATTGCCACTTTCATTTGATAACGACCATAATATTATTTTAAATAAAGAATAAAAACAAATTGTTTCTCTTTTTTCTTAATATCACTAAATTTTTATCATAAAGATAAATAGTGGATATGTTAATTTCGAAATGTTTATTTTAAAATAAAAATATATATTTTTTATCATGGTAATTTATTTTTAATTTTTAGTGATTGAATAATTACAATAAATGCTTATAGAATGCATATATAGTACTTATTCAATTCATAATAAAATAAATGATTTTAAAAATATAAAAGTAATAAAACTTGGGTGAATTATTATTTTCCCTGATTTTTTTAGTTAAATAGAAAATAAAATTGATTTTTCAAAATTTTATATTCAAATTTCATCTTTGTCTTGATGTCTTTAAAGTCAAATTAAATAAATAGTGTCAAAAATTAAATTAATAAAATTTTATGAAAAATTATATTTTATTAAATTATTTAAAATTAATAAAAATATTATATTTGTTCGATTTGATGGGATGTGGTTAAAATTATCTACCATGGTCCATTTATGGCTCACTTTTCCTCTTATAGTAACATTATTGACCCTTAAAGAGTGGAAGACAATTGATATTGTGGTAATAGTCAAAAGGGTTAACGAGGGGTTAAAAAAATATATAGGGGTTAAAAAATCACTTAAACTTACATAAATGTAATGACCCAAAATTTATTAATGAAAATTCCTCTTGATCCAATTAAATGTCTTGTTATGTAAAATGGTTGTATAAAACATATACACTTATTTGGATTTATGTTTCTGGATTTTAAAATATCGTTAATAATTTTTACTGTTGCTAATATAGCCGTTGAATAGTGATCACATGATTATTATAAATATAGGACATTAACAAATCAAATTTACTCAGACAAAGGAAGTGATGGCCTCATCCAGTATAATTTCTCCATACAAAGCCTGTTTTTCGAATCTCAAAAAGGAGTTGGCATCACTGGCTTTGCTCTTGACCAAGCCAAAGCTGAGCTTCAACACGTTAAGCTCGAACGGAACGGCCTACGAGAGAAGTGGAAGTTGATAGAGATTACCACCCAAGCGATGTTATCTGAGCCACCCCAAGAGTATTTCACCATCACACATATTACCTTTAGTTCATATGCGGATGTTATAAGGGGTTATGTAATAAGACCCTAGCACTATGATTATGTGCATTATTTTTTATATACATTCAATTATTGTTACTTTTTAAATAGTTTTTAAAGCAAAAATATTATTTTTAGTTAATATTCAATTAAGAAATATATTTTGATGAATTAATGGATTTTTGAATTAAATAATATTTTAATAAAATATAATTACTAAATTAATTTTTATTAAATATAAATGATTGTATAATTTTTATGAATACAATTGTGATTTTTATTAAGGTTTGAAAGTCATTTTTATCAAAACCCATGAATTTTTTATAAATGTTGATTTTTGTTTTAAAAGTAAAAAATCACATATTTAGAAAATTATTTAGATAAAATGATTATCATTTTTTGAATCAATACATTGAAATTATCCAATGGTAAATTTTTCATAATTTTCTGAGACAGTTGAATTTTTGGGTAAAAATTAAATACCGTTTTAAAATATAATGTGTTTTATGACATCATAATGACCGAATAGTGATTTAATAAATTACTATAAATGGTATGTTCTGCCAATATATGTTTTAAAATTAAAATAATGTAATTTTAGTTTTGTTATATTTACTTTACAAAGCTTTAGTGGACCCTCTAAGGCTTATAAAATACTTTAACCTTTTAAAATATTTTCCTTGAGACATAAAAAGGCCTAATATTTTAATAATTTCAAATATTGGACTCGTAAAATAATGTTTTTTCACTCTCCTTTGGTAAAAATCATTGGCCAAAACCATGGGCTGGTTTTTGGTTCTGATTATTTTAATGTGTGGTGTCTAAAACCTAAATAATAAAGAATTCCCCCCCTTTTCCTATATAAACCCACCCAAGCTCTCACTTACTCTTCACTAAAATCCTTTGGAGATCGACCAAAATCTTCCCTCCTCTCTCTATAATCCTCCCAATGTGCCTCAAGCTCCCAATAATCCTCTCTTAAGCCTCCCCCAATCCTTTGTGATCACACTTCCAAGAAAGGGATTTCTTCCTTTCTCATTTTTGTGAAAAATTTTCTTATGTTGTTATGCACTTTTATTTTCAATTAAAAACATTTTGGTATGATATTTAACCTCCCCTATACTTCCCTACTTCTGTTTTAATGATTATATACCCATTTATATCTCATTAATACCTCCCATTACACCCGTTACCCTACCGAAATTCCGTAAGGGATTTCTCTCTCCTCATTTACATTCAAGAAATTCTTTTATATTATGAATATAAATTCTATTAAATATGTTGGGACATGTATTTATATGACCCCATTACTGTCTATTTCATGTACATATGATGAGACACCTCTTTATCTCTCATCAACCATTTTTATGAATTCTTATGTCGTGTCGTTATGCTGCTGAAATTGCACCGCAATTTTCCAAGCCAAAGTCATTCTGTAGTGAATACCATGCCCATTTCTCTATAAAGGGTATTCACCTTTATGAACATTTATTTATTGATTATAGTGTTTCATGTATTAATTACACATTACTTTATTATGTAATAAATTATGATGTTTAATGAATCCATGTTATATGATCCATGTGGCACACTTATGCATGAAATGAAATGATTAAGAAGGGTGCACCCTGATAGCGCTCCAATGAATTGGGTAAAGATTAGTATCATGATATGTCAAGTGCAATGATTTTTTACTCATTATAATTAAATTTAAATGAGGTTTTACTCATGATCCATGTGCAATGATCCTTGGGTCATGCTAATATCATGTTAAATGTTGTTTCCACATTTCCATGTTATGATAATCATGTTATATCATGCCTTTATATTCATGTTTATCTTATGCTTCATTGATATGTCTATTTCATAACATTTATTATATTCTTAATTTTATGCCTTTTTTACTCCCTTACTAGGTTTTATAGCTTACCCTTTTCTTATGCATGTCCTCAGGTTATCCCATGCAATGCTAGGTACGAAGGAATTTATGTGGTCATGTAAAAGAAGTTTTCAATAAAGATGTGTGTTTCATGTTTTAAGTTGTTATGTAATGTTCCTAATCCCCAAATACAATAGACCTATCGATCTTATATATTGTATCAAGTGAATATTTTATGTAATAAATTATGTTTAAGTGTGAAATAAAGAGCAGGGTTGTTATAGTTGGTATCAGAGGATAGGTTTAGTTATTTTTGAGATTAGTATTAGAAAACCCTAGTGAAAGCCTTAGGTATAAGACTAAGTATAATAAAAACATCCCTAAATTTTGGTGAGTATTGAGTAAGTGGTTTATTAAGAAAATACATCCTTGTCTGGATATGAGCAAGTAGAGATGGTTCTGGCACAGATGTATCTAGGGGTAAAACCCGAAAACACTACTTTGAGATAGAATCAAACGGGAACTGGTGCACGAAAATGGGCCTTTCCACACTCTTGGTTAATACACTCTCGAGGGATATTATTTGGTAAACTCATAATATTAGTACGAACCATTATTAAGAGAATAAAAAAATTCCCCTAAGAATATATCTTGGGAAGTAGATCATGGATAACATATATTAAAGCCTATAAATTCCTAAGTTAAGGAAATAAAAGTAATTTATAAGTCATCCATTTTGGTCTTTGGATTAACCTTTATGTGTTACCCCTAACTTTCCTTTTATTCCAAAAAATGGTCGATAATAGGAGGACTCAGGCTAACAATCGATGTGAAGATCAATGTGATGATTGTTCTAATGAGATTCCCAATCCAATGGGAGAAGGAATCACAAACTTTGTCACAATAATCTCTTAGTTAACTCAAGTTTTGAATAGAAACATGGGTCAAGAGAAACATTCCACCCCCCCCCCAAATAACAAGTCTCAATAGAGAGCCTCATGAGACAAAGGCCTCCTACTTTTAATGGATATTCTTATCCCTCAATCACCGAACAATGGATCAACTCTATTGATAAGATCTTCTACATCCATCAATGTTCTGAACAAGAGAAGGTACTTCTGGCTACTTATCATATGAAGGGTGAATCTGATCAATTGTGGACATTGATCAAAAATACAAAGCCTAAGTAGGAGTTCAAGGCGTTGAAATGGAAGGATTTTCGGAAAATGTTTTTCACCAAATATTTTCCTCGCACCCTCTAACTTAAGATGGAAAGGTACTTCCTTGAACTCAAAAAAAAAGACGGTGAATCTATTGAATCATATGAGGAAAACTTTACAATGCTTGCATGATAAGCCTTTGTCTTTGTCATTACCCCCAAATTCAAGGTTGACCGCTTATTTGGTGAGCTAAAACCAAGCCTACAGAAATCCCAAGAGATCCTTGACTTCAAGAGCTATGAGAAAATTGTCTGATGTGCCCTCAAAGTTGAAATGGAGATTGATGAATCTTAGAGGTATCATGGGGATAAGAAGCGTAAGGTGGAATTTAATTCTTGAGGTCCAATGGATAAATCCAATGGTGCTAAGAAAATTTAGCACCCCAATTTCCAAAGGTGTGGAAAGAAGCACCCTAGAAATTACCTGAAGGGGAACAGGAAATACTTTAGGTGTGGAAGAGAAGGGCACCTGGCTATTAACTGCCAACAAGAGAAACCTGCGACTATGACAGAGGAGATGAATGCTCCGTTTGACCCTCAACACGTTGTTCATTTCTTCAAATTCAAAGAACCATGGCACTTTGCAAACCAGTTCCCTAAGACAAGGGTTTCCGGAGGCAACCAACAACCTCCAAGGCAGTAAGGGTGAGCTTTTTCCATAACTACCACCAAAGTGAACCTCGATAATGAAGTGGTGATAGGTTCTCTAGTTATTCATTAAAGAATATCTAAATTACTTTTTGATTCTAGTTCTATGCATTATTTTATATCCCGAAAGTTTATTAGAACAATCCCAACACCACCACAAGTCATGGAAGTAAAGATGTTGGTGATAATGGAAAATGGGGAAATCATTGCATCCCATAAATATAAATCCTCCCCTGTTATAATTTTAGGATTGAACTTTCTAGAAAACCTTTTCATACTCCCTTTGGTATAATTTGATGCAATTCTTGGCATGGATTGGATTTCCTTATATAGAGCCAACATAAATTGTCATGAGAGGGAAATCACTCTCCATATGGAGAATCAACCCCTGATTCTGTACAAGTGCAAGGAGGATGAATCTTATTTAGCATCATCATCTCAATCATGGATATTACTTCCCTATGAGCATGTGCATTTGGCTTAGATGATTGAGTATAAGGAAGTAGACATCCTTGAAGACATAAATGTTGTGAGGCAATTCGTTGAAGTGTTTCTTGAGGAATTTCATGGTCTTCCTCCTATAAGAGATGTTGAATTCTCAATTGAACTTATACCTAGGGCATTGAAAATATTCAATACTCTGTATAGAATGGTTGTTTTGGAAATTGAGGAGCTGAAAAAACCACTATAGAAGAATCTGGATAAAGGGTTTATATGCCCAAGTGCTTCACCATGGGGTGCACCAATCCTCTTTGTCAAGAATAAGGATGGTTCAATGCGCCTTTTCATTGATTATCTTGAGCTCAAAAAATCATGATAAAGAACAAGTATCCTCTACCATGAATTTATGACTTGTTTGATAAGATATGTGGAGCACAATACTTCTCCAAGGTGAATCTACGGTCGGGATATTACCAAGTAAGGGTGAAGAAAGAGGATATCCCCAAGACTACTTTTCGTACAAGATACGGGTACTATGAGTTCATAGTAATGCCTTTCAGAATCATTAATGCTCCAGTAATCTTCATGGACTTGATAAATATATTCTTTAGAGATTACCTCAAAAAATTTGTGGTAGTCTTTACAGATGATATTATAATATACTCCAAAACTAATGAGGAGCATAAGCAGCATATAAGCACTATACTAGAGACCTTGAGAAAGGATAATCTCTATGAAAAGTATAGAAAGTGTGAGTTTTGGTTGAAAGAGGTACCATTCTTGTGTTATATCATAACAAGCAATGGGATATTTTTGGATCCCTCCAAGACAGTTTCAATTGAGGGATGGTCGAGGCCATCATCGGTAATGGATATTCATAGCTTCATGGGGTTAGCTGGATATTATCATTGATTTGTGAAAAATTTCTCACGATTTTAAAACCCTCTTACCAAGTTAACTCAGAAGGTAGTAAAGTTTTCTTGGATTGATGAATGTGAAGACAGATTCAAAGAGTTGAAAAGGAAGCATATCACTGCGCCCATGCTCACACTACCCACAAGTGGAGAAATTTTTGTGGTATTTAGTGATTCTTAGAAGAAGGGTATGGGTTGTGTGTTGATGAAAAATGACAAATTCATTTCCTATGCTTCAAGGAAATTGAATTTTCATGAGAAAAACTATCCAATACATGATCTAGGGTTGTCTACAGTAATCTTCTATTTGAAGATTTGGTGACATTACCTCTTTGGGGATAAGTGTGAAATATACACATATCAAAAAAGCCTCAAGTATATATTCACATAGAAAGAGTTGAATATACGCCAATGAATATGGTTAGATCTGATCAAAGACTATGAATGCTCAATCCATTATCACCCTGAGAAAGCGAACAAAGTGGTGGATGCTCTAAGTAGAAAGGACCCAGCAATTCTATCATTGATGAGAATTGAAAAGGATCAAATATTCTTAGATTTGATGAAGATGGGCATGAGAATCATAAAGAAGGGAACATCATCAATCCTTTCACAAATTATTTATCAACCATCTCTTTTGAAAAGGTTAAAGGGTTCTCAAAAGGATGATGTGGGAATTCATAAGAAAGTGGAAACTATAAAAAAAGATAAATCCTCAGAGTTCAATGTTAATGAAGAAGGAATTGTGAGATTTGGGTCAAGACTATGTGTTCCATAAAATCTAGAGTTAAAGAAAGATATTTTGGATAATGAACATGGTTCGAATTTTTCCTTCACCCAGGAAACACAAAGATGTACCGAGATTTCTGAGAGCATTATTGGTGGGATAACATGAAGAAGGAGATCATTGAGTATACATAAAAGTGATTGGTATGTCAGCAAGTGAAGGCTGAGAGACAGAAGTCTAAGGGGATGATGAAACCATTACCCATACCAACATAAAAATGGGAGAACATCACTATGGAATTTTTCACCGGACTTCCAAATACATCCAAAGGAAACAATTCTATCTGGGTTGTTGTGGATCGTCTTACAAAGATTGCACACTTCATTACAATTAGAGAGGATTTATCATTAGATCAATTATCAAGGATATATATCAGAGAAGTGATAAGGCTTCATGAAGTACCACTATCTATTGTATCTGATCGAGATCCAAGATTCACCTCTAAGTTCTAGAAGAGTCTTCAACATGTTCTGGAAAATTAGATAAACTTTAATATGGCTTATCATCCTCAAACTGATGTCCAATCTGAGCAGACTATCCAAACACTTGAGGACATGTTGATATCATGCTAAATGGACTTAAAAGGAGGATGGGATCAACATATTCCTCTAGTTTATTTCTCTTAAAATAACTATTTTCACTCAAGCATCCAAATAGATCCTTATGAAGACCTTTATGGGAAGAGGTGCAGAACACCAGCATGTTAGGATAAAGTTGGGGAGAAAAAACTCTTAGGTCTAGAAATAGTTGAAGAAATGGTGGACAAGGTTAAGGCCATCTAGAAACATATTAAAGCTGCTCAGAGTTGAAAAAATAGCAATGTAGTTAATCATCTACGAGACCTAGAGTTTGATGTTGGAGACATGGTATTCCTCCACATATCACTGTGGAAGAGAGTTATGAGATTTTGGAAGAAGTTAAAGTTTTTCCAAGATACATTAGACCTTTTGAGATCCTTGATCACATTCGAGTGGTGTCCTATCGACTAGAACTCCCACCGAACCTATCTCAAGTACATGATGTATTCCATGTATCACTCTTGAGGAAGTAAATACACGACCCATTGCATGTACTCAATCCAGAGGTTGTACCATTGGAGAATGACCTCTCCTATGAAGAGAATCCGATAAAGATCTCAGATCATAGGGAAATAGTTCTATGAAATAAGACAATTCCCCTCATCAAGGTGTTGTGGCAAAACCACAAGTTTGAAGAAGCAACATGGGAATCAGAGTAAGTGATGAATCAGAGATACCCACATCTGTTTTAGTGTGGGAAAAGGAAATTTTGAGGGTAAAATTTCTTAAGGATGGAATATTGTAACAACCCAAAATTTTATTAATGAAAATTCCACTTGATCCAATTAAATGTCTTATTATGTAAAATGGTTATATAAAACATATGCACTTCTTTGGTTTTATGTTTTTGGATTTTAAAATACTGTTAATAATTGTTATTGTTGCTAATATAGTCATTGAATAGTGATCACATGATTAGTATAAATATATGGCATTAACAAATCCAATTTACTCAAACAAAGGAAGAAATGGCCTCATACAGTAGAATTTCTCTGTATGAAGCCCATTTTCTGAGCTTGGAAAGGAGGTGGAATCATTGGGATTCACTTTTGACCAATCCCAATCTGAGATTTAATATGTTAATCTTGAACGGAACCACCTACAGGAGAAGTAAAAGTTGATAGAGATTACCACCCGAGCGATGTTATCTGAGCCACCCCAAGAATCTTTCACCATCGCACACCTTACCCTTAGGTCATATGTGGGTGTTATAAGGGGTTATGTAATAAGACCCTATCACTATGATTATGTGCATTATTTTTTATATACATTCAATTATTGTTACTTTGTAAATAGTTTTTAAAGCACAAATATTATTTTTAGTTGATATTCAATTAAGAAATCTATTTTGATGAATTAATGGATTTTTTAATTAAATAATATTTTAATAAAATATTATTACTAAATTAATTTTTATTAAAAATAAATAATCGTATAATTTTTATGAATACAATTGTGATTTTTATTAAGGTTTGAAATTCGTTTTTATCAAAACCCATGAATTTTCGATAAATGTCAGTTTTTATTTTAAAAGTAAAAAATAACATATTTAGAAAATTATTTAGATAAAATGAATATTATTTTTTGAATTAAAACATCAAAATTATCCAATGGTGAATTTTTTATAATTTTATGAGACAGTTGAATTTTTGGGTAAAAACTAAATACCATTTTAATATATAATGTGTTTTATGACATCATAATGACCCAATAGTGTTTTAATAAAATACTATAAATGGTATTTTAGGAAAATATATGTTTTATCATTAAAATAATGTGATTTTAGTTCTATTTGATTTATTTTATAAAGATTTAATGGATCCTCCAAGGCTTATAAAATACTTTAACCTTTTAAAATGTTTTCCTTAAGAGTGTGACTCACCTCCACATAAGAAAACCTAATATTTTAATAAGTTAGGTAATTGGACTTGTAAAATAATGTTTTTACACTCCCCTTTTTCAAAAACCATGGGCAAAAACCATGGTCTGGTTTTTGGTTTTGACTAGTTTAATGTGTGGTGTCTAAAACCTAAATAATAAAGAATTCCCTCCCTTTTCCTATATAAACCCACCCAAGCTCCCACTTCCTCTTCACTCAAAGACTTTGGAGATCTACAAAACTCTTCCATCCTCTCAATATAATCCTACCAATGTTCCCCAAGCTCCCAAGAATCATCTCTCAAGCCTCTCCCAATCCATTGCGATCACACTTCCAAGTAAGGGATTTCTTCCTTTCCCATTTTTCTCCAAAATTTCCTTATGTTGTTATGCCCTATTATTTTCAATTAAAAACATTGAGGTATGATTTATAACTGCACCTATACTTCACTCCTTATTTTTTAAGGATGAGATACCCCTTTCTCTCTCATTAATGCTTCACATGTACACCTGTTACCATGCCAAAATTCTGTAAGGGATTTCTCTCTCCTCATTTACATTCAAGCAATTATTTTGTATTATGAATCTAAATTCCATTATATATGTTGGAACATGTATATATATGACCCCCTAACTATCCATTTTATGTACATATTATGAGACACCCCTTTCTCTCTCATCAGCCTTTTTTATGAATTCTTATGTCACGTCGTTATGCTGCCGAAATTGCACCGTGATTTTCCAAGCCAAAGTCATTGTGTAGTGAATACCATGCCCATTTCTCTATCAAGGGTATTAACAATTATGAACATTTGCTTATTGATTATAGAGTTACATTTATTAATTCCATATTCCTTTATTGTGGAATAAATGATGATGTTTAATGAATCCATGTTATATGATCCATGTGGCACACTTATTCATGAAATGAAATGATTAATAAGGGTGTGCCCTGATAGCGCTCCAATGCATTGGGTAAAGATTAGTATCATGATAAGTCAATTGAAATGATTGTTTAACCATGATAATTCAAGTTCAATGATGTTTTACTCATTCTTCATGTGTAATTAGCCTTGGCTCATGATAATATCATGTTAAATGTTGTTGTCACATTTCCATGTTAGGATAATCATGCTATATCATGTCTTTATATTCATGTTTCTCTTATGCTCCATTGATATTCCTATTGCCTAACATGTACTATATTATTCATGTTATGTATTTTTTACTCACTTACTGGGCTTTATAGATTACCATTTTCTTATACATGTCCTCAGGTTATCCCATGCAATGCTAGGTACGAAGGAATGTGTGTGGTCATGTAAAAGAATTTTTCAATAAAGATGTGTGTTTCATGTTTTAAGTTGTTATTTAATGTTCCTAATCCCCAAAGACACCAAACCTCTCAATATTCTATATTGTATCAAGTGAAGATTTTATGTAATAAATTATGTTTAAGAGTGAAATAAAGAGAAGGGTTGTTATAATAAATATTATTGGATGAGATGATTTTGACTCATCCTCATATTTTTCTAGAAATATATCAATTTGGAGCCACTTTAACCTAAAAATTAATTTATATTAATTTAATACTTTAAGTAATTCCAAGGGTTCCCCTCCCATCACTTAAAAAAGGACACCCATTCTCTATTTTCTTTACACAACTTTAAGCCATATAGATTTACCAAAAACTACGAAAATATCTTATAAACTTCTATATACATGAATTAAAAAAAAATTATTCTAAAAATACCATTCAAAGGGTCCTTAATAGGGATATAAAGGAGTTCTGCCAAAGAATAGGTAATCATCTTACCCAGCCTATTTCAATTTATTACTTATTATACCTCCTATAAATATATGTTATTTATAATAAAACAATAAATTAAGTATCAAAAATTTACTGAAATTTTATTATGATTTTTGAACCTTCATTATTCACCCTCTTTTCCATAAAATTGAAGGTGAAATTATCGCTCGTGCGTATGTATAGACTACTGGCTCTACGCAGTGATACAATTCATTTTCCATAACCATATTTCATGAATGGAAATTATGATGGGTTTAATTTTTATATATTATATTTATGAAATAATTATTATTCTATAATTATAATGTCATATCTACCAACTTTTCTTCCCATCTTTTGGAAAATGATAACGTCGCTCATGCATACATGTGGATTATCACATCTTTGAAGGGATGTGATTCATTTTTCATTTCCAATTTACATGGGTGGATAAGGATGTATTTAATGAATATATATGATATATATGATATAATAATGATTCTATAAAGGTGAATTATTAATTACATTTCTCTCATTCCATCCCTCAAAAAGTGAAAATAGTGTTCATGCATACATACGTCACACTGTCTCCATAAACAATGTAATTCATTTTTTCATATCTACCTTCTATAGATGTCTCTAAATATATATATATAATGAATATACATGATATTTATACCATTATTAACATTATAAAGATTATGTAACCATGATCAAAGTACAAGACCAGAACTATTGAACCGTATTTCTCATGAAAAATGAAATAGTTAATACCAAAAAATGATGATTTTAATAAGAAATTATTAATAAATGGGTGATTAAAATGTTATAAGTAGATAATTTATGTTATTATAATTATGTAAATGAATCTGGTATAGAGTTATAATAAATATAAATTTATTATACTAGATGTTCAAATCACTTATGAAGCAAGTCAAACTTGAGGTAAGGGATTCCTTTGACAGTCTCAATTTATTTCAGGATTGTTTATATTTGAATTTTCATTGAGGAAAATTATATGATAATTATATAATAAAACCATTTCATTTTCTTCTCATCTATTTATTCATTTAATTTTAAATTAAAATTAACATTCCCTCTCTAGGGTACTTAAAATGATTGAGAATTTTTTTTTAAAAAAAACTTTATTTCCTCTTTAATCAGGAATATTTTTATTCCATGTTCATGTTTTATAAAAATGTTTCAATTAATGTTTTTAGTGCTACCCTATGATTTTTTAAAGTCATTTTTACCAATGATTTAATTTTTACAAATTTTTTTGAAATGAATGTTCTTGTCTTTTTCAGAATGAGGTTATTTTGACATTATACCAAAAATGAAAAATAAATCTTTGTTTTAACATCCATAACATGAATGGAACTCCCCACTATCATTATTTCTCAATTATTTCAATCTTCCATTAAAATTTTCCAAATTTATTTTAAAATAAAAATTTTTCTTTAAGATTTGTTGAATTTTTATATTTTTATATGTGATTTCAAAGTGAAAATAGTATTTTCCTCAAGATATTTTCCAGTGACCATTTAGATGTATTTTCAACTATGAAAACACCCATTGGTGTTATTGGGGATATGATCCATTGATACCATATTAATTATATCTCTGGATGGTTTATGATGATGAAGTATTGATGTTTTTTATTCTAGATCCAATCACTACTATAATTCTAAGTATTTACGACACATTATTTGCGACGAGATTCCGTCGCAAATAATCTTTAGCGACGGGGTCCTGCCATAAATAGATCATCGCAGAAAACGGCGTTGCAAAAACTATTATTTGCGATGGGCCCGTCGTAAATAATACTTTTTTTGACGGGCAGCTTCATTGTCGTAAATAAGTCTCCAATTATATACTTTATATATATAAACTTTTTTGCGACGGGCCTCGAATACCGTCGCAAATAATTTTTTGAAAGTATTTATTTAGGCTATCTGCAATGGGTTTGTCGCAAATACTTTTTGCGATGGGGCCCCTAATCCCGTCGCAAAAACTTTTTAAAAAAAAATTCTTTGGGCTATTTGCGATGGGATCACGTCGCAACAGATCCCGTCGCAAATAATAAATAAATTTTAAAAAATAAATTTAATAAAATTTTGATTATTGAAAAATTATTTTTAATATTATTAAAATAATAAAATAGTAAAAAATATTAAAATTCTCAATATTCACAAAAAAAATATAAAAAAATCATTAAATATTATTATTATTAGTAAAATAAAAAATATTAAAAAATATAATACTGAAAAAATATATTTAATAAAATTATGATTAATGAAACAATAATATTAATATTATTAAAATAATAAAAAAATAAAAAATATTAAAATTATCAATATTCACAAATATAAAAAAATCATTAAATATTATTATTATTATTATTATAATTATTATTAAAATAAACAAACATTAAAAAATATAATACTGAAAAAATATATTTAATAAAATTATGATTAATGAAACAATAATATTAATATTATTAGAATAATAAAAAATTAAAAATTATTAAAATTCTCAATTTTCACAAAAAAAATCATAAAATATTAAAAATTAAATTATGTAATATTCGCACTGATATAAAAGACAGAAAATGTAAATAGTTCATATTACAAAAAATGTTAAATTCAAATGTTTTTAACAAAAGAAATCACTAGGGGGTCGTCTTCTAGAGGAGGTGGGGGAGCTGAAGGAGATGGTGGAGGAAAGTCCATCCCTAAAGTACAAGTCAAACGGCGCATGTACTCCATCTGCTTGTGATGTTGCTGCTGCCATCAACATATCTCCTCCTCGTGCTACTGCTGCTGACGCATCTCTTCTTGTTGCTTCTGCAAACTCTCTATATGGTCATTCTGAGCTCGGAACTACTCCTGATATTGTGAGGTAGAAGTTGATGCCTCTCCACGAGCTCCTCTCGAGCTGGACGCTGACACCGCAGTAGTACCATAATAAGTACCAAGAGTCATATGAGAGTCGATACCAACTACTCGGCCCTTCTCAAAGCCATACTGAGTCGCCTGAATCCATGTCGCCTCGTCGAAATGGTGGGCACTGGTCTGATCAGTCTCCTCATCCTGACCCTCCTGTGTCTGAGAGGTAACAGCCTCATATAACTCCTTCAATTCCAATTTGAAATTAAAATTTTGAAAATATTATATGCAGTTAATTGTCAAACTGAAAAAAAAAATAAGACTAACCACAATCTGACACTGGCGATCACCTCTAATCTCTCTGGTGGCTGGATCATTGTACATCCTCTGATAAACATCGAACTCTGTAATATCGGGATGCTCGACTGCCTATATGAATATAAAATAAACTGTTTATATTTGAAGTTATATAAAATATTTAAAAAAAATACTTACCAGATGCTCTCTATGCGTACTGAATGTACGGTGTACACATAATCCATCCCAAACCTGAGATGAAATGTACTCTGGTCGGTGGGTTCTACATGACTCATCAAATACTGTCACTTCTACTTTCTTAATGGTCATCTTTCTCAAATTGTGCAAAAAATGACGCAAACGCTCACACATATCCACCTCCCATACTGCATAGATATCGTCACGCATGATATCATCGATGGGATACCATAAACCCTATAAATAATTTATAATATCAAGTTATTAATAAAATAATTTTCAAAATAATTTTCAAAATAAATATTATTTATTTACGTTCCAGCTAATGATTGTACATGTTGAGCCACACATCAACGGGAATCTGTTCTCATGTGATCCATGGCTGAGAAAAATAATTGTGAAAGATAGTGCTCCCCTTTCCAATAGCTACATGCACAAAACTGTGAAAAAAGAATAAATAATCAAACAATTGGTATATATATAAATAAATTAATTAAAGCTAACTAAAATATATAGGTTACCATACCTTTGTGTGCGTGTATCGAAGCCAAGACTTTGACGTCACTTGGAGATAGGATCAGGAATCATCAGTCACGCAAGACCGTTCCCCCTCCACGTACCTCCTGAACCACCAGTAGGCTGAGGGTCAGATGATACCACATCCCCCTCATCCAAAGGTAGCTCAGCCTCCTCTAGGTCACGTAATAAATCAGAGTCCATCTGAAACACAAAATGATTGTTGTTAGCAGATAGTTGAAAATAACTATTATATATAGATATATATTAGTTATAATCATAACCAGCATTTAACTATGTCAATGTTCACCTTCATCGTCATCTTCATATCTAACAATGTTAATGTCTTCATATTCCTCCTCGGTATCATCAATATCCATATGAGTTTCACTTTCACCATCTCTTGTAATTTCAAATTCATTTGTAACATCATTAAAATCTTTGTCACCATCAACCCTTAAATGTGGGGTTTCATCATCGATATTCATGTTTCTTTGTGAAAAAGATGGATTTTGAGTAGTCTCTTGAAAAATTTCAATTCCTTCCACTTCAACAGAACCACATGCAGTTTGAGTAAATTGATTTTCCTGAGATTTCATTTTTATTATGCTCCACCAATCAATCAGGTCTCTTGAAGTAGCACAATACTTTGCATGATAAATTTGATGTGCCTGTTGGGCTAGTAAAAATGGTTCATTTACTTCAAGAATACTTTTATATTTAATATCGACGATTCCATGAGTTGGATGAACATGCAAGCCTCTCTCAGTATCCAACCACCAACATTTAAACATCGCTATGTAATTTTTTCCAAGATAACATAGCTCAATAATTTCATCCAGAATGCCGTAAAAGTTAACTTCAGTTTCTATATGATGCGATCCTCTCAAAAAAACTCCATTGTTCATTGTTTTTTTTTTGATTCCCCATATGCACGTGTATGAAATCGAAAATCATTCACCACATATGCATTATAAGATTTAACCATTTTGGATGGTGGGTTACTCAATATACACAGTCGCTTATCAATTTTATCAGTATGTTGAGACACCTAAAAATTTGTAAAACAATTATCAATATAATAAATAGTAAACTGAATTGATATTAAACCATCAATAATTTATGTTACCAGTTTTTGAAACCATTGAGAAAAAAAAATTCTGCGTTCTTCAAGAGCAGCTGCTGTAATTTGTGAAATTTGTTTCTTGATATGATTATCATATAACCTACAAATAAAATAAGTTTACGTACTATAACAGAAATTATAGAATAAGTGATAGAATCACTCACAGTACAAATGCTGTCATTTCTTCACAGTTGAGAAGAACATATGTATGAGCTCTGTGATGTTCATCGTCTGAAAGCCATCATTCTTGAACTCCCCTAAAGCCAATATTTGGATGATTAAAAACTGATAATTGATTGTACATTTCATCATTAACATTTCCCTCGTTCGATCTCATGCGGCTTTGTTTTGAGGGATATTCATATTCAAAATAACAAGAGAAGAAAAATGCAATTCCCTCTTGAAAATAAGCTTCAGCAATTGAGCCTTCAACTGATGCTTTGTTATGTACTTTTTTCTTCAATTTATGCATGCATCTCTCGAATGGATACATCCATAGAAACTATATTAGACCTCCACATTTAGCTTCATGTGGAAAATGTAATATCAGATGTTCCATTGAGTCATAGAAATCAGGTGGAAAGATTTTTTCTAATTTACATATAATTACAACAATATCTTCTTCTAGTTTTCTTAGCGCATCGTAGTCTGTTGTCGTTGCACAAATGTCTTGAAAAATATATGATATTTCTATTATTGAATCCCAAATCATAGAATTCAACAAACCTCTGAATCAAATTGGCATAAGTCTTTCCATTATAACATGAAAATCATGACTTTTTAATCCAGTAATATGACCATTCTTAACATATCTTCCCAAATTGGAAGCATATCCATCTGGAAATCTCAAATCTACAATCCACTGACAAAATAATAAGCGAATCTCTTTGGACAGTGTATAAGCTGCTTTTGGCTTCATTAACTTCTGTGATCTGACATTTTCAAATAGTTCAAGTTCTGGTCGCCTACAAATTTAAGCAAGATCTAATCGTGATTTTACAATATCTTTGGTCTTACCTAGTGTATCCAAAATTGTATGAAATAAATTATAAAAATAGTTCTTCTCAATATTCATGATAATCAACATGTGTCGGACCAACAAATCAGACCAATATAGGAGATCCAAAAAAATTCTTCGTTTTATCCAATTATGTTCTTTCCCAAAGCCATGAATTTTCTGTTGGATTAATGTTGACCCAAATGTGATGGAAGGTAATGAAAATACAATTGGTTTTAAATCTGTACCTGAGATCATTTTTGGAGGTTCATCCCTTTCAATTGTGCCTTTTCTGAAATGAGATTTGTTCCTTCGAAAAGGATGATCGGTTGGAAGAAATATGCGATGACAGTCAAAATAGCATGGTTTTTTTCCATTGACAAGCATAAAATCTTTGTTGTCTTTCATATAGTAAGGACATGATTTTGAACCATGTGTACTCCATCCAGATAACAAGACATATGTTGGAAAGTCACTAATCGTCCACATCAATGCAGCTTTTAATGTGAAATTTTGTTTTGTAGCAACATCATATATACTAACACCATTACTCCACAATGCATTTAACTCATTAATCAATGGTTTCAAATAAACATCAATATTCTTTTTCGGATTTCCTGGGATTAATAAGGTTAGAAAGATATAGGGATCTTTCATCAACATCCATAGAGGTAGATTATATAGAGTTATAAAGACAGACCAACATGAATACTAACTACCATAAGAACCAAACAGATAGAAACCGTCAGTAGAAAGACCCAATCGCACGTTTCGAGCTTCTAAAGAAAAAGACAGATACAGACGATCAAAATGTTTCCATGAATCACCATCAGATGGATGATTCAAGCTTTTACCAATTGAAATATTGGTTTTGTGCCATGACATCATTGATTCTGTGTTATGAGACATAAATAAACGTTGTAGCCTAGGTGTAAGGGGGAAATATCTCAAATTTTTTACAGGAATCGATCCAGACTTCCCTGGTTGAGCTTCTTTATACCTCTATTGTCCACATGTGAGACAACTATCCAATGACTCATTTTTACCAGAATATAAGATGCAATCATTTTCACATGCATGAATCTTCCGATAACTAAGGCCTAGATTACGAACCAACCTCTTGCTCTCAGAATAATTTACAGGCAACACATTTCCTTTAGGTAACAGTGTTTTAACCAAATAAAATATCTGATCAAAACAGTTGTTTGACATTGAATTATCGGATTTAATAGCCATAAATTTTGCAACCTCGTCTAATTTTCTTATCTTGTAACCAGGATATAATGCATCCTCAGCATACCTCAACAACTCATAAAATTCGGATAGTGCCAACTCAGGAGTTGAATCAATATCATCGTGAGTTTCATTTTGTTGAACAGATGGACCTGCAACATCATGTACTAAATTTTAGAACTGTGATGGATCCGGAATCAAGTTATTAGTATCTTATCTAGAACTGTGTTCACCGTGTTGATACCAAAAAACATAAAAGTATAGGATATGAAAGTGATGGGTGGGGCCTAGTTATAGATAGTCCCTCGATGCATCGACATTTATGATGAGAAAAAATAGTTGTAATACCATATTATAGGGGTATTTTATTTACAATTACCCATTTATTAAGAATGGTGTCTTGGTTGAGAGGCCATGATGGTAAGATTCATGATATCTTGGTTGAGGGACCATGATCATGAATGTACAAAATTATATATTTCCTTTATTAAGAATTTATTTTTATTAATCCATGTGTTTTATATGTTGATATTTTATATGTATACCCATTGAACTTAAGTGTTGATTGGATGACATGCTTTTTTATTATGCACTTTTCCATGTTATTTATGCCTTATTTACTCATCATAACTCCCATTACAAGTAACACTTACTTAGAATCTTAGCTCACCATTTATTTTTTTCCCTTTCCCTAGGATTTGAATAAGGATATTATGAATGATATAAAGGATTCAATAATGTTTCTTATTCTATTTTTGTATATTTCTAATATAGTATGGGAATCATGTATGTATCTAGTTTTCTAAGACTACTAAACTAATCAATCCTATGTGGCGAGATTCCATGTATCTTATACCAATATAATAAAGTAAACATCGGCTATGGGTTATTGGATTTGGATTTTCTATAGGAAGTTATCCATATTAATGTCTTTATAAGTTTTTCATATGTTCATATTGATGCCAAGGATCGAGATAATCTTGAGGAAAATCCAAAGTTTGTTTTATCATTGGGTATGGAGAAGAGAACTTTTGACACCAGCTATGGGACGTTAACAGACGATGATTCATCAAGATTATATATTTTCTCTTCAATGATAAGGTTATGCGAAAGGATCAAAACTTGGTAAAGAAGGAATTTGAGGGAAACAAATCAACTATCAATATCTAGGTTGGTATGGGTAAGAATATTAGAATATTGAAACTTCTTAAGAAATTAGATAAAAATTTTGATAGCACCAAAATCCCAGGAGTAAGTCCATTAGACAAGTTGCTATAAATTTCAATAACTACTGAGTCTTGAGTGGAATCACTAGAATTTAGGGATTCGGGAGATAGATAAGAACCAATAAGTATAGGGAAACCAATTCATTTGTGGAGATCAACTGAAATTGAGATATTAGTTCATAAATTTGGAGATGAAGAAATGAAACTTAGTGGATTAAAAAATGGTAGTCATAAGTGGATGAAGATATGTATATATTAAATTCCAATAGAACATGGGAGTTATTGATGTAAGGATTTGACCTTAAACATTACATAATATTTAGTTTTTAAGTCAAGAATTATTTATCTTACATTTTAGTAACTTTTATGGTTTATAGTTTTAGAGATTTAGGTCATAACTCATATATAATAAGACCATAAAATTCAAAGAAGACACTTTTGATCAGTATCCATTTTTTCCACCATATAAAACTTTTAAAAAAATAAAACATGATTTATTTTCATGACGAATCTTCATGAATTTTAACTTGACCTCTTCTTTTCCCCTTACCCATCCTTAAACCTCATAAAAACATTTTAAAACATGGGATGAGTAAAAAAATCTTAGTAAGGTACATAAAAATAAAAAATTGTTCGTCTATATAAAAATATATGAAAAATCTTGAAAAAAAATTCTTAAAAACATACCCTTTTACCCAAAAATAGCATCATCATTATTTTAAAAAGTTAATTATCTTACCTTTTAAATAAAACAATTTACATAAAAACTAATTATAAATCATTGAAAAGTCATTTAGTTGAATTCAAGTATCATTACCATGCCACTCTTACAATCACTCTTACAAATGGAATAATCATACGATCTACTTCCACCTTTAGAGAACTCAATGCATTGGAGCGCTATCTGGGTGCATCCATCGAATAATCTATAATGGGATCACCTGTGAAATGTAATGGGGATAAACCCTTCAAAAAAAATTCAAGGAAAAAATTATAAATAAAACCATTAAAAATATCTTTTAACCCCATGTGAAAAACACTTTTAAATATCAAAATAACCCTTTTCTTTTAAAAATTACTATTTAAAATCTAAAAAATGCACACATACTAAAGAATCCATTTTCCTTGAAAAAAACTAAAAATTTAAAAAGGAAACTTCAAATATTTGATGCATCATGATGGTGGTAAATTAAATTCATTTTTTACATGTTAAAAACATACATTTTAAATTTGTTAAAAAGAGTTTAAAGTGGAAAATTAAGAGGATTTAAAAGAAATTCCCTTACCTAGGGTCGAACTCGTTATATATGTTATTTATCTTCCTGAATAATAAACTTAGGTTAATTATTTAATTTCTTAAAAACATTTTCCAATTTTATTATTAATTTTATATCACCTTTTACCATGTTATATACAATTACTTAATCATTTAAGTTCATATCAGATGTTTTGACAATATTCTATCTATAAGACCAAAATGACTTTGATATGTTGACTATGGTCAAAGAGTTAATAATTTTATCATATCTAGAATAATATTGATGAAATAATTATCACTTATATATATAAATTATACTTTTTAAAACCAACCATTAAATATGGTTATGAAAAATGAACTATGTTATAATTAGGGAGATAGTAGGTCATGCGTAAGCATGATTAGCGTTTCTATTTTTCAACGGTCATTATGAAAAGAAGGTAAGTATTATTTTATCTTAAAATAATTATAATAATATAAAAAATGTCAAATTAATTCTTTAAATATTTTTATATATATCATGTATGTGATGTGGCGACGAAAAATGAATCACATCGCTTTATGGAGGTGGTAGTCTACACGTACGCACAAACGACATTATCATTTTTCAGTGTACGGAAAAGTAAGAAAATATGAGTTATATTATCTTTATATAGTGATAAATATGTAATTAATATCATATATATAATATAAATCCATCATTATAACCAGTCTTGAGAGATGGTGATGGAAAATGAATTACATTGGTTTGCGAGGCAGTAGTCTTTCATACACACGAATAGTAGTTTCATTTCCCATTTGATGGAAGATGGTATGGATATAGGTTTTACCATTAACATAACAGAAACTTAGTATATATAATATAATGGTGTTATTATATAATCATGTTTCGAGAATATTTTAAGGAGGTGGAAGTGGAAATAAAACTAAAACATGCAGATAAAAACTATACCTCTTCTTTGGAAAGTCTCCTTTGATTAACACCTTAAGCCCTATAAGGTTAGTGTTATGAATAAAAAAGACCTATAGAATGATGGTAGGTATTCTAGGAATTTATTTTGGTAGTTATTGGTTAAAATAAATGGGTTTTTAAGTTTTAAGGAATGATAAGAAGATGTTCCCTTTTATAAGAGAGGGGAGGGGCACTCTTGGAATTTCACAAAATATTAAATTAAGATAAATTAATTTTTAATCTCAAATGGATCCAAAATAATTTACATATAATATAGGACGATTATGGGTTTAAAAACTCTCATAAAATATTTTTTGGACAAGTTAATCTCACATTGTTACCCTTATTATTTGACTATAACCCCTCATTACTACTTTTTAAACTTACAGTGACAACAAGGATTTTTAATCTTTGAGGGTCAATATAGTTATTATAAATGAAAAAAGGACCTATAAATAGATCATGGTTGATATTATTAACCATTTCATAATAAATTGGATGAATCTAATGTTTTTATGAATTTTAAATTATTTAATAAAATATTATTTATTATAATATTCAATAATGTCAATTTTTAAAACTATTCACTACTTTGATTTTAATAAGATCAAAAAAAGAAGTAAAATTAGAAGAAGAAAATATTTTAATAAAACCATAAAATTTCATTTTAATCTATAAAATTCACATATTACATTAATTATTTCAAATTATATTACTTTTAATATTTTTAATATCATTTATTTGATTTTTATATTAATTGAATAATTACTACATCAGCATTGTGTAAATTTTTAAAGTAATTATTTATTCACAAAAAATAAAAAATAAATTTTCATGATGATGATAAATCATATATATTTCAAAATAAAATTTATAACCAAACATATCCTCATGTTAACCTTATGTTAAAAATATTATGGTTAATAAAAAACAAGAGTGTGTCATTTTTTACTTTTCCTTAAATAAAATATTATAAAAGTCATAATCTCATAAAAATGGAAAAAAATACATATAACCAAATATTGGATGAGTTTATATGAAATATAATCATCCAATAAAATTTAATAAAGTGTTAGGTCCATTTTATAGTCCTTGATATTTTATTTTTAACTTTAATTACCTTATTTACCCTTTACCGTGGTAACAAAAATTATTAAGGTTACTATTCATATAGATAAAAAATAAATGGGAAATATTTATCAAATTTTAACCCAATAATTAAAAATATAGAATACTCTTTTCAAAATTCAAAACAAAGAATTTTTAGAATTTAATTTTAAATTAAACCGGTAAAACACAACAAAAAACTCATAAAATCCCTTTTAAAATATAAAATGTTTTTATACTTCATTAAAGTATAAAATCTTTTAAAAAACATAATTGGATAATTTTAAATCAAAATTAAAAAATAAAATTTTAAAACTAATATAAAATAGAATTTTAATTTGCAAATAATTTAAAATAAAATATGTTTTTCAATAATAATCAATATTTTTCACTCTTCATTAAAAAATCAATATTTTCAGAAAATTCTCAAAAATTCATTCTAAGATAATTTTTAAAATCTAAATTCAAAAATTAAATTCTGAATTCAAAAATGAAATTCATTTTTTCAATTAATTTTTCTCTAATTTTCAAAAACAAATTATAATATTTAGTCCTAAAAAGCAAGAAAAATCATTTTATAAGAAAACATATTTTTAAAAAATAAAATGACTACTAAAAATTTAGAGCTTATTTACAAAGAATTAATTAATATATTATGTAATACCTCTTCACTAGTAGCCCAAAGTTGATGGTTACTTTATTACATTGGTACAATATACAAGGAATTTCATCCCGAAGGACCAAACAATTTAGTAGTTTTTGAAAATTAAATACATACTTTTACCTTAAATTATAATATAAAATATAAAATACAACATAGGGAATCCTTTTAGGACACCGGTATTCTTCTAGTTTATCCCTACATATCATTCATAATAAACTTCTTGGCATCCTAGAGAAAATGAAACATAATAAAGGGTTAATCTCAAATGATCAGTAAGGGTTAGGTATATAGTAGAAGCTATCATAAATAAGAAATAAAATATATAATAAGGTAAATAATGGAAGAAAATTCCATTAAATTAATAACTTGATAATAATATATATGGAATAAAAGATGATCAAATAATTCCATATAAATAATCACATGATCTAGAAAACTTAATCATGTATATCCTACTAATTTAATAATCACATGTAAATCAATAACTAATCTCATAATGAGGGAATGCATAATGTCGAAAATCTAAAAATCACCTTTAAGGCTTCATCTAAGACACCATACATAAACAGGTAAGATATAATACAATACCCAAACTAGTTTGTCTCATGAGACATATCAATGCATTGAGGGGCTATATTAGGCCTTACCCATTACTTACTTTGTCCAATACATTCCTCATATGAAGGTGGTGAAACATAATCAACATATGCATCTGTACTGAAACTATCATACAAAATTTAAATAACTTTTATTAAGTAGACATAATCACAAACCATCCAAAGTAATATGGTGAATGGTATCAAAATAATACATCCCTGGTAAAAATAATCAATAATAATTTAATAAAATATAGTAGATGGTATCATAAGATATCAACCTCGATAAAGAATAATACTCAACAAAGGATGTTGACATAGATGAAAATACATTAAATGATATCACTGAATAATTATTGATGAAAATTCCATTTTTCACTTTGAAAATCAATCATGTTTAAAACACCATAAAAAAAGAAAAAAATTATTTTAAGATGTCCATTAAAACTGTAAGAACTTGGATCTTCGTTTCAGGTATGCCTTTCCTTTTTCTGAATTTTTTGAGAAAAATAAAGTTTTTGGAAATTTTTGAAGTACACACCGTGTACTTTTTGAGTACATATCATGTACTCTCTTCCCGCTCGAAGTCGTGTGCTGGTCATGTCCGGGCCACACACACAGTGTGTAGGGGTGACGTGGAGGCCAATTTTGGCGGAGTACGGAAAAACCTAGTACACGCCATGTACTCTAAAATTACACACCGTGTACTTTTATTTTTTTCACTAAACGCATCGGGGTCTCACCTGACGGACAGAACTTGCTTCTTCTTCAGGATCTTCGTCCAAGAGTAACTCATACGGCTGAAAATCTTCCCCGAGCCCCCGTGCCTCTGTTCGATCTCCGTTCCAACCACCGTCGATTGTGTTGGGATCGCCTCGGTAAGCTCTCTCTTCTGCTTTAGCCTTGTTCCATGTTCCTCCTCATTTTCAAGTTATTGTGGGTTTAGCGTTTTGTGCATTTTCTTAGATCTATGTCGTCCTAAGTAGAATCAGGCATCGTGGTTCAAGTATATCAATCCCCTAGCATCAAGGTAGGTGGTTTGTGCCTTTCTGTAGAAATTCTTTGAATATTTTGTGCAATTTCACCAATTCCCTTGAACGAGAATTGTGCGTTTTCCTTTTTTTCCTTGATTGATTTCCTGCTTGCTTGATTGCTATAATAGAGGTTTACCTTTTTGATTTGAGTAGTTTTTGTTGTACTCTGGATGTTTGTCGTACTTTATTTTCCTGTTAGGCATTATACCAGTTTCCATGCCTAGTTGTAGGATAGTGGAACTATTGTGTTGTTTTACTGTTGAGCCTTATAATGATAGCCAAGTAGTTCTTGAGGTTTACTTGGGCGATACACGGGCACTGAGCATGTTAATTTAACATAGGACTGTGAGAACCTAGTGTAGTAGACCATAGGGATAATGGACATAAGGGCTTCTCCAGAGTGTCTTTTAATACGATGTGAGACCATAGGGGGAATTGATGATGAGTGCTTCCCCAGAGAGTCTATAGTTCCTTGGCGCAGGCCACAGGGGGAATGAGACGTTGAGTGCTTCCCTAGAGATCCTTTAGCACGATACGAGACTATAGGGGGAATTGACAGTGAGTGCTTCCTCAGAGAGTCTACTCTTAGCTGAACCAGAGGGGTGAGATTGTGTGTGCCTCCTAGAGGGTTGTTGTTACTTGTAGATTGAACCATAGGGGTTAGGATGTGAGAGCTACCCATAGGGTTACCTGTTTTCTTCTTATGGTTGGTTGTTTACTTATGTACATTATATGATAGAACTATGGATTTTAGTTGTTGTGTGCTTTTCTGTTTACTGCTTCCTGCACTCTTATTTTCCTTATATTCATTGACTGTTAGGCACAAATCTTTGGGTGATTGCCTACTAGTATTGTATCTCACACCCTGTTTGGGCCATGATTTTGGGCCCAAGCAGACTTTGTTGTTGCAGGTATAGATAAGGGCAAGCGCCCTTCTACTTCAGGTGTTTGACTTTCTGTGGATCTGGAGAGCATGGGACCGAGCTACGGCTTGTGATGCTATTGTAGTTCTTGTTGCTTTAGTACTTTGTGTTAAGTTGTATTTCAGCACGTTGGTGTGTTTGTTGTTTTCCTTAGATACTTGTACCTGCTGCATCATTACCATCATTGCTATATATTTATTCTTCCGTTGTTTGGTTACAATTATGTATATTGTTACTACTTCCGCTATTGACTGTTGTTTTCCTTACCTTGTATACCTTACCAAATGAGGGCATAGTTTCACCAATAACTTACCAAATACCTCGCTGCTAGTCAGAAACCTCTGGCGTTTGGGGAAATGCGCTTGAGGTCATGTGGCGAATCGGGTACGGGGCACCAGTGGAGGGGCTCCGGATTCGGGTCATTACAAAGTGGTATCAAAGGGTTTCTTTTCTCTTGAATTTCTATTTGGGGCCTTTATCCAGGGGTAGGATGGATTCGGTACTTGGTATTAAGCTGTTCTCGGGAGTAGCTAACCCGTGTACAGGGAAAATCCATACTACCTTGTTAATTGCAGTTTCTTGGTTTTGAGATTTTACAGTTGATATGATTTCACCTAGAGTGATTCACATGATTTGTGTTGTTATTGTCTTGACTATTGCGGTTCTATTTCTGTCGCAACCCAATGAGATGAGGGTATGCCATCTCATGAATCATATAGGCACTTGTAGAAATCACATTCCATGCACTCTTGCCATGGTATCTAGGGTGCATTAGCGATTGCATGATGTTGTGATAGACTTTGTGTAGATTATGCATGCTGTTGTGATAGATGCTTAATAGAATCTCTGCTACCTTGTTATAGGATTGTTTGTATTATACCTTGCTTAAATGAATGCCAAGTTTTTATTCACGGGGAGTATGGGCCCTCACGAATCGGAATTTGGCACTTCTTTGACTTGTTTTCTGTGTTTTCTGGGCTTCTGTGTAGTTTCTGAGCTACTGCCCAGAAAAAACCCAGAATACACGGCGTGTACTTTTGAATACATGCCGTGTAGTTTTTAGAGCGTGTCACTGACCGTGTGATTAAGAACATGTTGTTGTGGAAGTAACTTCAGGAATATGCCGTGTACGATTGGTACACGCCGTGTAGTTCGGATCTGTGTACCCAGCCGTGTCATGAACAACATGGGTCAGGGAAGCTCAGGTAGAACACGCCGTGTTGCAAAAGAACATGTCGTGTAGTCCTGTCCAGGTACCCGGCCGTATCACCAACAACACGGGTCGGTGTCACCTTCTCTTAGACACACCGTGTTGTTTTCGGAACACGCCGTGTAGTCTTGTTCAGGTACCTGGCCATGTCACGAACAACACGGGATGGTGTCACCTACACCTATACACGTCGTGTTTGTTCGGAACACGCCGTGTAGGGTTCATCCATGTAGACGGCCTTGTATTTAACAACACGGGCCGTCGAAGCCCTGTCGAGTACATGCCGTGTGTGTTCAGAACACGCCGTGTAGTCTTGGGTTAAGTCGGACCGTATGGGTTAGCCGTGTAAAGAGACTCGGGCAGGGGAATAGCTTTCAAGTACATGCTGTGTGTGGGTTCAACACGCCGTGTAGTTTGAGGTGTTACACGACCTTTAGGGCAGGGGTACACGCCCATGTTAGTGGATTAAGAAGACACGCCGTGTAGTTTTTATACACGCTGTATAGTCGTGTTTTGTAAACTTGTGTGTTTTCTTTCCCCTATTCCCATTGTGTACTCTTGTGTTCTCTGTCTTTGTTAATTATGATCTAAGGTGTGCTTTTGATCTTTCAGAGTTATGCCTCTGAGATGTCCTCCGGTTGTACGTCTGTCATCAGGCAGTGATCAGACGCCAGATATGGCTGATCAGGGACTTCCTGCCAATCCTCCAGTCGGTCCAGCCTTGGCACCGGCTGTCATACCAGTTGCAGGCACTGATACACAGTTCAGGGAAGGTTTTATGAGGATGATTCAGACCTTTTAGGGACCACCGCCTCCTTCCTCGACTATGGCAGACTTGACGCGGGTTTTTTAGCAGCATCATCCTCCCACATTCTCGGGGGAAGGAGGACCTCAGGCTGCAGAGTCATGGCTGGAAGCCATGTTGGCCATCTTTGAGCATCTGGAGACGCCTCCAGAGAGGCGGGTCAACCTCACTACCTATATGCTGTAAGACTCCACCAAGAGGTGGTGGGACGTGATCTCACATGCGGGCCATCAGTAGGTTATGCCTTGGGAGGAGTTCCAACGTGTGTTCTACGACTACTTCTACCCGGAGACCCTGAGGTCCGATCGAGCCCGGGAGTTCATGAGCTTAGAGAAGGGTACTCTTTCTATCAAGGAGTATTCCTCTCATTTCACCGAGCTGCAGAATTTCACACCCCTCCGAGATAGGAGTGGGGTGTTCTTAGCAAGGAATTTTTAGGATGGTCTTAGGCGGGAGATCCGCTTGCAGGTGAATCTCTTTCAGTTGAATTCCATCACTTCCATCGTCAACCAGGTGTTGATTGCGGAGCGCAATTTGAGAGACTCTGGAGCTACGAGCCAGGGCAGTTCTGCTTCCAGAGCTAGTTTTCCTCCATATTACAGTAATAAGCGTCGTAGGGAGTCTACGTGCGGTGATCCGAGGAAGCGAGATGCATCATCAGGCATCCAGGTGATATGCTACTAGTGTGGCCGTTTAGGGCACACGAGGCCGCAGTGCCAGAGAGACCCCATGGAGTGCCGATCTTGTGGTAAGATGGGTCACCTTTAGTGTTTCTTCCAGGTTTTCTCACCTGCAGCTAGTGATCGGGGTTCTTCCATGACTCCTCGTTCAGGAGCAGCACCACCAGTTTCCCACCAGTCAGGGAACTGGAGTTCTTCTGGTCGTTTGGGCTGAGGTGGAGGTCAAGGCTATGGCGGTCAACCACCATTCCCTCAGCACCAGCAAGGTGGATCATCTCAGAGTGGCCAGCCAGGGGCGTAGGGCCGCGATGCAGGCCAGTCTTTCACCGTGGAGCAGGTCTATCAGGAGCAGGATCCCAGCCCTTCTACAGTTTGAGGTACGATTTTAGTAGCCTTAGTTTTATCTTCATATCTTTTTGATACTGGTGCTACACATAGATTTATCTATGTTGATGTCGTGGAGAGCCTTGGGCTCTGCATCTTTTCTTTTTACGACTCGTTGACACTAGACACACCTCTGGGGACAAGGACATCTAGTGTACATCAGTGTAGAGAGTTCCCTCTCGAGGTTGCAGGGTATCGTTTCTTTTGGTATCTCTACGTCCTAGAGATGACAGGCTATGGTTTAATTCTCGGGAGGGACTGGTTGGTTCCCTTCCAGGTAGTCCTCGACTGTTATCGCCGCAGAGTGAGTTTCGTTTCACCAGAGGGTGAATCTTTTCTTCATAGAGGCGAATGGGATGTTCAGGCGAGTCGAGCAGGACTCGAGCATCATGGGATAGGAAGGGTGATGGCCCAGATTTCTAGTCTTTATTTGAATGACCAGATGACTTCACAGTTGGACTTTCCTCTAGTGGTAGATTTTTTTCGGGATGTCTTTCTAGAGGACTTTTCAGGTTTTCCTCTGAAGCGTGAGGTAGACTTCTCGATTGAGCTCATGCCAGGAGTGGAATCGGTGTCCATTCCTCCTTATAGTATGGCTACACCTGAGTTTCATGAGCTCAAGAAGTAGTTGGAGGATTTATAGGAAAAGGGTTTCATCTGACCCAGTACTTCTCCTTGGGGTTCGCCTGTCCTATTTTGGGAAGAAGGCAGACGGTACCCTTCGGCTTTGTGTGGATTATCGGAAGCTGAACTAGTTGACGGTCAAGAACCGATATCCCTTTCTAAGGATCTATGACCTCTTTGATCAGCTTCGAGGAGCCTGGGTGTTCTCAAAGATCGAATTGAGGTCTGGTTATCATCAGTTGTGCATTAGACCATTAGATACACCTCTGACAACCTTCAGAAGCAGGTATGGTCTATACGAGTATACAGTCATGTTGTTCGGTCTCACAAACGTGCCTGCAGTCTTCATGGAAATGATGAACCAGGTGTTCCATCCTTACTTGGACTCCTTTGTTGTGGTCTTCATGTACGATATCTTGGTGTACTCTCACACTCGACACGACCATGCCACACATCTTGAGATCATTCTGAGTACACTGAGAGAGCATCGAATTTATGCTAAACTCTCGAAGTACCACTTTTGGATGGATTAGATTAACTTATTGGGTCATGTCATCTCAGAGGTAGGAGTATCCGTGGACCTAGAGAAGGTGAGAGCAGTAGTTTTCTGGGAGTAGCCGAAGAACTTTTTTGAGGTGCGGAGTTTCCTAGGGTTGGATGGATACTACAGATGCTTAATTCAGGACTTTTCATGCCTAGCAGCACCTTTGACAAGTCTGACCAAGAAGTGGGAGAAGTTCTTATGTTTAGATTCTTGCGAGTCATCCTTTTAGGAGCTAAAGGGAAGGCTGGCATCAGCACCGATACTAGTCTTGCCAGAGTCAGGAAAGAGCTACACTATTTATTGTGATGCTTCAGGTATCAGGCTGGGTGTTGTGGTTATGTAGGGAGATGGAGTCATTGCGTACGGGTCTCGGTAGTTGAGGCCACATGAGAGGAACTACCCTACGCACGATCTGGAGTTGGCAACTATTGTTCATGCCTTACGCTGTTGGAGACATTATCTTCTGGGAGAGCACTTTGTGTTCTTCACCGACCACAAGAGTCTCAAGTATATCTTCACTCAGTGTGATCTGAATCTGAGGCAGCGCAGGTGGGTCGAGTATCTTCAGTCTTTTGATTTCAATCTTGCCTATACGCCGGGAAAGGGCAACGCAGTGGCAGATGCATTGAGCAGGAGAACTCAGATTCAGGTAGTTCAGGAGGCCAGCAGTGAGTGGAAGTTGATGGCTCTGTTCTCTGTGATGCATTTGGAGGTGCACGATAGACAGGGACAGACTTACCTATCTTTTGTAGTTGTTACCTATACACTCCTTGATCGGGTACAGATGAGGCAGCTATCAGACTCAGAAGGCTTAGTCCTATGGGAGAGCGTGTCCGGATAGGACCCTCTTCCTAGATAGACAGTGGGAAAGGATGAGATCTTGTGTTTCCAAGGACGCGTATGGGTGCCAGTAGACATACGCGGGGAGATGATACGGGATTTTCATTCCTCAATTTGGGCAGTTCATCCTGGCGTCACCAAGATGTATCAGGATCTTTATCGCCAGTATTGGTGGCCAGGTATGAAGAAAGATGTTGTTAGTTGCGTCATGAGATGTTCTACTTTTCAGTAGGTGAATGCGGAGCATCAACGACCAGTAGGCCTTTTACAGCAGTTACCCATTCTGGAGTGGAAGTGGAATGATGTCGCAATGGACTTCGTGACAGGGTTGCCAAGGTCGCCCCTAGGTAATGATGCTTTTTAGGTTGTCGTCGACAGGCTTACTAAGGTTTCTCACTTCTTGTCAATCAAGGATACCTTCAGTGTCAATGATCTAGGACGAATTTACATTTGGGAGATTGTACGTCTTCATGGAGTTCCACACTCTATTTTTTCAGACAGGGATGCGCGCTTTACCTCTCGGTTCTGGCAGAGACTTCAGAAGGCCTTGGGTACACAGGTACTTTTGAGTACAGCATACCATCCCCAGAAAGATGGCCAGTCCGAGCGTACGATCCAGGTGCTAGAGGATATGCACAGATCTTGCATTCTAGACTTCGGCAGTTCTTGGGAGAAGGATATACCTTTTGTGGAGTTCGCCTACAACAACAGCTTTCAGGCGACCATTCAGATGGCACCATACGAGGCTCTATATGGTAGGCCTTGCTGATCACCCTTATGTTGGCTGGAGGTAGGAGAGGCAGTTTTGCTGGGACCTCGTCTTGTTCAGGAGACTTCAAATCAGATAGAGATGATTCGGAAGAGGATGGCTATAGCACAGTCTCAGCAGAAGTCTTATGCTGATCAGCGGAGACGACCTCTGGAGTTCGAGGTTGGGGACTAGGTTTTCCTGCGTGTCACACTGAGGTTGGGACACAAGAGGATTCGGAGTCAGGGAAAGCTTTCACCGCGGTATGTCGAGCCGTTTGAGGTTTTGGAGAGAGTTGGACTGGTCCCCTATCAGTTGCAGCTACCCCAGAGGTACCGGGCCATGCACGACATCTTCCACGTCTCTCAACTCTGATGTTACTTTTCAGACCCATCTCATGTCTTTCAACCCGAGGAGGTTGAGCTCGAAGCAGATGCATCGTTTGAGGAGCATCCCATCCGGATTGTCGATCGCAGTACGAAGGTTCTTCATGGGTGGTCTTCCCCTCTTGTACGGGTGCTATGGCAGCATGGGTGAGTACAGGACGAGACTTGGGAGAGGGAGGCCGATATACAATCGCAGTGGCCGGAGCTGTTCAGGGTTTCTTCTTCTACGCCTCGCTAGGGAAATTTGGGGATGAGTTTGTTTAAGGGGGGAAGTTTGTAAGAACCCGGATCTTCGTTTCAGGTACGCCTTTCCTTTTTCTGGAGTTTTTGAGAAAAATAAAGTTTCTGAAAAAATTTGAAGTACACGCCATGTACTTTCGGAGTACACGCCGTGTACTCTCTTCCCGCTCGAAGCCGTGTGCTGGCCATGTCTGGGCCACACACACACGGTGTGTAGGGGTGATGTGGAGGCTGATTTTGGCGGAGTATGGAAAAACCTATTACACGCAATGTACTCTAAAATTACACCCCGTGTAATTATATTTTTTTCACTAAACGCACTAGGTTCGCGCCTGACGGATAGAACTTGCTTCTTCTTCAGGATCTTCGTCCGAGAGCGACCCGTACGGCCGAAAATCTTCCCTGAGCCCCCGTGCCTCCGTCCGATCTCCATTCCAACCGTCGTCGATTGCGTTGGGATCACCTCAGTAAGCTCTCTCTTCTACTTTAGCCTTGTTCCATGGTTCCTCCTCATTTTCAAGTTATCATGGGTTGATCGTTTTGTGTATTTTCTTAGATCTACATCATCCTGAGGAGAATCAGGCATCGTGGTTCAAGTATATCGATCCCCTAGCATCAAGGTAGGTGGTTTGTGCCTTTATGTTGAAATTATTTGAATATTTTGTGCAATTTAGCCAATTACCTTGAATGAGAATTGTGTGTTTTCCTGTTTTTCCTTGATTGATTGCATGCTTGCTTGATTGCTATAGTAGAGGTTTACCTTTGTGATTTAAGTAGTTTTTATTGTACTCTGGATGTTTTCCGTACTTGCTTTTCCTGTTAAGCGTTATACCAGTTGCCATGCCTAGTTGTAGGATAGTGGAACTGTTGTGTTGTTTTTCTGCTGAGCCTTAGAATGATAGCCAAGTAGTTCTTGAGGTTTACTTGGGCGATACACACGTGCTGAGCATGTTAATTTCACACAGGACTGTGAGAACCTAGTGTATTAGACCATAGGGAGAATGGACGTAAGGGCTTCTCCAGAGTGTCTTTTACTACGATGCGAGACCACAGGGGGAATTGACGATGAGTGCTTCCCCAGAGAGTCTGTAGTTCCTTGATGCGTGCCACAGGGGGAATAAGACGTTGAGTGCTTCCCCAGAGAGCCTTTAGCATGATACGAGACTATAGGGGGAATTGACGGTGAGTGATTCCTCAGAGAGTCTAATCTTAGCTGAACCAGAGGGGTGAGACTGTGTGTGCCTCCTAAAGGGTTGCTGTTAATTTTAGGTTGAACCATAGGGGTTAAGCTGTGAGAGCAACCCAAAGGGTTACCTGTTTTCTTCTTATGGTTGGTTGTTTACTTGTGTACTTTATATGCTAGAACTATGGATTGTTATTGTTGTGTGATTTTCTGTTTACTGCTTCCTGTACTCTTATTTTCCTTGTATTCATTGACTGTTAAGCACAAATCTTTGGGTGATTGCCTACTGGGATTGTATCTCACACCCTGTTTTCTTTTGGTCCCAAGAAGACTATTTTGTTGTAGGTATAGATAAGGGCAAGCTACCTTCTACTTCAGGTGTTTGACTTGCTATGGAGCTGGAGAGAATGGGACCAAGCTACGGCTTGCGATGCTGTTGGAGTTGTTGTTGCTTTAGTACTTTGTTTTAAGTTGTATTTCATCACGTTGTTGTGTTTGATGTTTTCCTTAGATACTTGTACCTGCTTCATCATTACCATCATTGCTATATATTTATTCTTCCAATGTTTGGTTACAATTATGTATGTTGTTACTGCTTCCTCTATTGACTGTTGTTTTCCTTACCTTGTATACCTTACCAAATGAGGGCATTGTTTCCCCCAATAACTTACCAAGGCCCTCGCTGCTAGTCGGCAGCCTCTGGCATTTAGGAAAATGCGCTTGAGGTCATGTGGCGAACCAGGTACGGGGCACCAGTGGAGGGGCTCCGGATTCGGGTCATTACAAAAAAATTTAAAGAATTATTAAAAATATTAAAGTGACATGTAAGCATAAGATTTTGTTCATGCCTTAATAAAAAACATTCTTTTTTAAAAATTAACTTTAAAAGAGGATTTTTAAAATAAAGTCCCTTACAAATATCATATCATTGAAGTGGGCATTAATAATATGAATCAATTATGTGTATTCAATAAAAATACACATAAAACAAGAGTAAATACAACACAAGGTACATAAAATTAAATTCACACATAATCTTAGTATAACATAAACATAGAAGTATAAGTTTAACCCAAGGAATAGAAATTGGGTTATGAATCCACTTACCACTTTGTAATTAGTCGAATCATATGCTCTATAAAAGTAATAATTATCAAAAGAAAAATTGAATACCATAAATATAATGATATTAATGATATGATATATAAAAGGGTGGTATATAAAACACACATAAGGAATAAGTGGCGAATAAGGCATAGATCTCATATAAGTAAAAAGTGAGACGAGAAACCCCTTACCCCACGCTTCCCTTTAGTATAGAGTTCTTCAATATTCTATGTAATGGTTTAAATAATTTTATTAATTTATTAAAGAACTATATTCATATTTATAATCCCTTATATTATTTTTTTTTAATCTATTATGTCCCTTTCATTAATAATATTTCATGATATGCATTTTTTTGGGTGTGTTCATTTCATGGTTTCATGATTGATTCTCTTGAGTATAATTATGGATGTTCTTGTAAAATGGGAATACAACTATAGCAGTGGAATTAAATGGTATTAATGAACTTATAGGAGTATAAAGAGTCCCATATATCATTTTTGTTTCTAACATGAGGATGATTTATTTGATAAAATCTTAATGATAAATGGTTAGTTTGTTTTGGAGGTTTTTCCGAATATCACAAACTAGTTTTTTTATTTAATATTTTGACTATATATTAGTTCCAAAACATTAAATAGGTTATAATATACCTATTAAAATATTATTTAACCATAATAATACTTTTATGACCATAAATGAAGGCAGTAATGGAAAATGAACAAAATCATTATTCACATAGACAGTTAACCCCCATAATTTGGACGATAGTTTCATTTCTTTGAATAAGAGTAGATAATAAAAGGATGGATAAAATATATTAAAATATTAAAATAAAATTCCATTATTTACATTATTATTTAATTATTATTAATTTATGGATGAATTAGGTGAGTAGAAATTAGAAGGATAAAACAAATTAAGAGCAGTGCTTTAAGAAAATTACCTCTTGAATATCACCTCCTTGGAGGACCCCATGAGGACCTTGGATTTGGTATTTTGGTGATACCAGTAGAACTTGTACATTGGGAGAGTGAGTATTAGAGGTTTTGGAAGATATTTTAGGATCTTCAAGGCTTGTGGGTGGAAATGGGGTGGTATTTATACTTGAGGAGAGGTGGGTTTAGGTTAATAAATAACGATTATTTTATGTTTAAAACCAACCACATTGAGGTGGAATTAATTTCCATGATTTTGGATGGTCATTATTGTTTTAAAGGCTGGTTAGGGCCTAAAAATACCTCAAAAACCCATTTAATATTGTATTTTTTAGTTATTTTAATCCTTTACCTTTTAACTTTAACCCTTTTCATTATTTTACATATACTACGGTAAATAATTTTTTTATCACGATAAAATTTTTATTTATAAAAATGAAAATGACCTTAAAAACTAATTTTGACCTTATAATTCCAAATATGGAATCTATTTTACCAAATTAAATTCAAATAATTTGAAAATTAAATTTAAAAATTATTCTACATACATAATAATTGACTGAAAATTGAATTTTTATTAAATAGGAGGGTAATGATCTATCGACAAAAAAGGAATATCAAGGTGGTCTGAAACCAATTTAAATGTGAAATTGATTCCAATGAACTAAATTGGTTTTATTTATGTATAATTGAACTAATTATTCTTTGAAACCAACTTAAAATATAATTTAACTATATAAATAAATTAGAGAAAAAATAGTTTTCATTTAAAATTCAATAATTTTCACTATTCATAAAAAAATGAAACATCTCCGAAAAATACCAAAATTTCACCCTAATCTAGTTTTGATATTCTGATTTAAAAAACTAAGTTCATTTTTTCAAATAAAATTTATAAAAGTATAAAAATTTATTTTTAAAACAGTTGTGCCATTGAAAGGAGGAAAAATTGCTTTTTAGAAAAATATAGCTTTTATGCTTAAAATTAGATTTATTATTATCTTAATCCTATAAAAATTATTGGATGAGTTTTTAAAAATGATTTAATATATAACATATAAATTTCATTAATATATTTCACTAATATTTATTTATTTAATTTATTAATAAAAAATGTCATTGTGGGCATAAAAATAGTTTTTTTATAAAAACACGTCCTTTAAGTTAAATTGGTTTTTATTTTCATTTATAATTAATTAGTAACCAATGAAATAATTTTATAAACATTTATAAAATATATTTTCATAATTTATTTAATCTCATTCATTCCCTCCATTCCAATGGCTAGGTGATAAATATCTTAATTAAATAATAATATTTAATCATTTTTTTAAGCTTGGTGTTTTGTGTAATGTAAGATATCAAATAGATTAAATTTAAAAAGATAAATACCATAGAAATCTCAGGTTGATACATTCTTCCATCCTTCAATAAATTATTTCCTCATAATTTTGAAAGTTCACTTTGAAAATTAAAGGTTTATACTTGAAAATTACTTTATGGGAGACCCACATAGTAAATAGGGTTAATAAAACATCCCATTAATAAAAAGAAAATGAAAATTTGAAGGTCACCAAAAAATTAGGATTTTGAATAGGATAACATTAGTGATAAGTGAAAAAATTTAAATTTAAGTGAAATCTAACTATCAAGTTCTAATGGAGAATGATAGAGGACATGGTCATTAGAAGGTTAATGACCACAAACCCATATACTAATGATATCATCAAAAATGATGTTAATATGATAAAATATTATTTCAAAATCATTTGATAAGATATACTTACTTTATTTCATCTTATTAGTATAATCTCACTCTTTTTTTATGCTTTGATATATCTCTACTTCATTTCTTAAACCAATATGTGGATGTTTAAGACAAATTTATATGTCTAAATCACTTTATCAAAAGATCCATAAGTTATTCCTTCATCCTTTAAATATTTACCAAAATAAAAATGGTTATCACATGTTATGAAATGTGATAAATCATAATTTAAATTCAAAAAATAATATCCAAAGTTCAACTTAATCTATTCCATAAGTAGTTAATCTTAAGTCTCATCCAGGATGAGTCTGTCAAAATTCAAAGACTAAAAATTTAAAAGGAAGGTCGTTAAATTTCTAAAATCAACTTAAAATCATATTTTTCTAACAAAATAATGTTTATATTATTTTCACATACTAGATATATGAATAACTTGATCACCTTTAAACATTAATAAAAACAAGTATTCTTCTAAAAAAAGATCTTAGGTGGTTGAATATATTCCTTAAATCCAAACATTTAGTAAACTCGATATAAACCATCAAATCTATAACCACTTTCATGGTCACCAATATTATCCCATAAACATGTATTTATAATTATTATCTCAACATCAAATACATGTTCAATTTATTTCCCCAAATCATGTGTTTTACAAAAGATCAACTTGCATTAGAATAACTTCTCTTGGTTACTAATATTATTCATCACATATTTCCACATCCTTAAAGAATAAGTATTGAAGTACAATCCTTACATATCTCATGATTATTATAACCAGAATATCATTGATAAAAATACTTTTACAATATAATTATTTAATCCAAATACACAAGAACATAATCATTCCACTTCAGTTGTATCAATAGTATAAGCTTAACCTTGATCCATTTTCTTCTTCTGAGGTATATTTCCTTGAATCTTTCGGAATTCATTTGTGTAGTACCTCATATCCTTACAATTAAAAAATTGCACATTTATATATTTTTTCTTTCCCTTCCAATCTCAATCCATGTGGCCTTTCTCTCCACACTTGTAACAAAATCAGATTCTTTTCAAGCATGCACCAGATTGTTTCTTTAAGTAATTATCACATGTGGGAAAATCTGTCATGACCCCCTCCCCACAAAGTGTACCCCTCCTAGGCTAGAAATGGGAGAAGAGAGATAGTGACCCCCTGATTCCCACCTCCAGTAGGCCCCAGGTTGGAGACTAGCACTGATGGTATAATAAACATGAAAATGGGAGGCATTACCCTCTAAGTGAAACATATGCGGAAGAGAGAGATAAGATAGACACCAACCAACACCTGATCAGACTACAATATAAAAGAAAAATCAAGTTCAAAAATGTAATTTCATGCAATAACTACTACAACTAAAAGAAAAAACTGTAGGTACTAAAAAAATTAAATATGATAGCGACCATGAAGCTAAAACAGCTCCTTCAAAACCCCAAGCTAGTAGTTTCCAGCCTAATATCTAACCTTCTCCAACTAACCTGAAAAATAGTTTATGTATACATAGGGTGAGTATAATATTATACTCAGTAGTATAATCCTTGGATCCTCTCATGCAAAGGTAAAGAAAGCATGCTAAAGCACAGTGAACAACAAGTGAAACTAACTTCTCACCTAAATAGGTATAATAAGTTCCCAGCATCACTGTGGATACTCTCACAAATTATTTCATATAAGAACATATTATATAATAAATAATATCAAGGGTACCCCACTACCACTTCCCCATTTGTTTACCTCTTTTCCCCAAAGTCACACATCCTGAGCATCTCTCTCTAAAAAGGCTAGCCCGCATACACCTCAATGAAGAACCACAACATGCACCTTATGTGTCAACATGCACCTTGTGCATCACACCACCATGTCCACATAACCAGAGTAACCAAGTAGGTTCTGGGATCTACCACAGCTCAAATAACATGTATCATACGTCGGGTATTATAACTCAAGACATTACAGCCTATACACCGAGTAAGGATCTTCAAGCCATCATAACCCATACACGTTATACATATAACAGTCCTTGGAGAACTATATCCAGAATATATGTGTGTGAAATAACCACAATCCATTATATCCCTCTACACACATATATTGGGAAAACTAACCACTATGCACACCAGCACAAGTACTACCAAGAGAAGAGAGTGGAGCCAAAGGGGGTAGTCATCCATCCATCCTCTCACTGAGATGTTGGGGGAAACACCCCCCTAGGGCTCATAATCCCTAGGTTTTAATTTTCCTTAACTGACTGGGTTGAGTATCATATAGAAACAAAAAAATATATAGGATATAATATAGCTCACAACCGCACTATGGGTATATCATAGTCTCAGACACAACTACAGCTAATGTCTCTCGAACTCCTGGTTACCACTACTAAGACCAGATATCCTATAATCACACAACCATTTAAAGAGCTACATTAAATTACTTTATCCATTTTTATTAGTTTCACTTTATGTTAATTAATTTTTAACCATTAATTAACCATTACAAAATACACATTACATTCATCATCATTTCAACAAAGATTCATGCCCTCTAGGCATAAGAAAACTGATTCCACAGATTCTCATAATTTTAACCTCAGCATTGCATCCCAACAAGATTTAACCCCATGGGTTAAACATTTATTCATTTATTCAACAAAATTACCACTTTCCATACTTCCAGATATTCTAGGAAAACATTCTAAGCTACCAAACACAAGGGGATCAACATGATGAGTATATGAACTAACCGTTGAGTCTTTTCCATCTATAGCAGGATCATAGACCCATCCAACCCTGAGAAGCTAAAAATGGAAATCACGTAGCATACCCTGCACATCTTCACCTCTCTTGGAATGAGAGTAAGAAAAAACATCTACCTCAAGAAATGGAGAAATTAAAGTATATAAAAAAACAATAGATGCAACAAGCATCCAACTTTCATATCATTGGGTAAGCCTAGCTTCAACCTGTTCTATCATCTCTAGTGTCCTCCCCGACACCACATGCAAAAACTGATGCATCTCACCACTCCAAGAATCAACTGATACCCTAAAAATTGGGCCTCCCTACCCCACATATCACAACATCTCTCCAAGATCATCCATCCCAGGCTCACATCACATTTGAGCCTCCCTTTCCCCACAACCACAACAGCCCACCAGGCTCATCCATCCTAGGCTCACGTCACATCTTAAGCAGTAATAAACAAACAAGAAACTGAGATCTTGTCCCTAAAACAAGGAATTCAACTTTCACGCACAATTAGCTCTCACGGCTCCAAAACACATGGAACTAATCCTTCATAAGAAAATGGGAAACTCAGACCATACAAAGTCATTATCTTTTATTCCATCTTGAATTAACCGATTCATTATTCATAGGTTCCAACCATGGAAAACCTAAGAAACAATCTATCACAAGCTATCACAAATTAATTAAATAATTAATTTAACATGCCTTTAATTATTTTATCAACAAGCATCAACATGATTTAGGTTCATTAACCAATTCAATTAAACACACATATCTACATCTATTTGGTTATCACCAAATTGCAACAACAACAATCGGATTCATTAAACATGCCTATTTAACCATTTATCCAATTAATTAACAATTAATTCTAGCTTTATGTTCTTTGACAATTTCCATCAAGAACAATATACTAAACCAAGAAATGTATAGATATCACATTATCTAGAAAATCTAGATCCAAACCATTATCACAGTATAAAGTAACAACATTTCTATAAGATCTATACCAATTATTTAATCCAGTTTAAGTATTGAATTAGGTTAATTTCATTGAAATATAAGGAGATAAAACATGTTATCTCTATGATTTAATGAAAATAAATTGAGAAGAAAAAAATCTCATACCTCAAAAGTTCATCAACATTCTTTGTCTGATAATGGATTAACACAACGGATCCTGATCACCTCTCCCACAACAACTACACCCAACTGAGGATGTCATGGCACAACCGCACCAACCAATAACCAATGAAAAACCCCATTGGAAACATGGGATATTATCCACCATATAATGGAGATAAGAGATGGGAGTAAATAGATCTAAGAACCACAAAAATGGAGGTATAACCTACCTTGGGTCGAAGATGGATCACTACAGATTAAAAGATGGAGCTATGAATTGATTCTTATTAAAGGAATTCCCAAAAATTTAAAGAGGGGGTTGTCGGGTCACCTGAAGTTGAGAGAGATCCACTTAAGCCATAGGTTTTAACAAACCCAAGCTACTGGAAATGTTTTAAAACATACAGAATCAGGGGATTACACGACGTGTAATCCCGTTTCACATTGTGTAATACCTCAAGGTCAGTTTCTGCTGAAAAAATCATCACCTATTTATTTATTTTATTTTTCAACCCCCAAAAAAATACACATCATGAACCCTATTTCATGTCGTGAAATTATTCTACACGACATGAAACCCATTTCACACTATAAAAGCTCCCTACTTTGATCTCTCGGCACACGAACACCTCCAAATTTCCTTAGAGCCTCCTCCAAGCTCCATAAGCCTTGAAAACATGAAAAGGGTAGATCCATACTCATCCAGGCCCTTAAATCAAATACCTCTCAAAACATTCTTGTCCTTGAGAATCAAAAACCAACCTAGGGAGGAAACAAAAAAATGGGTCGTCCGAATAGCCACCATATGAGATACCTCTCAAGGCTCTCATCACCATTGGATCTCACCACCTCACTAGAGGAACAAGAGAAAAACCACACAACAACCACAACCTGATCCTAAACACTCTCCCATGGGAGATACCTATCAAAAGAGATCAAGCCACAATAATAAAATGATAAATCCGTCTCATAAATAGAAAATGTCTAAAACCACCAGGCAAACAATGTTATAAGAGAAGATCTAAACATAAAATAGCTCAGGGTACTGAGTTTACATCTGCAACTCATGCTCCCAGGTACTCTCCTCTATGCCATTGTGCCACCACAAGACACAGACCAAGGGGATAGCATTTCTACATAACACCTTATCCTAGCGGTCCTAGATCTCTACAAGCCGCTCCTCGAAGGTCGCATCATCATCAACATCGATCTTTCCCCAATCAATGATGTGAGAGTAATTATGAAGATAATGAAGGAGTTGCAACATGTGAAAAACATCATGTATCCATCTCGTTTATGGGGGAAGCACTATCTGATACACCACGGCTCCAACACGAGCCAACACCTCAAAAGGCCTGAAAAACCAGGGAGAAAGATTACTCCCATGACCAACCCTTCACTGACTGAAATGGGGAACCACCATTAGGAACACATGACCCCCAAATTAGAACTCCAGAGGTATCCTCCTATGATTTTCATAGGATTTCACACGATCCTTCTCTACCTTCATCCTCTCGCGAATCACTTGAACCATCTCTGTCATATTCTATACCAGTTTTGGCCTGATAATTGCTGACTCTCCAACCCCAGTCCAGCATAATGGAGAACAGAAAGTTCAACCATAAAAGGATTTAAATAGTTCCATACCTATGGTTGAGAGAAAACTATTGTCGTAAGAAAACTCTGTCAATGATAGGTGTCTCGTCCATAAACCTATGAAATCCAGGACACATGAGCGTAACATGTCTTCAAGAGTCTGGATGTTCCTCTCTATCTGATCATCCTTCTATAGATAAAACTTAGTGTTAAGGCATATTTGAGAACCAAAATCATGTTGGAGACCTCTCCACACCCTGTAGGTAAAATGAGGATCTCTATTGGAAATGATCGTTCTCAAAACTCTATGGAGTCTCACCACCTCCTCCAAATATTGTCTTGATAGGGCCTCTACTGAGCTCGACTCCCTTATCACTATAAATTGGGTTTATTTCATCAAATGATCCACTACCACCCATATATCATCATAGCCTCTCTGATATTGATGAAAACTGATAAAAATTTCCATCAAGATTTCCTTCCACTTCTATTGAGAAATATCTAATGGCTGGAGCAAACAACCAGGAACATGGTTCTAGACCTTCACCTTTTGGAAGACCAAACATCGAGACATACACTCCACAACTGTACGCTTCAACCCAGGCCACCAGAACTGACTCCTCAAAGATCGGTGCATCTTTATCACACCAGGATGTACTACCAAAGGTGAACTATAGAACTCTATGAGAACCATATCATGCATCACCAAAGGAATGAAAATATTTCCCTAAAACATAATCATTTTTTTCATCTTCAGACCAACCATCAGGATCCTTACCACAAACAACTTGGTCTCTCTAGACCTCCACCTCAAGATCCCCCAACTAAGACTCTTCCATCTTATTCACTAGATATGACTTCACCGTCATATAAAAAAGTCAACCTCTACCCCCAACTTCTCCCATATCTAGGTGAAAAAGATAAAATTTCTTCCATTACTCTTTAGGAATCACCTAATTCATGCACTATATCACTAAGTGACTTATTTATCAATGCATCAGCCACAATATTTCCATTCCCAAGTGAATATTAAATATCAAAGTCATAATCCTATAAGAACTCCATCCACCGATGCTGAAGGAAGTTCAAGCTGTGCTGGGAGAAAACATACCTCAGGCTCTTATAGTCTGTGAAGACCACAAAGCACTTGTTGATGAGGTAATGTCTCCGCAACTTCATGGAAAACACTAAAACTTACAACTCAAAATCATGGTTGGAATAGTTATGCTCATGTGGATGTAACTATCGAGACCCATAAGAAATTATTGATCTATTTTGCATAAGAACATAGCCCAACCCAAGATGTGAGGCGTCACAGAAAACCTCAAACTGAACTCCTTTTATTGGAAGAAAAATAACTGGAGAACTAACCAAATTCTCCTTCAGGTACTCAAAAGCTTCCTAACATTGATCAGTCCATAAGAACTCAATATCTTTTTTAGTCAAAATTTTCAGAGGAGTCAAAACCCAAGAGAAAACATCTACAAACCTCCTATAATAGCCTACAAGACCAAGGAAACTTCACACCTCTACTACTACCTTGGGGGATGTCCAAGTCAAAAATTCTTCTATCTTAGAAAAATTCATAGCTCCTCTCTACTGGGATACAACATTCCCTAAGAAAAAAACTTCTCGATCCCAAAACTCAAACTTCAGAAACTTCCCAAATAGCTACTGATGATGAAGGGCTCCCAAAATGGAACGCAGATGATCTATATTCTCTTCCTTGAACACAAAGTACACAAGGATGTTGTTGATGAAAACCACCATGAAATTATCTAGGAACTCACGAAACACGGTTTTAGTTAACCCCATGAACATAGCTAGATAATTTTTCACACTGAATGGCATTACAACAAACTCGTAATGCCCATGGAAACAACGGAAAGCAGTCTTCAGAATATACTCATCCTTTACATGCATCTGATGATATCCCAAACACAAATATATCTTCGATAACTAACTTTAACCCTTTAATTGATAGAATAAATAATTAATCCATGGAAGAGGATAGCATTTATTCACTATCACTTGGTTCAAGAGATGATATCGATACACAACTGCAAATTTCCACCAGCCTTCTTTACAAAAAAAACTGGTGCACCCCACAGTGACACACTCGGCCGAATAAAACCGAACTAAAATAGACCATCGATAAGTATATGCAGCTCTCACAACTCAGAAGGTTCCATCCTATACATAGACATTGATATAAGATACACACCTCGATGTAGCTTGATCCAGAACTCAAACTCTCATTGAGGGGGTAACGCTACAACCTCTTCTAGAAAGACATCAGGTTAATCTTCTACGACCCTGGGAAATGCCAACTGATAAACCTCTGATGAACTCAACATCATCTCAGCCATCAATGATAATAAGGGAGGAACACACCTCTGGCCCATCTGAGGGTCTTTCTTGGAAACAAACACTGTTGGATCTCCATCAGCATCAAAGAACACAACCTACCTCCAGAATAAATACATGACTGAATACAACCAATCCATGATGAGGATGACATAATATGGTTGTATTTGTAAACATAGGAAATCTCCCCAAGAGAGGTGCTTCTCCAGCACTATCTCACAGTCTCTACATACTTCAAAAAAGTCAACTCGACCTCCAAATGGCATAGAAAACACCAAGGTAACTAGAAGTTTCTCTACCTCAAGTCCCAAATCATGTGCAAGGGTAGGTGATATGAATGATTGTTCCACTCCTAAATCAAACAAGGAATGAACCCAAGTAGAAAACAAGCAAAGAGTACCTTTAATGATGCCTAGTTCTCCTGGTGTTAACAATGCTAAAGCATGAAGCTAACCATGACCTACTCCACGGCCTCTCTGACCATGTTGATGACCACATCCATGGCTACGCTCTACTCTATGAGGATGGGGAGTGTCCTGTGGATATCCTCTGCCTACCTCATCCTCTCTCTGTTGAACCAAAACTGGTGCAACCAACTACCAATGCCTTGAATGGAACTGCCTCAATGGAGGAACCTAAAGTGAAACACCTGACACACGTTGACTGCTTAGAAAGGTCAGGCACTCTCCCTGTCGATGACCTTGTACTCCATAATAAAAAAATGCATCTGATCCATTAGCATAGGATTTAGATCCATCTCTCACAGAGAAATGGGATATTGAGGGTTGGGACCTACCCCCGACTGATCGAAATATCTTCTGTCCTGAAAACTGGGAATTTCATACCATATCTATGATTTGTGAGGAATCCTAATGACTCCCCTCTCATGATGATATGGTTCCATCCAACATCATCTCGATGACCTCTGCTCTTGATAGCACCTCAAGATATATCTTCACCATAAATGGGGTGACCTAGTGCTGTATTTTTGGACTCAAAGCCTCCTCGAAATGCCTCACCCTAGCCTCCTCATCTAGAAACGGGTCTGAATCCTATCACAGAAGGTTCATGAAATGGACCCCAAAATATTGCACACCAGAGCTCCCCTACCGAAGGTTAATCAGCTCCTAGTGACTAGTTTCCTTCATATTTGAAGAAAGAAACTTAGCTCTAAACTGTTCTTAGAACTCCCCCCATGATACTACTAAATCCTTGTGATCTTCGAGGAACAAGAACCATCATTACATCACAACCCCACATAGAATTGTCATAGCCAAAGATACTCAGTGCTCTTTCTGAGCATGGATCGAACTGAAATCTATCTCAACCTCCTCCAACCAATCTTATGGGACTACATCTGAAACGGATCCCTCATACTTCTACAGAATCTGCCACTAAAACTCTTGAATTTTCCTCCTCCAAGTATCGTCATCATCAACCTCTACTCTATGGTGATTGGATGGAACAACCTTCTAAACATATTCAACAGAAATCTGATGAGGGTGTCAACCTGGAACCATACCTTCAAAAGAAAAAATAGTTAGAGCTCTTAAAACTAGAATATGGAAGACTTAACATTAATTAATTGTTTTTTTATTCATTTTAGGTTAACCTATCCCAAGGTCTACCCATTCAAACATAGGCACAAAGAATAATGATGCATGATACTTTCCTAAGTATATACCCTAAAACTAGTATCACCTCGTTTAGTATCCATTTTAAGCTTAAAGGTGTGTGCATCAAATCACAGGGGGACATAAATACCCATGTCTCATCTAGTCTCCTATGTTTACAGTGCTTGATAAACTTATCTAACATTTTTGTCATCCCAACCCATGAAACCTCACCTATACCTAACTCTAAACTCCATCCTATCCCTCAAACATACCTATGATACCACTCTTTCATGACCTCATCCCCACAAAGTGTACCCCTCCTAGGCTGGAAATGGTAGAAGAGAGATAGTGAACCCAAATCATGCCTCTAGTAGGCTCGGGGTTGGCGAATAGCACCGAGTCTATGATAAACATGAAAATGGGGGAATTAACCTCTAAGGGAAACACATACAGAAGAGAGAGATAATACAGGCACCAACCAACATCTGCTCATACTATAATATAAAAGAAAACTCAAGTACACAAATGTAATTTCAATCAAGAACTACTACAACTAAAAGGAAAAACTACAAGTACCAAAAAAAAGTAAAGACGACATCAACTATTAATCCCAAACAACTCCTGAAAAACCCCAAGCTAGTAGTGACCAGCCTGATCTCCAACCCACTCCAGCTAACTTGAAAACAATTTATATATATATAGGGTGATTATAACAGTATACTTAGTAGGATCCTTTCAGAATCCTCACATGAAAAGGTAAATAAATCATGCTAAATCATAGTGAACAAAAAGTGAAAATAACTCATCATCTAAACAAGTATACTAAGTTACCAGCCTCACTATGGATACTCTCACCAATTATCACATACAAGAGAGTATTATATAATAAATAAGATTAACGGTACCCCACTAACACTTCCCCATTGTATTTCTACTTTTCCCCAACATCACACATCCTGAGAATCTATCTTCAAAAAGTTTATCCCACATACACCTAGGTGAAGCACCAAAACATGCACCTCATGTGTCAACATGCACCTCATGCATCACACCACCACATAGGGGTGTCCAAACCCGACCCAACCTAACCGACCCGACTGGGTTGGGTCAGGTTGGGTCAGGTTCAAGATTTCATTTCCATGGGTCGGGTCATTTCGGGTTGACCTGAGGTCGGGTTGGGTCGGGTCACGGGTTGGAACAAAAATTACCCAACCCGACCCAACCAACCCAAAAATACTGCTACACTGCATATCCCGAGAACTCATGCCAGATTTCTCTCCACCACATCACACATCGTTGTCACCAAAGTGTCATCCGGCTTCCCTAGCCCATCCGCCCTGACGTGCGTTTCCTGCCTCGCCCTCACCCGGCTTCCTCTTCCACTACCACCATCGCACGATGGAAACACCGCGAACCTGCACGCCATCTTCACCTCTGTCTCCACCGTGAACACCATCCTTTATCCCGAATCCACCATAGAATACCTATATAACAGAGAAATGGGAATCCCACTACCAATCCCTCCGCTGACTGCTGCCTTTTGGGTTCGATTCGTCGGCATATCATGAGATCGTTGGAGGATAAAATCGAGCACCGCCTTACCAGCGGAGATTCACCGGCACCAATGTTGTCCATGGAGGACTCGAGTACCACCACATCCCCCAAATCGGACCCACACCAGTCGCCTATTGAAACTGACCACCGTATCCAGAAAATCATGATCTGTCATAGCTACTCCTCTTGAAACTCACCAAACGTGTCGCTGATGAAGGAGATCACCACCGTCCTGAGAACAAAATTTCATGGGTGGAAGCAGCCTCAAAATTTCAGAAGATCATGACTGAAAAACTGTAAGATTAAGGAGATCATGGTGCCCAGCCAGATATGAAAAATATCACCTTGTCAAACCCTCGATGTCCGTCAAAAAGATATAGAGGAGCCGCGAGGAGATTGCTTGTGGAGGAGGCATTCGGGATAATGAGGCGGCGTCGCAGAGACCTTTTTTTACACAACCCGATCAACCCGATTGACCCAACCCGATGTGAGACGGTTTGGGTCAGGTCAGGTCCAAAACAAAAACCACATATGACCCAACCCGACCTGACCCAAACAATTTTGACCAGGTCGGGTCCAAAAAACCCTCGGACCCGACACAACCCGACCCATGGACACCCCTACCACCACATCCATGTAACCAAAGTAACCAGGTAGTTTCCAAGATCCACCATAGCTCACATAACATGTATCATACTTCAGGTATTATACCTCAAGCCATTACATCCCATACACCGAGTAATGATCCTCAATCCATCACAAACCATACACGTTATACCTATAGTAGTCCTTAGGAAAATATATCCAGAATATATGTGTGTGACATAACCATAATACATTACATCCCTCTACACATATATATTGGGAAAACTAACCACCGTTCATACCATCACAAGTACTACCAAGAGAAGAGAGTGGATCCGAAGGGGGTATTCAACCATCCATCCTCCCACAAGGATGTTGGGGAAAACACCCCCCAGGGATCAGAATCCCATGGGTGTTAGTTTCCCTAACCTACAGGGTGGAGTATCATATAGAAATAAAAAAATTACAGTATATAATATAGCTTAAAACCACACTATGGGAATATCCTAGTCTCAGACACAACTGAAGCTAACATCTCTCAGATTCCTGGCAGCCACTGTTAAGACCAGATATCCTATAAGCGCACAACCATTTAAAGAGATACATTAAATTACTTTATCCTTTTTTATCAGTTTCACTTTATGTTAATTAATTATTAACCATTAATTAACCCTTAATAAATCCACATTACATTCATTAGCATTTCAACAAAGATCCATGCCCTCCAGGCATAAGAAAACTGAGTCCACAGCTTCTCGGAATTTCAACCTCAATATTGTATCCCATAAAGATCCAACCCCATGGGTTAAACATTCATTCATTTATTAAACAACATTACCAATTTACATACTTTTAGGGATTATAGAAAAATATTCTAAGCTACCAAAAACAAGGGGATCAACATGGTGATTATATGAACAACTTGTTGAGTCTTTTCCACCAATAGTAGGAGTGTAGACCCATCCAACCACGAGAAGCTAAACATGGAAATAACATGGAATACCTCACGTGTCTTTGCCTCTCTTGGAAGAAGAGTAATCAAAACCATCTACCTCAAGAGGTAGGGAAAGTAAAGAAGATAAACAAATAACAGATTCAATAATCATCCAACTTTCATTTCATCAAGTAAGCCCAGTTTTAATCTATTCCATCATCTCTGATTTCCTCTCCGACACCACATGCATAAACTAATGCATCTAACCACTCTAGGAATCAACTGATTCCAAAAATATTGATCCTCCTTGCCCCACATACCACAACATCCCTCTAGGATCATCCATCCTAGGCTCACATCACATCTGGGTCTCCCTGCCCCCACAACCACAATAGCCCACCAGGCTCATGTCGCATCTCAAGCAGCAGGAAATAAACAAGAAACCGATATCTTAGCCCTAAAACAAGGCATTAATCCTTCACACACAAAAAAATCTCACAGCTCCAAAGCACATGGCACTCATCCTTTACAAGTAAATAGGTAACTAGGTCCCTACAAATACCTTATATTTTATCAAAAAACTGATTCTTTATTCCATCTTGAATTAACCAATTTATTATTCATAGGTTCCAACCACATGCAACCTAATCAACAAGATATTGCAAACTATCATAAATTAATTAAACAATTAATCTAATATGCCTTTAAATATTTTATTAATAGTCATCAATATAGTTCAGGTTCATTAACCAATTCAATTAAACATGTATATCTGCATCAATTTGGTGATCACCAAATTGCAACAATAAAAATTGGGTTCATTAAACATGACTCTTTAACCATTTATCCAATTAATTAATAATTAATTCTATCTTTACATTATTTACCAATTTCCATCAAGAAAAACATTCTAAAATAATCAAGGCATTGATATCACACTATCTAGAAAATCAAGAGGTAAACCATTATCATGGTATAAAGCAACAACATCATTATGCAATTGATACCAATTATTTAATCTAGTTGAAGTATTTAATTAGGTCAATTTCATTACAATCCAAGGGTCTAAAACATGATAGATATATGATTGCACATAAATAAATAGAGAAGAAACAAATCCCCTACCTCAAAAGGTCGTCGACATTCATCACACAAGAATGGATCAACACAATGGATCTCGATCACCTCTCCTACAATAACTACACCCACCTGAGGACACTACGGCACAACCACACCAACCAAAAACCAAGGAAAACCCCCATTAGAATCATGGGAGATCAGCCACCATATCATGGAAAGAATACACGGGAGGAAACAGGTCAAAGAAACACAAAAAAGAAGGTAGAAGCTACCTTGGATTGAAGACGGGTCACTACAGATCAAAGGAGGGAGCTAGGAATCTATCATTGTCGAAATAATTCCCAAAACATCAAAGTGAGGTTGTCGGGTCACTTGGATTTGAGAGATAACTACTGAAACCTTAGGTTTTAACAAAACAAAGTGGATGGAAATGTTTTAAAACATATAGCATCGGGAGATTACATTATTTGTAATCCCGTTTCACTTCATGTAATACCTTGAGTTCAGTTTCTTCTAGAAAAACCATCGCCTCTTCATTTATTTTATTTTAAAACCCCCAAAAATTTACACAGCATGAACCCTATTGCATGTTGTGAAATTATTCTACATGGTGTGAAACCCACTTTCACACTATGAAATCTCCCTACTTCAATCTCTCAAAACCCAAACACCTCTAGACTTCCTTTGAGGCTCCTCTGAGCTCCACAAGCCTCGGAAACACACAAAGGGTTGATCCATGTGGATTTAAGCCCTTACAAAAAAAAAATTCCCTTATTCTCCTTATCCATTTATTTCTCTTCCATTCTATTATTCTCTTTATTTCCCTTAAATTCATAAGACTTGGAGAATTATTTTTCTATCTTGATAGCATATGAGACTATATCTTTATATGATGATAAGGTTTGTGAGACCAATACCCTTAAGAGGAATGGATTTAAACCATCAAATAAATGATCAATCTTACTCCTTGGGTTATTTTTATAGTTTTCATCATGCCTTGCTAATATTGTAAAGTTTTATTCATACCTAGAAAAATTATCATCCTCCATTTGTCTCAAACTCAAAAATTGTCTCACTATATCTTCTTTCAGCTCACGAGGGAAATATTTTTCCATGAAAAGATCCTTAAAATCCTTTTATTCCATGTTTTTTATTTCCTCATCCTCCTTAGTGTTTTGAATTAATGACCACCATTGATCCTTATCTCCAAAGAGATGATAAAATTTCATTACAACCTTCTCCCTTTCATTACTTCCCAAAGATAGAAATATCTTCTCTAAATAACTTATCCATTTCTTAGCTTCAAATGGATTCATAGTCCTATTTAATGATGGAGGTTGTTGTCATATGAAGTGGTATAACATTGATACATTGTATTGTGGATCATTATACTTCATATGGGTAAGGTTATTTTTCATATCTTGAGCCAGTTGTCCCAATATAGTTATAATTTTTTCATCTCTAGCTCCAGTCATAGATCCATCTCCAACTTCATTATCTTTCCCAAGATGGAAATCCATATACGGATTACATTCATTGATACGGTTCTCATTCCTTCTGATAGGATCCATTTATAAATAATGGAATATAATATATTAGATCATAACATTATGAAACATAAAGTATAATCTCAAAACAACTTAGTGTAAATTTAAAAAATTTAAGTATAACTAATCTCTAAATCATAAGTTTGGTTTTTTTAAGAGTAAATCCAAATTTTATCATAGGGTTTTGTTTTTTAATCTATGTTTCCACTAAATATAGTTCCCAAGGTTTCTACTAAACTTACTCTAATAAAAACTATAACACCCCTAACCCAAGTAGGCTAGAGTCAGTGGTTACTTTAATACATTGGTACAATATATAAGGAATCTCATCCTGAAAGGCCAAACAGTTTAGTAGTTTTGGAAAACTAGATACATACTTTAACATTACATTACAATATAACATATCAAACACAACATAGGGAATCCTTTGAGGACACCATTATTATCCTATCTTATCCCTGCATATTTTTCATAATAAAATTCTTGGCATCCTAGGGAAAAATGAAACATAATAAAGGGGTGATATCAAATTATTAGTAAGGGTTAAGTATATAAAGGAAGATATCATAAATAATAAATAAAAAATATAGAAAGTTAAATAATTTAAACACACACCATTAAATCAATAAATTGAGTATAATATTGATGGAATAAAAGATGATCAAATAATTCCATATAAATTACCACATTAGCTAGAAAACTTAACCATGGATATTCTACTAATCGAATAACCACATGGAAATAAATAAATAATCTCATAATGTGGAAATTCATAATGTATGACATCTAAAAATCACTTTCAAGTCTTCATCCAAGAAACCATACATAAATGGGTAGGACATAAGCCAATACCCAAACAAGTTTGTCTCGTGAGATGTTAGAAACCAACCCAGGTCAACCCCGAACCGGTCACTCGAGTAGATCTGTGACAAGGCCCAAGAGGCATTCCTAATCCTCATGGGCATGCGACAAGATACAAGGGAATCATAATAGATGATAGGAACAGTTTTTCCTAATAAATAAAAAATAATAAAATTGAATATATAAATGAAAAAACCAAACTCAATACAATTTCCAAACTTTTCATTCTTTATATTTACAATTAAAGAAACAACAAGATGACTAACAATGATACTAAAATAACATAACTGAATTTGACACCCAAGACACCTCCATGTGACCCCAAGGGTCACTCTCCAATTCACGACTAACTATCACCCAAGGAAATTGTACCAAAGTTGGATCCTGCAACAGAAACTAAAAACAATAAAAAACTATAGGTGTCAATATTAAAACTCAGTAGGTATACCCAAATAATTATATTCCCAATGAACATACTTTAAATAAAGAAACATTGATTAATAGGTTTGAAATACAATATATAAATATACCATTTTCCACATTTTTCATTTTAAAACAAACAATCATAATCCATTTCCATAATGATTTAAAAAAAGGATTAAGGGAAGAAAGGTAAAAAAACCAGAGTTCATTTATTTTTATAAAGGTGAAAGGAATAGAAAAGTTCCCATTCATTCAAAACATTATTCTTAGAAACCATTTTATAACAATCCATACACTCACTATTTCACAAGAAAACACAAAAAACAAATACAATGAATTTGATCCTACACAATGAGGGAAATGGAACTAACCGTACTCGTATCATAGAAACATGGGAAGACCTAAGAACTCAAAGGAGAACCATAACATGATAATACATGAGACCCCATCCCTGGTAGCATGAAACACATAATGAAATCAAAACACCCAAATGCTCAGCCACCCTAACACAGGATAGACCGAGGGGCCCAATCCCATATCAATAATCCCAAATATCCACCTACTATGGGCCACTGTTCATTTCATGAACTACCAGTGTATCAAATGTTCTCATAATTCCTCTTTGTTATGCTAGGTTCCCATGCTATGTTCACTAGGGGGTGTTCCACACATTATAAACAAAAATCCATATATATATATATACCACCATACACATCACACAAACTGGCACCACCCCATCCACCTCAAGGAGTATTCCTTGAATTAAAACAATTATTACACAAGGGAGGTCCCATACCAAGGAAACGCCCATATCATGATCAACCAAAAAAGAAATAATCCCTCCCAAAGGGGTTTTCCCAAATTAAACCATTATAAGAAAAATTCCAAACGGGACCCAAGTCACTTTCACATATCAAACCCTTTATAAACAACCACACACAAACCATTTTCAAAATCAAACCAAACAAGAAAACCATTGTTGGAAACACTGACCACCATTTTAATATAAAACTATCATTTTCAAAACTAAACTATGCCTTTATATATTACAACATACTTAAAAAATTTAATCAATCAATTTCACAAGCATTTGGTGTGAAAAACCTACCAAATACATATCATACATTGCAAGCTATCAAGAAAAAAAATTATTTCACATGGAAAAATCATTCAAAGTATGAAACATCACTAATTAATAATTAATAGAGGTATGAAAATCAAGAAACCAATGAAATATTAACTTTAAAGGAGAGGTGAAAAGGGATCCTACCTCAAACGATGAAGAACTTCTAGAATCTGGTGTGAAACCTTGTTTGTACCTCAACCACACCCATGGGGGGCTAGATCCAACCTCAAGGAATCCTAATAAGAAAAAAACCCCAAAACCAAGCAAACCTAGCCAATAAAATCAGACAACATGACCACTAGGGTTAGGGAAGAAGACAAAAAGGGAGAGAAAGAAAAGGAGAAGGAGAAAGAAGATATAATCTTTTGATTTGGGTGGAAACTCACCAAGAAACCACAATGGATCCCTCTTTAAGGGAATTAAAGGTGAAAAAATCCCCCATGGGATCCACCTAGGTAAAAGGAGGCCGAATGGGAGAAAAAAGGGGGGTTTGGGTATAAAAATTGGGGAGAGAGAAAATAATTTTAAAAATATGGATAGGCTACATGGTTAGTCTGCACGGTCTGTCAAACTATGCAGATACCATGAGGTCGCTCCTACTGAGAAATAGATTGACCACATAGCCTACCTGCATGGTATGACTAACTGTGTGGTAGCTGTGTGGTATCTACTGTCTCACCCAGGAGCTTCTGCATAGTAACCTGGGATGAGGCGCACGATTACTTCTAACTGTGCGCCTTAAGATTGCTATCCCAAAAACACATATTTTCTCCAAAGATTGAGGTGGAAACCAATGAAGAAGGCTAGGAAAAAACGAGATGAATAAATAATCCAAAATTTAAAACCCTTCACACCCTGTTCTTGAGAAAATAACCAAAAATCTGACCCAAACCAGGACCGAAGATGAGTTCCAAAACCCGAGTGTGAAAATTCTCCCCACCATAACGCATTCTGCCCCTAGAAATCCAACCTAAGGCTTTTTCCAAAATAAAAACCAAATAATCCTTTAAAAATCAAGGGTATTTTCAATGAATGATAACAAAAAGGATTACAAAAACACCACCAACAAGGAAGAGCTGACAAAAATATCTTAGGAGACCGAATGGACTCTCTGTGAAGTGCCACCCACCCCTATAAGTTTAAACACCTCTATTTGATCAATTTAGAGGATATAGAACCTTAACAATAAAAAACCATCATCAGAATATAATAATCATAAAAAACAATAAGCAGAACTCAAAATATCCACCCAAATCAGACTAACAAGCTTAAACCGCATCTTCTGAATACATTTATAACCTCACTTAACAAAACCTCTAGAAACGTAACCATCCCAACCGCTACTCAAAGGAAGAAATTAAAATTTATTGTCTTTGTACAAAACCATCCTCCACCAAACTGATACTAGGAACATAAACAAGATATCAACCTGGGGAGTCCCAAATGGACTCCCCACCATTAGAAACGAACCACCTCATGGGACACAAAGAAAGAATAATCTAGGATACCAACATGAGGAGGCCTGAACAGACTCCCCACCATTAGATACAATTTCACACTGCTTCATTTTGAGGAATTTCAATGGGACCAATAGTGGGTCTCCCCACCATAAAATCTATCAACATTAATCAAACTCGAGAACCCTCCCATGAGAACCAAAAACAAATCTCCACCAAAAGGGGGAGGGGAGGGAAGGGCCCAGCTAAAGGACCAATAAATCCAAAACCGACAGCACACCAACACTTCATATCCCCAGATAACTACAACCCAACCATACTCAATTAATATGGACGGTCCACACAAGGGTCATAAAAAGGAAAACTCACACTAGGTGGGATACAAAAACTGGGATTTTAAAAAGATGAAACAACTACACCTCTCCATAACCAAGGGAGAACTCGTACACCCAATTGGGTCACAGCGTAGAAACGAGGTTCCCACATCATTTTCCACCGAAAGTAACCATTAAAACTAGAATAGCTACACCATAGGCTTGAACTGTCTCCATCATTCATACTAAGGACAGAGGTTAAACCAAGTCCTTTCACACTACCAGAGTTCTCTTGACTATGCACCAGCTTCACTCCGAGACCTAAGGATGGATCTTTAATGATTGAAGAATCTCCTTCCTCGCAGTCATGCTTTAGAAACCCCTGAACAAAACTTCTTCTTTTGGTTCCACAAGAAACCACGCCATATTACAATCCAAACCAATAGACCCCAACACACCCCAAGACTCACTCTACCCCGATATGGAATTTTACCGCGACAAGGACTTAGAAGATGCATGTGCATCATCATTTCCACCTCAAATAGGAAACAATGATAGAAAGGATACAAGGATAAACACTTCTATATAAAACCAATAATCTTATAATTCCCAAAGGAAGGACACACTCTTATCAAAACATAAGTCCCAAAAAGGCTCCACAACATCCACCTTTACATTTAAATGAAAACACAATACTACCAGACACCATCGAACATGACCCCTATGGCCGAGGGAAACATTACAGGGGGGGATTTAAACCTAGGTCCCAACCAGCACACAATTACTAAAAACATCTATAACAGCCTCTTACAACCAAACTCACCACCTTGGTGACCTAGAACTACCCTAAATAAGAGAAACCGACAAAATATCCAAAGATCCTTTCTAGGAAAGCGGTTATCACTAACAGCTTCAGACTATGTGTCCCCACTTCTTAACTAGAACTTTTCCTTCACTGCTTCTATATTTAACCTTTAGACACAACAATGTCAAATTCTAACTCAGGCCAAAAGAGAAACTAAAGCTTCCTTCCACCTCCCTCGTATCTTCCCTCCTGCTGTGGGAGGATCCTCTCAATCAAAAAAGGAAAGAGGTTGATTCGAGTTCCAAATTCCAAGATGGTAATCTTATCATTTATCAACTAGAGTTTTACCATTAGGGAGGTCACCCACGACCACATTCCAAACATACAATGAATTTTTATAGGGGCACACTCAAGCCAATGAGGAGAAACCAAGGGCCCAACAGAATTGGTCCATCTACCAAAACATACCACAAATGAACACCAAAATGCAAAGTAAACCACCACCAAGGTTTCTTGAAACATTGTTTAGAAAAATCACCAACAAGAATACAAACAAGAAACACTAATAGCCTAGAAAAAATCCCCATTCTCAAAATCCTCGCAACCAACATTCTCAAAACACATGAATACACGCCACACCACATCTTCAAAAGAAATCACCTTTAAAATTAAAACAGGATTTGTGGGTTACACACTCACCAATGGCATTCCATGGAGTCTCAAACATGCACATAATTATGTCATACTAGGAAACCATTCAATTTCTCACACATCCCCATGCATGCAGCCACCCACATAAATACTAAAGGTTAAAACAAAACTTTTCCACCTTTCAAAACAAAGCATTCAACCCACATCGTCATTTCAAAATTCTCCAAGATTCTTTTCAAAAACCATTAACCACAAAAATTCAAAACTCGCAAAATATTTCCAGAAAAATAATTTCAACAATTAAGTTTAAACCCTATTACTAGAATTTACACATCCCTTCCAAAACATTTACCCAGTTTAAAGATTTATAAAACTTCACAAAAAATCACTAATAGCACAACCAAAACCATTTCTGGACTCCACCCTTTATTTTCAAATCATCTCATCCCTTTCAAAACTATTTCTAAATACCAATTTTCTCAATTTCAATCATTTTTCAATATTTCAACCCATCCAGTTAAACCATTTCAGTTTTACCCTAGAAATTCATTTCACAAAGACCCAATTTTCTAATCCCTACTTTAAATAGGTCACAAAAATCCATTTTCCACTAGCCAAAACAAATCCATTACCATTTTAAATTCAGATTTTTATAATTCAAAAACAAAACTTTTCAAAAAAAATCCAGAATTAAAGAAAATCCAGAAGATTCACAAAAGGGAAACTAGTGTCGATGGGTGACTTGGTCATATGGTTTGTGGCTATATTCCAATCACACCACCATCATGAGGAGCATTATAGGGTAATTTCCCCAACTCCCCATGGATTTACAGGCCCTACGATCTCATTTAGGACACTTCCCAACTCCCTTTTCATTTCCCAATACCAAACAACCCATAAGAACAAAAGGACACCAACAAACCCAAACATCCCATGGTAACTCGAGGTTTGAAATGAGCAAGGGTTTATGACGTCCTTCCCATTCCTACACCTTGAGCCCAAAAATAATACACCTTCTACCATGATATCCCTAAATAATGATGGGTTCTCTAAAAATAAAGGTCCTCAAAATATCCAACCTCCTTTGATACCATTTTTTCACAAACCAACCTGGGTCGACCTCGAATCGGTCACCCAAGCTAATCTGTGACAAGGCCTGAGTGGTAATCACGATCCTCCCAGACTAGAGACAAGACCCAAGGGAATCATAATAGATTATGGGAATGGTTTCTTCCAATAAATTAAAACAAGTAAATTGAATATATAAAGTAGAAAACCAAACTCAATACCATTTACAAACTTTTCATTCTTTACATTTATAATTAAAGAAATAACAAGCTGACCAACAACGATACCAAAATAACATGACTGAACATAACACCCAAGAAACCTCCATGTGACCTCAAGGGTCACTCTCCAATCCATGACCAACTATCACCCAAGGAAATCGAACCAAATCCAGATCCTAAAACAGAAACTAAAAACAATAAAAGACTATAGGAATGAGTATTAAAACTCAGTAGGTAGGCCCAAATAATTATATTCCCAATGTAATTCCTTTAAATAAATAAACATTGATTAACAAGTTTGAAATAAAATATATAAATATATTATTTTCCACACTTTTCATCATAAAACAAACAATCATAATTCATTTTCCTCATGATTTCAAAAAAGGATTAAGGGAAGAAAGGAAAAGGGGGAAATAAACAAGAGTTCATTTATTTTCATAAAGGTGAAAGGAAGATAAAAGTGGGTTTTCATTCAACACATTCTTCTTAGAAACCCTTTTAGACAAATCCATGCACTCACTATTTCACATGAAAACACCAAAACCAAATTCAAGGAATATGATCCTAAACAAAGAGGGAAATGGTACTAACCATACTAGAATCATAAGAACATGGGAAGACTTGGGAACTTATAGGAGAACCAGAAAATACTAATACATGAGACCCCATCCTCGGTATCATGCTGCACATGATAAGATCAAAACACCCAAATTCCCAGCCACCCTAACTCATGATAGACCGAGGGACCCAATCCCATAGAAATAATCTCAAATATCCACCTACTATGGGCCACTGGTCAGTGCATGAACTACCAATGAAGAAAGCATTCTCAGAATTCCTCTTTGATATGATAGGTTCCCATGATATGTTCAAAAGGTTGTGTGTCACACATTACAAAAAATAAGCCATATATATATCACCATACACATCACACAAACTAGTACCACCCCAGCCACCTCAAGAAGCATTCCTTACCTTAAAACAATTATTAAAAAGGTATGTCCCATACCGAGGACACTCCCATATCATGATCAACCAAAAAAGAAACATTCCCTCCTAAATGGTTTTTCCCAAATGAAATCATTATAAGAAAAATGCCAAACAGGTCCCAAAACACTTTTACATATCAAACCCTTTATAAACAACCACACACAAACCATTTTCAAAATCAAACCAAAATAGAAAACCATTATTGGAAACAAAAACCTCTATTTTAATATCAAAATATCATTTGAAAAACCAAGCCATGCCTTTATAAATTAAAAACTACTTATAATATCCAACCGGGAAATTTCACAATCATTAGATGTGCAAAACCCACTAAATCCATATCACACATGGAAAGAAATCAAGAAAAACATTTTTATTTCGCATGGAAAAATCATTCAAATCATTAAACATTACTACATAATAATTAATATAGGTGAAAAAATAAAGCAACCAATTAAATCTTAACTTTAAAGGAAAGGTGCAAAGGGATTCTACCTCAAACGATGAAGAATTTTCATAATCCAGTGTGAAACATCATTTTCACCTCAACCGCACCCATGGGGGGGTAAATCCAACCTCAATGAACACTAAGAAGTAAAAAAAACCCCAAAACCAAGCAACCCAATCCAAGAAAATCGTCCAACATAGCCACTGGGTTTGGGAAGAAGATAAAAAGTGATAGAAAGCAAAGGATAAGGAGAAAGAGGCTCTAACATTTTGATATAGGTGGAAACTTGCCAATAACCCACCATGGATCCCTCTTGACGGGTCTTGAAGGTGAAAAAATCTCCCATGGGAGGTTCCTAGGTTATAAGGGTCTGAATGAGAGAAAAATAAGGGGTTTGGGTATAAAAATCAGGGAGAGAGAAAATGGTTTTAAAAATCTTGATAGGTTGCACGGTTAGTCCGCACGGTCTGTCAAACTGTGTGAATGTCATAAGGCCACTAATGCCTAAAAATAGATCAAATTCATGGAATATGCACATGGTATGACTAACCATGCGGTAGCCATGCAGTATCTAATGTCTCACCTAGGATCTTCTGCATGGTTACCTAGGTCGAGGCGCACAGTTACTTCTAACCATGCGCAAGTCGTGCACCTTAAGCTGGATAGACCAAAAACACCTATTTTCTCCAAATATCAAGGGGGGGACCAAGGAATAAGTTTAGTCCAAGAATGGTTGGAATAAATACTCTAAAATATCAATCCTTTCACACCCTATTCCTGAGGAAATAACTGAAAAGCCGACCCGAACCGAGACTGAAGATGAATTCCAAAACCTGGGTGTGACATAAGACTTATCGATGTGTCGAGGGACTATAATGGGACCCACCCATAACTTAATAATTAAAATACATTACTAATATGAATGTGTTGAAACATAATAAATATATACATTTTTATTAAAACTAGCATACAAAATGTAAATAACCTTCATTAAGTAGACATAATTACAAATCATCCATAGTAATATAGTGGATGGTATCAAAATAGTACATCCACAATCAAACTAATAGATAATAATTTAATAAAATATGTTAGATGGTATCATAAGAGATAAACCTCAATAAAGCATAATTTTCAAAAAATGATGTTGACATAGATGAAAATACTTTAAATGAGATCATTGAATAATTATTGATGAAAATGCCTTTTTCACTTTGAAAATAACTTATGTTTAAAGTGCCGATAAAAAAAGAAAACATTTTATTTTAAGATAAACTTTTAAAATTATAAAAGAAACTTCAAATATTAAAGTGACATGTAAGTGGGAAATTACATTCATGCCATAATAAAAAAATCTTTTTGAAAAAGGAACTTTAAAAGAGGGTTTTTAAAATAAAGTCCCTTGTAAATATTATATCATTTAAGTGAGCATTAATCAAATGAATAAATTATGTGTATTTGTTTTAAATACACATAAAACATGGTTAACTAAAACAAAAGGTATTAAAAATTAATTTCACACATAATTTGGTACAACATAAACATGGAAGTATAAGTTTATCCTAAGGGATGTAAATTGGGTTATGAATCCACTTACCACTTTGTAATTAGTCGAATCATATGCCCCATAAAATTAATAATTATAAAAATAAACATTTAATACCATGAATATAATTATATTACTGATATGATATATCAAATTTTATTACATAAACCACACACAAGTAATGAGTGTTGAATAAGTCATATATCACAGAGAAGTAAAAAGTGAGATAAGAAACCCCTTTCCTCACACTTCCCTTTAGTGAAAAATTCTTTAATATACTATATAATGGTTTAAATAATGTAATTAATTCATTACATAACTATCTTAATGTTTATAATACCTTATATTATGTTTTTATATCATATTATAACCCTTTCATTAATATTATTTCATGATTTTCATTTTTTTGGTGTGTTCGTTTCATGGTTTCATGATCGGTTCTCTTGAGTATAATTATGGATATTCATGTAAAATGGGAATAAAACTATATTAGTGTAATTAAATGGTATTAATTAACTTAAAAGAGTATAAAGGTTCCCATGTATCATTTTATTTTCTAACATGAGGTTGATTCATTTGATAAAATGTTAATGATAAATGGTTAGTTTATTTTGGTGGTTTTTCTGAATATCAAAACTAGTTTCATTTTATTTAATATTGTGTCTATATATTAGTTACATAATATAAAATAGGTTATGATATATCTATTAAAATTTATTTAACTATAATAATAATTTTATGACCAGCCATGAAGGTGGTAATTGAAAACAAACAAAATCATTATTCATGGAGACGGTTAACCTCCATAATTTGGACAATTGTTTCATTTCTTTGAATAAGAGGAGGTAATAAAAGGATAGATTTAAGATATTAAAATATTAACATAACATTTTAGTATGTGAATTATTATATAATTACTATTCCTGAAGGACCCCGGGACACCCTGAGAGGGGAGGGGTAAATCAGGGTGACCACTTTTTCTTTTAATGTGATGGATCTTGTTCCCACGTTGGTAGGAACTTGTTGAACCTATATGAAGATTATGATCAGAAGGAAAACATTCACAAGCACAGAGAAGACACAGCCATTTTTACTTGGTTCACCACTAAGGGCTACATCCAAGGAGCATACGCCGACAGGTTGTCGGTCGTACCAAAATCCACTATGCTTCACTAGCTGAAGATTACAAAAGTTCAGGTACAGTCGCTCTGTCCCAGGCTCACTGCCTTTACAAAGGTTCAGGGATAGCTCACTGCTTCCCTCGGGTCACTCCCGTTGACTCCCCCTGGCTCACTACCGTTGGTGAAGTCCCACTCAGTTTATAGACGTGAAGGTCTCTTCTTCATTTGCATAAGAGTGCATCCTTTGTTGTATGTAGATGCTCTATTGAAGTCCGATTCTCACCAGAAGAAGAATATCACTTTTCCTCGAATGTACCGAGTAGTCTCTCGACTTTCGTGTAGCTCCACACACGCTGGTGGGCTTCAGCAAAACCAGGCGCGCTTCTCCAAGACAGTCGCGCAAGCCCCACTACGGCGCGCAAGTCCACACTGGCGCGCAAGTGTCATCAACACAGATGCGCGACTCTTCCTTCCCCAACTACAAACTTGCACGGTCCACTTCCTTTATCTTCCAAACCACCTTGGGCGCACAGCCAAACACCGGCGCGCAAGCTCTACTTGCGCGAAAAAACAACCACCTGCGCGACTCAACCACCTGCGCGACAAGAGCTCGAACAATCTCTCGGCCTTGAACTTCGTTAGAAATGAGGAGGGGTGGTCCAGTATTTATAGGAAAACTGGACCCCCTGCGCGGCGGCGCGCAAGTCCCTCGACGGCGCGCAAGTCTTGTCTTCAATAAACTCTGTCGCGCAACTCACTTGCACGACCCAACCAACACTTGCGCGACAATCTTTCCTTAGCCAAATTTTGATGTTCTGATCCTCAAAAACATATGGCGCGCAAGTATTTTATCCTCCAAGAGCACGGCGCGCAAGTACCTTTGCCAAAAACACTTTACTTTATTGGCCGATTTTTAGGCCCAAAAATTTGGCAAACACTGGGAAACAGCGCCACCTTCACTACTGTTTTCTGCTTGAACGGTATGATCGCTTTGTTGGTACACACCCTGAACTTCCACTGAGGATTGACAACAAACACAAACCATACACCAAATCATGCTTTGAAGAACCTGGTTCCAACAATTCCTTTATGGATGAAGGAGGTGAGGATAAATTAGGATGAAAAAAATTAAGAGAGGTTCTTTGAGAAAATTACCTTTTGAATATCGCCTCCTTGGAGGACCCCTTGAGGACCTTGTATTTGGTCTTTTGGGGTGACCAATGACACTTGGACATGAGGATATAAATGAAGATAGGTTTTGGAAGATATTTAAGTATATTAAAGGCCTTTTATTTGAAATTGGGTACTGAGGGTGGTATGCATACTTGAGGACAGGTGGGTTTAAGTAATTAAATAATGATTATTTTATGTTTAAAACCAACCACATTGTGGTGGAATTAATTTCCATAAATTTGGATAATAATTAATGTTGTAATGGATGATTAGGGTTGATAAATACCTCAACATCCTATTTAATGTTTTAGTTTTTAGGTATTTTAATCCTTTACTATTCAACTTTAATCCTTTTTCATTATTTTACATATACTGCGGTAAATAATTTTTTTACCATGGTAATTGTAACATCATATTACCATTTTTAGTTAATTATTAACCCCTCATTTTGTTCATGATTTGGTTGGGTCTCATTTAAGAGTGTGTCAGGTGAAATTTTGAAAATTTTGGAGGGATCTTGGGTCGTGCATGGTTGGCGCACGGTTTTCCCAAACTGTGTGCCCTTCTAATGAAAACTGTGAAAACCTAGGTAGTGGGGGTTTGCATGGTTAGGGTATAGATTTTAAAACCATTCACCCACCAAGAATAAAATTTGAAACCCTACCAGCAGGGGTGCATGGTTTGAAAAATATTGTGGCCCTGTCTAGCTAACCGTGTGAACAAAATTATTTTATTCCAAAAAATGCTTAAAAATTCCCAAACCTATTTTTATCCCCTTCTCAACCCCAAATCAACCTAGAAAAATTTACAAGGTCTTAGAAGCTCTCAAGGACCCATTTTGGATCCTCTAATCCTATTTCTAGGTGTATTAAACAGCATAAAATCATGTTCAATCTCCTCCATGTTTGTGAATATTCTCTCCTTGGTCTCTCTCACTCTCTCATTCTCTCCTCCCTATGGTTAGTTAGACCTCCAGGTTGTTGGAGGATATAATCCCTATTGTTTTAGATCTTTAATCTAGGTTTTATTCTCAGATCTTTGTTTTCGGAATTCTTCATTGGAGTTTCCCTGTTGTAAGCATTGTGACTCATGATCTCGTTATCCCAAGGTAGGTGGTTCCATTTATGATTGGACAATTTATTTAACCCTAAATTTCTTGATTTAAATTAAATTAATTTCACTTGTATTTTGAAAACCTAATTTTTTGTAAATTGGGGTTTTGATTTTCTTTGGAATTAAATTGGGAAAACCCATCAATTCCTATGAATTGGGGTGTCATTTTGATTTGATGGAAAATTGTGGAATTTAATTGTGGAATTTAATTTTTGGAATTTTAATTGTGAATCTTATTTTAAATTTTTATTTGAGAAAAATGGATTAAATTGTTTTGATAAGAACCCATTGGTTTTATCCTAAAAAATCATGATTTTATTAAAAAAACATTTTTAGTTTTTAAATATAAATTGGAATATTTAAATGGAAAGAAATGGGTTAATTGTATTTTTAATAGTTTTAAAATAAATTTCCCATGATTGATTATGGTTAGAGAACATAAAATCCTAGGTAGTTAGTGAGTTATTCTGGACAACACTCTTTTGATTCTTTATAACACTAAAAAAAATATATTGCAGGTCACATCCCCGATGGGATGGTAATGAGTCCTCATGGACCAGTATCTGAGGGACATGTGTATACATATTTTCGTGATCACCTATTTGAGTGTGTGAGGATACCATAACCTAGAACTATTGTACCTCTTGGAAGATAACCATGTTGATCATTGATAATGATTTGATATATATTCTATTGTTTATAAACTATTTTACAAATGCCTTGTGAATTTATATAAACTATTTTATAAAAAATATTTATTAATCCATTTTTTATAAATGTTTCCATCAATTGAAATATAAATCATGATTTTTTTTAAATATACTTTTTGTACTGTCTGCTTGATTATTTAAAATTGAAATCATTATTTGGTTAATCATTATTAGAATCTTATTATAGAATCCTTGGTGAGAAACTACTATGAATTTATCTCACACCCTACCTATGCCTTTGGGAATTTATAGATTTCCTCCTTCCAGCTTTGGGCACAGGGAAATAACCACTTGGAGGTGGTAGTTGTTGTTGATCTTTGGGATTTAAGCTATTATGTCCATTTGAACATGGGTTGTTTATCCTATTTTCTTGTACTTTGGTGATGTAATTTGGTTTGTTTATACTTATTTAAATTCTAGTATATTTCTCCCTGTGGAGTTTTATTTTGATCATACTGAGTTGTTACTATTTATTCTGTTATTTATGTGGAAAAACCATTCCTAGTTTTATTTTGTATGATTTCAGGTGCTTGTTGCCAACCCGTAGGGATTGGGAATACCCTTCAATCTATGCCAGGATTGTCTCAGGTATTAGAGTACCAAGGTATCTGGGTTAGATCATAAAAAATTGGTATCAAATTTAAAAGTTAAGCATCTTTACTTGATGTTAGTATGAAGTTGTGAAATATTATTGGGACATAAGAGGTATTTGTGACTGAGTTCCTAGCCATCTCTCACCAAAATGATCCTTAAGTCACCAAGGGTGGTTTGGGAAATATTTCTTGAGGATTATTTATATCATTTTCCATGATTTTTATTTAGATATATTGAAATCAAAATATTGGTTATTTTTCTATTGGGATTAATTTCACTATTTATCTTGTTTGAGAATTGTTTTTTATAACCTTTTTGATGTCTTAAATGTTTTGTATTGATGTTTTGTAGCATCATGCCTCTGAGAAGATGTGTGAATAGGATCTAGGAGGAATATTCTGATGAATCATAGTGATAAAATCCTCTCATATACTAGAATATGGTTGAAGTTATTGTATGTTATTTCCAATCTTAGGGACAGACACCTGTACCCATTCTCATTCAGGCTCCAGCTATGGAACCTCAGAAGGATGACTTTAGAATTCATTCTCAAGATTTCCTTCACAAAAAATTCAAAAGTGTTACAAGTCTCTAATTATCCTCAATTGGATGGGGATTTGTTGAGGAATATCAATATTCTTTTTGAGTTCTTGGATATGCCAGATAAAATCAAGGTGAAATGTGCCACCTTCAAGCTAGAGGGACCTAGCAGGAAATAGTGGGACATGATGGTGAAAGAAAAGAAGCATCAGGGTTTAGTGGAAAGAGTTAAAAGTTATTTTTACCGATAAATTCTATCTAGAGTCTATGGTTTTGTCTAAGGATTTATAGTTTTTCAAACTTGAGTAGGTTGACAGGATCGTGATAGAATATGAAAATCATTTTGCTGATCTTGTGAAGTTTTCACCTGAGATTATGATGAATGAGAATATGAAGACTCGGCAGTTTGAGATGGGAATTCGATATGATATTCTATATTAGTTTTTCTTACTGAATCTTCCATCTTATAATGATGTGCTGGATAGAGATTTGATGGTTGAAATGGACCTGGATAGAAAGTTAGGGTTGAGGGGAGTTACTTTTTCTCCCAGTAGAAGTTTTGTAAGTTCCCATAAATGGAATAGTAAGCATGATGATTCTCATGGTGGTTCTTGATAGCAGTATTTTTCTAGACCTCCGTAATTTCTTATAATAGGCCCTTTGATTTGTTACTAGTGTGGAAAACCTGGGCACTTGAAATGGGTTTTCACTAAGGAACCCAAAATATGTGGTTCATGTGGACACTCAAGTCACTTACTGAAGTTATACCATGTCTATTCCACTCCATGTAGGGGCACAAGATCATAAGAACCTAATAAAATTTTGGTGCAATAATATGATTCATAAACAAATGGGTTTTATCCACATGAATCTGAAATGAAGATTCTTTACATAGTTGAAGAGTTTCTAGAGGAACAAAATGTGAGTCCAATGACTATGAGAGGTACCATAACTATAGTTTCATCATTAGTTACTTATTTATTTGATATTGGTGCATCTCATTAATTTATTTCAACTTGTTTTATGAATATTATTAATCTTCTTGAGGATATTTTATCTTATTTGATGGATATTACTACACCCCTCAGAACAAAGAGAGAGAAGGGTCTCCATAGTCCTGCTTGTGTTTTCTCTATATCAGATACTGATATTTCTTAGGACTTTCTAGTTCTCAACATGAAACTATTTGACACCATATTTGGGGTGGATTGGCTCATTGATAATAAAACCCAAATTGACTGTGATCTTCAATCGGTCTTCTTTACTACACCCAATGGGGTGTGTCGTGTCTTTCAATGAGAATGGGACTCGAGTTTGAGTAGATTTGGACCTTCTTATCCAAATTTTTGGAAGGTAATATCTGTGTTTTCTTTTGATCTAGAGTGAGAATCTCTGGGTGGTGATATCCCTTTAGTTTTCATCGAGTTTCTTGATGTTTTTCCTTCTGAATTCTATTGTTTGTCAATGGTAAGGGATGTAGATTTTTCTATCAATTTATTTCCTAGTACACAACCCATATATATTCCTTCTTAATGCATAGAACCATCTAAAATGAAATATTTGGAGACTTATTTATATGATATTTTAGAGAAATGATTCGTACGCCTGAGCGTGTCACCTTGGGTGGCTCTGGTTCACTTCGCTAAGAAAGATGATGGTTCACTATGCCTTTTTATTGATTACCAAAAACTCAATAGAGTTAGGGTAAAGAAAAAATATCTATTTCCATGGATTTATGGTCAATTTGACCATTTAATAGGGGTGAAATGGTTTTAAAACATTGATATTTAATTTGATTACCATCAGTTGAGAATAAAATAACCTGGCGTTTAAAAAACCTCCTTTCAAAGCAGGTATGGCCATTATGAGTACCTTGTCATGGAATTTGGTCAAACCAATGATATTATAGATATTATGGCTCTAATGAACAATATTTTCCATGAGTATCTTGATACTTTTTTTGTAGTATTTTTGGATGACATCCTTGTTTACTCTAATTCTGAGGAGAATCATGTGTGTCATCTGAGAGAGGTTCTGGAATTGTTGATAAATCAACAACTTGATGTCAAGATATCAAAATGTGATTTCTATATTTAGGAAGTGAATTTCTTGGGAAACATGGTGTTAGATAATGGTATATCAGTTGATCCTAATGAGGTGAAGGCTATTGTGAAAAGAGAGAAATCACAAAAAAAAAATCGAGATTTGGAGCTTCTTGGGTTTACCTAGATATTATCATCGGTTTGTAAATGAATTCTCAAAGTTGGATTCTTAGATTCCTACTCTAACTCAAAAGGGAGTAAAGTTTTCTTGGGAAGAAAAATATTAGAGTTATTTTGTTGATTTGAAATGTATTTTAAAAATTGTGTTGATGTTGACTTGACTCTTCATGAGGCCGGGCATGGCTATGTGGTCTTAGATGCATCAAGTTCAGGTTTGGGTCATATTCTTATGTAGGGTAATCATGTCATTTTTTATGACTCTAAGAAAATTATGGAACATGAGAATAATTACTTGACCTATGACATTGAACTCGCAGTTGTGATGCATGTGATTAAGATTTGGTGGCATTACTTTTTTAGATAAAGGTTTACCATGTATTTTAGCTACAAGAGATTGAGTTATATCTTCTCTCAAAAACATTTGAATCTCTGCCAGATGTGTTGGGTGGAATATTTGTAATCCTTTGACTTTGGAATCACCTATACCCTAGGAAAATGGAATGTTGTCATAGATGCTTTGAGCAGAAAACTTCCAACCCATTTCATGGAAGAATCTTCGGAAGAGTGGAACTTGATGGCTCTTTTTTCATGGTTTCATATTAGAGTTTGGGAAATAGGGTCCGATATTACTTTGTCTAGTGTTTAATTAACCCCCTCTCTTCTTGAATTTATTATTTAGAAACATTATTTTGATGATGAGTACTGTAGCATTAGATACTCTCTTCATGGTGGGGAGACCATTTTTTGGATAGTCATTCTCTATAGAGGAAATTATATGTTATTGTAAATGTTTTTTGTAACATTATTGGTTAGAAAATTTGTGATGGGGTATTACCATAATTCCCAGTGGGAAGTGAACCCAAGAACCACAAAAATATTCTATGACATGTGGTGATGATTCTGGTGGGTAGGTATGAGATGGGCATTGCTGACTTTGTCTCTCATTGTTATATGTGACAACATGTCAAGTTTGAGCACCAGAGACCTTTGGGTTTGCTTTATCCACTTCCCATGCCAAATTGGAAGTGGGATGAGATCTATTTAGACTTTGTGGTTGGGTTTTTATGTACCCAGAGAAATAATAATGTGATATGGGTTGTAATATATAGGTTGACCAAATCAGCTCACTTTATACCCATTCACGATATAAACAAAGTTGAGGAACTAAGAAATTTCTATGTGAGAGATATTATTCATTTACACAAAGTTTTGTTTTATATAATCTCTAATAGGGATCCCCAGTTTACTTCTCACTTTTAGAGAGTCCTTCAGAAGGCACTAAGATCTTAGGTTCATTAGAGTATGGCATACGATCCATAGTCGGATGTCCAAAGTGAAAAATCCATAAAAATTATTGAGGATATGATTTTTTTCTATATTCTTGACTTTGGTGGAGCTTCGGATGATCATTTAGGGATAGTTGAGTTTTCTTATAACAACAGTTACTAATCCAAGAATAGAATGGATCCTTTTGAGGCCTTGTATGGTTGACCTTATAAATATCCATTTTGTTGGTCATAGATTGGTGAAAGTTCCTTAGTTAGACAGAGCTTGGTTCAAGAGATGACAACAAAGATTCAATTTATTCATTAGGTAATATTGATGAAACATATCTTTTATAAGTATTATGTTGATCATCATTGTAGATTTTTGGAATTTTAAGTTAGTGACTAGGTTTTCTTGAAATTTTGACCCTGTTTGGTCAATCATTGTCTTGGGAGGCAAGGACAGCTTGCTCCTCATTTTGTGGAACCTTTTGAGGTTATTGAGTAGGTGGGTAAGGTGTCTTACCTTTTATTACTTCCTCAATAGCTGAAATTGATACATAACATGTTCTGTGTATCTTAGCTATGAAAGAATCTTTTTGATCCATATCACATTTTGAGCTAGAGTGATCTTGATGTCGAGCCTGATATATTTGTGACTGAGCATCCAGTCAAGATAGTTGATTCTAAAACCAATGTACTTTGTAGGAGGATGATACCTTAGTTTCTATTGATATGGAAACACAGTTTTGATACTCATGATACATGGAGAGGGAGGAATTGATGAGAGTGTAGTGGCCTCATCTTTTTGACATGGAAGCTTCTTAACAGGATTTCTGGGGATTGAAAGTTTCTATGGTGGGGATTTCATAACATCCTATTACTATTTTCAAGTACTCCTTAACCCCTCCTTTTTGTCATTCTTTGGTTGGGTCTCTTTTAGGGGTGCTTCGGGTGAAATTTAAAAAAAATTGGAGGTCTCTGGGGTTGTGCATGGTTGGCACACAGTTTTCCAAACTATGCATCCTTCTAGTGAAAACTATGAAAACCCAGGAAGTGGGGGTTTTCACAGTTGAAATATGGTTTTTAAAACCATGAACCCACTATAGAGAAACCACAAAACCCCATCGTAAGGGGTGCACGGTTTGAAAAACCATGTGGCCCTGCCCAACTACTTGTGCACGCATAATTATTTTATTCTGAAAAATGTTTAAAATTTCACGAACCCCCCTTTTTTCCCCCTATAAACCCTAACTTGACCTAGAATAATTTCCTAGGTCTTTTAATCTATCAAGGACCCATTTTGGCTCCTCAAAACCCCTTTCTAGGTAGATCAAAGCATGGTGAATCATGTTCGATCTCCTTCAGGTATGTGAATCTTCTCTCTTTGGTCTCTCCCACTCTCTCCTTCTATCCTAGCTAGGGATCATTAGATATCTATGTTGTTGGAGGATCTAATCCCCATTGTTTTAGATCTTTAATCTATGGTTTATTCTTATATCTTCATTTCCTACATTCTTCATTGAAGTTTCCCCATTACAGGTGTTGTCATTCGTGATCCCATGACCACGAGGTAGGTGGTTCTATTTATGATTGGCCAATTGATTTAACCCTAAATTCCTTGACTTAAATTAAACTAATTTTAATTGTATTTTAAAAACCTAATTTTTTATAAATTGGGGTTTTTATTTTTATTTTTATTTTGTAAGTAAATTAGGAAAAAAACAATTCCTGTGAATTGGGGTGTGATATGGATTTGATGGAAAATTGAAAAATTAAATTGTAGAATTTAATTTGTGGAATTTGAATTGTGAAATTAATTTTTGAAATTGATTTCAAATTTGTATTTAAGAAAAATGGATTAAATTTTTTTTAATAAGAACTCATTGGTTTTATCCTATAAAAAGGAATAATTTGATTAAAAATCCATTTTAGTTTTTAAATAGAAATTAATATATTGAAATGGAAAGAAATGGGTTAATTGTGTTTTGAAAAGTTTTGAAATAAATTGACCATGATTGATTGTTGTTAGAGTACATAAAATCATAGGTATTTAGTGTGTTATTCAATAAAACACTCTTTGGATGATTTACAACTCTAACAAAAAATATACAATAGGTCACATCCCCAATGGGATAGTGATGAGTCTTATTTGACCAGTTTTTGAGGGATGTGTGTACGTATATTATCATGGTCACCTATTCAAGTGTGTGTAGATCCCATAACCTGAAACTATCAAACATCTTGGAATATGACCATGTTTCTTGTTTCTGATTCTTTGATATATATTCCATTTTTTTAAAAACAATTACAAATTCCTTGTGAATTTATATAAACCGTTTTATATAAAAAAAATATTAAGAAATTATTTAGAAATGTTTCCATTAATTTAAATGTAAATCATGATTTGTTTTAAATATTATTTTTTTTAATGCCAGGCATGATTATTTAAAATTTAAATCATTATTTTTTTTAATTATTATTATCATATTATTATGGAATTATTGGTGATACCCTACTGGGATTTTAGCTCACGCCTTAACTATGCCTTTGGGCGTTTGTAGATTTCCTCTTTCTAGGTTCGAGTAAGGAGAAAGCACCACTTAAAGGTGGTAGTTATTGTTGGTATTTGGGCTTTGAGATACTGTGTCTGTTGTGACTTGGTTAGTTTATCCTATTTTCTTGTACTTTGGTTGTATACTTTGGGTTGTTTATAACTATTTGACTTTTGGTATAGTTCTCCCAGTGGAATTTTTTTTTGTGAATACTGACTTATTATTGTTTATTCTGATTTTTATGTGGAAAAATCATTCCCCATTTTATCTTTTATGACACCATGTGCCTTTCACCATCTTGTGGGGATCACAAACTCCCTTTGGTCCATGGCAGGATCGGCTCAGGTATTAGGGTACCAGGGTATTCAGGTCGATTCATGACAGTAACTTTTTTATATCTAAAAATGATAATGAACTTACAACCTAATTTTGGACTTATGATTCCAAATATGGTATCCATTTTACCAAATTAAATTTACATGATTAGAAAAAAAAAATAGATTTAAAAATACACCTGCAGAAATAATGAAAAGCAAGTTTTTAAATTGAAAAGTTCAAAAGTTTGAAATGTTTTTATATCCAATTTCAATGTGAGATTTATAATAATAACATAAATTGGTTTCATTCATGTATAATTTAACTAATTATACTTTAAAACTAATTTAAAACATAATTTTACTATATAAATAAATTATATGAAAAAACAGTTTTTAATTAAAATTCAAAAAATTTCACTATTCATCAAAAAATAAAAGTTCTCTAAAAAATACCAAAATTTCACCCTAAGATAATTTTTATATTACACTTTCAAAAATAAATTTTATTTTTTCAAATAAAATTTATAAAAATGTCAAATTTTTGTTTTAAAACAGGTTCACCATTAAAAGGCGGAAAAATTGCCTTTTAGAAAAATATAGATTTTATACTTAAAATTGAATTTATTGTTATCTTATTCCTATTAAACTTATTGGATGAGTTTAAAAAAATTTATTAAATATATAACATATAAATTTCATAAAAATATTTCACTAATAGTGATTTATTTAATTTATTAAGATAAAATGTCATTATGGGCATAAAAAGAGTTTTTTATTAAAACACATTCTTTATGTTCAATTGGTTTTTATTCTCATTTCTAATTAATTGGAAAACAATGAATTTTTGTTTTAGACTGAAAATCCATTTTTTTTTATTTTTGAAAAACACTTTTTGGATAAGTGAGAACCCACAAGTACAAAATCACTTTGAGGCTAAGTGAAAACCAATAATCCATCACAATGAGCCATAGACAGGATGGGAACATTGTAGACACAAAACAGACTAACCAAAACAAAATAAAAAGACAATGTGTTCAAGGTGATCCACCATTGCAAACACAATCCAAAACAAACCAAAAAAACATGAACTAAACAAATCACACAATAATCTAGAATCAAATCTGCATTAGAGACTTCAAAGTAGGATGACCGATGGTGAAGGATTCATCGACATAGCTCCACAATGAGAAACCATGAGACCAGCGAGCCACCATGGAAAAAGAAACCAACAATCATTCGAAAATTTCAACATTCACCTAGGTCACCAGTACCATCCAAAACCTCATGGGATCCATCGAACTCGACCAAATTGGAGTCGATCACGAAGAAGCATAATGAAATGGCATAGGAAACCAAGAAAATGCAAAATAATCGAGGCACGGAAACCTTTGAAACAGCCATCGTCATCACAAACTGATCTCAGGTCAAGCATCCATCTGCTGTGTATGCACCTGCTAGTGATATGTACCGCAGCTTCCCACAAACACACTGGGCGACGATCTTATGATCAGAGGACACAGACTCGATGCCAAAACAGGAAGGGAAGAGACACGAAAACAATGCTGACCAGATCTAGATGGATGTAGATGGATCTAAACTGGAGGTACACCGAACTAGGAGGGTTGGCTACGTGGCAGTGGGATCTATATGTGTCGTTGACGTCGCAGGTAGCGCAGTTTGGGGAGGAAGGGAATCAGCGTCGGGAACACCGAGTCTGTCAAAGTAAATCCACTCATCGGAAGGTGAGCTCGGTGTCGGCGGGAACCAGAGCTGCTGCATCACGCGAGGAAGATCCGAGCATGATCCAAGGTAGGGAAAGCCGGCAGTGGGTGGCTGTATCCAGGGCACTGAGATGCGGGTCGTCAGACTTCGCACGAGGGGGAAGCCGGAGAAGCACAAAAATCCTATGAAGATCAGAGTGGGAGACGTCAGCTAGTCTTGTGGATAGAGGCGGACCGGATCTGTTTCTCGCAAGAGGAAGATGGAAAGAGAAGTCGGAGGCAGAGCTGGGGCAGGAAGGCGGTGCAAACCCTAGTCTAGCAGGATCTCCCGAGCAGCTACATCATACTCATTTTTAAAAAGATACATACCATAAAATCTTCGGGCGTTACACATTAGCAATGAGTTGGAATATTATATATATATATATATATATCATAATGTGGTTTATACTATTCATTCTCAGCAATTTAATGACTATGTTATAATAGTCATGTTTAAATAATTATAATTCATTTTTTGTTTAAGTTTGGTGTTGTTTATCTTTTCTGATATTGAACATTGTATTTATTTTTTAAAAATCTTAAGATATTACATTATCCCCCCTTTAATAAATTTTTTCCTCACAATTTTAATTTGGCTTGGTAACTAGGGTTTGGTTTGTCAACATACCTTTGTTGAAAACTCACATCATAAAAAGGGTCAATAAATCATTCTCTTAAAAATAGATAAAGGGAAGTACAAAGGTCATCTGGAATAACAAATAGTAGGATCCCAAGTAGGAGAATATAAGTGGAAAATGAAAACATGTATATGGAAGAAAAAAAGATAACTTCCAAGGATTGTTAGAGAGTGATAGGGAATGTGGTCATAATAAAGTTAACCATCACAAAACTGTAAATATGTAATGAGTAAAAAGGCCATTGATTTCTCTCTAAGAAAAGTTAAAAAATAGAATTTTTTTCAAAATCATTTTCCTAAAATTGAGGAATTATTTAACTTCCTAGACTAAGAACATAAAGATATATACTTACTTGATAAGAATAATTTAAACTTTTAATCAATTTCTACAACAAACACATCTTTTTTCTTCAAATGATGAGTATTCAGGATAAATTTTTATACATGAAGCACTAGAATCAAATTCTAATGGATCACATAATCCACTAAGTTTAACAAGCTATTCATCCTACCTATAGAAATTAACCAAAACCAATTGTTTATGAAAAGATAAGATAATTCCAAAAATTAATAAACCTTTATATGAATAAAAACTAATTTAATTTCCAAAATTCAACATTAATGTCAAAAGTTCAACTTAGATCATTAAATAAATAGATATCCTTAAAATTCCTCAAAAATATTACAAACTAAGATTGAAACCCAAAAGTTAGAAGGATTTGATCACATAGTCTTCCAAGATAAATTTAATATTTATCTTTCAAAATAACATTAATAACTCTTAATGTATCACACCAAAAATGTAAGTATCCCAATCACGTAATCTATAAGATATGATATTCATGTATATAAATAACCTAAATCAAAATAAATCCATAATAAATTCATATATTCTTTCAAAAGATAATTTGACCATTATTCATAAAATAAAGTCCCATAATATTTTATTTACCTTAATCCTACAATGATCCAAAAATTATAGTGATCTTATTCCAAAATAACATTAATCACTTAATCACCAATTCAATTTCCAATCCCATTGTTATTTATACGATAAAACATACATTCCAAAAAATAAAAATAACCTATTTTTTCAGATCTTTTAAATAAATAAAAACAATTTCATACTAACCAGGACATCACGTAGCTCAGTGGTAGGCGATGCACCTTATCACCCTTTGGTTTTTGTTTCAATACTCACAAATTTTTTGGATGTGATGGGCCATCACCCAGCCTTCTGGTTGTCCATTTTATAAAATATAATCCTTATAAAATTCCCAGAAATGTGATAAAAATCCTCAAAAATAACCTTAATATATTCAATATTAAATAAATGTTTTAACCTCAAATTTTATGTCATACATTTTATTTTTCATTCCAAAAATGTAATAACACATAATTACCAAAAAATAAAAGATCATATAACCCGTAAAGGTTATCCATACACTTAAAATTATGTCCAAAAAATGAAAACATCATTCTTCCACAAATAAATTTTTTTCACATGATAAACTTAAGGGTTGCATATACCTCAAACGTCTATCAAAACTCAATAAAATTCTCCCAAAGTACTTCCATAATCAAAAGAGTATTAATTATTTTAAACTTATGATCATCCTTAAATCTACCACTACATCACAACTCTTGAATATAGAAACCTTAATCATTCAATGTTATTCATAATACCTTAACCATTATTTTTTATCTTATTCTTTAATACTTCTTTCCTACAAACAAAAATATGAATCATGTGATGAGATTCAACAATGTCAAAACATAAGATAGGAAATAATCTATAACTTTCATATTTCATTTGCAGTTTCCTAATCTTCAACTATAATGGAATTAGGTATTACTAAATAGATATATGTATAGTCTTTATGATCCCATTAATTAGCCTTACCCCTAGGACATTGATTTTCATAAGGATCATTCTCCTCGTATTTAAAACATTCAATTGATACATCAAGAAGAACTTCTTTCCCCTTCATGGATTTAACTGAACACTTCCTTTTTCCTTAGCATGTTATTGATTTTTTACCTCCTTTATCACATATAAAACATCTTCCCATTATTTTAATACATTTTATTAGGCTCTTCATTCCACATTATTGGCACATATTTCATTTAATATATTTACCATTATGGTCATTATCACCTGAATTTCCATAGGGATTTATTTCCCCTATATTTTATGCATTAAAAAACTCATATAGGTTTAAGTTGTTAATAATTACTCGTAGTATTTGTTTAAGAATAACCATAAGAGTTCTCACTACAACTCTTATTCTGTTCGGTTGGTCATTCAGACAACAACCACATTTTCTTTTACATAAATTGTTACTTTTTTTCCTGTTGTATCCAACCATTTACCAAAACCAAAAAGGGTAATGTGACCATATCAATAAAATCATAATATACCATCTTATAAGGAGGATAAACACTAAGATATCATTATTCATGTTATCTCATACTCTTTCAATTTATCCAAAATAACTATTATTATACCTAACATGCTAAATATTATGGTTATGTAAGAGTGGTAACTTATGACTAAATAACATCATAAACTCTAAAGTTATTTAAACCCTCATCTGATACCAACTGTAAGGACCCAACCTTAAAAATTACATAATCTAGAGTTTTAAGTCAAGAATTCATTCTATTACATATCTTTTCAGGTTTAGAGTTTTAGAGAATTGGGTCATAACTCATACTAAAAAACCATATAATACAAAGTGTACACTTTATATCAGTATCAACTTTTCCCTCTATATAAAACTTTTAAAAAATAAAACCTGATTTATTTTCATAAAAAATCTTCTCGACTTTCAACTTAAAATATTCCTTTCCCCTTAACCATATTTAAACACTATGAAAACATTTTAAAATATGTTATGATCAAAAAAATATTAATAAGGGATATAAAAAGAAGAAAACCATTAGTGCAATGAAAAAAATGAAAACTCTTGAAAAACCTTTTCTTAAAAAAATACTATTTTACCCAAGAAGGGTATCATCATTATTTTAAAAAATTCATTATCTTACCTTTTAAATCAAACAATTTCTATTAAAACTCATTAGAAACCATATAAAATTAATGTAGGTTCATTAGAACATGATTACCATATCACTCTTACGAATGGAATAATCATATGGTTGACTTCCACCACAGGAGAACCCAATGCATTAGAGAACTATCTAGGTGAAACCATCGTATAAGCTATAATGGGCTCACCCATGAGATATAATGGGTATAAACCCTTTATAAAAAATTTCCAAGGACCATATAATAAATAAAAACCTTGAAAAACTCTTTTAAACTTGTGTGTAAAACAATTTTGGATATCAAAATACCCTTTTTATTTTAAAAATCACTTTTTAAAATCTAAAAACTGTGAACATACTAAAGAAACCATTTTCTTTGAAAAATACCTTGAAAACATAAAAAGGAAACTTCAAATCATTTAGGAATCATAATGGAAATAAATTCCATTATTTCCATATATGTTAAAAAATTCATTTTGACTTTGGTAAAAAGAGTTGAAAGGGGAACATTAAAAGAGGATTTAAAAGAAAGTCTCTTACCTTGAGTCTGACTCGTCACGTACATTATTTATCTTACTTAATAATAAAATTAGGTTAATTTTTTACTTTATTAAGAACATTTTTTAAGTTTATTATTCCTTTTATATCACTTATTATTGTGTTATATACAATTAATTAATCATTTAAGTTTAAGACATACATTTTGACAATATTCGATATATAAGTCCAAATTGACTTCGGTAGGCTAAATATGGTTAAAGATTTAATTATTTAATCATCTCTATAATAATAATAATTTCATAATTATAACTTTTATACATAAATTATACTTTTAAATTCAACCATTAAATATGCTTATGAAAAATGAACTATGTAACAATCATGGAGACGGTAGACCGTACGTACGCATGATTAACATTTTCATTTTTCAATGATCATTATGGAAAGAAGGTAATTATTATTTTATCTTTAAATAATGATCATAATATCATAAATATAATATTTATTATTTAAATATTTTATATATGTGTAAAAATCAAATAAATGATATTAAAAATATTAAAAGTAATATAATTTGAGATAATTATTATGATGCACTAATTTTGTAGATTAAAAATAAAATTTTAGTTATGTATTAAAATATTTGTTTTGAATTTTATTTCTTTTATTGATTTTATTAAAATAAAAGTAATGAATAGTTCTAAAAAATGACAATAATGATATATTATAATAAATAATATTTTATTAAATAATATAAAATTCCTAAAAATATTATATTTGGAATAGTGATTATAATATAGTTTATAATATCAGAAAAATACATTTATAGGCCTTTTTCCATTTATAGTAACTATATTAACCCTCAAAGAGTAAAAGACCTTGTTGTTATAGTAAGTTTAAAAGGGGTTAATGAGGGGTTAAAACCAAATGATAAGGGTAAAAATGTGGCCTAAAATTGTAAAAAAAATATTGTATGAGATGATTTAGAACCATCCTTATCCTATATTATAAATAAATCAGTTTGATCTATTTGGAATTAAAAATTAATTTATATTAATTTTATATTTTTGAGAAAATCCAAGAGTGCCCCCCCCCCTCTCTTATAAAAGGGAACCTCTTATTCTCATTCCTTCATAATTAAAAACCATTTTATTCAGAAAATACCTACCCAAATACCTTTTGAGAATCCCTCCAATCATTTTAGAGGTCTTGGTTTGGGCATAAAAAAATCCTTAGATTCTTAGTGTGTTAATCAAAGGAGACTTTTCAAATAAGATGTATAGTTTTTAACCACATGTTTTAGTATTATTTATTCTTCCACCTCCTTTAATTATTATTCAACCATACTTATATAATAGCAACAATATATTACACATACTAATGCTTTTTTATTTTAATGGAACAACCTATATCCATCTCCTCTTCCATCAAATGGGAAACAAATCATCATTCGTGTGTATGTCGGACTACCACCTCGTGAACCGATGTAATTCATTTTCCATCATTGTCTCTCAAGATAAGTTATAATGATATATTTCGGTTATATATATATATTATATTAATGTAATATTTATAATTATTTAAATATGATATAACACATATTTTCTTACCTTTCCATAAATTAGAAAATGATAATGTCATTCATGTGTATGTGTGGACTACCACCTCCACGATGCAATGTGATTCATTTTTCATCACCATTATCAGCGTTAAAAAAATTTCTAATAAAGGGTAATATTTATCAATTATTTTTTTACCACTGATAAAAGGTACTCTATAACAATGTTTTTTAGCGCTAATAAAGGACACCTTTATTAGTTCTTTTTTAGCGCTCATAAAGGACACCTTTATCAGATCTTTTTGCTTATGCTGATAAAGGCCATCACTTTTACAGTTCTATTTTTTAGTAGTGATAGTTCTAAAATTAGATAAAATACTAAGATAAGACACATATAATGTTTATTTTTAGGTGTGAGTACTCATAATAATATGAGACTTCTTATAAATTTCACACTTGGTAGTCTCTAAGATGAGAGATTATGATAAAAGACCTGCCTGTAAGAATTATTCATGTTTATATGTCATCATATATTCCTATTTTCGAGAATTTATAATGGTCCTTGAAATTTATTATTATTAATAATGCTTTTTATGAATCACATACTTTGATGTACTGACCAAAACTATTATGCCATATGTTCGTAGGAAGTAGAGTACATTGGGTGCATCATGAATGACATGTTATTAATTAATAGGTCAAGGTAAGAATTTTACCTTCTATATTAATGGTAGTTAATATCTCAAACCCTTTGTTTGAAATAGAACCATCACATTAAATTCCATGGCCATGGTCTAATGATGAGTTTATTTTAGATATTTAGAGAAAGACGTAACAAGGACATGGGTTGGTGACATGAGTGTGAAACCTGCTTGATGAGATATTGTAACAAAGACATTATAATATATAGTAAGTGTTCATATGTGGTTGTCGACATTTAAATGTTAACTTCTTTCTCTTGGATATCTTGACCCATTTCTAGATAATAATATTAGATTGTAGGCAAGCCCGTCTAATGCCAATGAGAAAAAAACCTAGAGGGTCACACACTAAGTGTTTTTGTTGATCTCAATTAAATTATATTTGAATTTAATTATTATAATAAATATTATTCTCATGACTGGGAAATAATTTTATTTAGGATTTATTGATCGTAAATATTTTCAAGGTAATAAATAATCATTTATTCATTAATAAATAATTTTTTTTTAATTATGTGAATATTTAATAAATATTAATTTACAAGTCGGTAGAATAATATTTATTATTATTTCAGATAGTGAATGACATAAAATAATAATATTATAATTATATGGCATGACATTAGATAAGGTTTGTAATATTATTTAAGGGTTGTGTGAAATTAAATAAAATTTTAACATAAACTCTATCTCTATGAATAAATTGTTATGTCTATTGTGTAGGGTTAATAGAGAATTTAGAATTGTTGTGTATAACACTTTACTCTCTATATTCCACCTTCTCTTATCCTCTAAAGAAAAAGAATAACAAGATAAAATCATTCAATCTTAAAGGAACTTAAAGAGATCAAGGTGAACAATGCAAGATGATTAATCCAACGCACTAGGTTTCGACAATCAATCAGTTTTGTTCGGGGATCAAAGGAACACATGAAGATCGTTGCTATATGGGATCTACTTTGGGTCCTCCCTACATAATGATGATAATCCAAAAAGTATTTTTTATGATCAATAACATCATTGAAGAAAGATCCTAAGATGAGTTATTCTTTCTTTCATATCTAATTTAAATTAATTGTAAATTTAACATGAAAAAGACTATATTCAGGTTCTGAGATTTCCATGTTAATATTTAATGAAAAAATATCATTGGTCATGATGTTTATTTCTTGCATAATTGGTGAATGATCCATCGAATCTGAAAAAAAAACCTAATGGTTATTTGCCTAAAATATTTTTTCGCTGCATTCAGACCCTTCATCGGTATCTCATGACATTTGTTATACATTATGCTTGATGAATGTTGTGACCGTATACCTATATGGTAATATTGATAATGATATTTATATAAAAATACTATAAGGATTCAAAAAGATGACTACATATTATGGATCTCATGGATATAATTCTTTTAAGTTTAATAAATCATTATATGGATTAAAGCAATCAAGGTGTATGTGGTATAATCATTAGAGTGGATATTTGATGAAATAAAGGTATAAAAATGGTTCATTTTTTCTATGTGTCTTCATTAAGAGGATTGTATCTGAATTTTTCATTATTACAGTATATTTTTTATGATTGGGATATTATTGGGACTCATGGTGAACTTTTCAAATCAGTAGAAGATTTAAGAATTTGAAATGAAATACTTTGGAAAGATAATGTTATATCTTGGATTACAAACTAAACATCTTGAAGATAGAATTATTTTCCATCAATATTAGTATATTTAAAATTTCATACAAAGGTTTTATGTAGACAAATCACATCCATTAAGTACACTAATGGTTGAATGAATGATCTATTGATTGAGATAAATATCATTTTAGACCATAAGAGGATAATGAAGAACTTTTTGGTCCTAAATTACTATATATGAGTGATATAAGAGAACTAATTTACATTGAAAATAATACAAGGTCATATATATCTTTTTTTGAATCTATTTACTAGGTATAGTTCTTCACCTACTCATTGACATTGGAATGACATCATACAAATATTACCTTCAAGGATTTATTGATCCAGGATTTTTTTATACTAAAAGTTCAAAACCAAAATTGGTCAGTTATATCGATGATGGATATTTTTTCAATCCACATAAAGTTATATCTCTACTTGGATATTTTTTCACATATGGTGGAACTTTATTTTCATGGTGTTCTACAAAAAAATCATTTATGTTACTTTTATCAAATTATGCTGAGTTGATTGAAATTCATGAAACATGTTGTGAATGTGTTTGGGTGAGATCAATTATTCATCATAACACAGATAATTATGAATTATATATAAGTAATAATAATATCACCATATTTTGTGAGGATAATTTTGCTTGTGTAGTGAAATTGAAGGGTGAATATATCAAAGGAGATAAAACATAACATATCTCACCAAAACTCTTTTTCACTCATGAACTTCAAAAGAATGATGAGGTTGATATCCAACAATTAAGATCTTATGATAATGTTGTTTATTTATTCACAAATTCATTACCAAATGTAACTTTTGAAAAATTGATTTATAAAATTGGGTGGAGAATACTGAAAATTATATCATAATTTTATAAGGGGGATTTGAGAACGTTGCACTCATTTTCACTTCATTAAGTTTTTTCCCATTAGGTTTTCCTAATAAGGTTTTTAATGAGGTAGTATGATATGAAATACAATTACTTCATATTCAATTGTTTTTTCTCACAAAGTTTTTTTTTAAGTGAATATTATATAAGATTTAATAAAATTATGACATCCAAGGGGAAGTGTTATGAAATATGTATTATATAGATGTCATATTTCTAATAATTATGATGATGAAAACACTCCATTTTCCAACAAACCTTACATATATTCAACCCTTCATTATCCCCATCCTTTGGCATTTTGATTGTTAGGTTTGACATTGGAGATAGATATTGTTGATTACAACATTCATATATTCTATATACATGTCACTTTGTTTGTAGCTCTCAATATTTTCTCTCCAATTCTTGTAAACATTTTTATATTACTACATTTCATCCATAATCATCAATACGATGGTTATACTCAATTCTTCTTCAAAATTTCAGTATGTCTATGATCAATCACACATTTCTAAGTTTTGAAATTTTTCACACAATTTATCAATAGTGTTTGTGTTTTTAGTTTTTTTATATTCTGTAAAAAAAGGATTTAATATTTATTTTATGTTCATTTTTAAAAAAGACCAATAAAATTGATAATATATTTTCTATTTAATTATATAACAACTCAAGTAATCAAATCATCCCATAATTTCTGTAAGCGTAGGGATTGAATGTTACATAAAGGATTAATCGAAGCCACTAAACTAAGCATCTAATTCCTAATTTTAATTATTAAAAATACATTGAAATTTTATTTGGACAATACTTTAAATAATACAAAATAATTTCATATTTCAATAAACATTAAACAAATAATTTTTCTTCCAAAAAAACTATCATTTTTATTTACTAAAAAACAACATTTACATAATCTACTATATTTAAAATAAAAAAAATAAAAAAAAAAATTTATAACCAAACACATCCTTGAGTTACATTTTATATTTATATTTTTTTAATGTGGATTAAAATTTGTTAAAAATAATATTAAAATTGAAAATAAAACAATAAAATATAATGGTTTCATATCAAATGAGTTCACTACACATATTTCAAAAGAATAAAAAAAGATTTAAAAAACCTATCATTTTCATTTAAATTTTCTAAAAAAATATTCAAAATTTAAAATAATTAAATTTATTTTTTAACACATTAAAAAACAACTAATTTTTCAAAATAAAACAATATCTATAGTTCTCACATTGAAATATTCTAAAATAAGCTCAATTCTGATAATTATTTTTTTCCCTCTATAAATAGTTTCATTTTAAGTGAAGTTTTTCATAGAAAACAACACATAATTCCAACATTTAATTGGAATGAAAGGGAAAATGTTGTGTCATTCTAGTATTTTATCAGATCATTTACTTTCATCTTCCCTTTAAAAGACAATTTTGTGTTCCAAGGAACAGAACTAAAGCTAAAATTACCATTATGCTCTTCACATTAAAATGTTTTTAATTTAAATAAAGGGTATAATAGACATTAATTATAATGTCACATTCCCTCTCAATCCATTACTTTGTCGGTTTTGTAGTTGGAAAGTTCTTATAGAAGGTCCTAGAGGGTCTAGAAGAGTTTGAGATACAGTTGTGAAGTAGTATGGAGATTTAGGTCGTAAAAGAAGTTTTTATGGCATGAAAGTGTGTTTTACGACTTGTGTTGTTTGTGGTTTACAGATTGTTTGCAGTGAGGTACTAAGAAAAAAATATTTATGCTATAAGAAGAGGATTTATGATGTGAGTCAATTACAGTTAGAGGCACCATATTTTTTATCATAAAATGGGTTTACGACCTAAATTTGATTTTACATATTGTAATCCACATAGCCCATAGAATTTAGGCCATAAATTTGTAATTTATGTCATAAATGGGGAGACTTATAGCCTGTATATAAGTTCTATCTAATCTTCTTCTCTCTCATTTAGATATCATCTCTCTTATTTTGTGGATAATCCTAGGTGGTTTTTGGAGACATTTATGTCTATCTTCTCTCATCGTGATCCTCAAGTTACGGTGGTGGTGTTTTGGCATTCGATGGTAAGACCTTCTTCCTTTCTCCATTATTTCCTTCATTATTCTCTTGATGTTCTATTGTGGCATTGCAGTTTTGGTTTTATAATGAGTTAGGGTGTGTTTTAATGATCTCTTTATGCGGTGTAAGTTGATCTATGGTTTCCTTGTGCGGTTGTGAGTTGTGGGTTGTTTCTTTTTCACCCTGTGGTGTGCAGAAAGATTGGAAAACGTCTTTTAAGGTAGGAGATCCTTTTTATCTCCTTTTGACGAGGTTATGCATTCTTTTTGCAAATACTAAAAATAACGGTCATTAGGAGCCTTATTTGCATTGTAGATAATATGTGTTGAGACCCTTGATGTGTTGTTATGTGATCTCATCCTGAATAAAAGGTTAAATAACATATATTCGACTAATGATTGGTTTTTCATGGAATATGGTTTGTGTGATAATACTCATGATAAATAAAGAAGTAATGTGATGAAATACCCTAAAATAAATTGTGAAAGCCAGGATGTGTTTTGGTTGTATATAGTTTCTTTGTTGTGTTTCCTTGTACATTATGGGATGATGTGTGGTAGTGGAGTTGATCGGTTGAGCTTTGTGATGTGTGGGGTTGTGATGTGATGGTTGGTCGGCATATATGTGATGTGTGATGGTTGTGGTGCACATTGATGCTGACGTGTAGTGGTGATATGTGATTATGGTGTAAAGTGAATGAGAAGTGTAGTTGTTGTGTGAGATGGTTTGGCTAGTGTGGCGTGGTGATGATAGCTAATCTGAGATGGGAAAGTTGTTGGGTGGTGTAGTTGTTTTAGTTTTCTGGTTATCCATGAAATAAATAAAAAACCTGGAAGAAATTGATAAATGAATTAGGTGATTTTTTATATGGTAAATGTAATAATAAATGAACGAGATGTGTAAATGTGAATAAAGTGTCTTAGTAAATGAAAGTCAATGCAACATGATTAATCTGAGAAATGGTGAAACTTTTAAATAAGGGTGGAGATATGTGTACCTTGTGTGGTGGTTGTGCAGTGAGTTTCATATAGTGGTGTAAACATTTGTGATGGTTGATATGTGGTATAGGGGTGGTGATGTGATGAGATCTAGTGCAATTGATGTGAACTCATAAGTTAGGTATTGTTTACGGTGTGTATATCATGTATCTTTATGTTAATTTTATGTGCACCCCACCCGAGTTAGATAACCTTACTAATGCTCATAAGTTATTGGTTCTTGGAGTTTTCCCCAATATCTAGGATAGTGATTATACAGATGGATGGATACCCCCTCTTCCCTTTCTCTTCCTTCAGTGGTGATAGGTGTCTTAGAGCGAGACGTGATGTGATCATACCTGATGCTAGTACCAGATGATAGACCTTTCGAAGGTAGGGTAGTTAGGGATTCCTCCTGACCCACATCATAGATGGATCGTATGAGATGTGACATGATTTTGGTATTCATGGAAGGGATAGGAGCATAGGACATTCAACATTAGTGTGCGAGAGAAGAAAATCGATGGTGAAGCGGAAATGAGGTGCCTTGTTATGTTTATGATACCATGTTATTATATTGGATACATGATTTTGTGAGTGGGTCACGGTGAAGTTGATATTAGTTAATTGACCTATAGAGGTGCTTGTTGGTTTTGTTTTCTGTCACTAGAACATTAGTATTTTGTTTTAATATGTTCACTTTAGACCTTGGATATGTTCCTACTAAGTATACTTGTATGATCACCCTATGTATATAAACTATTTTTCAGGTTTCTAGGAGGACTTTGGGAATCGATCTAGACATAAAAATCTTTGGTTTGGAGTTTTTGTTGAGTCGTTGTCATGAGACTTGTCTTTTGGTATATATTGGAGACTTTATTTGTATTTGTTTACATTTTTCATGCATTTTAAAGACCTTGACTCCAGTAACCTAGAGCCGATATATACAATAAATTGCATCCCAAAGAACCGAATAGTTCTTGGTAAACTAGATACATACTTGAAATTCACATTAAATTTTAAAAACATAAAATACAAAAAGTTTTTTCTTTGAGAATGAAATTATTCCCCTTAGCATATCCCTATATATAAATCACAAAAAACTTCCTGGTATCCTAGGGAGAATAAAGCATAAGAAATGGATGAGATCAAATGCTCAGTAAAGGTATGCCTATAATAGAATTTATCATGAATAAATAATAATAATCAATATGACAAGGTAAATAACATAAAAACATTTCATTTAAACAATAATTTGAGCATAATATGTCAGGAATAAATGATGATCAAATAAATCCATATAAATAATCACATGATCTTGAAACTTATACATTAATATTCTAACTAATTGAATAATCACATGGACATCAATAACTAATCTAATAATTAGGGAATGCATAATTTCAGACATCAAAAAACATACTATTATGGCATTTTAAAACATTGGGTAAAAAACCCATTTAATTTGGCCAACTGATTTGTCTCATGTGACATATCGATGCGTTAGGGGGATTTTTATAACTAGGATTCACCTGTCACTTAATAATTCCAATGCATTCCTCATATGAAAGGGGTGAATGTCACGAACTAGCTCGGGTACCCTTGTAACCTGATAACTGAGCCGGCCCTGACATAGTCCGAAGGGTATTCCCGATCCCCACGGGTTGGTGACTAGCACCTGGCATCATACAACATACAAGTGGGAATGATTTTTCCACAAGAATGCGAAAGCAAAAGAAAACAAGGTAGTATGCATAACAAAAGAAACTCCACTGGGAGTGAAGTACCAGAATACAACAAGGCATAAAAATCCCTAAGTATTATAACCCAAGTACAAAAAAAGGGAAATGCAACCCAATTCCCTAAGGAGAAAACTCACCAAGACTGGGGGTCAAAATCTAGATTCACCTTCAAGTGATCCTTTCCCCTTACTCAAACCTGGAAGAAGGAATCCTATAAACACCCAAAGGAAAAAGTAGGGTGTGAGCTAAAAATACCAGTAGGGTCTCACCAAGGATTCCATAATAGATTCCAATAATAGATTAACCAAGAAAGTGATTTGGATTTTAAAGATAAACAGGTTTGGAATTATAAAGGATATTTAAATGAATAAATTCTATACAGTTCAAATGATGGAAATAAATATTTTAAACAATGATTTTACAAATGATTGAATACTTCTAAAACAATGTCTTAAATAAAAATAGTTACATAAAATAGTTTATGTGAATTCATAAGGCATGAAAAGTAGTTTAAAACATTGGCATACATTTATATCTCAAATATAAATAACAAACGAGAAATATTGTCATCATCCAAATAGGTACGATAGTATTTCTGGATATAGGACTCCACACTCTCTAAGTGAACACAAAAAAATGTGTATACACACGTCCCGATGACACTGTTCATAGGTGACTCATCACCAACCCTTTGGGGATGTGGCCCACTGTATGTATGTTTTAGAACGTTGTAATAGCATAGAGTGTGTCCAAATAACTCACTAACTACCTGAGGCTTTCATGTTCTCTTGCATAATCAATGATGGGCAATTTATTTTAAGGCTGCTTAAAAATACAATTAAATATCATTATTTCATTTCCATTCCAATTTTCCATTTAAAACCAAAATGGGTTTTAATCAAAAACATGACTCTTTTTCAAGATAAAACTAATGGGATTTTATAAAAACATTTTTAAGACATTTTCACAAGTTTTAAATCCATTAAAAACTAACTCCATAATTTCATGATTCATTCACACAATTAAATCCAACAATTTAATTGAAATGTTTCCATAAAACTCTAATTTAAATTCAATAATTTAAATCATCAATTTAAATAAATCAAATAATTCAAGGTTAATCAATTTTTTTGGCTAATCATGACAGAACCACCTACCTCATGGTCATCGATGTCAGCGGCAAAGATAAACCACCCTGTGTGGTTCAATACATCTCCTCACATCCTCATTATCATAAGCACCTACACACAAAAGGTTGAAATTTTTCAAGGGTTCCTAGAACCAAAACAACTATTTTATTTTACAAGGAATAAAAATATCACATGTGATATCATTTTCTCTCTCCTGGATAATATATAGATTATCATTTTATGTCAACGCATGCATTTGAAATTATCCTTCAACAATTCATGTAATTACACATTGATAATTTTATATTTAATAAAATTATCCTAACATCCAAATTAATTATGAGAAAATATATATATATATATTTTTTGATAATCAGAATAATTATCATCTTGCAGTTACAATAAATTATCATAATCATCTCTTGATAATTATTTATAATTATCCTTTAGTAATTTTGGAAAAAAATAATCAATTGATAATTTTAATAATTATCCTTTGATAATTCAATGAAAAAGTCATCTGAAAAAATATTTATCGATAAAAACATGCGTTTATCATTATATAATTTTTATTCGATAAATTGTCTTTTGATAAATTATTGCAATTATCTTGTAATTTGTTTCACTAATATCATAGGATAATTTGTATAAAATTACCTTCTATAATCTCACAAAATTATACTTTGATAATTATTAATATAATTTCCCTCTATTGTTTGGATTTTATCAATTGATAAATGAATTTTTGATAATTAATATTGAATAATTAGGGGAAATTATCATTTGATAATTTATTTAATAATTAACCCTAATAAATATAGGTTTTATAATTTATTTTAAATTCCATCAAGGTTTCTTGATTTTGATATGGAAGTATAAGATAAAATAAAAAAGAAAACTCACAGTTTTTCTTCAACCTCACACTGTGCAAGGGTAAGAAAATCTAGAAAACCCATTGCCAAGATTTGGAGTGTTTAACGGTTGTACAAGAGGGTGTTTTGAGATCTTCGGAGGATAACAAGATCGACCAAAAAGAAAAATCAAGACCTGTGGTGATTTTAGAACCCTAAAAACGCAGCACCCTTAATACACTTTTAAAACACCTGATTCCAAACATTAATCAACCCAAAAAATAATGCAAGGTCATTAATTTCACCTAATCAGTGAATTGCAACAGAAATGGGTTGAAATGGTGCTGAAATGGAAGTTTTTGAAATCTAAGGTGACCATCAATGGTCGTTAGCATGCGGTGAAGAAGGTGATAAAGTTTTGTTTTATTAAATTTTTATTAATTATTAAGTTAATAAAATTAGTTATTTAACTTAAAAATTAAATAAATCCAAACAACCATTTCTTATAAAAGTTATACCCTTCTTAGGGTGAATGCCCTATTTCGGACCCAACGGTGGTCTAGGATTTCTCACACGGCATACCATTTGAGAGATATTAATGATTTATTGTTTAAAAATCAGAATAATTAATTAATTAAAATAAAAATAGTTATTCTTGCAAGCGAGGTGTTTAAACGCCAAATACTTACACATGTTATACCCCTCCAAGGTTAAACCCCTCATTTCAGACCCATTAGTGGTCTCGTATTTCCCATATGACACACCTTTTAGAAGATATTTAAATATTTTTAATAAATTCCGCATGATTAAAATAATAAAATCAATATTTTTATTCAGTCTTCACTAAGGCTTTTCAGGCCTCGGAATCTCACACTAACTCAGTATCGAACTGCAAGAATATTCAATTGAACATTTAAATATGTTAACTGATATTTAAGGTCTTTAACACATTTATAAAAAAATTGCTAATAAACCATTTTTTCCACACTTAAGATATTAAAACAACACAAGAGGGATTATGAATACTTGAAAAAGTAATGGGATGTTATAGTGAAATATAATCAACATAAACATTAATATTTAAAAACTAACATATGAAATGTAAATACTTACCACAATCAATAAACATAATCATAAACCATCCAGAGTAATGTGGAGAATAATAATAAAATAGTACATCTTCAATCAAACTAATCATAAACCATCCAAAGAAAGAATAAAGATGATATTAATACAATATATCCCCATTTGATCATAAGTACAATAAAGTTTTGATGTTGTTGATGAATAAAAATACCATAAAATTTTCATTAAAAACATTCTTGATAAAAATAACCTTTTTCACTTTGAAAATATTTTTAAAACTAAAGGTTTAAAAAATATTTTGAAAATAATTTTCTTTTAAAATAACATTTGAAACTTATAAAGTAATATTTAAAACATTAATTGGTCATGATGTTGGGAAATTCCGTTTATTTTTTACATGTTAAAATAAAGATTCTTTTCACATTTTCAGTAAAAGGCAAACATGAATTTTTTGGTAAACGACATGAAGATTCATTTCAAAGCATTTTATAAAAACTCAAACATGGGTAAAAATGTATTTAATAAATCATTTAGATAATTTCAATAACACTATTGAAAAAAAATTATAAAACGTGTATTTGGATGAAAAAATATTTTTGACCGAAGATAGAAATAAAGACAGGTTTTCTTAAAAAAATATCATCCATTTTAAGTACCAAAGAGAGAAAAATGGTCCTATTACATGAAAATTTCATTAATAACTAGAGGGGGGAATTTATGAGTTTCTTAAGTGATATATTAAAATATTTCATCATCGGTAATTTAATCATAAATAATCTCGATAAATAAAGAGACTATAAAATAAAAATTTACCACTTTGATAATTTATGAATCATAAACCCCATGAAAGAAATAAATTCAAATGAAACTTTAAATATAATGAATATAAATAAATTTATCATATAAAAAATCAAAATGGGAAGTATATACACCACACAAAATAACTAACAGGTGAATATGACATACGTCTCACGAAAGTAAAAGTGAGATGGGAAACTCTTACCTCGGGTTTGAATTCCTTCGTATTTGTTCGAACCTCCTGTATAATAAATAGAGTTTATTATAAATCTATTATAGAACCATACTCATATATCTCATACCATATATGATTTACTTATAGTCTTTTATCACCCATTTATTAATAATTCTTTATTGAAATCACTATTTTAGATGATAATTGCTTTGTTTTTCATGTATATTTTGGTTCAGTAATTTCTGTCCTTTTACTTTGATCATGGTTACTGATGTGACCTAAAGGATTAATTAATTTCTCTAGTCATGAGTAAAATTAGAAATTTATATTTTCCCAAACCGTACTAACTAAAAAGGCGTATTATAGTAGAAGTGTGGGGTCGAACCCACAGAGAGCGGGGAACGCAGCAATGACAACTCTCGACCAAAGGTTGGGTCGCTCCAATTTTAGTTTGATTTTATTAAAATAATTGTGAAAATTAAATAAATTAATTCAAATAGGGAAACAAAAGAGAGGGGAATCAGTTTCCATGGGCAGTTTCTCTAAAAACAAATCACGATGACACTTGCAAAAGAATAATACTCAATGGTTGTGCAACCAAACAGTTTCATCGATAGAAGAAATTATCATTCCCTATAAAACTATCCTAGAATCCTAATTCATCCTAGTAATATTAATCAAAATATCTAAAGTTCATTTAGTTTAGATTTCAATTGCAGAAGAATAATCACATTCATTGGTTATGAACTAACTATCTCAATCATGTTGGTTTTCATCTGCTATTAAACACACTTAGTCTATGATTCCATAACATATATGATAATAATGATTTTCAACACGATACCAATTTAATATAATTATTTTGAAAGTGAATAATGAAATAGAACACATTGATACACACCTATTTTGACTGATTCTGCTCTCCCCTTTGGATTTAGCCAATCATTGTTCGGTGATCACCGAAGATGAATAAACTGTATTCCATAGGGATGAGAATAGATGAGGGGGAATGAGAATTAGGGGGAATGAAAAATATATTATAATTAAAATATAAATCATTCAACAATTACATCAAATAAAGGAAAACAAAACAGAAACAAAACCTATCTACGGCGGAATCAAACCCTACGACAGCCTCCCAATGGTCACGCCTCAAGCGTAGAATGAGATCCCTAAAACCCATGTCTATAAATCGTATTTATAAGAAGAAAATTCATCCTACAGATCCCTTCATTCAAAAATGGCCTTTAATGGCCACTATAGGTCAAATGATATCATAAAATCTCATCGGGAGATCCGTTGAAAATCAGTTTTTTTGTTGTATCAGGGTATTACACGACGTGTAATGGGTATTCACGGTGTGTAATGCCAATCCAAGATTTTCTATGCAACTTTAGAATATCCACATATCTCGCATGAATTCCATATGAGATTTGGAATGTTGAATCATATCACGATGTGTAGCTAGATGTCATGTCGTGTAATGATGATTCATGGCTTGTTTGATGGTTTTCTTCACGGCTTGTAGCATGTGGTGAAATGAAACTACACGTCATGTAATGATGTTGCACAGCGTATAAAATGTTATTTCAGCATCGATATCTCCATTTCGTCAGGTTTCTTCTGTTTTGTGCCTCTGGAAGTGCTCTATGATACCTCAAAATCTGATGTCAAGCCGCGAGAAAAGCTCACAGCGTGAAGTGTCGTTTTGTTCCTCAATTACCATGATTTCCTTTTTATTCTCCAAATTACAATCCTTCATAAGAATTTGAAAAACATTGATATCAAGAACATATATTATAATAAATCAATTAATATGCAATCAATTTATATGTAAAAACTCATCAAAATATCTATACAAAATTGAAATATCAGTTACATCATCTCTATAATGTTAAACATGATATAAATATCATATATATTAATTATATATGTATTTAGAGTAATCTATAAAAGTTAGAGATGGAAAATGGATTACACCATTCATGGAGACAGCAGGTTGTACATATGCATGAACATTGTTTCCATTTTTCTCAATGGATTGAATGAAAGGAAGGTAAATAATATATCACTTTTTCCATAGTCATTTTGACATCTTATATATCACATATATTAATTAAATTTATCCTTATTACTTTTCATATAAAGCGTTATGGAAAAATAAGTCACATCATTTTGCGAGGCGGTAGTCCATCGTACACACGAGCAGAGTTATTGTATCTCCCATGAAATGGAAAGTAAAAAGGTATATATGATATCATAATTCCAGAGGTATAACTATGTTAAAAATATCATATATATTCATTTAATCTATCCTGGTAACCATCCAAGTAAAATGGAAATGGAAAAAACATATCACATCGGTTCGTGAGGTGGTAGTCTTCCGTACATACGATCATCGTTATTATTTTCTAATGGGTTGGAAGGTTCACTAGTGAAAAAAAAAGTTTTAACGTTAATTTTTTTTTCATTTTAACATCATTTTTTAACCGATTTCTATAAAGGTGATGTAAAAAATAAGGTTTTGGTGTCGGTTTTTTTTTTAATCGACACATAAAACCGACTTTTTATTTTTTTGTCGGATTTTCTACGTCAGTTTCTATAAGAAACCAATGCTGAAAATAATATTGGGTAGATTTTCAGTGTTGGTTTTTATTAGAAATTGATGCCAAAAATAAACCTTCGGTGTCGGTTTCTCTTAAAAATCGATGTTGAATATCAATTATAGTTTTTTAAAATAATTTTGGTGTCAATTTTTAATAAAACTAATGCTGAAATCCAAAAAAATAAACAAATAGAGATATTACACCCCCAAAAGTATTAACATTCCTGTAATAAAAAATAGGATATACAGAAATCAAACAGCATGTCTCACAGAATAAAAATCTATAAAAACAAACATAATTTAACAACTTAATCAAAAAATCATTATCTATATAATTATATTTTAAACTAGAATTTAAAGACACATACCTGATAATTTATAAAATATTCATTCATGAATGTTGTCGAAGCATTATTTTGAGATCATTATGTTCAAACACCTATTATAACAAAAGAATTAGTTTTTGAATACTTTATTAGGAAAATGTAAGATTAATCATAAACATTTATAAATACATACCTGATAATTTAAATCTCAATAATACTTAACAAATAGTTCGCAAACAAATATTAAAGATGGGTAATTTCATAATTTGTATACGACTTAGCATCATTGAATGTATACAATGACATTAAATGTTATAATATTAAAATATAGAATACTATGACATAAAATATAAAATAATTAATATAACTAAACTTATAAAATTTAGTCATCAACCTAGTTATGATTATCTCATATATAAATCTTATAACATAATAACCACATTTCAAACTTCCTTGTTGACAATGACATTGCAGTTATAAAACATTAACTTAATAATAAAAAATAATATATATATATATATATATAATACAAATAATATCTAATATAAAAAAAAATTACCATTACTTCCACGTATTGGATTATATTTGGGTTCTTTATTGACAAGTGATCTTTGTTAAAAAAATCCATGATATTCATTTTCATATATATTAACTAATAAAACATGTATAAATAGTAAAAATTAAATATAATGAACTTATAAAAAATAATAAAACTTACTTTTCTAACAAGGTGATAAATTTTTTATGAACACTACCTAATAAAGAGAAAAACCAATATAATGTGCATTCACTTGGGAAGAATACACCTAACATCCAATGCCCCCTACAATACAAAAAAATCAAAATTAATGACATTATAATTAATATTATTTCATAATCATATTAGTGTTATTACCCATCAAGAAATGGAAAAAACCAACACTAATCTTTGTCTTCGATAATCTCTCATATATATATATATGTAACTCTATCAGTAGCTTTCAAATATTTTACACCCATTGAAATGAATTCTGGATCTATAAAACCATAAACACCAGTAGTATCATTTTGAATAAGAAGTGTGTGTAGATACCTAATTAAATAATTAATATATTAAGTCAATTAAAACCATATTTAATTAAATAAATAAAAACTGAAACATAAATTTACTTATATTGAAAACAACTACAACACAAGCATGTTGAGCTCTTAAAAATCAATCAGATCCATGATATATTTTATGAATATTATAAATGGATAGTCTTTTCCACATATTCATACATCATCTGAAACTCATAAAAATTATCCTAGGAAGAAGAATCCTGAGATAATGTTTTTATCCCATCAAAAATATCAAAAGTATCTACAGTTGTTAAATCTCGAACCTTTTGTTTTCTTTTTTCCATTTATTTTGATTTTAGATACTCCTATATAAATTAAATGTCAGAAAATATTATAAGTAACTTTTAATCAAATGTAATTAATATTTAAAAAAAACACAAACCTCATATGAAATATAACGAAGAAGGTTAGATGGAAAAAGTAAAAAAGTGACTCATACAATCTCCAACTCTGGTAACCTCATCGGTATGTAATGGTAGTAGAGTATTATGATCAATAATATAATGTACTGATACTATGACCTGGACCATTTACATAGTCTAGTGATGTACAGAATCACAAAAAAAATATGTATGACTCTGTACGCTATAATACGTACATGGTGATCTCCAACATACAACTCACAGTATAAGGTAGGGTCCGAGTGAGGAAGTGGAGGATCTGATTAGGCAAGCCAGTCCGGATGGGTGGGCTGGTCTGGGTGGGTGGACTGTAGAGGCTGTGTAGCTGACTAAGAAGGCTGGATAGGCTGGGAATACTGTGAATACCACATCAATTTTTTTAACATATTCTACACAACTGATTGAATTTGATCACTCATAGACTATTTCATATCTTTCAGCTCAAATTTTAAGGATTTGTTTTTTGGATCTCTTGATTTCTTACATTTATAACCAAAAACTTTCTAAATACTAACACCCACTTCATATCCTCTTATGCGATTGGGGTGCTCTGGATTTCCAAAATTAGTGGCCAGGATGTCCATCCTACCCTCAGGGATAAAAGTTACCTGTGTTGATTTCTCTTGAAGTTCATCCAGAAATGAAAGATGAAAATGGTATATTAGTGTTTTTAATTTATAAAATAAAAAAATTCATGAAAAATAAAAATTATTTACTTACAATTCTTTCATATACTTATTTTTATTGCTATGTAATATACTTTTCATTTTTTATTCTTCTCACTCTTTTCCATTTTTCATGTCGGGTGGGGGATATGGAGGACCAAACCGCACCTTATCTGAACCACTTGTAGACTTAGTTCTCAATACTTAGAACTTCTCTTTAATCATTTTTTTCTCCAAGAAATGATACCCTCCATGTGATAACGTATGAGGGTATACATTCTATGACTGGATCTCTTGATGATATTTCTTGGAGTCCTATTATATAAAAATCAACTACCACTACAAGAGAATCGCCGTTTAGCGGTGGTTTTTTTTTTGCGTTTAGCGGCGATTTAAACCACCGCTACATGGTTTGGCGGCGGTTTATGTAAACCACTGCCTAATACGGAGTCTCCAATCTATTAGTGGAAGTTATTTCTATTTCAGGGCGGTTTAAGGAAAGCGTTGTAGATGACTCATTTCGCGGTGGTTTTACTAAGTTTAACGGTGGTTTTGATGAGCCCTTGACATCGGTTTATTCGCGGCGGTTATAACCTCCATGAATAAACTCAAATCCAACGGTCATAAAACCGCTACTGAAGTCATGATAACTACCTCGGAATGAGTACCTATGATGCGACTATATATCGGCGGTTAAAACCTTCGTGAAACGTAATTTTTTTTACATTTCTTGGCGGTTTTCACCGTTTAGCGACGATTTAAACTGCCGCCAATGCACATTTCACGGCAGTTTAAACCGCCGCTAAAAGATGACCAGAAAAAAAAATTACTTCCGATGCACCACTTCCCTGAAAGACAAATCAAACCAGAAATACCATATTGTACATACCAACAGAAAACAAGAAACATCAACCTAGGAAATGGGTATAGAATAAATTGAAAAAAAAATAAGTAAACATTGACGTGCTATATAAGAATGAACCATATTGTACATACCAACATACAACAAGAAACATCAACCTAAGAAATCAGTATAGAATAAATTGAAAAAAAAATATATGATAAAATCAACTATAAAACATAGGTCCATTATTTGAATACTCTCCAAACATACATCCAGCCGATCCTTCTTGATCCCCAATAATATATATCACTTGAAAATGAAACATTAGATCTACATGTGTGTCGGTGTTCCCATATAGGGAGTGAGCATAAAACACAGTTAGATTTACCATGTGTAGGCCTCCTACTTGGTTTAATACCCCAAATATACCATCATCAAACACATATACTATACCAGGTGTCTTGGAGAAGCTCGTGTGTTAGCCTCACTCAATACCTTATTGTGCAATTTTATGTAACACAACTAATCTTCTATTAACTTATTTCTTAAAAAAATCATGATACAGAAAAACATTATGTTCTATTTGACCATAATTTAAAATAATTATTGAGATACATTATAGTAATCACCTTCTAAACCTGGTAGGATGACTCTAAAATTCATTACACATGTCATTTCAACACAATTTTAATCTACGATGAATCATGTCACGTTACCTTAAAATGCATGCCTTCAATTATATTGTATTTTATTCCTCTTAACTAGGATACAATATATTCCCCTCTGAGGTTCAATCCCAACATCAAGAAACATGCTATTATTCTTATGCGATAAGAATAATATGAATAAGTTTTACAAAATACCATAGTTAAAGACTCTAGTATTAGATTCTTTATATAGTCCTTAATTTTAGATACCCCTCCTAGTATCACAATATCATATCCACCTTCAAGTTGTATGCCCCAGCCTCTTAAGCATTCATCCATTATCATCATACCAACATATATGATATTGAAAACAATATATGGGCCCTCTAATAGGTGTAATCCACAACCATACCTTCTCCAAATTAGTCATTGAAGACCAAGTTGAAACTGAAATGGAAACTCATGATAAATTCAAACACTATCTATTTCTAAGTACCTTTCACAAAGTGTTCCCCTTCACAAAAAGTTAATATTCTTGAAATATTTCTATTTAAATTGAACATAAATGGTATGATGTATCCCACTAATCATTAATAAACTATGAGTGTTATGATTCTATTTATAGAGATTCATATGATGCTCATCGCATGGGCCTGATCCCAATAATGTAAACACCTACGACCTCTTTGTATGGCGAAAATGAATAATTTTCTAACTATGTGGCCTTAAACAAATGAATCATAAACATGTATTATATGTATGATTATCCTAAAAATCATATATTTTCATATCTACATAGATTCAGAGAGATCATAGGAATAGGGGTAACTCGTTAAACACTAGTATTTTGATATTATTCATTTAAAAATCATAAATATATAAGGGAATCCAATAATTCAAATGATTCCACCCAAAGAATATTTGATGATCCCAAAATCTCACACCTTTTAACAATACCTATTTTGAAGAATCTATAGTATGAATCACTAGTGAACACCTTTCATTGTAATTTAGTTCTAAAAGGACATCCATACCAAATATTCATATACATGGAAGCCCATTGGAGGTTCTCATCAAAAAATAGATAACCTAATGTGAATCCATTAACATGGAATTGGATTGATAAACTATGAACTCTTACATTTGATGATGTATTGATGGGTTTCTTCATTGTGTTTCCTTTTCAATACCTTCATCACATCCTTCAATTAAAATCGAATCACCAAATGCACCAATTATGTTCAAGACCAAAAACAAGCTAATAGTACCCATAAGGAACACAATGGTGAGGCTTGAAAACAATTGTTATGTCATACATAGGACTCAATTTCTATGAATATATGTTCCCCATACCCTGACATACATTGTCTCCTACCCTTGTAAAATGAGTGCATGATGGTTCACACCTTATTTTAGGAATACCATCTAAATGGATCTATCCTGACATTATATGACACTCATGGTAATCTATAGGGAATAATGCCCCACAGGTTTTCCAACTAAAAATATTCTATGGAAAAACCATTGGTCCATAATTTCACATCCAACCTTTTTGTATCCTTTCAATAGATCATGAGAACACGTTCTTCTCTTATCATATTGATTTGGATAAATATGTCCACCATAAAGTAGAAATCAACTTAGAACTTCATTATGAGTATCATGTTCACTATAGTCATTTTTATTAACATGTGACCTTGAGTACTCAAGAAGATATATAGGGTGTTTTTCCCTATTGTCTATACTCAAGAATCTAAAAGTTGATCCCATTGGATATATCCAACCACTGACACTCCAGAGTATATTTATTCTCCTACTAGTTTAAACACCCTTGAGTCCCATTAGAATATCTAGATAATATACTAGGGATGGTTAAAATGCTCTAATATCTAAAAGCATCAGAATCTATCCTAAGCGGCCTTTGTGACTATAAAATTACAATGGAAAACATAACCCACATGGGTGGGGGAATTTTTTATCATTTTTTCCTCATGGTCATCTCCAGTATCATTCATCCTATGTGATCACACCCAAATTAATGATATCCCTCACCAAAGTGTCCACAACACTATCCCCTTGATCACTGTGAAATGACCCAATTTGTTCAACACATCAACAATGGGTTTAACTCCTAGTCATCCAAAATCTCGACTAACAATTCAAACACAGGCCTAAATGGAATGATGTATACCACACTCGAGAAATCAAGACATAAAAATAAACATCAGAAATCAATAAAATGCATAAAAGGAAACATGAGAAATCAAGAAAATTTTAGGACATGAAAATGTTTGGTGGCAACTATGTGCCACAAATGTTACATATACAAACCAACTGTTCCCATATTTTCTCAACACATGAACAATACAACTAATCATGGTCTTATGATGCATCATCACCCTCGCTACCTTCATCACCACTTTCTATTGTCACCTCTAAGAACATTATATTGAAAATTAAATACGGTTTCATATTTATATTAAAACATAAAATCAATGAAAGTTAGAAAAATAAATGATTTTGATTTTTTGTGATTTACCTGCATACCACCAGTCGATGTACTACCACTGGGGGCATATCTGCTCATATGCTGACGTATTTCAATCAACTCTTTCTGAAAAGTAGATATCTGATCCCCCTACTGGTGAACTGTGTTTCATAGAGAAAAAATCTCTTTCTGAGAATCTTCAGGTATGGGATAACTAAAGCCAGGAGTAGATGCAGTTGCCATCCCCAGTGGCCTACTAAAAACCTCATATGGTACGGGTCCCAAACCCATCCTGCGCACTCTACCAGGATGCTCCTTCCCAAGGACTTTAGCAACTGGGTCATCCTGGGAGACTGAGTAGGACTGCGCAGGATTGGAATTCCATAGTTCTTTAATTTTTACCTATAAATCAAATATCAATATATATTAACACATTAAAAACTAATAATAAGTTATTATAATAAAAAATTGACTTCATAACCCAACTTATTTAGTAGGCTCATTAACAAAACTTTCATCTGATTTCTTGTGAACATCCAACCACAGTTCAGTTCGGGATGTTTTGTGCCCTAAACTCTGTGACTGAATTAAGCAAAGATAAATCAAAAATTCAATATATTAAACAGATAATATTGTCTTATAAATATTTTAACTAATTAAAATATTACCAATGTCGTTCGGCTTCTAGAAAAGCTTTTTGAACCCGCAGTGCGAGGGATGACTTTCTTAGCCCGGTTTGATGCATTCTGTCTTGAGAGATCCTGAAATAAATAAAATGAAATTTAATAGTAATGTATTCAATGTCATTTTCTATTCATATACATGTATAAATGTAAAATGAGGATAATATAATAATATATATTTCAATACCATCTTCTTCTCATCACGATGCCTGTCAACAAAAACTTTCCACTGTTCTTTTAGTACCCCATTGGGTAGCTTCTCATACATTTGTTGCACGGTCAATGAGGTATCGTTGAAATCACACTACAATCTCTATTTGAAATCTTTCAATTTCTTACCTAGATTTTTCAACATCCACTTCTGTGCTATCACATCAGCAACTGTAAAGTAGAAGAACATCTGTATATAGAAATTTATTTTGAACATATTAGTAACATGAAATTAAATTAAACCATAATGTAATAAATTTACCTTTATTTGACAATCAAAAACTTCATTTTTCTAGCTTGGAGTCATATGTCTCCAATCATCATATGAAATAGGAAGGTAAATGGGATCCACTGCCAGCTGGCCTAGAATCTGGCCAAGTAACCCCGCGGCGTCATCCATCAGGACCCCATAAATATCAAATGGCACAACTATCTTTTCGCCAGTCATATTCCAAACATCTGAAATTTTTATGTTTTTCTCCACGATTTCATTTTTTTCATCTTCAATGAGCAAACAATTAGTATAAACAAAATGCAATAAATTTATTTAATTAAAATTTGTACCTATGACAGTGACACTCCAGTATGCCTGTGATGAACTGGAAGGGGCGTGTCGCTGCCCCACTGTTGAGGCTCCTAAAGGGGTAGTCGATGACTCAGCCTCTAATGGGACATCCAAAGATGGAGTGAGAGATGGTGCAGGGGTGTAGGCAGCAGGTGCCTCAGATGTCGTGGGGAGGGAGCCAGATGGATCGTCATCTGTCGTGGAACTAGATGAAATAGTGTACCGCTTCCTCCTTGGAATTCCTATCATTTAATCAAATAAAATTAAGTTCAGAATATATATTTCAAAAAAATTATGCAGAAAAAAAAATAAAAATGATAATAGATGCCCAGTACTAACAGACAAAATATATATATCAATGATAATGAATGACTGAATAAATGAAACAAGTGGTTGCTGAATAAATAAATAATTTTACATACAATCATTTTCCCCTTAAATCATGTTGGTTTCCTACTCCATTGCTTCATACACTTCATTCATCCTTACTAGACTAATATTTTCAATATCATGATGGAAAAATAATTCTTCTTCCTGTTGTTGATTAAATTGAATTTCAGAGGCCAAATTTTCCACTTCATCACCCATATCATACAAATCTCTTTGTATTACGTGAGCAACTAAAATCCACCCTTCATAGACAACATCATTCACATAATATACCATTTTTTCTTGCGATGATAAGATATATGGATCATGCAGTTCATGATCACCAACATCCATCAAGCGAGAGAAGTTCACAGAAGTAAATTGCAAGGAATCTCTTTTAACACCTCTGATAATATCGACCCATTTTCAATTGAATAAAACAATAGAAAAATTTCCATGGTAGTTTAATTCAATAATATCATGCAGCTTTCCATAGTATTCCACTTCAGAAAATGTAAATATACCACTATTCTGTGTTTTCAAACCCACTTCTCGATCGACTGTACGAAATCTAAAGCCATTCACATTATAAGCGTTGAACTTTCTAACTTGTTTTAGAGGACCTATATCAATAAACATCAAATCTTATGACACCTCTGCTTGAGTATCAGTATTCATGATCTGAAAAATGAAATATACTTTATTAGATTTACAAAATGTATGTGTCAAACTAATATTCATACTTATTGCAATATTTATGAACTTACACATTGTGCAAACCATTCTACAAGATCTTTATTAACAGCTTTCGTTATATCTTTCTCATTTCGTGTTTGGCCTCTCATTCGTCTCTTTGTTTGTATCCTCAACTCTTCAATAAATGGATCTGAAATTTCACTATTCAGAATCACATATCTATGTGCCTTTAATAATTCCAATTCAGTCAGTGTCACATTTGAGGTCCTCCCAACTGATCGGTCAATAGCAGGAAATATTTTGGATTTCTGATGTATTTGAGATTGATTTGATGTGTCTTCAACACATCCAACTTGATTAAATCTTGTCTCAATATCATCCAAGTATCAAGAACAAAAGGTAAGATACTCCTTATCCAAATAGCCTTCAGAAATAGAGCCTTCTGTTTGAGCTTTATTTCTCACGTATGATTTCAAATGCCCAAGATATCTATGAAATAAAATAAACATAATTATGCATTTAATTAAGTACCAAAAATTGTTTACTTAATTTAAAAACATATAAATAAAGTACCTCTCAATTGGATACATCCATAGATAATGAACGGGGCCTCCTAATTTAGCTTCCTCAACCAAATTCATAGTTAAATGCATCATTACAGTAAAAAAAACGGAGGAAAGATCATCACTATTGAAAAAAGGGTCAATAAAAACCTCTCCTGGAGGTTGTCAAGCTGAAATGGATGTAGATATTTCTCACATAGTTATCTAAAAAATGTGCATAATTGGAGTACAATAGTGGTAATTTTTTCAGGTAATAATGTACGCAATTCCAATGGTAGTAACTGTTGTAAAAAAATATGTGAATCGTGACTTTTCAATCCATGTAACTTAAGATTCTTCAAGTCAACACACCTCGATATGTTACATGAATACCCATTAGATACCTTAACATTCTTTAAAATTCTAAGGAATGTATCTTTATCCCTATTTTTCATTGCAAAAATTATTAGATGATACTTTTCATTCTCATCTGGCCAGAGATCACGTTTTATGTTCATTTCTTGTAAGTCTTTGTGAGCATTGAGATGATCCTTAGAATTTCCATGCTCATTAAGCAATGTAAAAATCAAATTGTCAGATAAATTCTTCTCAATATGCATCACATCAAGATTATTCCTCAACAAATTAAATTCCCAATACGGAATTTTGAAGAATATACTTTTTTTCTTCCATTATTGTGTTCCGATTTCGCTTGACGATGCACTTCGGACCCGTTTTCCGCTATCATTCAAATGATAAACCTTCCCAAATTCTGTTTCAACATTTTCAAGTTGTGCCAATATTTCAGAACCAGTTTACAACTTTGGAGGTGGTCTACGATCAATGGAACCATTAAATTTTTATTTGTTCATCTGAAATCTATGAGATGCATTGAGAAATCTTCGATGACACAAGAAGAACCATTTTCTACTATGAGGTAACCTTTTGGGATCAAAATCAAAGTTACAAATGGGACAAGCCAAACCCATGTAAGTGTTCCAACCAGATAAATTCCCAAGCCCAGGGAAGTCACTAATGGTCCACATTAAAGCAGCATGCATTTTGAACATTGTTTTAGAAGAAGCATCAAATGTCTCAACACTGTTTCTCCATAACTCCTACAATTCATCAATCAAAGGCTATAAGTATACATCAATATCATTTCAGGAATTTTTTTCTAGGAATAATCATCGAAAGGATAAAAGATGTTTGTTGTATACACATCCACAGAGGCAGATTATAAGGGATCAAAAAAACTGGCTAAATGCTATAACTGGTACTCAAAGTCCCAAATGGGTTGAATCCATCGGCAGCCAGTCCCAATCAAACATTCCTAGGATCATCTGAGAAATTGAGATGTAATGAATCAAATTTATTCCAAGATTGGGAATCTCGTGGATGTCTCATTAACCCATCATTGTTATTATCTACAGAATGTCACTTCATGTATTCAGCAGTTTTTGATGACATGAATAATCTTTGCAATCAAGGCTTCAAAGGAAAGTAACACAAAACCTTTGCAGGTGTGTTCCTTTTCTTATTCTCCATGAAATTATGTTCATTCAGACTTCCAACATCACCTTTTTCCTGCCATCTAGAAGAAGAACATTTCTTGCAATTCGGTCTACTTGAATCCTCTCCCCAATAAAGCATACAATCATTGGGACACGCATGTATTTTTCTATAATTCAGACCAAGCTTGTTAACAACTTTTTTCATATCATAAAAATATTCTAGGATTTTTGCTTCAGGAAATACATCACGAATCAATTCCAATATCATGGAAATTTCCTTATTTGTAATTCCACATAGACATTTGATATGGTACAACTTCAGCAGAAATGAAAGCTTTTAATATTTCAAACACCCACTATACAACTCTTGATTTTCATCGTCAACTAAATCATGAAACTCATTTTCCTTAGTGAAGTTTTCTCTTACATTTGGCTCCACTGAATCAATAGGAGGATCCAATGATATGTTACAATCTTGATCTGCCTGTGTTATAGTCTCAAAAACATTACTTGTCACGTTGCAATTTGCAGCAGCCTCTTCTAGTTGTTCTGATATGTTTTGATGCTGATAGTGGTGTCTTGTAGTGCCTAATGCATCATTTATGAGGTTTTTCATTTCATTTTCCATTGTCGACGAACTTTTGACCTCATTCTGTGTATTAACATCAGTGCTCAATCTTTCTTTAACATTCGATTCTCCATTCCAAATCCAACAAAAATATTGACCAGGGAATTGCTTCAGTATTAAATGTTCATAAACTTCATCTCTCTTCAACCATGTTCTAAATTTACATTTAGGACATGGACATTTTATTCTCCCTTCAACGGATCGATTAGAAATTTTAAAATCTAAAAACTCATTCAATCCCTTAACATACTGAGGTGTGTTCCTCGGTAATGTGATCCAGCTTTTATCCATGTATATCACAATGTGCCTACACAATAATAAAAAAAATTAAAACACATAGTTACTACTAAATAGAGAAAGAGATCCATATATACGATAGTATAAGATTACAGAAACATAATATAATAAATATGAGCCCCTAAGTTAGATATGAACCCTCTGGTGTTTGGGATAGGGGAATTTTCTTTGGTAAAGAGAAACAGTGTTCTAACAACGTGGTAGCTACTTTACCATGAAAACCAAAGCACATTGTTAATTTGGAATAACCCCAACCTAAGTTCTCTATAGAGTCTTCATATAAAACTCTAATATCGAATAAATCTATTATAAATAATGTTTAGGGAAAACCTTATGATGCTTACAAAACTCAACACATTGTTAATTTGGAGTGGCAAGAACCACGTGAGGGATGGTAGTCTTAAGGCATGATAAGTGGTGGTGTTCATGGAAATGCATGATGAAATAACTTGGGAGATTAGGTTTTGAGGTTCTATGAACCTTGTGTGGATTGAATTTCTAGACCTCTCTTTGGTGTATTCACATAGAAAAGAGTGGTGGTGTGACTTGAGGGTGATTTGGATCATATATATGTTAGTGCTCATGAGTGGATAATTATGGTTAAATAGGACGATTGAGGATCTGATCATGGATTTGAACTAAGATTCAGATTCAGACTTCGGTGTGGGCATTGAACATTTTTGTTATTCCTTGAGTTTTGAGGCATCGTGGTCGGGATATGATAGAGCATTGGTGGGTGGGATTGAGCGCCTTTGGTATAATTCATCTAGAGAAGGACTTACTAGTGTTTTTGCATAAAAATTGATGTGGTAAGGTGGAGACCACATCAGAAATGGAATTCAAGATGTGGCTGATGTGGTTTGGGGATCAAAATAGGGTATTTGAAGAATAGTTGATGTGTCTGGGCTTGGTGTTTGGAGTTTCATAGTAGAATCATGTTGGGAATTTGGAGATGAAATGTGAGGTGTTGGTACTATCATCCAGGACAACATAATAAGATAATCAGAATCACATAGGTGGAAATAGATCCCAAAAGAAATTCTCTCTAAACATTATATTCGGGAACTTGGAAGAATTATATTCATCCAAACCACTACAATAAGTAAGAATGAATTCAATGCCATTCACTTCAACACATAAAATAAATTTATGCAAATTAAAGGGATGTTATGCTTGAGTAACACATGTTTGATGGACTCCATGATCGAGTATCAAAAGTATAAGGAACTCCATACCTAAGTGTCATAATTCATTATAGTCAATTAGGCCTTATAAATAAATAGGTTATCCATTTCAAAAAATAATGAAAAATACAAAGATACATATTCAATGAAAGTGATTAATTTCATCCAACAATATACATACTAATGAAAAATAATCTAGTTTGGATAACATATAGAGAAAGAAAATACAAATAAAATTTAAATACAAAATAAACCTAGTTGAACTATCTCACAATAAAATTTACCAAAAAAAGTCACAACCATATTCACAACTCAAAACATCTCCATGTGATCCCCGAAAAGTCACAACATTCCAATGTCCATTAATGGAATAAGAGGAAACAAATAACTAGAAATCACAATCTTGGAATTAGAATGAAAAGATAGAAGTTACACACACACATGATTGTGTATGAAAAGTTTGATATAAATAGTCCTAGAAATATTTCACCATAGATTCTTTGTAATTCATTTTATAAAAAATATTCAAAAATACTTATTTTTTATAGAACTCTACCTAGGATTTTTCCAAACCAAATTACAATGATGAAAAGGAGAAAATAGAGGAAGTGTTAATTGTGAAGGAATAAGAGGGCCTAAGATGAAGGAATAGACAAGAATCAAGGTCAAATCATGATGAAAACACCATGGATAAGAGAGAACCAGTAGAATAGGAGGTGTGAGGCATTGGGTTATTGGTTAGGGGTTATGAACCGCACAAGAGGGACACCGGTAGGCATAGTGAATTATTGTTAGGTGTATGTGAGGATACAATTAGAGGTTGATGATGAATATTAATGGATGAGATTATGTGGTGTCCACCTTGGGTGCAGTGTCATTACACAATGAGTGGAGATTGATAGTGGGGGAGACCTGGTTTTGGGGTCTTCTTCATCTCATTATTACTGTTGTAGTGAACGTCATAACATGTCAATAAAAATTTTATCCCTAATATACATATATATAATACACCCATTTACAAACTTCATTTATGTATATATATACACATATATATATGAATTACATAACTTGTATAATATATATACACACACACACACATATATATATATATATGTGTGTGTTGTACCAACTTACATCACTTAAAGCAATTAGTCATAGAGTTTGAAATTTAATACTTAAATATACTTATATATGTTTATGTATGACGAACATGAAATCACATGCATATATTTATATGAATTTAAATTCTAAAAAAATAAATTTGGGAATCAATTATGTATAAAACATGGAATTTGAGATGAATATATATATATATATATATATTAAATTCCTCTAACAAAATTATAAATTCATGAATTAAAGTTTTTAAAATAAAATTAATCACTTACTTTGGAACATCAAGACATGATAAAATATAATTCCCTAAATAGAACTCAATTATAAGAAGATAAATTTTTAAGGACAAACTAAACCCTATCTTCTAATTCTCAAAACATGATTTAGAGAAACATTAACATAAGACATAAATTATAAAAATGAAATGATCCCTTAAAATAAGTTTTAGCACAATAGTAAATATTAAATCACTTACATTATATTTCCTAAACTTAACTAAAACATAATTCAAATACATTAAATGATCCCTTATAGAAAATAAGGTGCACAATCCAAAATATAAATTGTATAAAAAATATATGTTACAGCAAATGAATATAATTTTACTAAACATAATAATTTACTACAAAATGAAAATTCATTACACAATCAAGTTTTGTCCAAAGAAATTCCTTATTTCAGAACATAGCTTTGATAAATAAAAGTCATTACTTATTGGAAATCAAAAAACCATAATTTGAAAATAAAATTTCACCCTTACTTGATATGCTGGAACAAAACAGGAGCTGTTGCGGACTCCAAAACAAAACAAACGGACTGCAAAAGGCTGAGACAAAGAAACATGAAAAACACTGAAATTAGTTGAAATAGAAATGAAAAAAACAAAGAATGAAGATTCGGGCGCCTACTCTATACAAGTTATTGAGTGATTTTTAACTCAACCTACAAGAAAATTACTAGAATTCAAACCTTAGGGTTCATATAGGTCATCGGGGTCGCGGTGTCACCGGGGTCGCGGGGTCGCTGGGGTCGTGGGGGGCTGGGGTCACCGGGGTCGTAGGGTCGCTGGAGTCGGGGGGTCGTCGGGGTCGTGGGGTCTCCAGGGTCGCGGGGGGCTCGGGTTGCGGGGGAAGCGGGGGTCGCGGGGTCACAGGGTGAGAAGAGGGTTCGGGGTGGGGGGGAAGGGTCGGTGTTGTAAAAAAAACAAATGTTTCGCGGTGGTTTATTATAAACCCCCGAGAAACCTTTTTTAAAAAAGGTTTAGCGGTGGTTCCCATAACTGCCTCTAAACAGCGTTTCTGTTGTAGTGTACTAAGTAATTAGACAAATATATAATAAATTTTACAATATAAAACAATTATAATACCAAAAATTCTTCATCATATCTCATAGAAACAAATTTCTTCCATGTATCTGAATCTAAAATTGATATTTGAGGCATGGGTTTTCATTCTGTTTTTTCCAAAAACATAATTTTTTTATCAATTTTGTTTTGAAATCTATCCATCGAACTGTCGCAAATAAAGACATATTTTCTTAATGGATTTTGTTTCTTCAAAATTTAATGTCATTTGTAATTTAATAAATTAAATATTAGTTATTTAAAATATATATTATTCAAAAAATGTGATAAAATAAATCAATTGAAATATTTTACTGTCACGACCTCCCAAATTTCATTTATCACCGTCTTATCAACGGACTTCCAATGAGGGTATAAAATACTAATCTGGTAAGAACTCTTCATGAAGATATAGTTGATAAACTGCATTGCATTTGGGCCAATTGAATTATTATTATCATTAAAACTAATATGCAATCACTCATATCCATGAGAAAGTGACAGTTTTGATAAACATGTAATGCCACATTTACCAACTTGAGAAGTCAATTTCTGTATAATAAAAGCAAAAGACTCCACCGTTGAAGTCTCATAAATAGTCCTATAACTATTTTTTTAAAATTAAAAGTTTTATTTCATTAAATACTTATATTACTGAATATTTAATAATATAAAAAAAATACATATAGAATAGTACATGTTCCTTTGTCTTTGTATATGTATTTGTCATTGAAACAGACAAATGTAATGAAATTCTTGTGCACCTGTATATTATTAGACAACTGAATGATTAGAAAATGGTAAAATAAAAATATGCAGGTAAAAAAGGGGGCACATAGGTGTAAGTTTTTTTTTAAAATAATGATTTTATGTTTCTTAACCAAAAAATATGCAAGGTGAACTATTAAATATAAACATTACTTTTAAAATGATAGAAACATTTATAAATTTAAATATCAAAGTTTGAAAAAGTCTTTCCACATGCATAAATTTAAACAAAATATAAAAATGTATGTCATGTATTTAAATGAAAAAATGTTTAACCATAACCATGGAATATAAAATTTAACACAAAAAATCATATAAATAATCAAATATTTATAATTAAACATCCAATAGTTATTAAAAAATACAGTTTTTACACATGTAAATTTCAAAAAAGAAATATAATGTAAATATTTACTAGATTAATTAGGATGGTAATTTAGTGTTTTCCCATATCCCTACAGCATGATCATTTCATATTGCATTCACTATGTCTGTGTTGTAATCATTGTTATCTGAAAATCATGTAATAGACGAAGAAGCCTCATATAAATCAATAACATCATCATCATCCTCATCACCCAAATGGATTCATTTCCCTTACAAAATGATGGACCACTGATCATTCGATGGATCAATGACATAAAATATTTGTTTTTCATGTGTCGCCATGATAAATGGTTCCTCATTGCAACTAAATTTTTTCAAATCAACCAATTTAAACCCATATTCATCATGTTTCACACCACTATTACTAGAAACCCAATTACACTTAAACATGGTGACTCGAAATTTTGTATAATAAATTTATCATATGTCTTTAAGAACTCCAAAATATGTCATTGATGCAGAACTAGGGTTTTTATCTTTTGCACTTGAAAAATACAGTGCTTCAGCGATGACCATTACACCACTATTTTGAATGGTACTCTTGTCATCCTGTTTTTTGTGTAAAATTTGTACCCATTAATATCAGAACCATACCATGTGATCACATTAAGAGATGGTCCCCCTACCAACCATTTCAATTTTTCTAATGCAGATATATCTGTGATGACTTTCTCTTTAAACCATGAAACAAATGTCTGTTTATACTCAATCATCATCCACTTTTCATATCTTTTTGGATATCATACCTTTAATTCAGTAATATGTGATGATATATATGATTGAACCACATATGTGTTGTTCAAAATGTATAAATGTGTTTGCATCACTTCATCAAGTGGAATGAACTTTGCCTTTAAGCCTTTAATCCCTCTACGTTCACTATCAACTGTCATATGTCAAGATATAGGGAAACCAATATTATAACACCCCTAATATTTTATGGTATGTTTTTTCTTAAATAATTTCAATTCATTATATATCTTATAATGCATACAACACTGAGTCTTTTTGAAACAACACTTGGTTATAGAAGATAGTTATAACATATCCATTAAACTTAAATTTTCCATTTCTGTGATTTGAATTTTGAAAAATGAATATATATGGTTGCGATTAGGGTGATATTTGGAATCTGATAGAATTAACTTAATTTTTAGTAAATAGTAACATACGCTTATGAATAGTGACTTGCCTTTATGAATATTAACTTACCCTTATGAATAGTAATGTTACCCTTGAAAATAGTAATATGACCCTTATGAATGGTAACCTTACCCATGAGTGTATAAATAAAATTTAGGCACCTTATAAATGAAGGTGAATATTTTAATTAAGTGTTGGTATTTTTGTGAGTAATAAATAATTAATTATAATATTATAATTAATAAAATGATTTAAAAGTAATTAATTTTCATAAAATGTAATAATAAATCAATATTTTTGTTCCCTGTGATTTTTAGGATAATTTAATGAGACCTTAGTTAACTCTTCAAAGTGACATAAAATCGGTTATAATTTTTAAATTTGTATTTTTCGATTAAATGATGGTTTTAATTAAAAATTAAATTTCTCATATTTAGAAAATTATTTTCATAAAATGGAGTTCATTTTTGTATTCTACACATCAAAAAATGGTTAGGGTGAATTTTTTGTGTTTTTCTGAAATACTTGAATTTTTAGTGAATAGTAAAATACAATAATTACAGTATAAATACATTATGAGATAAATACACTATTATTTGCATCATGTATTATATAAGAAACCATTATTTCAAACTCATGTGCACTTATTACTATTTTTAGTCACAAGAATCAATACTATTCATAGTCTTGAGGTAAAATAATAAACTAATGATTTAAATAATGCAAAAACCCTCCCCTCCTCCATTATATAAACCACCCCTCACCCCCTCTTCCTCTCACACCACTAAATCTTTGAGACTTCACTAAGTTATACAAAATAAACTTTATAATACATCCCCCCACATCTAAGACCTTTTGGTCTCACCAAAAGTCCAAAAAAAAATTCCTTAAGAAGATTCTCAAGGAGGAGTACTCAAGAGGTAAACCTCTCTTCTTTTTCCTTTCAACTTCTTTTACAAGTTCCATTCTTTTGTTTCTCTCTCATAACCTCCCCTAATCCAAATGTTGTGATAATTCCATTACCTTATATTTAATATAATTTTATTGTGCTAATGGATTATTTCATCATCATCTCTCTTTCCCCCTCCTCTTATACTAAAAATGAAAACACCACCCGAGATGTGTTAATTTATCACATTCAAGGAAAACAGGTTTTCAATTTCAATTACCATCTTTAGTTATGGTCATGAAACCATTTTTATGGTTGAAAAAGATCATAATATATGTAATATATCATATTTAATGTTCTTGAATCATTTTTTACACATGTTATTTAATTATAAAACAAAATGAGTTTGTGGTGATCGAAAAACTATCAAAATAATCCAAGCATTTATCATTAAAATTTTATATCATGATTCATCCTCTACAAAAATAACAAAAGGATTTATACAATTATTTAACCTTCTGTATGATCATTAAAAAATCATAACTTCAATTCTGGTTTTCAATTTCCACTTTACATGAACCTCCATACTCTTATACAAGCAAAACGATCAAGAAAACTAATAAAATGTGCACTCCCAAATGATGAAATTGAATCTCTTAACCCATATAAAAGGACATAAATGAACTTAATGATGATATAATAATTAAATTATAGTTAGATAAGGTTCTTGAATTCATAATTAATAAATCTAATTTGATTATTCATGACATTAAGATCAAGTGTAGAATATATTTGGGCTTAAGTAAGGGGTTTCTCATCTTACTTTTATTTCTATGAAATTTCCATTATTCGCCACTTATTTATTATATGTGGTGTATGTATTCTTCCATTTGATATATAATATCATGGTTCAATTTATATTCATGGTATTCAATGATTCATTTTATGATTATTAATTTTGGACATACGATTCGATTGATTACAATGTGGTAAGGAACTTTGTCTCAAATTCAATTTATTTGGGACTTACATAGTATTGTACACCTAATCATTATTATGTGGTGAAACTAATTCCCCTTTGGGATAATTTTTTATTTGAAGTTATAATTAGGTTAAATATCCATATTCTTGTATAATGGATATGATTATTTTCTTAGTCATATACTATTTTACATACAGTGTTTATTTTGAATGTTGTTTTTACTATAGAAATATTGATGAATCAGTATCCTCTACTAAATACAGAAATTGGTAAGGTGTATTGTTCTAAAATTAAATGTTTTTATAATAATTCTTTGTACTTTCAATAATGGGTGGGTCCCTATATATCTCCTCAATGCATTGATAGGTCTCATGAGACAAAATAGTTGGCGACAAACCCTTTGAGTTTGTTTCCAAAACATTATCAGACGAGTATCTACCCATAGACTTAAACCGTCTTGATGGTATTACGGTTCATGTGATAGATAAATGACATATAAATAATAATCATTCTCTTTATTCATTATACAGTTATTACTTTCCATGAGGTTTTTGCTATGACAAAATATATGGATGCATTATCATTCTCAATTTATTGATGGTGTGTGTTTTTCATTTATTCAACATGGAATATTGATTAATTCAAATTGATTATGATTCACTTATTATTAATTCATATTATTGCTATATGTAACCTTTACTGAGTATTTGAGCTCACCCCTTTCATTTTTTTTCCTTCCATAGATTATGAAGAAGGGATAGTTTATTAGGTTTTCATGGATGCAGTTTATTATCGTTTGTTATGTATTATGTTTTGTTTTGTTTTCCCAATATAAATGGGGATCCATGTATGTATCTAGTTTCTCCAAGACTAAAAAACTGATCAGTCCTTCAATATTTGATTCCTTATAATCATTCCAATTTAATAAAATAATGCACCGGACCCGAGATATAAGGGTTGGGGTGTTACAGTTGGTATCATAGGAAGTTTAGTAGAAACCTTGGGAGTTGGATTTAGGAAACATAGCTTAGGGAACATAACCCTAAGATAAAATTTGAGGATAATCATAGAGTAACATCCTATAATTTTGTTAAGGTAGAGACTATGTGTGTCTTCCTAGAAAATACATCACTGTCTGGATACTACAAGTGAACGTGGTACTGTCACAGATGTACCTAGGAGTAACAACTCTGACAAGGAGTTTTGGGCTTGACCTGGGGTATACCAGTACACAAAAATGGGCCTTACTATGCACCTGGTTTAACACTATTGGGGATATGCTTAGGATAATTCATATTTTCTTTACAGACCATTATAAAGGATTTAAATGTAAATAGAAACCATGTTTATGATTACGAGATTAGTTGTGCATAAATTTTCAAATTATGTTAAGTGTTTGTTAGTTAGAAATTTTTCATTATGACCTAATTTAGTGTATTACATTGTTTGGTGATAGAGCCTAATGGAAGAAAGGGAATCAATACCCACATAAAATGTAGGGATTTTCCCACTGAGCAAGTCAACACAATCAGTGTTGGATCGGATTAGATCATGACCATATTAGGACAACTTACTTAGGATGTGATGAATAACCATGCTATTCCTATGTTGGATCATTTCATGTGATAGAATCCCCCATATTTTAGTGGGACTACTAACCCAATTGTAGCTGAGAAGTGGATCAAGTCCCTTGAAAATATATTTCTGGAATTAAGATATAATGAAAATGAAAAGGTAATACTGGTAGTATATTGCCTCAAGGGTGATGCTAATAAATGGTGGTCCTTGATCTAGAATACCACAAAGTAAGAATAAATAGAATATGTGGAATGGAGAACTTTTAAGGAAATACTCTTTAACAAATATTTCCCTTGTGAACAAGGAAATTAAATGAAGAAAAAATTCCTTAGATTAAAGAAAAGGGAAGAAGAGAGTGTTGTGGAGTATAAAGCTACCTTCACAAGACTATCCAGGTATGCCATAGATTATGTATGTGACTCATAAGACAAGATTGATCATTTCTTTTAAGGACTTAATCTAAGTCTTCAAAGGGAACTGGATTCTCAAACATTTTCATCATATGATGAAATTGTATCAAGTGCTATCAAAATAGAGAAGGAATTTTCTAGATCAAATTTGTTCAAGGTAAACCAAGATAAGAAGTGGTATTCTGATAACCATGGAAAAGTTGATGCACCAAAGAAGAATAAGGTAATGAATCAATTCCCATTATGTGATAACTGTGGAAAGAATCATCCTAGAAAATTCTTGAAAGTTGTGGGAGTTTGCTATAAGTGTGGAGAAAAGGGTCATCGATCTAATGAATAAAAGGGGAAGAAACAAGTCAATTATATTTAATGCTACAATTTTAGAGAGATGAGACACTATGAAAATGAGTTTCCTAAGCGCCAAGGAAACTTACCTCAAAAAAGGCCATGGGAGAAATAGAAAGCTTATGCAATCACAACTCCAGAGTTTGAAGTTCCTAATGATGTGGTGGCAGGTACTTTAATTATTTCCTCAAAATTAGTAAATGATTTATTTGATTTTAGATCATCACATTCCTTTATATCTTCCCAATTTTCTAAGAAAATTATACATTTTAAATTTGATTTAATGAAGGAGTTTTCAGTCAAATATTTTAAGGGAAGTATCATTGTAACAAAGATGTGTTGGTTAGTCCCCTTTGTGACGCATAAATGTACTTTAGTTGTTGACCTTATAATCATACCTATGATGAAATTTGAAATAATTCTTGGTATGAATTGGATTTCAAGTTATGATGCAAAAATATATTTCAAGAATAAGGAAGTTTCAATTTTTGAGGATGATGTAGAATCCCTTATCTTTAGAGAAGAAACCTCACCATCTGATTCTTATCTAGATCAACCACCAGTAGATCTACTGAATGAAATTCCTAGGGAGGATAAGAACTCAATATCTATGAGTGAGTAAAGAAATATTTAAATTGAGGATGTACCTATTGTGTAAGAATATGTTGATGTGTTTCTAGAGGATTTACCTGGACATCCTCCAGAGTAGGAAGTTGAGTTCACAATTGATTTAATTCATGGTTCAAGACCTATATCAAAGACTCCTTATATAATGGACCCTATGGAATTGGTAGAACTCAATAAAAAACTAGAGGAATTGAGTGATTAAGGATTTATCCACCCTATTGTTTCTCTATGGGGATCCCATGTTCTCTTTGTCAAGAAGAAAGATGGATATATAAGGTTGTGCATTGACTAAAGGGAGATTAATGCTATTATGATTATGAACAAGTATCCTCTTCCTCGCATTGATGATTTATTTGATAAAATTCATGGAGCCCAATATTTTTAAAAGATTGACCTTTGATCTGGATATCATCAGCTATATGTAAGGAAAGAATATATTCTAAAGATAGCATTTTGAACCAGGTATGGGCATTACAATTTTACAGTAATGCGTTTTGGACTAACTAGTGCACCCTCTGTTTTAATGGATCTAATGAATATAGTTTTCAAGAAATATCTTGACGACTTTGTTGTGGTATTTATTGATGATATCCTAGTATACTCCAAAATCTACGAAGACCATGAGAATCACTTACAGATCATTCTGAAAACTCTTAGAATAAATGAATTATATAGAAAGTTTAGAAAGTGTGAATTTTGTCTTCAATTAGTTTATTTTCTTGGCTATATTGTCTTTAAGGATAGAATCTTAGTTGATCCTGAAAAGAAAAAGGCAATCCAAGAATGGCCCATGCCAAAAAACATAACTAAGGTATGTAGTTTTATTGTCTTAGCAGGTTATTATCAGAGTTTCATTCATAATTTTTCCCGATTGGATAACCCACTAATAAATCTCACATGTAAAGGGGTTAAATTTTTATGGACAAAAGAATGTACATAATTCTTTGAATATTTGAAAATAAGATTGGTCAATATTCCAATTTTGACTCTTCCATCTGGAAATGATGGATTTGTGATATGCAGTGATGCATCAAAGAATAAACTAGGTTGTGTCCTTATGAAAAATGATAAATTTATTACTTATTCATCAAGTAAGTTGAAGACTCATGAGAAAAATTATCCAACTCATGATCTTGAGTTATCAGTCGTAATCTTTGCTCTAAAAATATGGAAACACTATCTCTATGGTGAAAGATGTGAGATATATAAGGATCACAAGAGTTTGAAATACATTTTTAAACAGAAAGAACTCAATATGAGGAAAATTAGATGGATAGAGTTACTCAAAGATTATGATTGTTAAATACACTACCACCCAAGCAAGGAAAATAAGGTGAAAGATGCATTAAGTAGGAAAGATCATAGACTTCTGACCCAAATGAGGATTGAGAGAGATCCTATGTTCATGGATCTGGTAAAGATGGATATGGGAATTGTTAAGGAAGGGGAAACATATTTCCTTTTTCAAATGATTTATAAACCATATTTACTATAGAAGATAAAAACCTCTCAATTTGATGATGAGAATATACAAAATAAAATTAAAGCTATTAAGGATGGAAGATTGGCAGACTTCGTGTATGATGATAGAGTTCTGAAATTTGGAAAGAGGTTATGTTTACCATTAGTACCTAAGTTAAAAAGGGAAATATTAGGTGATGCTCATAGATCACATTTCTCTATCCACCCTGGTAGCACCAAGATGTATAGATATCTGAAGTAATATTTCTGATGGGATAACATGAAGCAAGAAATTGCAGACTTCGTGTATGCTGATGGAGTTCTGAAATTTGGAAAGAGGTTATTCATACCATTAGTACCTGAGTTAAAAAGGGAACTATTAGATGATGCTCATCGATAAAATTTCTCTATACACCCTAGTAGCACCAAGATGTATAGATATCTGAAATAATATTTTTTATGGGATAACATGAAGCGAGAAATTTTTTATTATGTGTTAAGGTGTCTAGTTTTCCAACAAGTGAATGCCGAGAGACAACATCCTAGAGGGGTCATTCAACCTATACCTATTCCTATGTGGAAGTGGGATGACATTATGATGAACTTTGTCACAGGACTACTGAGGACACCTAGAAGGAATGATGTAATATGGGTAATTATTTATCATCTTACAAAATCAGCACATTTCCTTGCTATAGGAGAGGATTTAACACTTGATAGCTTGGAAAGACTTTATATTAATGAAGTGGTAAGACTTCATGGTGCACTTCTATCGATTGTGTCTGATCGAGATCCTTAATTTACATCAAAATTATGGAAAAGTCTCCAGAAGGATTTGGATATTGAGCTTCATATGAGTAATGCTTATCACCCCCAAACCGATGGACAGTCTGAAAGTACTATTCAAACATTGGAAGACATGTTGAGATCATGTTCACTTGAATTTCAAGGTATATGGGATCAATACTTAAATATTTTGGAATTTACCTTCAATAATAGTTTTCATTCTAGCATTCAAATAGCGCTATATGAATCATTATATGGTAAGATGTGTCGAACTCCAACTTGTTGGGATGAAGTTAGCAAGAGGAAACTTCTAGGCCCAGAACTTATTAAAGAGACAACAATAAAGGTAAAAAAAATTCAGGCCTATATTAAAGCAGTCCAAAGTAGATAAAAGATTTATGCTAACAACCGTAGAAATGATTTAGAATTTCAATTGGGAGATCATGTATTTCTAAAAGTATCTCCATGGAAGGGTTTCCTAAGTTTCGGTAATAAAGGGAAATTGATCCCCAGGTACATCATACTATTTGAAATTCTAGATAGAATTGGACCTGTAGCTTACCATTTAGCGATGCCGCCAAGTCTCTTAAAGGTTCATGATTTGTTCCACGTGTCATTCTTAAAAAAGTACATGCCAAACCCAACGCATATACTCACCTATGAGGAAATAGAACTAGAACCTGAATTGTCTTATTGTGAAGAGCCTATCGAGATTCTTGACACTAGAGAGAAATTATTGAGAAATCAGATGACTCGACTGGTAAAGTTTCTTTTGAAAAACCATAAAATGGAGGAAGCGCCATGGGAACTAGAGGATGTTATAAAGAATGAACATATTTTTAGAAGGCTTTATACATGAAAATTTTCGAGGAAGAAATTTCTGAAGGAGGGAAGAATATAACACCCCAATATTTTATGGTATGTTTCTTCTTAAATAATTTCAATTCATTAGATAGCTTATAATGCATGCAAAACTAAGTCTTTGTGAAATAATACTTGGTTATAGGAGATAGTTATAACCTAGTCGTTAAAATTAAATTTTCCACTTTTTTTATTTGAATTTCAAAAAACGGACATACATGATTGTGATCAAGATGATATTTAGAGTCTGATAGAATTAACTTAATTTCTTGTGAATAGTAACATAACTTTATGAATAGTAACTTACCCTTATGAATAGTAACTTACCCATATGAATAGTGACTTTCCCTTATGAATAGCAATGTTAACCTTATGAATAGTAATATGACCCTTATGAATGGTAATCTTACCCATGAGTGTATAAATAAAATTTAGGCACCTTATAAATGAAGGTGAATATTTTAATTAAGTGTTGGTATTTTTATGAGTAATAAATATTTAATTACAATATTATAATTAATAAAATGATTTAAAAGATAATTCATTTTCATAAAATGTCATTATAAATCAATATTTTCATTCCCTGTGTTTTTTAGGATAATTTAATGAGACCTTAGTTAACTCTTCAAAGTGACATAAAATCGGTTATAATTTTTAAATTGGTATTTTTTGATTAAATGATAATTTTAATTAAAAATCGAATTTCTCGTATTTAGAAAATTATTTTCATAAAATAGAGTTCATTTTTTGATTCTACATGTCAAAAAATGGTTAGGGTGAATTTTTTGTATTTTTTTGAAATACTTGAATTTTTTGTGAATAGTAAAATGCGGTAATTATGGTATAAATACATTATGAGATAAATACACTCTTCCTTGCATCATGGATGATGTAAGAAACCATTAGTTCAAAATCACATTCACTTATTACTATTTTTAGTCACAATAATCAATATTATTCATAGTATTGAGGTAAAATAATAAACTAATGATTAAAATAATGCAAAAAACCCTCCCCTCTTCCACTATATAAACCACCCTTCACCCCCTCTTCCTCCCACACCACTCAAGATTTAAGACTTGCCTAATTTATATCAAATAAACTTCCCAAGGCCTCCCCCCATGTACAAGACCTACAAAAAGGCCAAAAACAAATGCCTTAAGGAGATTCTCAAGGATGAGTACTCAAGAGGTAAACCTCTCTTCCTTTTCCTTTCAACTTCTTTTACAAGTTCCATTCTTTTGTTTATTTCTTACCACCTCACCTCATCCAAATGTTGTGATAATTCCATAACTTACATGTACTATAATTTTATTATGCTAATGGAATATTTCATCATCATCTCTCTTTCTCCCTCCTCTAATACTAAAAATGAAAACACCATCCGAGATGTGTTAATTTATCACATTCAAGGACGACAGGTTTTCAATTTATATTAACATCTTCAATTATGGTCATGAAACCATTTTTATGGTTGAAACAGATAATAATATATGTAATATATCATATTTAATATTCTGGAATCATTTTTTATAAATGGTATTTAATTATAAAACAAAATGAGTTCATGGTGATCGAAAAACCATCAAAATAATCTAAGTGTTTATCATTAAAATTTTATATAATGATTCATACTCTCACAAAATAACCAAATGATTTATATGATCATTTAACCTTCTATATGATCATTAACAAATCATAACTTCAATTCTGTTTTTCAATTTCCATTTTACACAAACTTCCATACTTTTATACAAGCAAAACAATCATGAAAACTAAGAAAACGTGGACTTCCAAATTATGAAATTGAATCTCTTAACCCATATAAAAGGACATAAATGAAATTAATAAATATATGATAAATAAATTACATTTAGATAAGGTTATTTACTTTGTAATTAATAAATATAATTTCATTATTCAGTACATTAAGATCAAGTGCAGAATACATTTGGACTTAATGTAAGGGGTTTCTCATCTCACTTTTATTTCCATGATATTTCCATTATTCGCCACTTATTTATTGTATGTGGTGGTGTAAGTATTATATTATTTGATATATAATATCATTATTCGATTCCTTGTAATCATACCAATTTAATAAAATAATGCACTGGACCCAGGCTATAGGGGTCGGGGCATTACAAATATGCTCCAATTCATAAAAATAATCAATACAGAACTAAATCACTTCTTTCAATACATATTTTTTAAAAATAAAGGCCTCTGGTTGATAAGGATTTTTAGCATATCCCTTCAAAATTTTATATATATTTCAAAAGGATACATCCATTGTAAATAAACAGGCCCATATATTCTTATCTCATGAACTAAATACATCACTAGATGAATCATTATATCAAAAAACATAGTTGGGAAATACATTTATAGTCTAAAAAGTATAAGAGTAGTTTAATTCTCCAACACATATAACAAATTTGGATCAACGACTTTGCTATAAATGGATTTGAAAAAATTACATAACCTGGTGATAGTATTTTTGATAGCTTTTGGAAATATACCACGCAGTGTGACTGGTAGAAGTTGTTGCATCAATACATGAAAGTCATGATATTTCATACCTATTAATTTAAAATCCTTAAATGAAACAAAATTCATCACATTTGAATAATATTCATTGGGTACTTTAATACCATAAAGAAACTAATAAAAATTCAACTTCTCGTTCTTGCTTAATGTGTAACAAGCCAGAGGTAAATATGTTGTGTTTCCTTTCATAATGGGAGCTAACTCCAAATGTATTCTCATTTATATCAAGTCCAATATAGCATTAAATACATATTTTTTATTTCCTTTTATGTCTAAAAAAGTTTCAATCAAACTGTCACATATGTTTTTATCAATATGCATCACATCGATATTATGTTTTATCTCTAAAAATCTACAATAAGGTAGTTCAAAAAAGATAGATCTTTTCTTCCATATATTTTTTTGAGGACCATAACTTATTTTATTTCCAAATGTTGAATCAATATTTTTAACTCTGTCATAATATTCATCAACTAACAATGGTCATGGGGAGAGATTGTATTCTTATAAACCATTAAATGCTTTTTTCAATCTACAATAAGGATGATTAATTCGCAAAAATCTTTGATGTCCCATGTACATTGTCTTTATTCCATTATGAAATTGATAATATGAAGTCTCTTCTCCACAGATTGGACATGATTTATGTCCCTTAACACTATATCCAAATAAGTTTTCATATACAGGAAAGTCGTTTATACTGAACATTATCATAGCACGCAAAAGAAAATACTCGTTCTTGTATGCATCGAAAACTTTAACACATGTCTACCATATAAGTTTCAAATCATCAATCAATGGTGAAAGATGCACATCAATATCATTTCCCAACTATTTTGGTCTAAAAGTCATCAAGCTCAACATAACATATTTTTTCTTCATACATATCTCTAGGGGAAATTTTTAAACTAACAAAAAACAGGTCATGAACTATGTTGGATACTTAGGCTCTGATATGGATTCATTCCATCTGTACACACTCCCATTATGAGATTTCAAACTTCACTTACAAAATCAGGAAATTTTTTGTAAAAACTTGTCCATTTTGATGAATCAACAGGGTGACATAAGTTACCATTAGAGATGTGTTCATTTGAATGTCATCTTAACCTTTTTTCATTAATTGAATTTGCAAATAGACAGTTCAAATGATGAATTATTGGAAGGTACCAAATTGATTTAGAAGGAGATTTGGTTCCGGTACTTGAGAAAGAATTAGAGTTGATTTATTGGAATTATATAAAGGTAATATTAAAATGAATTATTTAATTTTGCATGAGTTTATATACTGGTACCTAAGAATAAATATGAGTTGAATTTTTAATCCATCTTATATTTTTATGTCTCGCATGTAGGAAATTTTGATAAATATTCATATTCTTTCATATATAACACACAATAATTAGGACAAGCATATATATTTTTATACCCCAATCCCATTGGGTATTATATTTTTTCGGCTCATAATTGGAATTTGGAAGTTTTTTGCCTTATGGAAGTAACTCTTTTAAAAACTCAAGTAAGTTACAAAAACTTTTATCACTCCACTCATTTCTTTCTTTCAAGTTAAATAATCTCAAAATTGTTGATAACACTGTATATTTACTGCAACCTGAGAATAATGGTTTCTTAAAATCTCCAGACAATCATTCAATAGTTGTTGTTTTTATGGTTTCAACACCTAAATCGTGAATTAATTATTCAATATGATCCTCTTCCTAATTGTGAATATTGTCGTCAATATTAGAAGTTGAATTTTTAGTTTTTTTACCATGTCAGATCCAACATGTATAATTAAGGATAAACCATAGAAAATGAGATGATCCTTGATTTCTCTAGAATTTAACTTTCTCATATTCAAACACTTCATACATGGATAGAAAATCAAATCTATTGTCATGACCCGTCCTCGGGGCCCGTGTCGTGACTACCCCAAACCCGCTTTCCATAGGCCAGGGGCTGGCGACTAGAACCAAGGTGTAAATCCCAGTAAAAAGGGATGGAATTGCCTTTGTAAAGTAAACAAAAAACACCACAGAGCAAGCAAGCAGAAGTAAACACTAAGTAAAAACTGAGTACAACAGTAAGTGCGGAAAAGTAAGTGGGCCAGAATACAAACCCAAACTGAAAGTAAAGTACAACTGGAAAGGGAAAACAAAAACTAAAAGTAAAGTCGCAACGTCGAGCCGTCCACTGGAAGCCCCACCTGAAGGGTGAGTACAGATAGCCTCTACAGCTCCTCGGGTCCAGCCGTCCGCTCTGAGTACGTCCCGCCTAGTGGTCCACCTCCAGGTACTGTCCTGCTCCACAAGCCTCAACCACGATCAGCGCTGTCCGTCGTCTGCAACCAACACAACGTAGTGCGGCCATAGCCCGTGCAGGGGTGAGTATAAGCTACTCAGTAGGGACCCTGAGACCCCCAAAGGTCTCCCAGAATTCACAAAGGAAAGATACAATCACGAAGTAACATCTGACACTGCTTAGGTATATGCCCATACATATACCTAAGTCATCAATTCTCGTTCGGCTCCAACATCCGAGCCCAAGTACAACCCAGTCCACACAGGAAACCAAAACCCAATCCACACAGGAAAGTAAAACGTAATCCACACAGGATAGCAAGTCAAGATTCAGCTCACACAGGTATAATTCTTCGTATGACGATAGAGATGATCAGATATATCTACTGATTCATCTAAGACATCGGATCCACAAAGGATCGATAGGTACTAACCCCCGCAATGACCCACAAAGGATCTGACCCACACAGGATAGATAGGTAACTAACCCCCGCAAAGACCCACACAGGATCTGTAGGCGCTGGCCCACACAGGACCGCTGAGCGCTGACCCACACAGGATCGGTAGCACTGATCCACGTAGGATCGCTGAGTGCTGTAGTCGTCGCCGTCGAATCCACTGAGGATCTCTGTACAGTCGTCGTCGTCGTCACAGTCGCAGCCAGCTCTAGGGTTCCCGCACACAGCAAGCTCGTTCGGAGGGTCCGCTCCATGAGCCGAGAGGCTAATACATCAACTGACACATAGTCTGGAGTTGATGTATCCAAAAGTTCTGTATCGTCAACAGGAACTTGACGTCACAGACGGCGCGTCAATCGGATGCCCGGTCTGAAAGTTATTGGCATTTTCGTCCCAGGGGCCCGGTTGGTTTTTAAGTCAAAACCAACCCAATCGTACTCCAACTGCATCCAAACCTCGAGCGGAGTAAGCCAAAAGTTACGTCTCACTTAAAGGAATCCATCAAAGTCGATGGCACGTCAATCGGACGTCCGGAGTTCAAGATATGAGTGTTTCTGCTCCGAGGGCCCGGTTGGTTTCGTGTACGAACCAACCCGGCTGAACCCAAAGTTCTCCAAAACCTTAAGTGCAATACACCGAAACGACCTTCTCGATCCAAGGATCGCATCACAACTGACGGTGCGTCGATCGGAGGCCCTAATCTCAAGTTATGGGCAACAAACCGAAAAAGGTTCGGTATTAGGGGGTTCGGGCCCGGTCCGACCCGGCCCGATACCCCCAGGGTCGGCCCGAACCGGGTCAACCCGACCCGGTTCCGGGTCCGGCCTACTTGGGCGCGACCCGGCCCGGCCCGGCCTGGGCGTGGCCTGACCCGGCGCGCTGGGCGCGCTGGCGCTGGCCGGGTGGCCAGGCGACCAGCTCGGCCGTTATGGCAGAGTGTTGCGGGTGGGGGGCGCGCTGCCCCCGCGTGAAGAAACCGCGACCCCTTTATGGGGCCGCTCGGCTGGTCGGTCGGGGGTAACGACCCCCAGTGATTTCCTCTGACCGTCCGGCCCGCACTGGCCGGCCGGCTGCTGCCATCACGGGACCGACAAGGGCCGGTCCCCTTGCTCCGACGCCGGCGGCCCGGAACCGGCCGCCGGTTTCCCTGCTCCGCTGCGGCCCCGCTCCGGCCGCAGTGCTTTTGTGGTCCACCGGCGCAGCGCGACGGCACCGTGTCTCTGTTTCTTCTTCAACGGCGTGGCGTGACGGCGCCGCAGATTTGTTGTTTCCAACGGCGCGGTGCGACGGCTCCGCGCTTCTCCGCCATCCCTTTAACAAATTTCGCGCAGTGCTTCGGCACCGCGATACCTTGCTCGTGCCCCAACAATAACAACAACCAAAAAGGGGAGGAGTGTCGGCCCTGTTCGTGCGGTCCGACCTCCTCCCGTTAATGCAATAACAGGCGGTTCAATTTGAAAGGGGAAAAACGACGGAAGTAAACACGAAAAAGAAACGCATAAAACCCCTACCTCAACGCTGTCGTCGAACGAGCGTTCGTCGCAGAATTAACCCTCGCGGAAGAAGAGGTTTGTCGCGGAAGAAGAGGATCGCCGCGGAAGGAACCCTATTGGCATTGGGTGATCTCCGAGGAAGGCGTCTCTCGCCGTCGGAGGTTGGCGTTCTTCGTTGGCGGTAGAGCGTTCTTCGCGTTCTTCGTCGAAGAATGAAGAATCCTCTCTTTTTCTCCCAAAGCTTTAACACAACACAACCCAACCATAATAAAATAAGTTCAACACTTATTTTATTATCAACCTAAGCTTTTGAAATTCAAAAGATAAGAAACGAACAATTAATTCAAAGAATTAATTGTAACGATTTAACCGCCCAAATAATGAGGTGTTTCTTAACCAGAAAAACATAAGGTTTGACTTTCACTAAAAAGGGGGGTTGCAGGTGCGTTACTTAGGAGGAAAGAAACGGTGGGGCTCGTACGGGCCCCACCTCACAAATATCCTACCAAGTGGGTAGGATATTGTGGGTCCCACCTTATCCTCTTAACTTAGGTTAAGCCGCTTTAAGTTAAATAAAATAAAGTGTCGCACCACTTTTATTTTATTTCTTAACTTAACCCCAAAAATTAAAAACCCCACCCGAGCAAACGCAACTCCGGAAAAGGCGTTTATAAGCAAATATCGGTGCTGCGATTCCATCGGTGCCCTCGAAATTCGTTTCCGAGCACCGGTTAAAAAGTTAGAAAACTCCGCTCGTTCGTTCACTGAACCTACCTGAGCTAAACTTCGGAAAATGATTCTGGGCACACCGGGCCTCGGAATCAAGTGCCGTCAGAAACTGCGCTCTTGTAAAATTACAAAGAAAATTAAGAAAAAAAAAATCCTTGAATTTTTACGGGTCTTTACATCACTCCCACCTCAGGGCTTTATGTCCCCATAAAGATACATCATAAACTAGGGAAACAAATGTGGGTACTCAGCACGCATCTGAGCCTCCCGCTCCCAAGTGCTCTCCTGGAGGTTCTCGTGCTGCCATCTGATGTGCACTAGAGGAATCGACCGTCCATGTAGGACCCACTCCTGTCGATCCTTGATCTCCACCAGGACCTCCGCAAAAGTCGCCCCATCATCAACGTCCAGCTCCCCATGGTCAATGATATGTGTCGGGTCGTGTACGTATCTCCTCATCTGGGATACGTGGAAGACGTCGTGCACCCAGTGCAACTGTGGTGGTAGAGCCAGGCGATAAGCCACCTCACCAATCCTGCTGAGGACCTGGAATGGTCCGATGAAGCATGGATACAACTTGTCGCCTCGGCCAAATCTCCGTAATCCACGTCGAGGTGAGACCCGCAAGAAGACGTGGTCGCCATCCTTGAACTCTAGTGGCCTCCGCCTCCTGTCAGCATAAGACTTCTGCCGGCTCTGAGCTGTCCTCATCTGCTCCTGGATGACCTGGACCTTCTCTGTCATGGCCTGGACCATCTTCGGTCCCACAAGTGCTGACTCCCCAGGGTCTGTCCAGCACAAAGGAGATCTGCAAGGTCGGCTGTACAACGCCCCGTATGGTGTCATCCCGATGGTGGAGTGGTAGCTGTTGTTGTATGTGAACTCCACCAAGGGTAGGTGGTCCTCCCAGATTTGACCAAAGTAGAGGACACATGCACGGAGCATGTCCTCGAGAGTTTGTATGGTCCTCTCCATCTGACCATCCGTCTGAGGGTGAAAGGCGGTGCTCAGATGTAGTTGCGTCCCGAACGCCTCCTGCAACCCCTTCCAAAGCCGGGAAGTAAAGCGAGCATCTCGATCGGAGACGATAGATGATGGAACACTGTGAAGTCGTACAATCTCCTAAACATAGAGACGTTCCAAGCTCTCCACTGAACCCTGCTCTCTGATGGGTAAGAAGTGATCCGACTTGGTGAGTCGGTCGATAATCACCCAAATGGAGTTGTGACCTCTGGAAGTGCGTGGAAGTCCAGTCACGAAGTCCATAGATATGTCATCCCACTTCCACTCCGGGACCTCCAAGGGTTGTACCAAGCCTGCTGGTACTTGATGCTCTGCCTTCACCTGCTGGCAGGTGAGGCATCGAGAAACGAACTCTACCACAGCCTTCTTCATGTCTGGCCACCAGTGCTGTCGTCTGAGATCCTGGTACATCTTCTCCACTCCAGGATGTACCGCCAAAGGAGAAGTGTTAAACTCTCTCAGCACCTCCTCCCGTAAAGCAACTGGTACCAAGGTACATCCTCTGAAAAGGACTTCGTGCTCTCCTCCTACAGAGAAACCATCAGGTGCTTGTCCTGAGGATATCTGCGCACGTCGCGTCTCACAGTCGGCATCCCCACGCTGTGCCTCTCTGACCCGCTGCAGTAGTGGAGGAGTGATTGTGAGTGATTGAAGGAAGGATGCTCCATCTCTATCCACAAAGGATATCTGCAAAGAGGCTAGTTTCTTTGTCGCCTCCCTAAGTAGTTGAATGCTCGTCCTCCTGCTGAGAGCATCGGCTACCACGTTCCCCTTCCCAGGAGTATAAACTATCTCAAATTCATAGTCCTGGAGGAACTAGAGCCATCGTCGCTGTCTCAGGTTCAGGTCCTTCTGAAAGAAGATGTACCTGAGACTATGATGGTCCGAAAAGACTGTAAAGCACTCTCCTATCAGGTAGTGTTACCATGTCTTCAGAGCGAAGACCACTGCTGCTAACTCCAGGTCATGGATAGCGTAGTTCTGATCATGCGGCCTCAATTGATGTGATCCATAGGTGATCACTTCCCGCTCCTGTATCAGGACACATATGAGTCTGGTCCCTGATGCATCGTAGTAGACTACGTACCCTACTCCCTCCTCCGGCAACCTCAAGATAGGTGTGCTGGTCAATCTCTGTCTCAGCTCCTGGAATCTCTGCTAACATCTGTCTGACCACACAAAGGGTTTCCCCTTCTTTGTAAGAGCTGAGAGTGGTGCCTCAACTCTGGAGAAGTCTGGCACAAATCTCTGATAGTATCCAGCTAGTCCCAAGAAACTCCGCACCTCCTTCACGCTCCTGGGTGGCTCCCAAGCTAGCACTGCCTCGATCTTCGCAGGATCCACCGCAACTCCCGCCTCAGAGATGACGTGTCCCAAGAAGTGGACCTCGTGTATCCAGAACTGACACTTCGAGAGCTTTCCATAAATCTGGTGCTCTCGGAGTGTGTCTAGTACAACCCGCAAGTGGTAGGCGTGCTCCCCCTCAGTCGTCGAGTAAATCAAAATGTCGTCAATGAAGACCACGACAAATCGATCGAGGTATGGCTGAAATATCCTGTTCATGAGGCCCATGAACATTTCTGGAGCATTGGTTACGCCGAATGGCATAACCAAGAACTCATAGTGGCCATACCGACATTTGAAGGTCGTCTTTTGCACGTCCTCGTCCTGAACTCTGAGCTGATGATAGCCTGACCTGAGGTCTATCTTCGAGAACCATCGTGCTCCCTTGAGCTGATCGAAGAGGTCATCAATCCTCAGTAGTGGATACTTGTTCCTCACTATCACCTGGTTTAGGCGACGATAGTCGACACAAAGTCTCAAGCTCTCGTCTGCCTTCTTGGCGAACAATATCAGGGAAGCCCAGGGTGAAACACTGGGTCAGATGAATCCCTTGGCCTGCAAATCCTCCAACTGTACCCGTAGCTCTCGAAGCTCGGCGGGAGCCATATGATATGCTGGGGTGGATATCGAGGTTGTCCCGGGGTACAGATCAATATAAAAGTCTACCTCTCTGCGATGAGGTAGTCCTGGAATGTCTTCAGGAAAAACGTCTGCATACTGATCCACCACTGCAGGAAAACTAGGACTCCGCACATCAACTGCTCCTAGGATGAGGCTAGCCAACTGATGAGTGATGGGTTGTCCTATCCTTTGTGGGAGTCCATCCTGTGCTGTAAAGGCTCCCTTCTCACCGGTGAAGGTGGACCTGCTCCTGTCGGTGCATACACATCGCACCTTGAGCCTAATAAAGTCAATCTGTGCATGGACTATAGATAACCAATCCATGCCCAAGATGACGTCGTAAGGCCTCGACGCTGCTACAAGAAGATCCCAGCCGAAGCTTTCACCTCCTAGAGTAAGCTCACACTGCCGACACCAGTGCGTAATCGTCGAGTCTGCTCCCGTAGGAGTCTCTAGCCATAAGGATCGAGCCAACAGCTCTGTCAGAATCTCTGAGCTCTGAACATGAAAGAATGACTCGCTCCTGTGTCTATAAGAACTGCAGCAAGGGTGGAATAGACACAGATAGTACCTAGAATCATCTTGGGCGTGCCGTGGTCATAGACCTCTGCTGCCTGGAGCTGTGCCTGTCTCTGCCCACCAGCTCCCTGTGGTCAGGGTGGACCTCCTGGTGGTGGTGGTGGTAGAGCCTCAAAGCGTCGCCCACCACCTGCTGCTCGGCCAACTCCTCTGCCTCATCCGCCTGCTCCCTGCGGACCACCACGGTCGACCCTCTGCCTCTGCCTGGGTGGCCCCTCAACCGTCTGATGCTCCTCGGTACGGTGGGTCGGGCAGTCACGAGCCATGTGGCCCCGCCCGCTGCATGTGTAGCACTACCTGCCTCTCGAAAGACTGGCTTCGCGCTGTGTGCCCCGCACTGCTGAGCCAGTTTCCTGAGGTCTTCTGCCTGAGGTTCTGGTCTGCCTGGACCCATGAGTCATCTGTCGACTGCCTGCTGCAAAAGACTCTGCTACGTGCCGCCCTGCGGTAGGTCTCACTGCTAATGAAGGCTCAGCAAGGAAACTCTCGATCAAAAGGGCTCGCTCCAGTACTCCTGCCTGAGTCGGTATGCTGAGGGAGATCAGTGATGCCCTGATCTCATGCCTCAATCCCTGCTCAAAGGTCCGGGCCTGGAAGAATGGGTCTCGTACCATGTCTGTCGAGTAGCGCGAGAGATCGGTAAATCTCGCCGAGTACTGGGCGACCGTCAAGCTGCCCTGCCGCAGCTGAAAAAGCTCCTGGATGCGCACCGCACGGAGGGTGGCTGGGAAGAACTCCGAGCAGAAGAGGCTCTCAAAGTCTGTCCAGAGGAGAGATGCCTCATCGTGCACCTAGAGCATCAAACTCCACCATCGGCCCGTTGCCGCGTGCAGTAGGCTCGCTGCGAGGATCACCATGAGGTCTTCTGGTGTCCTCACTAACCTAAAAACTCATAGCACTACCTCCAGCCAATCCTCGGCTGCCTGGGGGTCCGTCTCCCCGTAGAACCTGGGCAGTCGCTGGTGCTGAAACTCGTGCAATGCACTAAGGAGACGTGCATCATCAGCGGCTGGGGATGGAAGCATCGATGGCTCGGCGGGTAAAGGTATTGTCTATGCCTCAGCTGTCAAAGGGCCCTATACTGAGGCCTCGTCGCTCGGTGGGCTGTCGTCACGCACAACTCTCGGAACCCTAGCTGGTTTCCGTCGTGGGGCCATCCTGAAAAGAGACAGGTGTGTCATGGTCAGAACAGTATACCTGGTGAGCTGACACAAAGTAATCAAAAAGAAAACTTGAAACACACATGCAATCAATGTTTTCGTGCATTAAGTCGGAAATCAGAAGTCAGGGTCCTGGTGTACGGATACGTCGGCCGCCACACCAACACTGGACTCCCTGGACTGATAACCACACCCAATACGCTTAACACTATTGCTTCACATAGAAAAAGATCAGAGTCCAAAATTCTGCGGTAGAACCGAACTCCTCTGATACCAATTTGTCACGACCCGTCCTCAGGGCTCGTGCTGTGACTACCCCAAGCCCGCCTTCCATAGGCCAGGGGCTGGCGACTAGCACCAAGGCGTAAATCCTAGTAAAAAGGGAAGGAATTTCCTTTGTAAAGTAAACAACAAACACCACAGATCAAGCAAGCAAAAGTAAACACTAAGTAAAAACTGAGTACAACAGTAAGTGTGGAAAAGTAAGTGGGCCAGAATACAAACCCAAACTGAAAGTAAAGTACAAGTGGAAAGGGAAAACAGCAACTAAAAGTAAATCCGCAATGTCGAGCCATCCACTAGAATCCCCACCTGAAGGGTGAGTACAGATAGCCTCTACAGCTCCTCGGGTCCAGCCGTCCGCTCCAAGTACGTCCCGCCTAGTGGTCCACCTCTAGGTACCGTCCTGCTCCACAAGCCTCAACCACGATCAGTGCTGTCCGTCGTCTGCAACCAACACAACGTAGTGCAGGCATAGCCCGTGCAGGGGTGAGTATAAGCTACTCAGTAGGGACCCCTGAGACCCTCGAAGGTCTCCCAGAATCCACGAAGGAAAGATACAATCACAAAGTAACATCCGACACTGCTTAGGTATATGCCCATACATATACCTAAGTCATCAATTCTCGTTCGGCTCCAACATCCGAGCCCAAGTACAACCCAGTCCACACAGGAAACCACAACCCAATCCACACAGGAAAGCAAAACGTAATCCACATAGGATAGCAAGTCAAGATTCAGCTCACACAGGTATACTTCTTCGTATGACAATAGAGATGATCAGATATATCTACTGATTCATCTAAGCCATCGGACCCACAAAGGATCGATAGGTACTAACCCCCGCAATGACCCACAAAGTATCTGACCCACACAGGATCGATAGGTAACTAACCCCCGCAAAGACCCACGCAGGATCGGACCCACACAGGATCTGTAGGCGCTGGCCCACACAGGACCGCTGAGTGCTGACCCACACAGGATCTGACCCACACAGGATCGGTAGCACTGATCCACGTAGGATCACTGAGTGTTGTAGTCGTCGTCGTCGAATCCACTGAGGATCTCTGTACAGTCGTCGTCGTCGTCGCAGTCGCAGCCAGCTCTAGGGTTCCCACACACAGCAAGCTCGTTCGGAGGGTCCGCTCCACGAGCTGAGAGGCTGATACATCAACTGAAACATAGTCTGGAGTTGATGTATCCAAAAGTTCTGTATCGTCAACAGGAACTTGACGTCACAGACGGCGCGTCAATCGGACACCCGGTCTGAAAGTTATTGACTTTTTCGTCCCAGGGGCCCGGTCGGTTTTTAAGTCAAAACCAACCCGACCATACTCCAACTGCGTCCAAACCTCGAGCGGAGTAAGCAAAAAGTTCCATCTCACTTAGAGGAATCCATCAAAGTCTACGGCACGTCAATCGGACGTCCGGAATTCAAGATATGAGTGTTTCTGCTGCGAGGGCCCGGTTGGTTTCGTGTACGAACCAACCCGGCCAAACCCAAAGTTCTCCGAAACCTTGAGTGCGTTATACCGAAACGACCGTCTCGATCCAAGGATCGCATCGCAACTAACGGTGCATTGATCGGAGGCCTGAAGCTCAAGTTGTGGGAAACAGATCAAAAAAGGTTCGGTATTAGGGGGTTTGGGCTCGGTCCGACCCGGCCCGATACCCCCAGGGTCGGCCCGACCCGGGTCCGGGTCCGGCCCGCTTGGGCGCGGCCCGGCCTGGGTGCGGCCCGGCCCGGCTTGGGCTCAGCCCGGCCTGGTGGACCGGCCCAGCGCGCTGGCGCTGGCCGGGTGGCCAGGCGACCGGCTCGGCCGTTATGGCCGAGCGTTACGGGCGGGGGGCGCGCTGCCCCCGCGTGAAGAAATCGCGACCCCTTATGGGGCCGCTCGGCTGGCCGGCCGGGGGTTAATACCCCTGGCGATTTCCTCTGACCGGTCGGCCTGCACTGGCCGGTCGGCTGCCGCCATCACGGGACCGGCAAGGGCCGGTCCCCTTGCTCTGACGTCGGCGGCCCGGAACCGGCCGCCAGTTTCCCTGCTCCGCCGCGGCCCCGCTCCGGCCGCGGTGCTTTTGTGCTCCACCGGCGCGGCGCGACGGCGCCACGTCTCTGGTTCGTCTTCAACGGCGCGGCGCGACGGCGCCGCGGATTTGTTGTTTCCAATGGCGCGGTGCGACGGCACCTCGCCTCTCTGCCATCCCTTTAACAAATTCTGCGCGGTGCTTCGGCACCGCGATACCTTGCTCGTGCCGCAACAATAACAACAACCAAAAAGGTGAGGAGTTTCGGTCTTGTTCATGCGGTTCGACCTCCTCCCGTTAATGCGATAACAGGCGGTTCAATTTGAAAGGGGAAAAACGACGGAAGTAAACACGAAAAAGAAACGCATAAAACCCCTACCTCAACGCTATCGTCGAACGAGCGTTCGTCGCGGAATTAACCGTCGCAGAAGAAGAGGTTTGTCGCGGAAGAAGAGGATCGCCGCGGAAGGAACCCCGTTGGCATTGGGTGATCTCCGAGGAAGACATCTCTCGCCATCGGAGGTTGGCGTTCTTCGTTGGCGGTAGAGCGTTCTTCGCGTTCTTCGTCGAAGAATGAAGAATCCTCTCTTTTTCTCCCAAAGCTTTAATACAACACAACCCAACCATAATAAAATAAGTTCAACACTTGTTTTATTATCAACCTAAGATTTTGAAATTCAAAAGATAAGAAACGAACAATTAATTCAAAGAATTAATTGTAACGATTTAACCGCCCAAATAATGAGGCGTTTCTTAACCAGAAAAATGTAAGGTTTGACTTTCATTAAAAAGGGGGGTTGCGGGTGCGTTACTTAGGAGGAAAGAAACGGTGGGGCTCGTGCGGGCCCCACCTCACAAATATCCTACCAAGTGGGTAGGATATTGTGGGTTCCACCTTATCCGCTTAACTTAGGTTAAGCCGCTTTAAGTGAAATAAAATAAATTGTCGCACCACTTTTATTTTATTTCTTAACTTAACCCCAAAAATTAAGAACCACACCCGAGCAAACGCAACTCCGGAAAAGGCGTTTCTAAGAAAATATCGGCACTGTGATTCCATCGGTGCCCTCAGAATTTGATTCCGAGCACCGGTTCAAAAGTTAGAAAACCCCGCTCGTTCGTTCACTGAACGTACCCGAGCTAAACTTCGGAAAATGATTCCGGGCACACCGGGCCTTGGAATCAGGTGCCGTCAGAAACTGCGTTCTTGTAAAATTCCAAAGAAAATTAAGAAGAAAAAATTCCCTTGAATTTTTATGGGTCTTTACATCTATGTTTTGAATATTTCATTTAGAAAATAATAAAAAATATCATAGGTACTAATTTCAACTGATATATATATACATATATACACACACAGAGAGAGATATATATACACACATATAAATATGTGTATATCATTTTTGGGAAAAAAAATTGATAATTTCATCAAATAAAAAATTTATCAAAATAAACAAACATTAACAACAACATTTATAATTAACAATCAACTACATATAAACAAATGAATCAATAACTCAAAATTATAACTAAATGATAAATAATTTATCTGAAAAATTAAAAAAACTTACAAAATTCAATGTTCAATAAGAAAAATTGATATGTAATCTGAATTTTCTCCCTTGAATTCGTTGGAATAATAAACACTACAAAATTTAACAAAAATATTTGTAGAAAAGAAGAATAAATAAGAATAAACCAAAAAGAGAGAAAATTGGTTTCCAAAGACAAAACACTTACATGGATGATCAAACAAAGACAGAGGAAGAAATAATGAGGTCCACTGATCATGAAATGATGATCAAAACTGAAGAAACTCAAGAAAAATCAATGTTGAGGATCCTCGGATGGTTGTCGGAGTCATCGTGAGTCAAGAGAAAAAGTTTTTTACAGATCTAAAAATGATGGTTTTGTGATACATGGGTTTATTTTAAAAGGTTTTTGGTGTCGGTTTTATACAAGATCGATGCCAAAAATTCTCTGTAAACATTTTTTTCATCGGTTTCTTATAAACTGACGCCATATTTGCAACGTTAAAACCATAATTTCTACTATTGGTTAGAAGTTAAATATGATATTATAATTCCATAATTATAGTAATGACATAAATATCATATAAATATGTTAAATCCATCATTATATCCAGATGTGAGAGGCGGTGATGGAAAATGAATTACATCGGTTTGCGAGGCGGTAGTCCGCCGTACACACGATAGACGGTTTCATTTCCCATTTGACGGAAGAGGAGAAGGATATAGGTCATGACCTTAACATAATAACATATAAATATATGAAATATATTGAGGTTATTATATAAACATGTTTTAATAATATTTGAAGGCGGTGGAAGAAAAAACAAAAGAAAAATGCTCGTTTAAGAAATATTACATATTCTTCGGACAACTTCTTTAGGTTTGCACCAAAAGCCTTTTTAGGTTGAATTTCTGATCAAACCAATACCTATAGGATGTTGGGAAAGGATTAAGGAAGGGATTTGGGCAGATATTTTCTAAACCAAATGGTTTTGATAGTGTGTAGAGGAGAGGAAAGGGGGTGGCCTTTTATAAGTGGGACAGAGGACACACATGAAAGTTTTTTAAAAGAATAAAGTGTACCCACATTTTTCACATGCCACAAAGCTCCAAAATGAGTCATTCTTAATCCATGAAAGAGATAATGTTAAAATATGGTCACCTGATAAAAATTAGACAAGTTGGGTCATTTTTAACCCTTATCTTTTTAGTTTAACCCCTCAGTAAACTCGTTTTTACCTTAACCGTGGTAATTAATTTTCATTGTTTTCACTATTCATTATGATAAAAAATTAAGTTAACCTTATTATATAATATAAATTATGATTTTTTCAAATATGAAATACATTTTTCCAAATTCAATTCATAGAAGCGTCGGAATTCAATTTAAAATTAAAACCCACGGACGCATCGAAAAAACATTTTTTCTAAAGAAAAACATTCAAATGCTTAAAAAGTTTTTATATCAAAATTCAATATAAAATTGATTTTAATTACCTAAATTAGTCAAATTGTAATATAATTGAACAAATTTTACTTTAAACCCAATTTAAAATATAATTTAACTTCATAAATAATTTAAACAAAAATGCAGTTTTCGATAAAAATCAATATTTTTCACTATTCATCAAAAAATTAATCTTTTCAGATTATTCTCAAAAATTCACCCAAAGATAATTTTGATGTGTATATTTCAGAAATTAAGTTTATTTTGTCAAATAAATTTTTTAAAAGTGGTAAAAATTAATTTTAAATTATGCGTGCAAAGCGCGACTAAACCGTCTTTTAAAAAAAATACATTTTTCAGAAAACATTTCTTTTTCTTTCAAATGATTCTTCTTTTATTTCTAATGGATATATAACCATTTAATTTATTTTATACATGTGTAAACCATATAATTTTCATAATTTACTTAGTCATATCCATACCCTCTAACTTAATGGCTAGGTTATAATGGTCACATTTAAATAATAATATTTTAATAGAGTGTTGTGTTTTGTTTAAACTCAGCATTGAGTGTATCACAAGCTATCAAATAAGATGAATTTATTTAAAAATAATTATATCATAAAGTCTTGAGGTGTTATATTATCTTCTAATCTTGGTGTTGCATGTCATATACACTATCAAACATAATGTTCCTCTTTTAAAATCTCGGGGCGTTACATGCATTGTGTGATAGTTTGGAGTTACTTTTACATTATATGCTGGATTTTTTTTGTGGCTATTTATCCTATATCCCGATCCTATATTATCATAGGGTGATGTCTCCAATCTGTGAGTTTTTTATACCCTCGGCACTTGTTTCCAACCCAGGGCCTACTGGAAGCAGGACTCGGAGGTCATTATCTATCTTCCTTCACTACTAGCCCAGAAAGGGTATCTTTGGAAGGAGGGGGTCATGATAGAGTGGCATCAAAGGTTTTATTTGAGAGATATAATGAAGTTTGGATTACATGGGTTAGAAGGTAAACAGTGTTAGTTGATCTTTGTTTGTGACATAGGCTAGAGAGACCAGCTAGGACATGAGATGTTAGGGATCCTCGTGATCCAGTTCATAGACTCTAAACTTATTGAAAGATCAAGTGAGGATAACATATTTGTAGGTAAGAGATCTAGGAGAGGTACATGCATCATGATTGATTGTGTTTGTGTCTGAACTAAGTGATTATGGAAAGTTAGTCGAATAAATGATTTAAATAAATAAAATTGTGATAAAATTTCATGTTATCGGGCTAATGATGTTCTCCTTGTTTTCATGAATGAATCTTGGTCATCGTCCGCAAGTGGTTCAGGCAGTTGAGGTTCAGCAGAAAGATCTGGTTGATCATCGGAGGGTTGACTCAACAAAGGAGGATGAGGTATGACAAAGGGATTTGCATGTCTTTCAATAGAAAAGTTTGGAAAAGTATGAGAAAAGTGTCTTAGATCTAGAGATAGAGCATTGGTTGGAGGAGATTGAGATTTCTTTTAGTCTGATCCAAGCATGGGATGAGTTCTGAGTGTCGTTGGCAGTTATTCAATTGTGGGGAGTTGTGCATCAATGATGGATGATGTTTCGTGGTGACCGTAAGGAAGCAGATGTGTTGTGGTCCAACTTTCAAAACGAGTTTGTTCGGAATTCCTATCATTGATGATGAGGTATGTAAAGAGACAATAGTTACTCTCTCTTCAGTAAGGGAGTTTTAGTATGGGTTGGGGATCAGGTTTAAAGGTCTCCTACACTTTTCTCCAGATGTTTTTCTAGATGAGGAGTCTAAATCACGACATCTGGAGGAGGCTTTACACCCAGTGATCATGTATGTGGTCACTCCGTTTAGACTCCCTACGTATTTGGAGGTGCATAAAAGGTGTAGGTTGTTGAGAGGATGATTTGCTTAGGATTTGAGCCCCGAGAGAGTGGCCAGCAGAGTATCTTGAGGAGTAGAGCTTCAGGAAGTGGTTTGTGGACGTTTAAACAGTTAGGTTTTCAATCAGTGGGGAACCGAACACGCTAGATCTTTTCCCGTTCTTCTAGGGTGGGAGTCTTTTGAACACCTGTCAGAGGCCTTCTATTTCCATGCTATGATTGTGGAGGATATGACCACCGCCAAACATTGACCACTTAGGGAGACTAGTTTCAAGTGGGTGTTCAGCCCCTTTTTGTTAGTAGCAGCAGTTGCCTCTAATATGGTTTCAGCAGTAGGGATTGGCAGTGCTTGTCCATTAGTCGAGGTTGATGGTGTCAGCAAAGAGAATCCTCATGATGGTCCCTATCCATAGGGACCTAGACCAGAGTGTGACCATGGAGTTTGCAAGTAGAGAGGCAGAGAAGCTGGGCATGGTCAGATGCACGCGTTAGAGGCGGAAGCACCATCATATCCAGAAGTTGTTCGAGGTATGATTAGCTTATCATCTACCCTTGTTTTTTCTTTTTTTGATTCAAGAGTCTCACACTTCTTTGTTGCTCCTGCTTTGTTCCATATGTTGGGACTAGATGTATAGAGACTTCTAGTGCCCCGAGTGTTATCTACGTCGGTTGGAGGTCGGACTACTTTGTTTGATGTGTGTCGAGGATATAGACTGGTGATGAGGCAACACCAGTTAGTGGGGGACTTCTTTTTGACATAGATACAACCATACGATGTTATCCTTGACATGGATTGACTGTACGCAGTGCGGGTAGTCATCGACTACTTCCGGATGAGAGTTTTATTTTCTGATGTGGAGGGGAAACGAGTGGCGTTCGCTGGCGAGCGAGGTTATCAGATGAATAGTAGGCAAGTATAGCCTCTTTTATCTCAGTTGGCGGAGCTGTCAGTGGAAGCTCGGGTGGGGGATGTTCCAAGAGTTGTGGAGGAGTTCCTGGATGTTTTCCCAAATATGGTTGTGGTGCTACCCCCATGACACAATGTCGAGTTTGGGATAGAGTTTCATTCGAGCATGTATCTGATTTCAATGGATCCCTATCGAATGACACCTATGGAGTTACGTGAGTTGAGGTTTCATGTGGATGATCTGATCCAGAAGCGTTTTATCTGACCCAGTGTGTCGCCTTGGGGTGCTCCAGTGTTGTACGCCAAAAAGGAGAACAGTGCTTTGAGGTTGTGCGTAGATTACTGGAGGTTGAATTAGGTAACAGTCAAGAATCGTTACCCTCTTCTAAGGATCAACGATCTATTTGACCAATTTAGAGGTGCCAATTGGTTTTTGAAGGTTGACTTAAGGTTTTGATATCACCAGATGAGGGGGAAAGATGGAGATATCCTGAAGACTGTCTTTAGATGCATGTATGGACACTTCAAGTCTATATTCATGTCGTTCGGTGTTATGAACGCACCAATCGTGTTCATGGGGCTCATGAACTCAGTGTTCCATGGGTTCTTAGACTACTTCATCATCATATTCATCGATGATATCTTGATCTACTTGAGGTCATAGGATGAGCATGCTGAGCATCTCAAAGCTGTTTTGCAGGTCCTTCGACACCACTAACTCTATTAAAAGTTGTCCAAGTGTGAGTTCTGGATGCAAGAGGTGTGTTTCCTTGGACATGTGATGTATCAACAGGGTGTGGTCGTGGACCCGTCCAAGATCGAGATAGTTGTTTCTTGGTAAGCATCCAAGAACGTAGTAGAGGTTCACGGTTTTCTTGGTCTCGTGGGCTATTATCGAAGGTTTGTGTTAGATTTCTCTCAAGTTGCATCCCCATTAACCACATTAACCAGACAAGACCAAACTTTTGATTGGACTGATTAGTGTCAGACATCGTTTGGTTACTGAAGGAAAAGTTAGTCAATACCCCAGTGCTTCGGTTGCTAGAGGAGAGTGTTTTGTTTGAGGTTTTCTATGATGCATCCTGTCTAGGCTTGAGATGTGCTTTGATGCAGCAAAGAGCGGTAATCTTTTATGAGTCTAGATAGCTAAGTCCCCACAAGCGTAACTATTTCACCCATGATTTGGAGCTAGTAGCAGTCGTGTTTGCACTAAAGTTGTAGTAGTATTACCTCATCAATGAGTGCTTTGTGGTTTTCACAAACCATAAGATCCTGTAATATGTTTTCTCTCAGCATGATCTAAATCTATGCCAACAGAGGCGGATAAAGTTTCTTCAGAATTACGATTTTGAGATCTCTTACACCTTGGGAAAGGGGAATGTGGTTTCTGATGCATTGAGTCGGAATTCCTGGGGAGATGTGGTTCGGGATTCTGCAAATATTTGGAAAGGGATATAGGAGCTTGAAGCAATGCAACTTGACATTGGAGAGAGCAGTAGTTGAGGCTACCTTTTTTAGATGATCGTGGATTCATCCTTGATGTGGAAGGTGAAGGAGTCTCAGTGGGGAGACTCAAAGGTAGAGGTGATACATGACCGTGTTGGTCATGGTGATGCCTTTGAGGGGTGGTTAGAGAGTGATCAGAACTGAGTGTTGTTCTGGGGGAGGTTTTTTGTTCCGCGGGCGATGCATGAGGGAGTTCTCTATGAGTTTCACAACTTACCTCTAGCGATACATATTGGTGTGAAAAAGATGTATTGTGCCTTAAAGAGGCAGCCTTGGTGGTTGGGGATGAAATGGTTGGTGGCAAGGTTTGTGGTGAGGTGTCTGGTTTGTCAGTAGGTGAAAGCGGAACACTATGTTTCGGGTGACATGTTGCAATCCTTGGATGTTCCCAAGTGGAAATGGGAAGACATATCAATGCATTTCTTCATAGTGTTACTCTGAGCTTAGGGAGATTGTGATGCAGTTTGGACGATAGTGGACCGACTGATGAAGTCGGTTCATTTTATGGAAATCTGTGAGTCGAGTGTCAAGGGTGTTTTGGTGATGTGGTACGTGGACAATGTGGTTAGGCTTCACAGGGTTTCAAGGGTCATCATCTCTAATCAGAGTCCTCATTTTACCTTGTGGATCTAGAGGGGATTGCAACATGATTTTGGCTCCCAGTTGAGCCTTAACACCGCTTTCCGCCCTCAGACAGATGGACAGGCAGAGTGAACTATCTAAACACTGGAGGATATATTGTGAGCATGAATCTTGGACTTTGGCAGATCATGGGTAAGACACCTATCTTTGGTTGAGTTTGCATACAACAACAGCTATCAATCTTCCATTAGCATGACTCTGTTTGAGGTGTTGTATGGGTGGTAGTTTCATTCTATGTTGTGCTGGATGGAGGTTGGAGAGTCAGCATTTCTTGGTTTTGATGTAGTGTAGAGCATGACCAAGAAGATCCAGTTGGTTCGAGAGATGATGAGGGTGGTGCAGGACCATCAGAAGGTCTATGTTGATCATAGGTGGAGACCCTTGGAGTTTGAGGTTGGAGACCATGAGCTCTTGAGGGTTTCCCTCGACATGGGCAGTGGAGGCTTGGAAGGAGGAGTAAGTTTTCTCCCCAGTTCATTAGACCATTTGAGGTGTTGGGGGGAATTGGTGAGATGGTGTATCAGTCAGCATTACCATCGTGGATGGAGAGGATCCATGACGTCTATCATGTGTCTCAGCTTCATCAGTATCTTCACGATGACTCGCATGTTATTGATCAAGGAGACTTGGATATTGAGGATGACACTACGTACGTGGAGCGGTCGGTAGAGATCCACGGTCATCGAGAGAAGGTGTTGTGTGGACGAACCATTCACATGGTTTGCGTGTTGTGGAGACATAGTGACCTGGTGAAGAGTACTTAAGAGCGAGAGATGCAGATGTGTGTACAGTATTTAGAGATATTTTGAGTTTTTCTTTACTCTGTTCTATTTTAAAGATGTGATGTTTGGATCTTGTTGTTTTATGTGATGTGATTTTGCTTGATGTCGTGATGCTCGATAAAGCTTCCAGCATATGAAGAGGGGAAAACTTGATTCCCAATCAAGACGTGTTATACCTTGACACAATTAAAACTGTTCAGGCGAGTCGATGTCACCCAAAGCGGACAATATCTTAGCATGGAAGATGGAATTCCATGATTCATGTGCTCAGGGCAGTGTTGTGAATGTTGGTTGTGGCGGTTGATGGTTTGGGCTATGTAGAGGTTGAGATGGTCGTGCAGATGGTCATGAGGAAAATAGGTGGATAGTGGATGGTGTCAAATAGTGTCGTGTTGTGCCCGGTGAGAGGTGGTGATGTGGGTTGTGCGAGATGTTTTGTGGGATTTTCGGTTTGGCGTGTTTGGCCGGTGGTTGCGTTGAGGTGTAACGAGACCATTGAGAGGTATCTTGTGGGGTAATTGTTCGGACCCCTTTCTTTTCTTCAGGTTTGGTTTTGATTTTCGATGACAATAATCATTTGAGAGGTATCTAATGTAATGTCTTGTGTCTTCCCAGCTCGTTACTTTACCGGTTTTGTGGTTGAAAAGTGCTTGGAGGGGGTCTCATGGGGTCTAGAGGAGTTGGAGCTGCAGTTGTGCAGCAACAGGGGGATTCACATTGTAAAATTGGGATTTGCGATACAGATGTGTGTTTTACGGCTTATGCTATTTGCGGTTTACACCTTGTTTGCAGTGAGGAACAATGTGTAAAAAAGATTTGCGCCGTAAGAAGGGGATTTGTGGCATATGTCAATTCCAGCCCGAGACGTTGTGTTTATCAACAGAAAAGGGTTTTTAACCTAAATTGGTTTTACGTCTTATAATCCACAGAGCCTGTGGGATTTACACTGTAAATTTGTAATTTACGTCGTAAATGGGGCGACTTCCAACCTGTATATATGTTCTCTCTCAACCATTTCTCTTATCATATGACCTTTGTCTTTCTCGTTTTGTGAAAGAACCCTAGGTGATTTTGAAAGACCTTGCTCGTCTTCTCTCACCTTGATCTTTCGGTTCCGATGGTGGTGTTTTGGCGTTTGATGGAAATCTCTTCTTCCTTTCTCCGTTGTTTCCCCCATTCTTCTCTCAGAGATCCGCTTTGGTGTTGTGGTTTCGGTTTGGGGGTGAGTTAGGTTGTGTTTTGATGATCCCTTGATGTTGTGTAGGTTGATCTGTGATTTCCTTATGCGGTTGTGAGTTGCAGGTTGCTTCTTCTTCGCCCTGTGGTGCGTAGCAGGATTAGAAAGCTTCTTCGAGGTAAGAGATCATTGTTCTCTCCTTTATACGTGTTATGTGTGGGGATTGCATGGTTTTTCTTTCCTTTGGGAGGATAGTAAGGGTCAGTGTAATACAATAATAAATTAGCATAACTGAATTGATGTGTGTTGGGGAAATATCGCATGCTTTATTGTTTTGATGTTTTTGTTGATGAGGTTATGTAAGCTTGTTGCCAATACTGAAAATAAAGGTTGTTGGGAACCCTGTTTGCGCAATAGATGTTATGTGTTGAGACCCTTGTTGCGTTGTTATGTGATCAAACCCTGAATAAAAGGTTAAAAACATATATTTGACTAATAATTGGTTGCCCATGGAATCTGGATTATGTGATAATACCTATGCTAAATAAAAAAGTAATGTGATCAAAGCCCCTAAATAAATTGTGAAAGTCGAGATGTGTTGCAGTGGTGTGTGGTTGCTTTGTTTATGATGCCTTGTGTGTTACAGGCTATTGTGCGGTAATGAAGGTGATCGACTGTGTTGTGTGATGTGTGGGGTTGTGATGCAATGGTTGGTCGGCATAGATGTGATGTGTGATGGTTGTGGTGCGCAGTAGCGATGATGTGTTGTGGTGTGCGGTGAATGAGACGTGTGGCTGTTGTGGTGAGATAGTTTGACTGGTGCAGTGCAGCAACAACGAGTGATGTGAGATGGGCGAGTCGGTTAGCCATGAAATAAATGATAATACTGAAAGAAATTAATAAATGAATGGGGTGCTTTTGTTATGTGGTAAATGGGAATGAATTGAACAATAAATGAACAAACTGCATAAATGTGAATGAAGTGGCTTAGTAAATGAAAGTTAGTGCAACATGACTAATCTGAGAAATGAGATACAATGGGTCAGGGGGTGGGGTTACAAAGGAAACAAACTGCAGACGCGGAGGCTCAAAACCAAGACCTTCTCAACACACCGCCATAGGTACAGTAGGGATGGAACCATTGAACTGCACTCTATGGGGCCAATGATTAATCTGAGATATGGTGGAACTTGTAAACGATGGTGGAGATATGTGTGTCTTGTGTGGTGGTTGTTTGGTGTGTTGCATATAGTGGCCGCGGTGGTGATGTGGTGTGTGCTAGTGCAATTGATGTGAACCCAAAGGTTGTGTATTATGTGTTATCTATATATCATGTATCTTTATGTTATTTCTATACGTGCCCCACCCAAGTTGGGTAACCTTACCAATGTTCAAAGGTTCTGGGTGTTTCCCCCAACATCTAGGACGGTGGTGATACGGAGTGTTGGCTACCCCCCTCTTCCTTCAACAGTGATGGCGCAAGTGTCCAAGGGTGAGATGTGCATTTATTGCCCAGGTGTCTTCAGGCGATACGTGATGTGATGATACCTGATGCTAGCACCCGATGCTAGACCTTACGAGGATAGAGTAGGTAGGGATGTGTCCCGACCCACATCAAAGATGACTGGTATGAGATGTGGACGTTGGGGCATGAAAACAACAAATCAACAGAAAAGCGACAGCAGAACATCTTGTTATGTTTATGATACTATGATATTATATTGGATGCGTCATTTGATAAGCAAGCCACGAATGGTGGGATTGGTTAGTTAACTTGTATATATGCTTGTTGGTTTTGCTATTTGTTCATTGACGCATTGGTATGTTGTTTTCAAATGTCACTTGAGACCTTGAATATGTTCTTACAAAGTACACTTGTATGCTTACACTACTTATATAAACAATTTTTTAGGTTTTCAGGACTTTGAGAGCTGATCTGAACATTACTAGCTTTGGTTGTCATTCGACTTGTCTTTTAGCATATATTGAAGAGTTCATTTGTATTTATTGACAATGTTCATGCATTGTGGTATAGTTTGAGTTTACTTTTACATTATATGCTGGAGTTGTTCCGTGATTGTTTATATGATTCTCATTTGTGAGATTTTTATACCTTTGACGCTTGTCAACCTAAGACCGACTCAAAACTCATTCTCTCTCTTCTTTCACTATCAACCAAGGAGAGGCATCTTTTGAGGGAGAGGGTCGGGACATTAATCAATACTGTTTGGAAAACAACCAAACCGGTTATCATTCTTCAACCATTTCCTTCCGTTCCACTGGATTCTATGAACCAAAAGGGCCATTAGAGAAAAGAATCCATTGCAATGTAAAAGACGCATGTGAAAGATGAAATGTGCAGAACTCCAAAAGACATTAATGAGACTATAAATAGAATCCAGTTTCATGTTTCAAAATCAATGGCTCTAAAGCAATGAAATTAAGTCAAAATATATCGAAGTTGGATGCCCAGTTTGGCATTTTTTAATTTATTACAATTAAGTTATAATTTGTGTTTGTACAATTTATGCACACTAACAATACACCTTGAGCTAAACCTTCATTCAATAATAAAACAAATACCAATGATTTAATTTATCATGAATGGAAGGAAAATGGGGATATGAACTAAATAGCCAACCAGAAAACAAAACTATTACATAATTAAATCAGCAGCATTTTTTACAAACTTGAATGCTGCATTCCATCAAGTCAGCATTTCTTTCCGTGTGTTCATCTCACCTTTCGAAGCCATGCGATGAATCCTTGGGAACAGCAATTCATTAAGTTGTCGTTCTGCACTGTATTCGGATGTTGCCTGCAAATATAATGTGGTACAGATTACGAGGCATGGTGCAGATCATGTTCTTTGTTAATCCAATGTGTTCGACTATTTAAAAATTGTAGATATGTGTTTAACTAGGTCTCCTATCCCCTTTTTCCTCTGAATTTTGTATTACCAATATATCGTCCATCCTATATCCCATATCTGTGTCCATAAATAATGTGTTTTGTCCTCATTGAAGAGGAACGTTTCCAAGGTCCAAGAATTCCAACCTGCCCTCCACAATATTTAAAAAAAAAAAGCGTTTTCGTGATCCAAAATATAAGAAATAGTAGTGCATTTAATTATATTTTTTTACAAATGACCAACATTAATTAGAATATAGTGTAAATGTTTAACCAAAGATATTTTTGGGAATACATTACAATTTATGATGAATTCGATGCATCTAATCATCTTTAACCCATTACTTAATTCTTGTAAAACGATTATTTTTTGTAAATATTGTAGATTTAGGATAATATATCATTTGATCCCGCTGGGTCCCATTCACCGTGTTACCAAATTCTACTTCATATAATTTTTTTCTAGGGAAACTAACAACCGGGGACTAGATTATTCCAGTAAAGGACTCCACCACCTTCGTTGGAATAAACTTCCAGTGTTTTGATCCCGGTTGTCATTTTTCCTTTTTTCTATCTAAGGCTTATAAAAGGCAACCAACAGGCAAACAAGCATAGCATACCCGCGTGCTGAAAGCAAACCGCAAGGTCTGGACCTGTGTTCCGGAGCAGGCACGCAAGTCAAAACCAAGGGCATCAATCCCTATGATCATTGCCTCCTGCAATTGGTTCAAAAAAAGTCAGATCTTAATTCTCTGTTTGGTTCCTGAAAGCATTTTATGCTTTCATATTTAACTTTTTTTAGAGAACATGTAGATTTTGTAAATGAAAAATATTTTTAAAAAAATAAAAATTAAAGATGCTTTGAAAACAAAAAGAAATTAATTTCACTGTTTTATTTAAAAGAAAACACTTGGAGAGGGAATCCACATACAGAGTTGAGTTATTATTTGCAAGCATTCCCAAATAAATTTGAGGCAACCCTGAAAAGAGAATATGAGCTACCTGTACTTGTATGCCCTTGCATCTCCAACAGAGAGACTTCAGGGCTTGTAACGTGTTCTCCCCGCCGGCTTTTAGACGAGACATGATTTTGGCTGCTGAATGAGTTACAGCATCAGGCCGAGCTTTCCTCAAATCTTCTGTATTAATAACAGTCTGCACAGAAAAGCAAATTAATAACAAGTCTTGTAAGCGTTAATAACAAGTCCTGTAAAAGTGTTTCCAGCTTGTATAATGAAAAAATGATTTTCTGACTTATGTAAGTAGTTTTCTTCGGGAATTTGAGTGTGGTGTTCTTTAAACACTGCATATCTTTCTAAACTAATTATTATAAGTGATAAGTGTTAAAAGCAGTTTTCAATAAGTTCGATCAAACAGAACCTATGCACTATAAACACTTTTCAAACACTGTAACATTAACTGAATTTGGTCACTCTGTAAAAAACGAGTGAATCGTCACAAGGATAATGGTATGACTATTCTATTCTATTAATAAATGTCTAGTCCAATAAAATTGCTAAAAGTTGAAATGATTATAACATTCTAAGTCATACCCGATGTCCATGCGAAGAAATCAGTTCAACATTAATCATTTCCAACTTGTAAAACGAAGTTCCACTTCTGATAATCTCATCATTCCCCGAGTCATCTTCAGGGAGCCCAAACTTGTGCCCATCGCCATTTATCATAGAAACATTTTTGATCTTTTCTTCTGCGATTTTCTCATCATGCTTACTTGAATGGCCAGCAACAGGCACGCAGATGTTCGCGTGTTCTTCCATTAATGAAGGCCTTAAAAGGCCTTGGATAATGAGTCCTGCAGGAGGCAGGCTCATCCAATCAACAGGAACCCCATCAGCAACCTAAGTAAAACAACATCGCTTAGAGGCTCAACAACAACAACAACAAAAAACAACCCTTAAACTCAATTAAATGGGGACGGCTACATGGATCAAACACTGTCAATTAACTCTATTAAAGACCATATTTTCATTGAAACCATTTAAAACAAGATCATCTTGAATGATTTGTTTAAGGGTCATTTTAGACCTACCCCTACATCACCAAGGATTCAGAAATATTTATGAAGTACTTGAGACCACTGACAAATTTTATGGGAAAACAATTATGTCATGCTTGGCTCTGAAAAATATTTTTTTTTTTCATTTTTCAAATATATATTAGAAAATATGTTAGAAATATTTTGAAAAGGCAAGGGGAAAACAAGAAATTATACATGTTATTTATCCAAGTGTTTTCATTTTACTAAAATCTTGAAAATCAAGGTATGTTTGGATTTGAAAAACGTTATGGGTTTTCAATTTTGGAAAATAGATTAAAAAACACATTGAATTATTTAAATGGAAAGTAAATTTAGAAAATGAAAATGAGAGACTTTTGGAGAACATTAAAAAAATTAGGCTACATCTGGTTTTAGAAATTGTTCCCTGTTTTCATTTTCCAAAAAAATATTAGAATATGTGTTATAAAATATTTTGAATGGTAGAGAAAAACAATGGAGTATGTTATTTAACATTTTTTGCATTTTCATTTTTCAGAAAACATGGAAAAAATATAATGAATGTTTTATATTTTCAAAAACTAAGAAACCCAAAAAAAAATCGTTTTGTGATATCTGTTTTGTTTGTTTTCAAAAACTGTTTTCATTTTCTGTTTTAAAAACAAGAACACAAGAACAACTTAAGCTTGTTTTTATTTTTTGTTTTCTGCTTTTCATTTTCTAATACCAAAATAATTATAAAGGTGTGAACAAAAGTACTGTAATGTCAGTGTAGACCCAATCAAGCCAACTTATTACTCTCAAGTCACCAATCCGAACAGATGGCCCGGGTACTCAACCTAGTTGTTCTCGAAAACAGTTTACAAAACAGTTTTTAGGAAGAATAAACCGAAACATAAAACAAACAGGTCCATATTTTTCAAAAATCTCTCATTTTCATTTTCATTTCCTAAAAAATGCTTTTTTATTCACACAATCCAATACTTTATCTAATACGTTTTTTGGAAAAATGAAAACAGGAAACATTTTTCAAAACTAAATGCAACCTTGGTTTCAGCATCATCTTCATAACCTTCATGATTACCTTGGCCAATTTTCTAGCAAAAAACATTGGATGACAAGATTGCATTGTATCCAACTTTGCCCAGTCCCCTGCGTTCTCGTAAGAGTCCTCCCCATCGTCATCAGTTTCAAGGATGGCATCCCAATCCTACAATTATGGGAATACAAATGGAAGATGTTCAGAGTGTAGACCTAAGCACAAGAAAACCTCGGAAACAAATAACTAAGGAAAAATGAAAACCTCATCATCATTATCATCCTCAGACCTCTCTTCCTCGGAGTCTTCATACTCTTCATCCTCAATTTCATCAATACTAATATCAATTCCAGATGAACTTGATAACTCTGTTGCATTCAAACCTATCACAACTTGCTGCAACATTCATATGCTACGACTTAGAAGTAACTAAATCTGTCTTAATAGTCAAAATAATCAGGTTTCAATAATAAAAACTGTATAACTGATGAATGTTCATTCTCCTTACAAAAGGCCAATTTAATCACATTCACATATGTCAAAAGGCAAGAAAGAGAGTATTTTTTCTAAAAGAGAAGAATATGATAAAACAATAAACTGAGTCCATTTTAAATCACTTGATAGAACACAACAATCGCTTTGCATTTTCCTCACGCTAGGAAATACATGACAACTAACTTGAAAATACCATAGGAAATATTTAACATCTTACAAAGATTCTGTAAGAATGAAAGATGATTTATTGATCAAATATCTGAAAGTTATTTTATTTTCCCATGTCCATACACAAAATATTTAATTTTCGGGAGAGAAAATACCAAACGACATCAAAGGAATAATGTTTAATGTTTTAATTATGGCAGCAAAGTAAAAATAAAAATGATGTCATATTCATACCACTAAGTTATCCCCTGAGGCCAGGCTCTGCATTAAATCTTCATCATGGTTCACCCTGAAATATATATCTGGTATCATGCCAAAAAAATATAAAAAACAGATAATGTGAGCAAAGAAGCTCCTCGCCAAAGATAAATAACACAGGAAAATAATTAAGGAACATATAACAGACTTACTTCCATGTTCATCAGTAACGTAAGGCAGTCCTGGCCAGAAAAGGCTTTCAGGATCCTCGCCCATATCTATACTTGAAAACATTAGTGTTGCCTGGCTATTTACCTAAGCATGCATATAGAAAAAGATATAAAATACAATGTGGTGGCCAAAGAATGAAATATTAAGGAACTTATACAGACCATGATTTGAGAGGTCCGGTAATACAATATTATGGGTTGGCTCACATGACATTTCCAGCAAACATGAATCTTAACTCCTAAAAGATGCATTTATTCGGAAAAATAAAAATAAAGAGATTGTGCAGGAAATGACCATGACATACATATTCACCATCACTAATTACATTTTAAACCTCCAAAATGATGCTTATTTGTTTCTGCAAAAAGTTAGCTCAATGGCAAAATTACTAGGTTGAACAGGTGTCCCACCAAATACAATAGGGTAAGGCATCCCACTAGATTCCTAACAGCAGGTTTTCAAGATGATTTTGTTAGACCCAATTAAATGTATTTTCGGGTTAAGTGTATTTCCGAGTCCCCTCCTACTTGTATTTATTTTCCTCTATCTATAAATGAATGTTGTAGAATGATAAAACAGGTAGACCCGAACCCCCAAAGTACTCTCTAAAGGAGCTCTTAAGGTTCTTTTATAATGAATGATAAAGACCACATCGGACCACAAGTCCGATGTGGGATGGAGACTCCAACACTCTCCCTCAAGCTAGGTGTACCTAGCTTGGACACATAAATAAAAGAGACCAAACCAAACCAATGAAAACAAAGCAATCAACAGACTGCGAATACTCCCCCTCAAACTGGACATACCCAGCTTGACGACAAAACAAGACAAAACAGTATAAAAGATAAAGCTTCAAGGCTGCTCTCCCCCTTATGATCGCAGCTCTCCCGCAGGATGATGGATGGATGAAGTTGTCGCGGGCGCAGCAGAGGAACCACACGGACCGGGCCGGTTGACAGAGCACCGGGAATGTCACACTAGTGGGGCCGGTCGATGAGACGTCGGGAAACCGGGAAAGCCGCACTTGCGGGGCCAGCGACGAGAGGCGGGGATTCCGCAGAATCGTTGCGGGATCTGGCGGCACCAAAGGGCCCAGATCCTAGGCGGTTGAAGTGCTGCGCCATGGTGGAGGAAGCGCGAGGGTGTGTCGGCAGACAGGGAGGCGGCTGTCGGGAGTCGTCGGGAGATGCCGGCAACGGGAGGCGGGGATTCCACAGGAGGTATCGGTGAGGAGGCAGAGCTGTCGCAGGAGGCCAACACGGAGGGAGCAGCTTTGCAGAGGCAGCACACAGGAAGGCGGAATCGCGACGGGATATGGAGGTGCTGCAAGAGGAGGCACCTCGGGATCGGGAGGGCAGAGAGAAGGGAGGGCAGCGGGTTGGGAGCCGCGACGAGAGGTCGGCAGGGGGGAGATCCGCCGGGAGGGAAAGCCATTGCGGGAGGGAGGAAAGCCGTCGGGGCCGGATGGAGGTGAGCGCGTCGGGAGGAAAGTCGTCGGAGCTTGGAGGCGCGACGGGTGGCGCAACCTAGGCGGGAGGGCCGGGAGCCGAAGGGCACCGGGAATCCGCCGGGAAAGGGAGGCGGCGGGCGAGAACCGCGCGCAAGGAGCCGCGCATGGATGTCGTGGGAGGAAACGGGTCGTGAGTCGCATGGGAAGATGGGGTCGTCGCGCGCAGCGAGGAAGGGCGTCGAGGAAGAAGGCGCCGGCAGGGGGGAGATCCACCGGAGATGGGGTCGTCGCGCGCAGCGGGGAAGGGCGCTAAGGAAGCAGGCGCCGGCAGGGGGAGATCCGCCGCCCGGAAAAAGAGCCTGGAGGGGCACTGGAGGCGCGGCAGCAGAAGGCCGTTGTAGCGGGGGAAGAAGGCCAGCCGTCTGGAACTATTAGAGAGAGCCAGTGAGACTTATTAGAGAGAGCCGCGGGAGGAGGATCCTCGAGCGGGAGGGGCGCTGTCGGGAGGGAAGGCCGTCGGGATCGCCTGGAGGGAGGGAAAGTCGTCGGGATCGCGACGGGAGGAAGGGGGCCACCGGGATCGGGCGGGAGGAAGGAGTCGCGGGAGAGAAGGAGGGAGGCGGGGTCGGGCAGAGCGGGGAGACGCGACGGAGGAGTCGTCGCAAAGGGAGGCTGGCCGGCGGGATCCCACTGGAAGAGGGGCCGATCGCGTAGCGCGATCCGAAAGAAGGCCTGTGCGAAACAGCACCGCGGGAGGAGCCTCGTCGGGATGGGGAGTAGGGGATGCCGACGGAAGCCGGGAGTCGTTACGAGGAGAGCGGGTGACGACGTTGGGATCGAGAGGCGGGAGGGGAGCCGCGACCTAGGGCAGAGACGTCGCGCGCAGCGAGTAAGGGACGCCAGGGAAGGAGCCGCCGTGAGGGAGGGATCCGCCGCACAAAACCGGGAGGCCGGCTAGGAAACGAGCCAGGAGGGGCGGCCGTAGAAAATAACCCAACCCTACATGGGGGGCCGCCACCCCCCACGGGAGAGAAATAATTGAGAAACCCTAGACGGGGAAAAATAAAATGGGAGGGAGGGTTCAAGATTAGTTCCCTTTGATACCATGTAGAATGATAAAACAGGTGGTAAACCTGAACCCCCAAGGTACTCTCTAAAGGAGCCCTTGAGGTTATTTTATAATGAATGATAAAGACCACACCAGACCACAAGTCCAATGTTGGATGCAGACTCCAACAAATATTCCTGCCTCTCTTTGAGGTAGAAATTGTACCAATCTATGTGGTATCAAAGGCTGCACCCCACCCCGGTTTTTTTTTCTCCTCCTTCACTACGCCTCGTCGTCGGCGCAACAGTCCCCGGTGCCCCCTCCTTTGTCAGTCGCAACCACCCCCGCCGGTCTCCCCTGCGCGACAGCCCCGACGATCCCCCTCCAGGCCCATCGCACCTCCCCTCCGACGCGTTCACCCTGTTCGACGGACCCCCCCCCCCACCCTGCCTCTCCCAGTGCGACCTCTCCTGTCGATCGCGACACCCCCCGGCCCCCCCTCCTTTCCCGACGGCACCCCCTCTCTGTGCGTCGACCTCTCTGTGCGACGCCCCCCCAGTCGTCGCCCCTCCCTGTGCAATGCCCCCCAGCCGTCGCTGCTTCATGTACAAGCGTTCATCCAAGTGTGTCCGACCACCCATGTGGCTCCCCTGGCGACTGCACCTTCGCTCGCCACCTCTAATGATCTCGGCCTACTCAGGCATACCTTGATGCCCCTGATGTTGACGCCTCTTCCTGCGCACGTCTTCTGCCAGCCGCCGCCCTCTTCTGTCCCGCAGCGTCACTTCATATTCGTGATCCTCTAGGCGCACTTTAACCCCGCAGCGCCCCTGCTTGCCTATGGCGTCTCTCTTCGGCATCACGCCGTCATCAGACCGCGATCAAAGGTTTCGCCTACCATTGAAGCAGCCCTACCTTTCCAGTTGAGGTCAGATTTCCCATCTCCAACTGTTCCTGCCGAGTGGGTACTTGCAGCCTCTTCCCCATTTACTACCAGACATGGCAGCATCCTCGTCGTCGTCTGATATTCATCGACACCTAGAACTCTCTGTGAATGAGATTATGCTTATACACTCTCATCGGGTTGTTTTGTCACATATCTCTTCTTCGGCCTCTATTGCTCAGACTGGTGGTCCTACCGCTTATGTATCTCGTCGACCGACAGATGCCAGATTTTGGTGTTTCTGATCATCTCACAAGGGATGCAGGTATGCTTACTATCTAACATCCGTATACCGGTGCCGGTGTCATTACAGTTGCTGATGGATTTGCAATCCCTATTGCGAGATTTGGTACATGCTTCTTAACTCCTTTTATTCGTATGGCTTCAATGGCTCGTGTTCCTCCCAGTCCTTTTAATCTTCTCTTCATCAGTAAACTCACAAAAGACTTCAATTGTGTTATTTTTACATCTTCTGATGTTTTTCAGGAGCGATCAACGAATCGAATGGCATTGTCCATCACAAGATTTATCTTCAACAGCAATTCCAAACCAAAGACCTGTGTCCTTATATTTTCTTGGCATTGAAGTCACCCGTTCTCAAACCAGCATCTTTCTTTTCCAACGAAAATATGCATTGGATATCTTGCAGGATACTGTCTTGTCTCAGACAACTGTCGTTGACACTACTCTTGAACCCGAGGAACAATCTCTACATGATGCCACATACCCATGTTCTCACACAGAGAGATCACCGTCTTGTGGGCAAACTCAATTATTTTACCGTGACTCGTTCGAATATTGTCCGCACTGTCAGCAAGATTAGTCAATTCATGAAACATCCGACGAAATCCCAATGGGATGGTGTCCTTCGCATTGTCAAGTACATTAAGAAAGAACTTGTCTGCGGTCTTCAGTATCCATATCACGGTCATCTGAATATTGAGGTTGTCTGTGATGCGGATTATACTGGTTGTTTAGCTACCCGAAAATCTACTTCTGAGTTCGTCGTTTTCTTGGGTGGTAACTTAATCTCATGGCGAAGCAAGAAACAAACCGTCATCTCTAAATCCAGTGTTGAATCTAAATATCGTGCGATGACCACGGTCACTACTGAAATTCTTTAGCTTCGTCGTCTTCTTCATGAAATTGGTTTCCCGCCACAGACTTCTGCTCATATTTAGTGTGATAATCAGTCAGTCACGAAGATTGCTACTAATCCAATCTTCCATGAACGCACGAAACATGTCGAGATTGACTGTCACTTTCTTCGCCATCACCTTGGGCAAAACCATATCAATTTTAGCAACATTCCAACAACTCGTCAGCTTGCCAACATCTCACCAAAGACTTGTCAGGAGCTCAACTGGACTCTATGCACCAAACTAAGCATTCATAGCATCAGCAACCCAATCTGAGGGGGAGTGTGTGCGGTCTTGTTTTTTGGTGTCTTCTTACTTTCTTTTTTGTGGGATTCTTCTTCCAAGCTATACTTGTTCTAGCTTGAGAGGGAGTGTTAGACCCGGTTAAATGTATTTCTGGGTTAAGTGTATTTCCGAGTCCCACATCGATTTCCTCCTACTTGTATTTATTTTCTTCTATCTATAAATGAAAGTCTCCAACTCTTTTGGGGTAGGAATTGTACCAATCTAAAGATTTCTTTACAAATTTGGTGAAACTTTTATAGAAAAAGGAAAAATGCCCATATAAAATAAACTAAAAAATAACATATTTTGCTAATAAGGTTGTTTTTCTTCTAAAATGGGCGAAGCAATAAGATGCCTGTAATTTAATTGGCATGAGTCTGGCATCTTGATCCCCTGTCATTTCATATGATACCTCTATAATTGTTCTGCTAGTTTCTGTCGGAGTAAGTCTAGCATCTTGATCCTCAAGCAATGGGGATTCACCGATCGCCTCAAATGGATGATACTGCAGCTTCATGTTGGGCCCTGCAGGGTCTGAACCTGACCCTGAATGCTCTGCAGACGATCGATACCTGTACTTTCCATGTTTCTCTCTCCTGGTAAAAGCAGCACAATTTGATCTCCAACATCTGCTCCTGTAACCCATATCAGCACATCGACTGAAATTAAAACCTTGAAAGAAAAACCTTATGACGGCTACAACATCAGTGGGGAGAATACATAAACAAAAATTTGAAACCGCCGTGGAAAATATTCTATTGAACTGAGCATAATGCAGGTGCAGAAAGCTGAAAACGGAGAAATAAATGGAAGCTTCAAACATTTTCAACATGTTACGTAAGCAACGGGGAATTTCAGCACCAAAAAGAAGTTTCGTCTCTTTCGTAGCGTTTTTGCCAAAATCGGTTCAGTGTGTCCGCATTTTCAAAGAAAAAGCAATGTGATAGTACCAAGGAATATGGAAGCTGCTGGAACGGAGAAAACGGGGAGCATACTGGTCGCCGGCGCACACGGGGAATCGAACGGCGGCGGCTGGTTCGATCATCAACATCGGTAAGGTTCGTCGGTGCGCGCGAGGGCCGCATACGGATATGGCTCGCAGTCGAGATAAAATCTGTCATTCTACAATTACAAATGTGCCCTCCATTTTGATCATAAAGACCGACCGAACCTTTCACTCCGGTACAACGTCCCAAACACCGTTCATGGGGACGACGAACCAACCTCCATTTACACTATTTTAGTCATGTTTTCCTAAAATAAAAAGAAAAAATGATTTTCTAATTCATAAAATAAAACAAATGGAATAAATTGATTTTGATTTTTCGCTATCTTATTTAGATATGCAATTTAGTTAAAAAAAATAAATGATTGTAATTTATATTCATATTGTTTGGTGATAATTTTTAAAATAAAATAAAAGAATGTTCTTAAAATATAGCAAAAATAATCATTGTTAAAAAATATAGTTTTACAATACTTAATTATTCCAAATAAAAATTATTATAATTTCAAATTGTATATTTGGTTTTTATATCATGTTAATTATATAGACATTTAATTTTTTGAAAAATATATTAGCAATGATATTTTTTTCTATTTTATAATCATTTATGTTAGATGTGTATATATATAATTTAATAATATAATTGTTGGAGAAGGATAATAGGTATTGTATTCATAGTTTTTATATTGCAACGATCATATATGCATTTTACTTCAATAAATATATTAATACAGTTAATTAATTTTTTGGAAAAAAATTGTTTGGTTATGAGGAACTATATATTAATTAAAAAAATTGCATGATTATGAGACACAATTATTTTAAATTAATTATATTTTACTTTGACACATAATTTTCATTACATATACATTTTTTAAAACTTTTAATTTCAATAATTATAAAAAATATTCATTATCTATATTATAGCTTGTCCCCTCCCCCCTCCCGTGTCCCCCCCTCCTTCATTCTCAACCTCATTTGTTAACGTGTCCAGCTCTCCATCAAAATCGATACTCACAATAATATTTTCTCTTCCCCTAACCATTTGACTCGCCTCCACCCATCCTGCCTCCCTTGTCCCCGATTCCTCTCCTGAAATCTGCTCTCCTCGATTCCTCGTCCTAATTCCTCTCTCGAAACCAATTATGCTAGAGCTCTGATTATTCTTCCTCGTCCCGATTCCTCTCTCAAAATCCGCTCTCCTTCATCCCCAATTCCTCTCCCAAAATCTACTCTCCTCGATTCCTCATCCTGATTCCTCTCCTGTATTCCTCTATTGTATTCCTCTCCCTCGTCAATTATGTTAGGGCTCTGCCAAAAACTTGTCTCCCTCGCCCTGTAATCTCGTCTCCCTCCTCGACTATATATCTCCTTTCATCCGCAACTCGACCTCATTGTTCTCATACCGATTCCGACTAAATATCAAACACGTCCTACATATCGCTTCGACTGACTACTGGAACCCAACCTCATCGTCCTACAAACCGCTTTTCTACGAAGAATCATTCATCCCCTTATACTAGAGCCGAGTCATCCCTTCCCATATTTGAACCAAATTTTACATGTAAGAAATATAATCCCTTCTAGATCTGAAGCAAATTCATTCTTAATGCGAACCAAAATTTATTTCTCAACGGTTTTATATCATTGGTTTCTGATTCTCATGAAAATAATTTATTAATTTGCACTACTGGAAATACACTATTTCCCAACGGTTGTGAACCGTTGGGAAAGCCCCTCAAACCGTTGGTATATAATATACCAACGGTTCTCTCAACCGTGGGGAAGTAGGCCGTTGGGAAAGACCTTTCCCAACGGTTTACTGGAAACCGTTGGGGTAGGGTGGCAGAAGGTACTCTATCCCAACGGTTTGGGTGAACCGTTGGGATAGTTTTTCCCAACGGTTTCTCCTATACCGTTGGGAAAAACCACATGGGTGACCTCTTTCCCAACGGTTCTAAACCGTTGGGAAAAGAGCTCTTTACCAACGGTTCAATGAACCGTTGGTAAAAACTTATTTAGAATTATATGCCAACGGTTTAAAACCGTTGGCATACCCTATGCTGCAAATTGCAGCACCCTGCAATTTGGCAGCCCCTCTCCCCTGTACATCAGGCACCTCTCATCTCATCAGGCCTCATTTTCACCTCATTTTCGATCCAACTATTGTACCTGTAATAAAATAAAACATACATATACAATTACGAAAAAATTCATACACATTTAACATACAATGGATCCTGAAACTATACACATCCATAATTAAATTACAATTCATAAACATACATAATTCATATAGAATTCAATTTAAAATTTAGATGACAATTATATCTGGAATCCGATTGAGACGGAGATGATTGGTACACGTCACATATGACCCATGGATCGTTCTCCTAAAGTTTCAATGGAAACCGAATGCGTTTGGTCGGTTTTGCGTATGCCAGTTCTTTTCACTTATAATCCTACCCATTTTAAACAAAACAGACACAGTTAGAGCCGTGTTGGCCACACCGCACCTCGGATTGAGGCGGGGATGATTCGTACACCTCACATATGACCCATGGATCGTTCTTCTAAAGTTTCAACGGAAACCGAATACGTTTGGTCGGTTTTCCGTATGTACTTAAAATGATGTCCATTTTAATCAAAAGAGAGCCACTTAGACTGATCCCGGCCACACCGCGACTCGGATTGAGCCCGAGTGGGCTCGTACATGTCACATATGACTGATTATTCGTTGTGATAAATTATCAACAGATTCGGAATGCGTTTGGTCGGTTTTGCGTATGTCAGTTGTTCTTTTCACTTATAATCCTGTCCATTTTAAACAAAAGATACACAGTTAGAACGGTGTCGGCCACACCGCTCCTCGGATTGAGGCGGGATTGACTCGTACACGTCACATACGACCCATGGATCCTTTTGCTAAAGTATCGACACAGTCCGAATGCCTTTGGTTGGTTTTTCGTATGTCACTTGATGATTTTCACTTAAAATGACGTCTTTTTGAAACAAAAGACCGACGCTTTGAGTGGTGTCGGCCACACCGCGTCTCCGATTGTGGCGGGGTTGATTCGTACACGTCACATATGACCCATGAATCGTTCTCCTAATGTTTCAACGGAAACCGAATCCGTTTGGTCGTTTTTCCGTATGTACTTAAAATGGTGTTCATTTTAAACAAAAGAGAGCCACTTAGACTTATCGCGGCCACACCGCGACTCGGATTCATCCCGGGTTGGCTCGTATACATCACATATGACCCATGGATTGTTGGGACAAATTATCAACAGATTCGGAATGCGTTTGGTCGGTTTTCCGTATGCCAGTTGATGCTTTTCACTTAAAATGACGTCCTTTTGAAACAAAAGACGGACACTTTGAGTGGTGTCGGCCACACCGCGTCTCCGGATTGAGCTGAAACCACCGAGAAACATTCTAATTATTATTCGTGACGTGTATGCGCAGACGGCGCATCAAGCGGACGTGCGGTTTGCGCGGTACGGCTCAATATTTGTGTTTTAAGTGATGCGCGTGCTTCGTAAACGCGCGTGAGGGGGGTCCAAAAGGGCCGAACGAAGTCGGAATGACCTGAAATCAGACGAAAAATACGGGACAGTGATTTCTGAAGTGTTCGAGCAGACGGCGCATCAATCGGACGTGCCGTGTGCCCGCGGTGACCGACAACGCAGTTCTGGTGTCATAAACGGCCAAAACGGGCGTCCAACGGTCAAATTCATAGAGGACGACCTCAGATTGAGCTGAAACTACCGAGAAACATTCTAATTATTATTCGTGACGTGTACGCGCAGACGGCACATCAATCGGACGTGCGGTTTGCGCGGTACGGCTCAATATTCGTGTTTTAAGTGATGCGCGCGCTTCGTAAACGCGCGTGAGGGGGGTCCAAACGGGCCGAACGAAGTCGGAATGGCCTGAAATCAGACGACAAATACGGGACAGTGATTTCTAAAGTGTTCGAGCAGACGGCGCATCAATCGGACGTGCCGTGTTCCCGCGGTGACCGACAACGCAGTTCTGGTGTCATAAACGGCCAAAACGGGCGTCCAACGGTCAAATTCATAGCGGCCGACCTCGGATTGACCTGAAACCACCGGGAAACATTCTAATTATTATTCGTGACGTGTACGCACAGACGAAACGTCAATCGGGCGTGCGGTTTGCGCGGTACGGCTCAATATTCGTGTTTTAAGTGATGCGCGCGCTTCGTAAACGCGCGTGAGGGGGGTCCAAACGGGCCGAACGATTTCAGAATGGCCTGAAATCAGACGACAAATACGGGTGAGTGCTTTATAAAGTGGTCGAGCAGACGGCACGTCAATCGGACGTGCCGTGTGCGCGCGGTGACCGACAACGCAGTTCTGGTGTCATAAACGGCAAAAACGGGCGTCAAACGGTCAAATTCATAGCGGACGACCTCGGATTGAGGTTGGGTTGACTCGTACACGTCTCAAATGACCCATGGATCATTGTCTTAAAGTATCAACACAATCCAAATGCGTTTGGCTGGTTTTCCGTATGCCAGTTGATGTTTTTCACTTAAAATGACGTCTTTTTGAAACAAAAGACATACACTTTGAGTTGTTACGACCACACCGCGCCTCGGATTGAGACGGGGATGATTGGTACACGTCACATATGACCCATGGATCATTCTCCTAAAGTTTCAATGGAAACCGAATGCGTTTGGTCGGTTTTGCGTATGCCAGTTCTTTTCACTTATAATCCTACCCATTTTAAACAAAACAAACACAGTTAGAGCGGTGTTGGCCACACCGCGCCTCGGATTGAGGCGGGGATGATTTTTACACCTCACATATGACCCATGGATCGTTCTTCTAAAGTTTCAACGGAAACCGAATGCGTTTGGTCGGTTTTCCGTATGTACTTAAAATGATGTCCATTTTAATCAAAAGAGAGACACTTAGACTGATCCCGGCCACACCGCGACTCGGATTGAGCCCGAGTGGGCTCGTACATGTCACATATGACTGATGGATCGTTGTGATAAATTATCAACAGATTCGGAATGCGTTTGGTCGGTTTTACGTATGTCAGTTGTTCTTTTCACTTATAATCCTGTCCATTTTAAACAAAAGATACACAGTTAGAACGGTGTCGGCCACACCGCTCCTCGGATTGAGGCGGGATTGACTCGTACACGTCACATACGACCCATGGATCCTTGTTCTAAAGTATCGACACAGTCCGAATGCCTTTGGTCGGTTTTTCGTATGTCACTTGATGATTTTCACTTAAAATGACGTATTTTTGAAACAAAAGACCGACGCTTTGAGTGGTGTCGGCCACACCGCGTCTCCGATTGTGGCGGGGTTGATTCGTACACGTCACATATGACCCATGGATCGTTCTCCTAAAGTTTCAACGGAAACCGAATCCGTTTGGTCGTTTTTCCGTATGTACTTAAAATGGTGTTCATTTTAAACAAAAGAGAGCCACTTAGACTTATCGCGGCCACACCGCGACTCCGATTCATCCCGGGTTGGCTCGTATACGTCACATATGACCCATGGATTGTTGGGACAAATTATCAACAGATTCGGAATGCGTTTGGTCGGTTTTCCGTATGCCAGTTGATGCTTTTCACTTAAAATGACGTCCTTTTGAAACAAAAGACGGACACTTTGAGTGGTGTCGGCCACACCGCGTCTCCGGATTGAGCTGAAACCACCGAGAAACATTCTAATTATTATTCGTGACGCGTACGCGCAGACGGCACATCAAGCGGACGTGCGGTTTGCGCGGTACGGCTCAATATTTGTGTTTTAAGTGATGCGCGCGCTTCGTAAACGCGCGTGAGGGGGGTCCAAAAGGGCCGAACGAAGTCGGAATGACCTGAAATCAGACGAAAAATACGGGACAGTTATTTCTGAAGTGTTCGAGCAGACGGCGCATCAATCGGACGTGCCGTGTGCCCGCGGTGACCGACAACGCAGTTCTGGTGTCATAAACGGCCAAAACGGGCGTCCAACGGTCAAATTCATAGAGGACGACCTCAGATTGAGCTGAAACTACCGAGAAACATTCTAATTATTATTCGTGACGTGTACGCGCAGACGGCACGTCAATCGGACGTGCGGTTTGCGCGGTACGGCTCAATATTCGTGTTTTAAGTGATGCGCGCGCTTCGTAAACGCGCGTGAGGGGGGTCCAAACGGGCCGAACGAAGTCGGAATGGCCTGAAATCAGACGACAAATACGGGACAGTGATTTCTAAAGTGTTCGAGCAGACGGCGCATCAATCGGACGTGCCGTGTTCCCGCGGTGACCGACAACGCAGTTCTGGTGTCATAAACGGCCAAAACGGGCGTCCAACGGTCAAATTCATAGCGGCCGACCTCGGATTGACCTGAAACCACCGGGAAACATTCTAATTATTATTCGTGACGTGTACGCACAGACGAAACGTCAATCGGGCGTGCGGTTTGCGCGGTACGGCTCAATATTCGTGTTTTAAGTGATGCGCGCGCTTCGTAAACGCGCGTGAGGGGGGTCCAAACAGGCCGAACGATTTCAGAATGGCCTGAAATCAGACGACAAATACGGGTGAGTGCTTTATGAAGTGGTCGAGCAGACGGCACGTCAATCGGACGTGCCGTGTGCGCGCGGTGACCGACAACGCAGTTCTGGTGTCATAAACGGCCAAAACGGGCGTCAAACGGTAAAATTCATAGCGGACAACCTCGGATTGAGGTGGGGTTGACTCGTACACGTCTCAAATGACCCATGGATCATTGTCTTAAAGTATCAACACAATCCGAATGCGTTTGGCCGGTTTTCCGTATGCCAGTTGATGTTTTTCACTTAAAATGACGTCTTTTTTAAACAAAAGACATACACTTTGAGTTGTTCCGACCACACCGCGCCTCGGATTGAGACGGGGATGATTGGTACACGTCACATATGACCCATGGATCGTTCTCCTAAAGTTTCAATGGAAACCGAATGCGTTTGGTCGGTTTTGCGTATGCCAGTTCTTTTCACTTATAATCCTACCCATTTTAAACAAAACAGACACAGTTAGAGCGGTGTTGGCCACACCGCGCCTCGGATTGATGCGGGGATGATTCGTACACCTCACATATGACCCATGGATCGTTCTTCTAAAGTTTCAACGGAAACCGAATGCGTTTGGTCGGTTTTCCGTATGTACTTAAAATGATGTCCATTTTAATCAAAAGAGAGCCACTTAGACTGATCCCGGCCACACCGCGACTCGGATTGAGCCCGAGTGGGCTCGTACATGTCACATATGACTGATGGATCGTTGTGATAAATTATCAACAGATTCGGAATGCGTTTGGTCGGTTTTGCGTATGTCAGTTGTTCTTTTCACTTATAATCCTGTCCATTTTAAACAAAAGATACACAGTTAGAACGGTGTCGGCCACACCGCTCCTCGGATTGAGGCGGGATTGACTCGTACACGTCACATACGACCCATGGATCCTTGTTCTAAAGTATCGACACAGTCCGAATGCCTTTGGTCGGTTTTTCGTATGTCACTTGATGATTTTCACTTAAAATGACGTATTTTTGAAACAAAAGACCGACGCTTTGAGTGGTGTCGGCCACACCGCGTCTCCGATTGTGGCGGGGTTGATTCGTACACGTCACATATGACCCATGGATCGTTCTCCTAAAGTTTCAACGGAAACCGAATCCGTTTGGTCGTTTTTCCGTATGTACTTAAAATGGTGTTCATTTTAAACAAAAGAGAGCCACTTAGACTTATCGCGGCCACACCGCGACTCCGATTCATCCCGGGTTGGCTCGTATACGTCACATATGACCCATGGATTGTTGGGACAAATTATCAACAGATTCGGAATGCGTTTGGTCGGTTTTCCGTATGCTAGTTGATGCTTTTCACTTAAAATGACGTCCTTTTGAAACAAAAGACGGACACTTTGAGTGGTGCCGGCCACACCGCGTCTCCGGATTGAGCTGAAACCACCGAGAAACATTCTAATTATTATTCGTGACGTGTACGCGCAGACGGCACATCAAGCGGACGTGCGGTTTGCGCGGTACGGCTCAATATTCGTGTTTTAAGTGATGCGCGCGCTTCGTAAACGCGCGTGAGGGGGGTCCAAATGGGCCGAACGAAGTCGGAATGGCCTGAAATCAGACGAAAAATACGGGACAGTGATTTCTGAAGTGTTCGAGCAGACGGCGCATCAATCGGATGTGCCGTGTGCCCGCGGTGACCGACAACGCAGTTCTGGTGTCATAAACGGCCAAAACGGGCGTCCAACGGTCAAATTCATAGCGGACGACCTCGGATTGAGCTGAAACCACCGAGATACATTCTAATTATTATTCGTGACGTGTACGCGCAGACGGCACGTCAATCGGACGTGCGGTTTGCGCGGTACGGCTCAATATTCGTGTTTTAAGTGATGCGCGCACTTCGTAAACGCGCGTGAGGGGGGTCCAAACGGGCCGAACGAAGTCGGAATGGCATGAAATCAGACGAAAAATACGGGAAAGTGATTTATGAAGTGTTCGAGCAGCCGGCGCATCAATCGGACGTTTCGTGTGCCCGCGGTGACCGACAACGCAGTTCTGGTGTCATAAACGGCCAAAACGGGCGTCCAACGGTCAAATTCATAGCGGCCGACCTCGGATTGACCTGAAACCACCGGGAAACATTCTAATTATTATTCGTGGCGTGTACGCGCAGACGGCACGTCAATCGGACGTGCGGTTTGCGCGGTACGGCTCAATATTCGTGTTTTAAGTGATGCGCGCGCTTCGTAAACGCGCGTGAGGGGGGTCCAAACAGGCCGAACGATTTCAGAATGGCCTGAAATCAGACGACAAATACGGGTGAGTGCTTTATGAAGTGGTCGAGCAGACGGCACGTCAATCGGACGTGCCGTGTGCGCGCGGTGACCGACAACGCAGTTCTGGTGTCATAAACGGCCAAAACGGGCGTCAAACGGTAAAATTCATAGCGGATGACCTCGGATTGAGGTGGGGTTGACTCGTACACGTCTCAAATGACCCATGGATCATTGTCTTAAAGTATCAACACAATCCGAATGCGTTTGGCCGGTTTTCCGTATGCCAGTTGATGTTTTTCACTTAAAATGACGTCTTTTTTAAACAAAAGACATACACTTTGAGTTGTTCCGACCACACCGCGCCTCGGATTGAGACGGGGATGATTGGTACACATCACATATGACCCATGGATCGTTCTCCTAAAGTTTCAATGGAAACCGAATGCGTTTGGTCGGTTTTGCGTATGCCAGTTCTTTTCACTTATAATCCTACCCATTTTAAACAAAACAGACACAGTTAGAGCGGTGTTGGCCACACCGCGCCTCGGATTGAGGCGGGGATGATTCGTACACCTCACATATGACCCATGGATCGTTCTTCTAAAGTTTCAACGGAAACCGAATGCGTTTGGTCGGTTTTCCGTATGTACTTAAAATGATGTCCATTTTAATCAAAAGAGAGCCACTTAGACTGATCCCGGCCACACCGCGACTCGGATTGAGCCCGAGTGGGCTCGTACATGTCACATATGACTGATGGATCGTTGTGATAAATTATCAACAGATTCGGAATGCGTTTGGTCGGTTTTGCGTATGTCAGTTGTTCTTTTCACTTATAATCCTGTCCATTTTAAACAAAAGATACACAGTTAGAACGGTGTCGGCCACACCGCTCCTCGGATTGAGGCGGGATTGACTCGTACATGTCACATACGACCCATGGATCCTTCTGCTAAAGTATCGACACAGTCCGAATGCCTTTGGTCGGTTTTTCGTATGTCACTTGATGATTTTCACTTAAAATGACGTCTTTTTGAAACAAAAGACCGACGCTTTGAGTGGTGTCGGCCACACCGCGTCTCCGATTGTGGCGGGGTTGATTCGTACACGTCACATATGACCCATGGATCGTTCTCCTAAAGCATCAACACATTTCGAATGCGTTTGGTCAGCTTTTCGTATGTCACTTTTTGTTTTCACTTAAAATCTTATGGAAATTCATATAGAATATTTTTATATCATATTTAGTATGGATTAGATTTTAGTTGATCATGCTATGAAACATTTCAGAGCTAATGAAATTAAGGAAGGTGGAGGGGCTGTCCGGGGGGCTGTCCGGGGGGGCTGTCCGGTGGGTGTCCGGGGGGCTGTCCGGGGACCAAGGAGGAGGGTGGGGGGGCTGTGCGGGGTCTGTCCGGGGGGTGTTTGGGGGTTGTTCAGGGGGTTGTCCGGGGTTGTTCAGGGGGCTGTCCGGGGGTTGTTCAGGGGGTTGTTCAGGGGGTTGTCCGGGGGTGTTCAGGGGGCTGTCTGGGGGGTGTTTGGGGGGTTGTTCGGGGTCCAAGGGGGGGTGGGGGGGTTGTCCGGGGTCCAAGGGGGGGGGGGGGGGGGGTTGTCCGGGGGGCTGTCCGGGGGGCTATCCGGGGTCCAGGGTGGAGGGTTGGGGGCTGTACGGGGGGCTGTCCAGGGGGCTGTCCGCGGGGGCTGTCCGGGGGGGCTGTCCGATGGGTGTCTGGGGGGCTGTCCGGGGACCAAGGAGGAGGGTGGGGGGGCTGTGCGGGGTCTGTCCGGAGGGTGTTTGAGGGTTCTTCAGGGGGTTGTCCGGGGTTGTTTAGGGGGCTGTCCGGTGGTTGTTCAGGGGGTTGTCCGGGGTTGTTCAGGGGGTTGTCCGGGGGGTGTTTGGGGGGTTGTCCGGGGTCCAAGGGGGAGGGTGGGGGGGTTGTCCGGGGGGCTGTCCGGGGGGCTATCCGGGGTCCAGGGTGGAGGGTTGGGGGCTGTACGGGGGGCTGTCTAGGGGGCTGTCCAGGGGACAGTCCGCGGGGCTGTCCGGGGGGTGTTTGGGGGGTGTTCGGGGTCCAAGGGGGAGGGGGGGTTGTCCAGGGTCCAAGAATGAGGGGGGTTGTCCAGGGAGTTCTCAAACACACAACCACTAAAAGACAACAACATCCATAAAAACAGACAATATATAAAAATAACTCAACTCCAATACTATACTACGAGTCTAGATAAAACCAACAACTAGAATAGATTAAACATCAAATCTCAAGTCAAAAATGTAACAGATCAATATGTCCCACATCAGCATCACCATCTCCATCATCATCATCATCATCGCCCTCGTCATCGTCCTCCTCATCGTCCTCACCCTCCACAGCGCCTTCCTCCTCGCCTTCTCCCTCCTCCTCGCCCTCCTCATCTCCCTCCTCTTCCGCATCAGAATGCTCGCCATCATCATCTTCAAGCTGGACATCGGCCTGACCACCACTGGAACTGCCACCTGGTGCACCATATATAGAATGTATCGACGACATGTATTCATCAATCGCTGGGCTGGCCTCTGCTGGAAGTGTTGGACGTAGAACTTCAATAAATTTCATAAATGCACTGTTTGCCCTAGCAGACTGTTCTGCCGTCTCTGTGGCCCTTTTCTCAGCCTGTTCTGTCTGTGCCCTAACTTGCTGCAGCTCGGTGGCACTACAACTCGTACCTGAGGCAGGCCAATACCTCGTCGGGGCTATCCTAGGTCGGCAGCGTACTCTGCCAGAATGATCCTCTCCCAACACCTGATGTAAGTGATCAGATGGCCCAAAATTGTCTGCTTCTTGGGCATCGAGGGCCTCTAAAGCATCCTGTTACAAATATAAATATATTATTAAGTTACGAAATAGATATTAAAATATAAAATCAACAGATTAAAACTTACAATCTGCTGCTGAGTCGCTTCGTTGACAGCACGTCCATCCTTTTTTCGTCTACTCGAGCAAAACAGTTTTGCTCGAGGCACACGTCCTTCAATATTTTGTACTTTCCTCTACAATGACATTGAAAACAAAATTTATATAAAGACTTCAGCAAATAATTAAATAATTGAGGAAACAAAAGAAAATGTAAGTCGTAAAGAAAACTTATAAACAATTGTCATACCTGCTGCCTCTCATGATCCGGTATCGTCGTGCGTCCTAGTGTATGGAGGTATTTTTTTGCATCAATGTTTTTTTTATTTTTTCCAGATGATTCCTAAATAAAATTCGATAATGCAAAGAATAATATTAATGCAAAACTTGAAAGTTATTATTTAAATACCTCAAATGTAATTCATACCTTAAACTGGGTACTCGTCCAATGAGTAATCATCTGACGATACTGCTCTATAGGACAATCATCCACGACTGGTACCGCCTCTAACTCAGTGCCAACTCTAGCACGCCAGCCAATATACAGCTCATGCTTGTAGGCTCTCCAAAGCTCGCCTAAATCCTTTAGACGTTCCAGTCGTGCACCCTCACCATCAGGAAAATTAAATCGAAGCTGAAATGAAAATATTAATTTATATAAGTACAAAAAAAATTCATGGCATTAAATACAACAGATTTTTTTACCCATATCTCTGCCCAAGCTCTATCTTTGACCTCATGTGGCAAATGTCTCCACGACAGCGGGCTGACGGGAATGATGTCGGAGTATTTGGCAAGCGTCGCCATAAAACTCCGACATTGTTGCCCTGTTTTCTCAACCATCTGATTGTCTTCATTATATTCCACCATAACCTGTGTGCGACGGTTCCACACCGAACGCATGCGTGTACGGCCCCGCCCCCGCCTCCTGTCAGTAGATGTATCTGTCATGAAAGAAAAACAAATATTTTATCAAAACATGTTATAATGAAAATAAATATTGCTATAAAAATTTGATAGGGTTTTATAAATATACCTGTGCTAGTCTGATCAATGAGTGGCGCCGGATCCACAGAACCTGATGGAACACCCTCTGGTGGAACAGGAGTCGAAGACGATGGAATATAAAAGCTCGGAGAGACAGAAGTAGAAGGAAAAGAAGATGGAACAACTGTATGACCTGATGCTGACTGGGGAGTGGGAATCATCATGGGATGTGAAAATGATGGGGCAGAAGATGCAGAAGGTAGCGAAAACATGGGAGGTCTAAATATCCCGTGTGTCCCTAACGACACACCGAGATCAGAATGTGGGAAGGCTGAAATGTCAGTGGGAGGGGCAGGGTCTAGTCGGGCACGCGCAACTCTATGTCCACCTCTGGTACGAACCCTCCTCGTACCACCGGCCTGAGTACTAGGACCAGTACTAGGCTCCTCGTCGAATAACTGTCGACGTAATGGTGGATCCTACAAAAAAGTTTACAAAAAAAATTAATCACATGACATTATATATTCTGTAAATATATATATATATATATATTTGAAATAAAGTACTCACTGTAGGCACTAATGGTGGAATGTCCATCTCCTCCATCCGACGATTGTTCTCCGCCATTTTTTTTCTTCGTCTCTCTTCAATTGGCTTCATTTCCTGCATTGGAAAACAAATATGTAATTAATTAGAAAAAGAAAATTAATGTGTAAACCAAAAAACTAAATATATGAGGGAATGAGGGGATTCATTGGTAATTTAGCTATCAATTGTTTTAGAAGAGCTTGAATGAATTTAATAAAACATACAAGTTGTAATGTTCACCAAGTTAGAAATATTGTTTGATTTGGTTTGAATACAGTTCAATTCCAAATTAGAAAATGCAATTCAAATAAAACAGCAACCAATAAACATTGAAAATTCACATAACGGTCAAGTCAGCTAAAACATATTTGTGATCAATACTAAATAAATATGAATATTACCAACCTTAACAAACCAACTCGAGGTAAACCAAAAGAATTGAGAACATGGATGAATGATTCTATATATTTCCAACCACAACTTCAGGTTCACAATCAACTCTGACAATTGAGCTATTGGAGTCATCAAAAGAAATAAATGGATTGGTTCCAATGGAAATAGGGACAGTGTCAATTCCATCATCAGCATCATCAAAAATATGTCTTGGAATTACTTCAACTACGACACCAAATTCAGGTTGAAGTTGATCTTTGACATAAAAAACTTGTTTAGCCATTGATGCCAACACATATGGTTCTTCGGTTGCAAGAGTGCGGGTCATATTAATTACTCAAAATCCACAATCATCAATAAATGTGCCATGTCTCGTCATCAAATCAAACCAATGGCATTTCATCATTGTGACTCGTCCATGAGAGTAATAATCCAATATTATTATTTTCTCAACGACTCCATAATAACCCACATTTTCAAGTCGCGGTCTACTATCTGATGTACTGGCATAACAATCTGTTGTGGCAGTAACCATAATACCATCATGTTGTGTTCTCATGTTTTTGGCTCGTTCAGTGACAATAAATCTGTACCCATTGATAACAATTGATTTACAGTCACGAACCACGGTATTAGGACCAAAAGCCAAAGCTCTTATTTCCTCAGAGACAGAGTCAGCAGACAAACTCAATACCTGCAATATAAATGACAGTTAAACTTAAGTAAATATTGAAATAATTAATTTAAACAGTAATATTTTTACCTTCAATTTTAACCAAGAATAAAACTCTTTGCTATGCAAAGTCTCTCTCCTTCTCAAAGATAAAGAACGATGCTTCCTATTTATCATTGTTTTATGTTCCCTGTAGATAAAAAATATGAATAGTTTAACAGATATATATGTAAGATATACATATTCAATTTTGTTACCTAATATAGTCATCGAACAAATCACAGTTGAACAAAACTGTGCGATGTGCCATCTCCCGCTCTTCATGGCTTAATGTCTTCAATGTATATGATCCAGGAATTCCTCCTGTTTGAGGAAGTGATGGAAAACTGGGTTCAATTTGCTCATATTTTTCTTTTTCATTTCTCATTGGTCTGTTCATTCTTGTAGTAAGATCAGACAAATACATTGAACAGAAATCCATACATTCTTGAGCTAAGTAACCGTTCACGATAGAACCTTCGGGATGATTCTTGTTTCAAACATAAGACTTTAATGTGAACATATTTCTTTCAGTTGGATACATCCAACGAAAAGAAACAGGTCCTCCGAGAAGTATTTCAGTTGGAATATGGACAGTCAGATGGAGCATGCATGTGAAAAATGATGGGGGAAATATTTTCTCCAACTCACACAAAATTAATGGGGCATCTGTCAACATTTTTTGCAAGAAAGACTTGGACAACTTCTTAGCACAAAGATCTCTAAACAAATGGCACAACCGAATAACACCCACCCTTACATTATTGGACAAAAGATGACGGATTGCTATTGGAAGCAACTCATGCAGTAGAACGTGATAATCATGAGTCTTCAAAGATTTTAGCTTCAACTCTCTTCTGTTGACCCGTTTAGATATGTTGCTTGAATAGCCATCAGGAACTCTAATAGTCTCTAATACTTCCAAAAATTGTTTTTTTTCAGTAGGTGTCATCACATAAGAAGCACATGGAAGTTGCCATTTATTTTCACTGATACGCACAGGATGCAATTCTGGTCTGATGCCCCAATCCACCAAGTCATGTCGAGATCGTAAATCATCTTTTGTCTTCCCCTTGACATTTAGAAGAAATGAAAGAAACATTTCACATATATTCTTTTCAATATGCATTACGTCTAAGCAATGATGTAGCAAATTGGTTGACCAATAAGGCAAATAAAAAAAGATACTCCTCTTCCTCCAATTGTAACAGGTTTCTGTGGAAACATTCTTTCTCTTTCCAGATTTCATTTGACCCTTCCCGAATGAAAAACTGAAATCTTTCAATTCATTAAGCACATCAGTTCCAGACATACGCTGAGGTGGATCATCAGTCTCTATAGTATTATCAAATCTTCGACGATTCATTCTATATGGATGATCCTTTGGAAAAAATCGTCGATGTCCCATAAAACTGAAACTACAATGATGTTTCAGTCTTCTGGATCGTGTATTCTTCATACAAACTGGACATGACAGTTTCCCCTTCGTGCTCCATCCAGACATCATTGCATAAGCCGGAAAATCATTGATTGTCCACATAAGCGCAGCGCGCATCTGAAATATGTCTTTCGAACATGCATCGTATGTGCGCACACCCACATCCCAAAGAAGCTTCAACTCTTTTATTAAAGGTTGCATGTATACATCAATATCAATGCCGGGATCAGAAGGACCAGATATGAGTATACTCATGAAAGTGAAAGATTTTTTCATACACAACCATGGGGGAAGATTATAAATGTGCATAAAAACGGGCCATGTGCTGTGCGAAGTAAGCATCTGCCCAAACGGATTAAAACCGTCGCATGAAAGACCCAGCCTCACATTACGCACGTCAGCTGCAAAATCAGGATGTCGAGCATCAAATCTCTTCCATGCAAATCCATCTGCAGGATGAACCAACTCATCATCAGTCTTCTTTCTCTCGGTATCATGCCATCTCATTTTTATTGATATGTCATCAGACATAAAAAGATCTTGGGGTCTGGGGATCAATGGAAAGTGCCACATTACTTTCTGTGGAACGCGGGATGGTGTTCCATCAGATTTTGACTTCCAGCGGGATGTGCCACATTTTATACATTCATTTCGTTCAGCGGTTTCCTCCCAGAATAAACTGCAATCTTTCGGGCAAGCATGAATTTTGTTTCTTGAAAATCCAAGTTCCTCAACTAACTTCCATGCCATATAGTGGTTTGAGGGAATATCTGCATCATCTGGAAGTAAATCCTTCAAGAGGGTAAGAATGTAATCGATTGCTGTATTAGAAATCCCATACATAGTTTTTCCATGAAATAATCGGATTAAAAATTCCAGCTTTTTCATTTTATCGCATTGTCGATATACTGGAGTCGTGGAAGCATCATTCAATTTTTTCACCCTATCAATATCATCATTTTCACTAGATGCATCAGCTGTCCTCATATCGAAGTCTTCTTGAGTCGAAATCCTTTCTTTTTCATGATGACGAATAAACGGAAACCGATCATCTAACAAATTCTCCATTCCAATCTTTTCATTTCGATCATCACCAATTTGAGATTTCGTTTTCTCCCCATTGTGATACCACAGAAAGTAGTTTGCTTGAAACCCATTTTTGGTTATGTGGTAGCTGACTTCTTCACAGCTCAACCAAGGTCTACCAACACAATTGGAACATGGGCAGTGTATGCGACCACTATCTGAAGCATTGTGAAATGCAAAATCTATAAAGCTCTCCAAATTGTTTTGAAAATCGTCTGAGATCCGATCGGTTTCATACATCCAACTTCTGTCCATTCTGTAAAAAGAATTTATATAAGTCATTTTATCATAAACAATTCAATAGGCATTAACTATAATAGAAAATACATTTAAGTAAACGATAAAGGAAGAAAATAATCAAGGTATCAACTACACATGTCAAAAAAACATACAAATGTGTTATTGAAAAAATGTAAAACCAACAAGAACTTAATGTGTTATATCACATAACAGCATGACTCATCCCATAACCATATTAGTAGGGTATCATGAACATGAATAACATCAACCTTGTGCCATCCTCCTACCCTACATGACCCCAACCACATGCCACATCTTATTATAGCCTTATCACATCACACCTCACCGAAAAACACTAGGGAAATCATAGTACATCTCACCTGAAGACACATGGACAATCACATCGCATCTTGCCTAAAAACACATGGTCAATAACTTTTGAAGGAAGAGTAGGGAAGACATGGTAGCTATCCAAACATATAACCACCATCCTAGATATTAGAAAAAATACTCATAACTCAAAACCTCTGATCATTGGTAAGTTTATCCAACTCTGGTTGGGAATGTGTAGAAATAACATAAAAATACATGATATATAGATAGCACAAAATACTCAACCTATGGGTTCACATTAACTACATAATCACACACTTCACTACTACCATAAAACACATAAACCACACCACCACCACACAAGACGCATAACATTGGAATATAATTCTACATTCAATAAGTCTATCTATGGAATTATCATAAGAATCCATGTATCAATTGGAATATAATTCTACATTCAATAAGTCTATCTATGGAATTATCATAAGAATCCATGTATCAATTGGAATATAATTCTACATTCAATAAGTCTATCTATGGAATCCCTCCCTTGGATCCATGTATCACCCATGGCTTAATCAATATTCAAAGAAATGAGTCTATCCGTGGAATTCCACTGTGAATCCATTTATCACATAAAGCGTATAAGTTAATAGAAACAAGATTATATACCTGACATCCTAATAGAATCCATGTATCACTATTTACTATTAATCATTTAATGAATTCCATTTCATTTAAACAATTCATTAAACATACCAAGGTCAAAAACAAAGGTATTTAATACAACTCACCTCAAAATGGCGACTCAATCAAATAATAACCTGAAAAGAATGAAGCTTCATTTACTCATGTTGTAATGACAAGATAATGAGATTCCCTTGCTTAATCAATCAATTCCATATCATGGTCTCAACATAACTCATAATGGCTAGCAATTCAATGAAAATTCAAGCACTCACATGGGAATTTTTAATAGAACACTCCTAACAAGACTATAAAGATATCACATGCATTAGTTATAATATATCTAACATGGTAACATAAAATATAAGATAAATTCAATCCAATTTCATAGATTCATAGCATAGTCTCTACTTTACTCACATTGGCAAGGCAATACAATTAAAACATGTGTTAAAAAATAATTGGCATTCATGTGTTAAAAGGGGAATGCAAACCATGTTCAAGGGGTAAAATCCAAAAAGGAATTTTCAAGAAAACTCACCCTTAGGCTGGTCCGGCCGGCAGTAGCTCCAAAATCACCTAAACTGATGGGAAAAATGAAAATAGGTTTAAATACTATCCAAACATTTGAATACGTTTTCAGATAAAGAAGAAGAATAACCTGAAGAAGAGCTGGAAGATTCAAGGCCGGCAGTACCTCCAAAATCGCCTAAATCGGCTGCTTCTCCCGTTTTAGGGTTGTGTATCGCGAATGGGGGAGAGAACAGGCGGCTGGGAATTTGGGGAGAACCTTTGCCAACGGTTCTTAAAAACCGTTGGCATATGTATATCTATCCCAACGGTTCTATAGAACCGTTGGGAAAAACCTCCCCAAACCATATCTATACCAACGGTTCTCATGAACCATTGGAAAAAACCTCCCCAAAGCCATCTATCCCAACGGTTCATGAGAACCGTTGGGAAAAAACCTCCCAGGAAACATCTATGCCAACGGTTCTAATGAACCGTTGGGAAAAACCTCCTTCACCAACGGTTCTATCAAACCGTTGGTATGTAACTGTTGGGAAAGACCAGTATTCCAGTAGTGTTGATTCCTTTTTTATATAAAGGGATTCAGATTCTTGGAGTGTGGGAGGGAATTAATTTTAGAAGTAAAATGTCTCATTTGAGTCATACCAGTTCCAGCTAAATATCGAACACGTCCTACATACCGCTTCACCCGACTACTGGAACCCGACCTCATCGCCCTACAAACCGCTTTTCTATGAAGAATCGTCCACTGGCCGCTAGATTTCCAAGGTATTTTTCCAATACCTATTCTAGCTACGTGACCTAGCTCCACAAAGAAGTTTTTCTCAAAATCAACTTCATCGCATCAGATTTTCTTCTTGTCGACGATGAAGTATACTGTTGACTGAAGGTGGAGCGGACAAGCATAACCATCAACTAATGCTGAATCAGATCTACCCCCTTCTTCAAAGTAGATCCATCCCCTTCTACTAGAGCTAAGTCTTCTCTTCCCATATTTGAACCATATTTTACATGTAAGAAATATAATCCCTTCTGGATTTGAAGCAAATTCATTCTTAATGTGAACCAAAATTTATTTCTTTGTGGTTTCATATCATTGGTTTTTGATTCTCATGGAAATAATTTATTAATTTGATTCTTTTTTTATATAAAGGGATTCATATTCTTAGAGCGTGGGAGGGAATTAATTTTAGAAGTAAAATGTCTCATTTGAGTCATTACAAGCCCATTTGAGGAGTTTACTTGGAAATTTATTTTTGAATGTTTTATGTAGGAATTTATATATGAGATGCATTATGTTATGTATTTTTTTTATTAGGGTGGAAATTTTCATTTCCAATTAAGTTATATCTTGGTAATTTATAACCACATTAACTACATTTTTTACTTATTACAGTTGGATTAGTTTACTTTGAAATATGGTTCATATATTATCAAACATTTTTTTCCATTTTCAACTGAATATGATTAGAAAAAGATTCCATGCCATATTTGACCAATGATAATATTCATCCACTCTCCATCATTCATGCATTTCAGTCTCCCATATTGAATATATTTTTTGAATTCAGTTTTTTATTTGTTACTCAGTTAGTGGAAGAAGAGATGTTTATTTTTTGTTTAGTAAATGTGATGTGATTAAAATATAATTTCACTATTATGTTGTGCTCTTGATGCATTCTTATAATTATTTGTTTTCTGTAATGATCTTCTTTCATGATCAACATTTTTTTATCTTTGTACAGGTGCTTTCAATGCATTGGAGTACATTTGGTTTAATATCTTTTTCTAAGCAACTACAATTTATATGTATACAGTTGATTAACTGTAATTTTTGTGCATACAAATGATTAACTGTAATTTCTATGTATACATTACAGTTGAAAAAATATAATTTTTGTGTACAATACAGTTGGTTTAAACACCTTTTTAAGCAATTGTAATTTATATGTATACAATACATATTATACATGTACTTTCTGTTTGATATGTACTTGTAATTTTGGTACGCTTCAAATGAAAAAATAGGTACATTTTAAAATTTTAGTAATTTATCTACCTTTTGTTCATATAGGTACCTATTCTTTGTTTATACAGTTACATGTTAAAGAATAGGGTATCATTGTATACTCTTACCTTTTGTTCATACAGGCACCTATATAAGCATAATTAGTCATGTGAGTTTATAATCACTTGCATCTTTTCTGTCTATTATTTAATTCCCCTCTCTATTATTTAGTTGTTCACCCTCTATATTATTTATATACATCCCTCTAATTTATATTTTGATTTTGTTCGATCGCATAAATAATGAATCCATTTTTTGGGATTTGTTTCAATTTTATAATCATTATTTGAACATATTATTGAAGAAATATACCCTTATGCTCATGGAAATCTTCCTGGATAAAGCTAAAAATCATCCACACATTGAGAAGCAATTTATTCCTCTAATTATGGATCATATTATTTGTGATTATGCAAGGAAAATGACTTATTTTGTCAACTTTTCAAAAAAAATACATTTTAAATTCTCTATACCAATACAATAGTCTGCTATCTAGGAATCTTATTCTTTATTGGAATAATATTGTAATCAAATTAATTATAAATCTAACGGGAATTGACAATTTTGTTTTATCATATGATTTTATTTTTTATGTGTTAATGAACAATTCCATCTTATTGCAGATGATTACTAAGAATTTCATGGAGTATCTTGAGTATCTTCTCAAAAAAATTCTTCTCCCTCAAGCCATTGTTACATATTGTTTTCCTGCTTTAATTAATTTATCAAGTTAGGTATGCTCATATTGATTGTATGGTGTAAAATCCATTTCAATTACATCTTTTTATTTTATCTATTATATCTTTATACTATCTAGAATATTAATCATTTGATGGGGTCTAAGTATTTGAAGGATTATCCTGAGTATCATCTCATTTTTTTAATCCAGGGCATTGTTGAATGTTTTTTTTCCTGCTTTAATTTGTTAATCAAGTGTGGTGTGCTCATGTAAACTTCATTTCAATGTAAATGATGTATTCTATTCGTTAACCAAGTGTTGTATCATCATAATTTTTTTCTAATCTGGGCCATTGTTGAGTGTTTTTTCTGCTTTAATTCGTTAATCAAGTGTGTTATGCTCATGTAAACTTCATTTCAATGTAAATGGTATATTCTATTAATTAATTATATATATTTTCCATAATTGGAATTATTTTATAAAACTAGTTTCAAATATTTAAAGTGATTATAATAATGATTTCAGGACAGTTGTGGGAATAATAATGAATTTTACGGTTTTATATAGCTTATTTATTACCCACTATTCCCATCTTCTATTATGTTCTTATTTTCTTTCACTTTTCCCATAGTAGATGTTTTATTTTATATATTTAAATGTTCTTCATACTTAATCATCCAAGGTTCTAATAAGGTTCCTGCATAATACATGGTTAACTTAGGAAGTTGTAAAGGAATCCATTCTTCACCTTTACAAGACTGCAGGAATTAGATTTTCAGTGAGGCTTGGACTTGATCGTGTACATAATTTGTTCTATACTATAATGAAACCTTTAATATTAGAATTTTTTTTAATAAAATTATCTTCATTAATATTTTTTAATAAATCTTGCAAATATGGCATTTTGAGGTTTATAATCACTCGCTTCTATATTAACATAATCAAAATGAATCCTTATTTTGGTATTTTGGTGTTTTACAAGTTTCAGTTCTATTATGGTGGTACCATATGATTATTCAATATTGAATTGACCTGTGATGAAATGGGTTATTATTGAATAAATACATGTTTTCAATTTAATTGAATTATTTTTTTGAAAGGGACTATGTGTTTGATCTCTTTTATTTTCTCTATTCTTTCACATTCAATTTTTTTTGGATTTCATGATTAATATTCACTTGATACAGAGGGTGTATTTACTCTCTTTTTTAATTAAGGCTTCTATTGTGGTGTGATATGTGTATCCTATATTGTAAAATAATCATTTATCCATTAGTTTTCATAAATATTTCATTTCCATGCATATCTTCCTATTGTCTCGTCATAATTGGTGTGGTTGTACTACAAAATTTATATCTTCACCTCATTATGGTTGGATCTTTAGATATCATGATATAATTGTATGATTTTGTACTATTATATTATCCTTCAGATTCCTCCCTCTGCTTTTTATAGTCTGATGGGAGCCATTGTAATGGCCCATACCTCTTTGGTCCATTACTTTGTCCAAATTTAGTGTTTGGGGTGTTCTGGGAGGCAGCGGTAGCTCATTTCAAGAGTTTTCCAAATTTTCAGTTTTTCCATCAGTAGGTCGAGGCGTCGGTAGTTCGGGGTGTCGGTGAGTCAGGGCGTCGGTAGGTCGAGGCGTCAGTAGGTTGGGGCATCGGTGAGTCAGGGTGTCGGTAGGTCAAGGCATTGGTAGGTCAAGGCATTGGTAGGTCGGGGCGTCGGGGCGTTGGTGAGTCAGGGCATCAGTGAGTCGAGGCATCGGTCAGTCGAGGCATTGGTAGGTCGGGCATCGGTGAGTTGGGCGTTAGAGAGTCGCATCAGTGACTCACTATCGATGAGTCATGTCGGTGGATCAGTGTCAATGGCTCACCGTCGGTGGATCATCCATCGGTGAGTCAGGCGCCGGTGACTCACTGTCGGTGACTCATGTCGGTGACTCACCCATTAGTGAGTCATTTCCCATTTTCCCTGTTTTTTCGATTTCTCCCCTCTTACATTTTATTTGACATAAATCGAGTTTAAAACCTTGTTTGAGCATTTCTAAAGGAATTTCAAAGGATATTAAATATATCTTTAATATCCTAATGCACTTGGGACTTTGAAATAGTCAAACCGCGTATCCGAATTTAATGACTTTTGAAACTGTTCTTCCATTGATATAGGATCTAGCTCTTCTAAGATGATATCTTCTCTTCCCAGTGTGTTTTCTTTCTCTCTTGGTGTGCCTAGAGCCTTTCTTCCCCGTAGAGTTGTGTATTATGTTGTGGCATTTAGATCCAGTTTTCATTGGAGTCTTTCCTACTACTCATGCATCCCCTATTTTTTGCGCAAGGAGTTGATGATCGTTTGTTTCTCAAGGTAGGGATCCCTTTGTCTCTCTTTTATTTGTGTATCATGCGAGATGGGTGTACTCATGTCCCCTTGTGAATACAGTTGGACCCAAATTTAACGAAGATAATAAGAAGTAATAAATGAGGGGTTGGGAAGACGGTGATGATGATCGTTTGTTTTATATATTATCCTTGATCCATGTTGTGTTTTGTAAGGGTTGTATGCCTTCTGAAAATCATGGTTGTTGGTGGCCTCTATTTTTTCACCTGTATGACTTGTGAATATTTGTTTTTGTTTCCTCGTCAAAAGGCTAAAATTATGCAATCGATTAACCATGTACACCCGATTAAATATATGGATGCCCTGGGATCAAACTTGTTATGTGATCACCCCTAAATTATCAAAGTAGAATTAAAGAATGAGGTTTTCTAGATCTAAATATGCATTGTTGTTTGGTGTGGCTATGTGTTGTGTATGGTTCTATCGACATTGTGTTTTTTGCTAGTCGTGTGGTGTTGTAGCTATGAGTATGGGTGATATGGGTGGTGTAATGAAATATCAGGCTGGAAGTTTGATTGATTGTGGAATGGATGAACTTGTTATGCAGTGGGACTGCATCTGGATAGTGGTTGGGTAGTAGAGCTGTAGGTTTAGGTTGTGTTATGTTTATGTTACTGGGTGTGTTGGGTGTGGTGTTGTTATGCAGCGGGGCTACAGAGTGTGGTTATGATGAGGTGTGTTGGGGGGTTTACTTTCTGAGAGGAAATAAAGGGAGACATAACTTTGAAGAATGATGGTGGTAGCAGTTGGATGGGTGTTCGAGAAAGGGGAGTGTGCAGTGGGACTACAAGCTAGTTGGGTTTTTTTTGTTTTGATGGATGTGGTTCTTTTCGTGCAGCGGGGCTACCGTGGATGGTTTAGTAGGGATAATTTTGAAGAAGGATGGTGTTACCTTGCATGGTCCTTTATCCCAGAGTTTCCAGGGACTTTATGAAGTGTGTGTAGGTTATGATGTTTCTTGTGGTGTGCTGTGTTTGGTAGTTACCTAGATAAGGATGAAATAAATAAATGAATGAATTGATAATACAGAATGAAAACTAGTTAAATGAATTGTATGGGGGTGTGTTTTGAGTTGTGGCTTATAGTAAAGCGACATTCATTTATCAACTTATAGAAGCGACCGTCATTCATGGTGATACGTGCATGTTCGGTTGGAAACAAGGTAAGTTTTAGTGTGGGCTGGTTGTTGTTTTGAAAACCCATAGGTTGGGCTGAGTGTTTGGTACACACACACACACACACACATATATATATATATACATGTTGTTACTTATGATTTCTGTACGCATCCCACCCATGCTGAGCACTACGTGCCAAAAACCCCCATTGTTATGGGGGAGGGTGTTTTTTCCAACATCCTGGTGGGAGGATGGATGGATGGTTATTAGATCTTTTCTGCTCCCTCTTCTATGCATTGGTGGCCCAAGACTCTTCGAGCTGGTTGTAGTGCGGTTGTGAGGCCCAGGTGTCTGTGGGCAAGGTGTTCTTCCCATGTGTCTTTAGGATGAGATATGTTGTACTTTCCTAGGTGTCTTCGTGATGCACCCAATTTGTGTATACATTTCCATATATATAATTGAAGATAAAAACACGTTTTTAGCAAATATCTATTATTTAATGACCATATTCTTTGATTTTGGTGATTCTGTTTACTTTCAGGAGCTTTCTGGATAAATACACGAATCAAGGGAAGTATGTGAAAATTTTGAAACTACACGGCGTGTACTTTGATACACGCCGTGTACATCCAGACAGAGACACAAACCAAAGGAGGGAGTACACGCCCATGTCACCAGGCAGAAGATACATGCCGTGTATGGCGGCGCTACATGCCGTGTACTACATTCTAGAAGCGGTTGTTTCCGAGAAGGTTTTACACGCCCATGTGGCCGTTGAAGGAGACACGGCATGTTCCATTTCTGTACACGTCGTGTTTGTTATTCTAAAAAGAGTTGGTTGCCGAATTTTGATACTACACACCGTGTATGGTGGCGCTACACGCCGTGTATACTCAACCACCAGGCGGCGCCGTGTTCAAAAGTCAAAGACGGCGTGTTAGGCCGCTTACCCGTGGATAAATTGGCGCCAAAGCGCGTTGACGAAAAGTACACGGCGTGTACTTTCTATACACGTCGTGTACTTTATTTTTATATAAAAAGAGGCCTTGGCCTTTGGATTTTGGAGTTGAAACCATTTGGGGAGAGGAGACATTCTGCTGCCATTCCAAAGCCATCGAGGTGCCGTCATTCCACCATTTCGCCTTCCGATACCCTACCTCAACGCTTATACGATGAATCTGTATGGTATCACGTGTGTCATTCCTCTTCTGCTTTCTATGTGTAACTAAACCCCTCGTGTTGGGGATGTGGATGAAGGGATCATAATTTTTGTGTTGTTTTATATAGTTGTGTTTGCTCGTTGTAATTCTCATTACTCTTCTTAATTTACTGTCAAATATAACTGAGAATTCTGAGCCGGACCAAGGGAAGAATTCTCAGCGATACAAAAGAAAAGGGTGAAAACGTCCATGACCATTGGAAAGATTTCACTAATTCAATAATGGATTGAACTTAATAAAGAATTAAGAACATTGAATACCAGACCAAGGAGTTGACTACTCTAATTCCAAACAAGAGGAACCGTACCAAGAAAATCTTGTAACAAAATGAAATTCAGAATGATTGAATTATCATGAACAACACAACCATTTAAATAATCTGCACAAGAACTCCTTAATCACCACAGCCCCAACACATCTTTTCTTCCCGTTTTAAACTCTTTAAATTCACCCATTGTTTTCTTTAAAACTGTTAACAATTTCTTCAACGTAAAACAATTTAGTTTTAATTCAAAACCAAAATCAAACCAATCAACTCTAAATTCTGCATACTCCACCTAATTAAGTATTAACTCAGTTGAATTCATGCACGCCATAGTTCCCTGTGGATTGACCCTGAACTTATGCTATACTAAAGTTCTAAGAATGGGTAATTAATTTGGGACGCATATAACTTCAGTCAATGACAAGCGAGACCAAATTTTGGCGCTGTTGTCAGGGAACATCTTTGGTTTTAGTGCTAAGATTTAAATTGTGTTAATAATTGATTTAAGTGAAAATAAAAAATAAAAAATTATCAAAAATCTCTTTTCTAATCCCATTTCAAATTTTCTCTTTTGTTTTTCCCTTTTACACCTGGTTTTTGTTTTTGTGTTGTGCAGAGCTTAAAGTGTATGTTTAGACGTCTTACACGATCCATAAGCATCGAGTCTTCAAAATTAGTTCCGCTTGACCTGGAGATCGAACAGACCCTGCTTCGTCGTCAGCATACACGGATAGAAACTCACAACTAGCAACCACAACCCATGGAAAACACAGAAGAGGGGGCACCAGCCGTGGATGCTATGACTGAGAATCAGTACCAGGAGCAGCAGGCTCCCGCTGCTGGTCTACCGGAGCAGGCTCCTGGAGCATTCATGGAATTCCTCCTAAGGGATTACCAACGACCGCCGCATCAACTCTTCCCACGACCATACTTTGCCCCTCATGAGTAGTTCATGCAAGCTCCACCCCTTCAGCAACAACCTCCAAGACGTACCCTTATGGAGTACGGACTTCCTTCAATCCATGGAGCTGATACGGGCATCGTTCGTCCTCCAGTCCAGGCCCAGCACTTCGAGATCAAGCCTGCTATCATGCAGCTGATCCAAAACACTGTCCAATTCAGAGGCCTACCTAATGAAGACCCTAACGCCCATCTCTACAACTTTATGGAGATCTGCGACACGTTTCGTTACCATGGCGTGTCTGAGGATGCCATCCGTCTTCACCTATTCCCCTTTTCTCTACGGGACAAGGCGGAAGACTGGATCAAGGGGCTACCACAACGATCTATCCTCACCTGGGAGGATCTAGCCCAGGTGTTCCTGTCCAAGTACTTTCCACCATCAAAGACAGTGACACTCCGGAATGAGATCCATAATTTCCAACAGCATGACTCTGAGTCATTGTACGAGTCTTGGGAACGCTTCAAAGAAATGTTACGAAAATTCCCCCACCATGGACTCCCACTCTGGATGCAAGTCCATACCTTCTATGGAGGACTTACCACGAATACCAAGTCCATGGTGGACGCTGCTGCTGGAGGCACGGTGATGCAGAAATCCCCCAAAGAACTATTCGAACTATTGGAAGACATGTCAGCCAATAGCTTCCAGTGGCACTCCGAGCGGGGGACTCAAAAATGAGGTACGCACAATATTGACGCTACCACTATGTTAGCTACTTAGTTGGATGTTGTGTCCAAGAAAATCGATGCATTGAATCTCAAAGGAGAATCTCAAGTTCATGTGGTGAACCATCCAGCATGTGGCGACTGTGGTGATAACCACATCATGGGAGAATTCCCAGGTTTGACTAGAGGCCCTTCGACGAGCGAGGTGAGTTATGTTGCCCAAAATCGAGGGCCCAACCAGTACCAGCAGTTCTAGAACCCGGCATGGCGAGATCAATAAAACAGAGGTTGGGGCCAACAATAGCAGAATCCTCCGCCCCAGCGACCGCCCAGCTACAACCAACCTCCATACCAGAACTAATAACAAAGGCCGCAACAACCCCAACAGGGTCCTTATCAGCAACAAGGGTATCAGAACCCTCATCCACAGCAACCACGACAGCCACCTCCTCCATTGGCTCAACAACCACCTCAGCAGAAGAACACTTCAAGGTTAGAGGATCTGATGACTAAATTCATATCTACTACTAATAATCGGTTCCAAAATCAGGAATCTTCGATTAGAGGCTTGGAGAATCAGATTGGCCAGCTGGCAAACCAACTTTCAGGAAGGAAACCCGGTACACTGCCAGGAAACATAGAAAAGAACCCAAGGGAGGAGGCCAATGCTATCACCTTGCGGAATGGAAAAGAATTGTCGTAGAAGGAGCTACCAGCACAACCAGGTGTACTTACACCCCCTGATGATGAAGAACGTACCAATATCGATCCCTCCTCATCCAAAAGCCCGCAGAAGGAGGCTTTTCAGAATAAAGGAAAGGAAGTAGTCCAACCATTCAAGCCTGCCTTACCCTTTCCGGAGCGATTGAAGTAGAGGAAGCTGGACCACCAGTTCAAAAAATTCATGTACGTGTTTAGAAAGCTCCACATCAACATACCATTTGCAGAGGCCCTAACACAAATGCCTACATACACCAAATTAATGAATGGAATCCTCTCGAATAAGAGGAAGATGGGGGATTTGGGTGTTATTGCACTAAAAAAGGAGTGCTCCGCGGTGGTTCAACATTCCATTCATCCCAAACTCCAAGATCCAGGTAGTTTCACCATTCCTTGTACTATTGGATCCTATGAGTTTGGGAAGGCCCTCTGCGACTTTGGGGCTAGCGTGAACTTCATGTCCCTCAGAGTTTTTAAGATTCTGGGACTCAACAAGCTCAAGCCTACCCATGTAGCCCTTCAACTAGCTGATCAATCCATCAAACATCCGAAGGGGCTACTGGATGATGTACTAGTCAAGGCGGTTAGGCTGATCCTCCTAGCTGATTTCATCATCCTCGACATGGGGGATGACCAGGAAGCACCTCTTATACTTGGAAGACCTTTCTAGGCAACTGGGAAGGTACTGATCGATGTTCACCAAGGAGAGCTTATTTTTCGGGTAGGTGATGAAAGAGTTTCCTACAACGTCCTCAAGGCCGTCAAACATGCTTCCTTATCAGAGCATGAGGAATGTTATGTAGTGTCCACCATGGTTAATAATTTTAGCGAAAAGGGGATGATCTGGTATGTTCTTTTACTTCGAATAATTTAACTATTCCAGATATTCTATTCGAAGAAGCGCCAGAAGACTTGCAATTCTTAGAAGGCCAGGGCAGCCACTATTGGCAGCGTGCAGTTGTTCCTGATAGTTTGGAATGGGACAAGGTGCAACCACTTGTGCCTTAGATTTTAAAGGCACCTGAACTTGAGCTGAAGCCTCTTCCATCTTCTCTCAAATATGGGTATTTAGGACCCAATCAAACTTTTCCTGTTATACTTAATACAGAACTATCACAGGAGCAGGAAGATGCACTTCTACAGGTTATCAAATAGCAGAAGCATGATATTGGGTGGACAGTCGCTGATCTAAAGGGCATCAGCCCTACCATTTTCACTCACAAGGTGCTACTTGAAGAAGGTGCCAAGCAATCTCAGCAACCACAACGACGCTTGAATCCTCCCACGAAGGAAGTTGTAAAAAAAGAGGTGATCAAATTATTGGATGCAGGCATCATCTATCCCATCTCGGATAGTCCATGGGTGAGTCCTCTCCAAGTGGTACCCAAAAAGGGGGGTATCACTGTGATTTCAAATGAAAAGAACGAGCTCATCCCTACACGCACTATCACGGGCTGACAAGTCTGTGTGGATTACCGAAAGCTAAACAATTCCATAAGAAAAGATCATTTACCCTTGTTATTCATGGATCAAATGCTAGAGAGACTAGCAGGGCACAACTTCTATTGCTTCTTCGACGGTTTTTCCGGTTACAACCAAATCTCCATTGCTCTAGAGGATCAGGAAAAGAGCACATTAACTTGCCCCTACGGCACATTTTCTTATCAAAGGATGTCTTTCGGCATGTGCAATGCCACCGACACCTTCCGGCGTTGTATGTTGGCCATCTTCCATGACATGGCGGAAAAAATCCTGGAGGTATTTATGGATGATTTTTCCGTTTACGGAAAATCATTCACCATTTGTTTACGGCACCTAGAGCTAGTTTTGGAACGATGTGAGCACACTAACCTAGTCTTGAACTGGGAAAAGTGTCATTTCATGGTGCAAAGTGGCATAGTCCTTGGCCATAGAATTTTAGTGAAGGGGATAGAGGTGGACCCGGTGAAGATCGAAGTCATTTTACGACTACCTATACCGACTTCTGTCTGAGCCATCTGCAGTTTTCTGGGGCATGTAGGTTTTTACAGGCAGTTTGTCTGCGACTTCTCCAAAATATCCCATCCCCTCACCAATCTTCTAACCAAGGATGCCACATTTGAGTTCGATGAGACATGTGTCGGATCTTTTGAGCATCTAAATCAGTGCTTGGTGGAAGCTCCAGTTATGATTTCTCCCAACTGGGAGGAACAATTTGAGGTGATGTGCGATGCGAGAAACTACGCCGTGGGAGCAGTCTTGGGCCAGTGACTTGACCAGATTTTCCAACCTATCTATTATGCCAGCAGGACGCTCAATGAGGCACAGATCAACTACACCACCACAGAAAAGGAGATGCTTGTAGTGGTTTTCACATTTGACAGGTTTCGTTATTACTTAGTGTTGTCTAAAGTTATTGTTTATACTGACCATGCAGAACTAAAGTACCTACTCAACAAGAAAGATGTGAAGCCCCGATTGATCCGCTGGTTACTCCTCCTACAAGAATTCGATCTTGAGATCCGAGATAAGAAAGGGAGTGAGAACTTCATTGCTGACCATCTCTCCCACCTCGAGATGCCTCATTTGGAGAAGTAAGAAGATCGGGAGATCAGGAAGGATTTCCCTGATGAGAACCTCTTTTCGATCAACGAAACACCTAGAACATGGTATGCTGATATCTCTAATTTTCTGGTTACAGGTGTCGTTCACCCCGACCTCTCCTTCCAGCAAAGGAAAAGATTTTTCTCTGATGTGAAAAGGTACTTCTGGGAGGATCCTCTGCTATTCCGATCCTATGTAGATGGAGTGATCCGTCGTTGCATCCCGGATAATGAAGTTCACGGTGTCCTGGAGTTCTGTCACGCCTCACCAGTAGGAGGACATCATGGACCATACCATACCATAGCTAAGATCATGCAGTCTGGATTTTTCTGGCCCACCATGCATAGAGATGCCCGGGCCTTTGTTTCTTGTTACGATCGGTGCCAGAGGACTGGTAATGTGGGACGTAGAGCCGAGATTCCCTAGCACCCCATCCTGGAGGTCAATATTTTTGACGTCTGGGGCATATATTTCATGGGTCCCTTTCCCCCATCTTTTTGGAACACTTACATCCTGGTCTGCGTCGACTATGTTTCCAAGTGGGTAGAAGCCACTGCTACAGCACACGACACAGCCAAGGTAGTCATAAAATTCTTAAAGAAAAATATTTTTAGCAGGTTTGGGGTTCCACGAGTACTGATAAATGATATAAGGACCCACTTCGACAACACACTGATGAGAGGAATACTGTCGAAGTATGGAGTAAAGAATCAGATGGGGACACCATATCATCCCCAGTCCAGTGGACAAGTTAAGCTCTCCAACTGTGAGCTCAAGAAGATCCTAGAGAAAACAGTGAACACTTCGCGGAAGGACTGGTCCAAGAAGTTAGATTATGCCTTGTGGGCATATCGGACTGCTTTCAAAACACCACTGGGGATGTCCCCATTCCGCCTCATCTATGGAAAGCCCTGCCATCTGCCAGTAGAATTGGAACACAAAGCCTATTGGGCTGTCAAAGCCCTAAATTTTTGATCTGAAGGCAGCTGAAGAGAAACAGAAGTTCCAACTGTCAGAACTAGATAAGATCCGATTAGAGGCATATGAGAACGCCAAGTTGTACAAGGAGAAGACAAGAGCCATTCACGACCGGATGATTTCACGAAAATCTTTCCAACCCGGTGATCAGGTACTTATCTTTAATTATCGTCTTCGCTTATTCCTAGGGAAGTTAAAGTCACGATGGTTGGGACTATTCCACGTTGTCTGCGTATTCCATCATGGAGCGGTATAAATTTTTGGAGATAATAGTCAACCATTTAAGGTAAACGGGCAGTGGTTGAAAGCTTACCATCCTACAGACAACATGGTGGGAACGTTGTCCACCATACAGCTCAGGTAAGCAAGGTAAGTAGGTCGAGCCAATGACCTAAAACAAAGGCGCTTCCTGGGAGGCAACCCAGAGGTTACACGCCGTGTCCCACTTATATACACGGAGTGTACTTATCTTTTTAATTTATAATCTTAATAGTATAAATCTATAGAATAACAAATAAATAACCAGGGGTGATGCCGATGCTGATGGAAAAGTCACTGGAGTTTATTCGAGCCGTCCTCGATTCGAATCATCCTGACCTACCTTCGGCACAGGGTTCCTCCTTTTATTTACACGGCATGTGTGGTATTTTACATATATATATATATAAATTTGTTTAATAAAACCCATGATGGAGATGGGTTGGTTGGCTAGAATCGTACCCCGATTCCAAAAGGCTCGGGTTCGAATCCAGACAACTGTCCCATTTCCATCATTTGTTCTTTTAATAAACCACATGACGTGTACTTCAATATACGCCGTGTGCGCCATGATTTTTCAAATATAAATTAAAAACATTTTTAAAATAAGAATTAACATGCGGGTGAAGTTTGCAGATTGGAAACGTCTCGGCACCAGGTTCAAAAGGCCCGGGTTCGAATCGCGCTAATCTCCCCACTTCATCCCCATCCTTTCCTAAATAAAAACCACACGTCGTGCATTTCTTTCTTCCCATGTGTATAGGCCGTATAGAATAACTATATATATAAACTAAATATGGACAGCAGAACAACCTTTGCTCCAGTGGTTAAGGGCGTCCGTTCGGAACGGCCGATCGCTGGTTCGAATCCCGCCCCAAGCACCGGACCAAATGTTTACTACTCTTTTTCTCATTTTAAAATACACGGCGTGTATTTCCCGATATACGTCGTGTATAGGTTTATTTATAATAGAATTTGTAGATATATCTATTTTCTTTTAATTATTAATAATTATTATATAGTTTAATATAATAATTATATTTATTTATATATATTGTAACAAAAAAAAATTGGGAATACACGGCGTGTAGTCCAAACCTACACGCTGTGTACCGCGGCTATATAAGCCGCATTTCACCCAGCTTGAGGCCGTGTTGCACGACCTCCCCATTTCCTCCTTTCTTCCCGTTTCTTCTCCCAAACGCCACCCGAACCCCCCTTTGTCAGATCCGTCGATTTGGGGCGTCTCAAGTTCTGATTCTTCTCACATTTTGATCCTCAGTCAAGGTACTCCGTTCTACACCCTCTATTTCAAAATTTTAGACTCGTTTAGGGTGGTTATAGGATCGGCCGACCGTTCGGCTTCCGCCAGTACACGACCAAGAAATGAAGAACACACGCCGTGTAGTTCTCTATATGGCCACACACCAATTAATTCGAAATTTGAATAGACACGGTGTGTATGTTCGGTACACACCGTGTACCGTTCCTCATCGTGCCCGAGTACTCCTTTGCACATGGCCTCACACACCATTTTCACGTACACGGCGTGTGTGTTTGGTACACACTGTGTGTATCATTTCCTTTGGCCCCTCCGTGTGTGGACCCAAACACAGCCTCTTAACCCATGCTCCTCTACACGATGTGTATGTTCGGTACACGCCGTGTCTACCATTTCCTTTGGTCGGCCCGTGTTTCACCATCCACACGACCATGTTCTTCTGGTAGAGCACATGTCGTGGATTACATCTACATGAAGTGTCCTTTATTTTTATTTTTTCACAAACATGGTCGTGTCCTTTCTGTATACACGACCACCTGCACTTTGAGTGAACATGGCGTGTATGTTCGGTACACGCCGTGTACTGTTACATGGTCTATTTTCACCCTCGGCGTGTCTATCTAGAGAACACGAGATAATCTATATTTTGACTACACGTCATGTACTCTGGAGTACACACCATGTACTTTTATTTTCCATTTTTCTCACATTTTCTTTGTTTTGTTTTCTTTCCTTTTTCTTTTTCTTTTCTTTTGTTTTCTTTTTCTTTCTATTTTAAGATATGGCCGATCAAGATCCTTCCTGAGGGAAGCGGACAGCCTCCTCCACTGAGGGCGAGAGGCCCAGCTATCGTTGGATCTGACTCCGAACACCTACGCAGCCGGACCCCGATGCTCCGGTCTTTGAGCTCCCTCCATTGGCCATTCTGCCGCCACTCACTCCTTCAGATGAGGTCAGGCCTACTTCTGATGCACCAGCTGCCACTTTCCCTGTGTTATCGTCCTTAGCAGCTAGTCCCTCTTCGAGCACACCTTCCACCGAGCCACCCTCTACTTCGGTGGATCCACCCTCAGAGCCAGCCGCTGCTGCTGCACCTGCACCTGGGCCGGGACCTGCAGGTGCTCCTTATCCTTTCACGGTATTCCCGGTCACCGACCTCGCATACGACAGGTTCCGACACTTCTCTCGTCGGCCAATCCCATTGAGTGGTCAGTACCTCGATAGCAGCGTTCCGCAGCGGCTCGGTATTTGGGAGGATTTGGAGGCACTTCTCGGGCACACCTCACTCCTAGATATTTTATAGGTCAGCACTCATGTGTTCCGTGATTTATTTTTGGAGTTTGAGGCCTCATTTGAGTTTGATAGAGCAGAGTACTAGGAGACACCTAGCGATGCAGTACCCATAGTTCGATTCTGGCTAGGCAGCCGACGTTTCTCTCTTACCATGATAAAGTTTGGCTGAGGGTGCGACTTCTACCCCCATCCTATCACCCCACCTCCTATTTCTACCTTGACCTGACCCAAACGCTCTGACCTCATTGCCATGTGGTGGGAGATCACTGGGCCTGACCACCGATACTCCCCCACTTCCCAGAAGAGCACTCTTATAGCTGACCCCATCCTTCGCTTCGCCCACCAGTGCTTCAACGCCATCCTTTTCCCCCGCCATGAGGATATGGGGGTCGTGACCGGTCGTGACATGGAGCTTCTTACCTGTGTCATCCGGCATGACTACCCGTACCTCCCCTATCTTGCCGCCTCCTATTTCCACTCCATGTTTACCGGCCGTTAGGGCAACCTGAATGACGGGTTTTACACCACCCGTCTTGCCCACCACTTAGGGGTATTCGAGCCCTCTTTACCTCATGAATTGTTAGGTTCACCCCAGCGGATGGACTTTCTCATGCTCATTCGCATGGGATTGGTCTGGAAGCAAGGGGGTGCCTACATCCTTTCCCAGGCTCGAGCCCAGCTACCCGCTGACCCCCCTGCCCCAGCTGATGCACCTGCTCCTCCATCCCCACCCCCTCCAGCTTCTCCCCCTCACACACCTCCTACTGACCCCACTTCTTCTGACCTTCCTTCTTCCATCCCATCCCCCATCCCACCTACCCCCGCACCCTCGGTCGATCCGACCCTTTCCCTCCGCCTAGCCATGATGGACCAGAAGTTAGTTCATATCATCGGCCGCCAGGACACCATTACATGCCATTTGATTCATCTGGACGGCTTCCAGGACCGGATGGAGCATCTGTTGGCGCATATTGCTTTGCATCTTGGTGTTCCACTGCCTCAGCCACCAGCCTCTGCCTCTGTTCCTGGCCCTTCTGCTGCTGCTCCACCACCATCTCCTGCGCAGGCCACAAATTCAGTTCTGATGACTACGATGAGCCCTGTTGCTACCACTTCTGTCGGGCCTGAGCCTGCTACTGAGCTTCCTACCTTGAGTCCAACACCTGTGGATCCTACTTCTTCATCTCCCCTTCCCGATGCAGAGTTAGAGCCTCCCACTTCCACGCCTCCTACGCCATCTTTACCGGCTGATTCTGTACTGGATATGCCATCCCCTGATGTGACCCCATGATAGTGACATTTTTCTTTATCTTATATATCTCTTTTGTCATTTTCTGTACTGTGATGTTATGCATGTTTGCAGTTTTCCTTTTTCTCGACAGTCACAGGTACGGTCATGGAGCGCCTTGGGCATCACTTTTCACGAGGAGAGTATTTTTCCATTTTTATTTTCTTTCTTTTTGGATTTACTTCTTCCACTTCTTTCCCTTGTTTTGTCCCCCATATCTCACCCTTTCCCACCCTTTACCTTAGTATTTCACTTGGTAGAACTTGTGCAATATTAAGTGTGGGGGAGCATCTATCTCTTTCACCTTAGTCTTTTCCCTTAAACTAATCTAGGAGACATCATTATTATATTCTATATTTGAAAATGTAAAGCAATCTTAGTTAATCATTCTTATAAATGCTAGAGTTATCAGTAGAAACTTTTGGAAAGGCTGCATGCTTCTTTTAGTTTTTAAGTATTTTAAAATGATTGCTGATATAGTTTCAATTGCAACTTTTCGTCCTTGATTAAATTACATTGATTAGGCTAATCATTTATATGCATGTCATGACCTGATTGTCCCTTTATTAATTTTCCACTCCTGAGAGGTATTCTAAACCCTTTTTCGTATTTCTTTTCTAATACCCTCTTTCTTGAGAGATTCTTAAGATATGCATCACTACCATAATTTGCAAGTTTTTCTTTTCGAAACATGAAGAAATTTTTGAATTACATTAAAATGATTGAGGCACTAGATTGTTTTCACCCCTTTATCTTGAGACCTACCCTAAATTTAATCTTTTTTAAGCCCATAGAAGCCATGAAAAACCTTTATAGGAAGCCACATTACAAGATTATTTCCCTTCCTACCCTATTTCTTTTTAAAACTTTGCATGATTATTCTTTTGAGCTTTAAAGAGGGAGTTGGAAATACATGGCATATTTTTGTGCACAGCCATGAAATGAAGTGTGGGGGAGTACCTCTTGATTATTTGGGGCAAAAAGGGTTCCAAACATTTATTAATTGTATTCATAAGTGTTTCCCTTATTAAAAAAAACAAAGGGACCTTATGCTTATTTGCACATGAACCCTACTTGCCTAAGGGAGAAGATGATGACGATTACAAAGGCATTTGACTGAGCTTGTAAAGGAAGAATTTTTCAGTGAGCTTTACTTTGAATATCACGCAATGCTGTTTAAAGGAATTATCCTTCATTTTTCAAGCCTCAGAATTTATTTTTCATCTAAACCTACCAACCCTTAGCCACAGAGACATCTAAAACTTATTGTTAAAGCCCTCATTATTTTTGTAATTCAATTTTTCTGAAGTAGAGAACCAGATATCTTGCAAACCTATGGATAGAGTGTATATACCTTAGATTTAACATAACTTTGAATAAAAATATCTTGAGTGTGGAGTGTGATTTTGACTGGTAAGGTAAATCATCAAGTGGCATGTTTATTTTTGAAAGGTTGAAGAATGTGTTAAAAGAGGATGAGAATAGTTAGTTGAATTATATATGAGGCATGATTTTAATTTCTTATGAATTGAATTTGTTTGTGCCTTTTAGAATTTTTCCTCAGTAACTCTATCATTTATACTTTTGATTAATTGAATTCCTTCCGTTTAAAAGTATATGATCTCTTAATTAGATGTTGAGATTTTGCTCGAGGGCAAGCAAATGACTAAGTGTGGGGGAATTTGATGCACCCAATTTGTGTATACATTTCCATATATATAATTGAAGATAAAAACATGTTTTCAGCAAATATCTTTTGTTTCATGAACATATTCTTTGATTTTGGTGATTTTGTTTACTTTCAGGAGCTTTCTGGCTAAATACACAAATCAAAGGAAGTCTGTGAAAATTTTGAAACTACACGGCGTGTACTTTGATACACGCCGTGTACATCCAGACAGGGACACGGACCAAAGGAGGGAGTACACACCCATGTCACCAGGCATAAGATACACGCCGTGTATGGCAGCGCTATATGCCGTTTACTACATTCTAGAAGCGGTTGTTGCTGAGAAGGTTCTACACGCCCATGTGGCCGTTGAAGGAGACACGGCGTGTTCCATTTCTATACACGCTGTGTCTGTTATTCTAGAAAGAGTTGGTTGCCGAATTTTGATACTACATGCCATGTATGGCGGCGCTACACACCGTGTATACTCAACCACCAGGCAGCGCAGTGTTCAAAAGTCAAAGACGACGTGTTAGGCCGCCTACCCGTGGAGAAATTGGCGCCAAAGCGCGTTGACGAAAAGTACACGGCGTGTACTTTCTATACACATAGTGTACTTTATTTTTCTATAAAAAGAGGCCTTGGACTTCGGATTTTGGAGTTCGAAACCATTTGGGGAGAGGAGACATTCTGCTGCCATTCCAAAGCCACTGAGGTGTCGTCATTCCACCATTCTGCCTTCCGACACCCTACCTCAACGCTTACACGATGAATCCGTCAGGTATCACATGTGTCATTCCTCTTCTTCTTTCTATGTGTAACTAAACCCCTTGTGTTGGGGCTGTGGATGAAGGGATCGTAATTTGTGTGTTGTTTTATATAGTTGTGTATTTTCGTTGTAATTCTCCTTACTCTTCTTAATTCACTGTCAAATATAACTGAGAATTCTGAGCCGGGCCAAGGGAAGAATTCTCAGCGATACAAAAGAAAGGTAACGGTGAAAACGTCCATGACCATTGGAAAGATTTCACCGATTCAATAATGGAATGAACTTAATAAAGAATTAAGAACATTGACTACTGGGCCAAGGAGTCGACTTCTCTAATTCCAAACAAGAAGAACCGGACCAAGGAAATCTTGTAACAAAATGAAATCCAGAATTATTGAATTATCATGAACAACACAACCATTTAAACAATCTGGAAAAGAACTCCTTAATCAACACATCCCTGACACGTCTTTTCTTCCCATTTCAAACTCTTTAAATTCACCCGTTGTTTTCTTTAAAACTGTTAACCATTTCTTCAACGTAAAACAATTTAGTTTTAATTCAAAACCAAAATCAAACCAATCAACTCTAAATTCTGCATACTTCACCTAATTAAGTATTAACTCAGTTGAATTCATGCATGCCATAGTTCCCTATGGATCAACCCCGAACTTATGCTATACTAAAGTTCTAAGAATGGGTAATTAATTTGGGACGCATATAACTTCAGTCAACGACAAGCGAGAGCACTTCTTGATGAGGTTGTGATTTTGTGCCCAAGTGTCTGCAGATGGGATGTGATGTGGTTGTGGGCCAAGTGTGTGTGGGAAGGTTGTGACAGTGAGGCTTGTGGAAGAGTGTGGTATCTTCAGGACGTTTTCCGTTAGGGATGAGCAGTTAACCAATGGGAAGTGGTGAAAGGTACCCAAATACTGATGTGCTTACTACTTTACTTTACTTGACTTGCGTTATTTGGTAAGCGTACCTTTATGGGGTTGGGGTGGATAGTATACCTTGTTAGGCGCTTTTGAGTTGTTGTTATTTTTTTCACAGTGGCATTAGTATGATTCTCTCACTTATGCACGAGTGACTTTGTCTTTTCCTACCGAGTATACTTTTATTCTCACCCAACATATATAAATCTATTTTCAGGTTTCCAGGGAGATTATGCAGATCGTACTGGACCTTACTAGCTCGGGCGTCGGGATAGTTGTTGTGTCACTTCTTAGATTTATTCTTTTGGTATTTACCTTGGAGTTTTTCATTGTGTTTCTAGCATTCTTACTTTAAACATGCATGTGGTAGGGGGGACTCAGGGGTCATTATCACTCGTTTTCCATTGCTAGCTCAGGAGGAGCATCTTTGGAGGGAGGGGGTCATGATAGAATGGTATCAGAGGTGATGGTTGAGAGATAGGATGAAGTTTGAAGTTAGGAACAATGAGGATTTCATGGTATGGTAGGTAAATAGTTCTAGGTGTCCTCAGTGCGTGACATAGGCCAGGGAATACCAGTTAGGACACGAGATTTTATGGCCCCCTATGATCGGAAGCAAGGACTCTAAGATTATCGAACAACCAAGTGAGGCTACACCGCTTGCGAGGTAGAGACATTAGGAAAGGTACATGCATCATGATGACTTGTGTTCTTGTTTTTTTTGAGAATTTTTGGGAAATTAAAATAAACAATGAGTTAAAATGAATCCTAAATAAATTTCATACTAATCAGGCTTAGGAGTTCCTTGTTTAACTTTCAACTATGGCACCTAGTCGTCATCCACGACCAGATCAGGCAGTGAAGATCAATAGGACAATTAGACTTATCAGTGGAGGGTTGATCCAGAGGAGGAGGACTATCAGTGGAAAAAGATGCTTCATGCTTTCCAGCGGCAGACTTTGGGAAAGTACGAGGGCAGTGTCTCAGACATGGAGATGGAGAGTTGGCTTGAGGAGATATAGATCACCTTTATCCTGATATGGGATCTGATGGAGTACTGGGTTCCGTTGGTAGTTAGTTAGATGAGGGGAGCTACGCGTCATTGGTAGATGTTGTATCTAAGGGATAGGAAGGAGACTGATGTTCTGTGGGTCGATTTTGAGAAGTATTTTTGGGCGGAATTCCTTTTTCGACCACGAAGGATGAGAAGCGACATGAACTACTATCCCTCCAGCAAAGGAGTATGTCAATACGAGAATTGGGGATCAAGTTCAAATACCTCATTCTCTTTGATCTAGATCTCTTTCCGTATGAGGATTCTCGGGCGAGATGCTTAGAGGAGGAACTTCATCCCTCTCTCTAGTACGTAGTTACTCCTTTCACCTTGCCGACGTACCTAGAGGTCCAGAAGAAGACGAAAGTGGTTGAGAGGATGCACTCATGAGGAGGTATACTATGAGAGGGGATCTGGTAGAGTTCTTGAAAGGGGAAGGCTTCCAGTAGTAGGTCTCAGGCACCAGGGCCTTCAAGGTTTCATCCAGTGGGGAGTCGACCTCAGTAGTTTCAGTTTCGATCTTACGATCCTCAAGATTTTCCCATAGGATTGGGACTGAGGTGTTTCACTTGTATAGGTCATGGACACCTTCAGAGTCAGTGCCCTATTTGAGCTTAGTGTGGTGGAGGTGGGCAGGTTCAGCACCCACCTCAGTAGCAGTTGCTGGCTAGGTCGTTTCAGCAGCAAGGATAATAGGCTCTTACTCCATTGAGGGGAGACGGAGCAGGCAAAGGCTGACCTCAAGGCATTCCTTAGGAACCTCGAACTAGATTTGGTTGACTATGTGGTCTATAGAAGAGTGGAAGAGGATCTGGGTGTGGACAGTTGCACACTGCAGAGGTAGCGTTTCCAGCAGGGCTGAAGATCATCTGAGGTACAATCAGTTTGTTCAATACTCTTGTTTATGATTTTTTTGATTTGGGAGCTTCACACTACTTCATTTCACTCACTCTAGCCCATGTTTTGGGACTAGATATAGAGATACTTTTTTCCCTGGTGTTGAGTACACCAGTCGGTGGTCAGACCAACTTGTTTAATGTTTGTTGGGAATATAGACTAATGTTGGGGCTACATCAGTCTAGTGGGGATCTCTTATTGCTAAATATACAACAATACAATGTCATCCTTGACATTGACTGGTTGTTTTCCTTATATATTGTCATCATATTCTTCTAGAGAAGAGTCATGTTTTCAGATGTGGATGGCCATCATGTGCCTTTAGTTGGCAAGTAGAGTTGTCTGATGGGCAATCAGCATGTGGAGCCTCTTCTTTCCTTGTTGGCTGAGATTTCAGTGGAATCGGTGGATTATGAGATGGTGGAGGTTCCCAAAGTTTTAGAAATTTCTTGGATGTTTTCCCCAAGGATGTTGTGACTCTACCCCCTCGATGCGACGTTGAGTTCCAAATAGACTTACAACCTGGTGTAAGTCCAATTTCAATGGATCCTTATTAGATGACGCCTTATGAGCTGCAGGAGTTGTGGATCCATATTGATAATCTAATGAAGAAGGCCTTTATCTGGCCCAATGTGTCATCATGGGGCGCTTCAGTCTTTTTTGAAAAGAAGGTAAATGGTGGTCTGAGGCTCTGTATAGACTATCAGAGATTGAATCAAGTAACAATTAAGAACTATTACCCTCTATTGAGGATAGATGATCTTTTTGACCAGATGAGGGGAGCAAGTTGGTTCTCTAAGATCGATCTTCAATCTGGATATCACTAGTTTAGGGTGAAGGAGGATGATATCCTAAAGACTGCTTTCAAGTGCATGTATGAGCACTTCGAGTTCGTGGTTATGTAGTTCAGTGTTACAAATGCACTGGTCGTGTTCATGGGATTTATGAACTCCATCTTTCATGAGTTCCTAGACCGGTTTGTTTTTGTATTCATCGATGACATTCTAATCTACTCGAAGTCAAAGGAGGGGCATCTCAGGACTGTCCTAGAGGTCCTTCGATGCCACCAAATCCATAAAAAGTTATCCAAGTGCAAGTTTTGGACATGGGAGGTCCACTTACTTGGACATGTGGTGTCTCAGCAGGGTGTAGCAGTGTATCCATTAAAGTTCGAGGAAGTTGTTTCTTATGCAGCACCCAAGAATTTAGCAAAGGTTTGTAGTTTTCTAGGTTTAGCAGGCTATTACTGGATATTTGTACTTGATTTCTCTTAAGTATTAGCTCCATTGACAACTCTGACCAGAAAGGACCAGACCTTTGTGTGAAGTGAGCAGTGTTAGGCAGCTTTCAGCTATCTGAAGGGGAAGTTGGTTAGTGCTCCAGTGATCCAGTTTCCAGAGGAGGGTGTGATGTTCGAGGTGTTTTGTGACTCTTCCCATCTAGGCTTGGGGTGTGTGCTAATGCAACAATGGGGAGTGATCTCTTACGGGTCTAGGAAGTTACATCCCCATGAACGTAACTATTCCACCCATGATCCAGAGTGAGAAACAGTCATGTTTGTGCTGAAGTTGTGGAGGCATTTCCTTATTAGGGAGGCAACTGTTCTTGGTCTAGACATGGTGCAAAGTACGACTGAGAAGGTGAAGCTTCTCTATGAGTGGATAAAGGCGGCATAGGACCAACAAAAGTCATATTCTGATCGTAAGAGGAGGCCCATAGAGTTTGAGGTTAGGTAATATTTGTTCTTAAAGCTTTCCCCTCAATGTGGAAAATGTAGGTTTGGTTGAGGGAGAAAGTTTTCTATCAGGTTCATCAGACCATTTGAGGTATTGGGGTGAGTTGGAGAGGTGGAATACCAGTTGGTGTTACCACCGTAGTTGGGGAGGATCCACAACATCTTTCACGTCTCTCAACTTCATCGGTATTCACATGATGACTCCCATATCATTGACTGGGGAGAGTTGGATATCGAGGATGACGTAATGTTCGTAGAGTAGCTAGTGGAGATCTAGGATCATTGGGAGAAGGTGCTGCATGGACGGACCGTTCCTTTGGTTTGTGTGTTGTGGAAGCATGGTGTCCTGGAGGAGGGTACTTGGTAAATGGATACTCAAATGCATGCCCAGTACCTGGAGTTGTTTTGAGTTTTTCTTGTGTACATTGCTTATGATGTAGTGCTTTAACCTTGTTTGTTATGAGATGAGTTGTTTACTTATTCCATAATGTGTGATGAAGTCATGGCGTGTGGAAAGGGGAGTAAATGATTCCTAATTGAGACGCATTAATTGAGATGCGATTAAACTCATTCGAGCGTGTCAGTACCACCCAAAGCGGATAGTATCTTGACATGGAAGAAGGAATTCTCTGATTCATGTATCCAGATAGTTGGTGCTTGTGTGAGGTATCTTGTGGATGTTTGGGTTAGAAGATGTTGGATGAGGTGTTCTTGTATGTTGAGGTTTCACTCCAGCTTTCAAACAAGATAGGGTGGTTTATCCTTGAGAGGTATCTCATGGGGTGGTTGTTTTGGACCCCTCTTTCTTCTGGGTTTGGTTTTGAATTCTTGAGGGAGAGAATAGTTTGAGAGGTATCTGATGCAATGGCATGGACCTCCCTAGTCCATTACTTTTTCAAAAATCAGTGTTTGGGGTGTTCTGGGAGGTAATGGTAGCTCATTTCAAGAGTTTTCCAAATTTCCAATTTTTCCATTGGTAGGTCGAGGCATTGGTAGGTCGGGGCATCAGTGAGTCAGGGTGTCGGTAGGTCGAGGCATCAGTAGGTAGAAGAATTAGCGAGTTTGGGTGTTGGTGGGTAGAGGGGTTGGTAGGTTGAGGCATCGGTAGGTCGTGACGTTGGTGAGTCAGGGCGTCGGTAGATTGAGGCATCGGTGGGTCGGGCATCAATGAGTCAGGCATCGGAGAGTCATGTCAGTGACTCGCTATCGGTAAGTCACATTGGTTGATGGATCGTCCATCAGTGATTCGGGCATTAGTAACTCACTATCAGTGACTTGTGTCAGTGACCCACCCATCAATGAGTCATTTATAGTTTTTCCCAGTTTTTCTAGTTTCATCCCTCTTACATTTTATTTAATATAAATCGAGTTTAAAACCTTATTTGAGTGTTTCTAAAGGAGTTTAAAAGGATATGAATTATATATTTAATATCCTAATTCACCCGGGACTGTGAAATAGTCAAATAGTGTATCTGAATTTAATGAATTTTGAAATTGTTCTTCTATTAATATAGGATCTAGCTCTTCTAAGCCGAGATCTTCTCTTCCCAGTGTGTTTTCTTTTTCTATTGGTGCACCCAGAGCCATTCTTCCATGTGGAGTCGTATGTTGTGTTGTGGTGTTTAGATCTAGTTTTCCTTGGAGTCTTTCCTACTACTAGCGTACCCCTTGTTTTTGGCTCAAGGAGGAGTTGTTGATCATCTATTTCTCAAGGTAGGGATCCCTTCGTCTTTCTTTTATTTGTGTATCATACGGGGTGGGTGTAATCATGTACCCTTGCAAATATAGTTGGACCCAAATTTAACGAAGATAATAAGAAGTAATAAATGAGGGTATGGGAAGACAATAATGATGATCACTTATTTTATATGTTATCCTTGATCCATGTTGTGTTTTGTAAGGGTTGTATACCTTCTAAAAATTATGGTCGTTGGTGGACTCTGTTTGTGCACTTGTATGACTTGTGAATATTTGTTGTTGTTTCCTTATCGAACGACTAAAATTATGAAATTTATTAACCACGTACACCCGATTAAATATATATATTCCCCATGATCAATTTTTTTTTGTGATCACCCCTAAATTATTAAAGTGGAATTAAAGAATGAGGGTTTCTAAATCTAAATACACCTTGTTGTTTGGTGTGGTTGTGTGGTGTGTATGGTTCTACCGACCTTGTGTTTCATGCTGGTTGTGTGGTGTTGTGTCTGGGAGTGTGGCTGTGAGTATGGGGTGGAATAGGTGGTGTAATGAAATCTCAGGCTAGAGGTTTGATTAATTGTGGAATGGATGAACTTATTATGCATTGGGGCTATAGGTTAGGGTTGTGCTATGTTTATGTTACTGTGTATGTTGGGTGTGGTGTTGTTATGCAGCGAGGATACGAAGTGTGGTTGTGATGAGGTGTGTTGGGGGGGGGGTTACTTATTTAGGGGAAGGACACAATGACATGAATTTGAATAATGATGGTGGCAGTAGTTGGACGGGTGTTCAAGAAAGGGGAGTGTGCAGTGGGACTACAAGCTGGTTGGATTTTTTTTGTTTTTTTGGATGTTGTTATTTTTGTGTAGTGGGGCTTCTAGGGATGGTTTAGGAGGGATAATTTTGAACAAGGATAGTTTTACCTTGTGTGAGCCTTTCGCCCGGAGTTTCTAGGGACTTTGTGAAGTGTTTGTGGGTTATGATGTTACCTGTGGTGTGTTGTGTTTGGTAGTTTCCCAGGTAGGTATATAATAAATAAATGAATGAATTGATAATGTAGAATGACAACTGGTTAAATGAATTGGTTGAGGGTATGTTTCGATTTGTGTCTTATAGTGAAGTGGCATTCATTTATCAACTTATGGAAGTGATCATCATCTGTGGTGATATGTGCATATAGGGTTGGCAACAAGGGTAGTTTTGGTGTGGGATGGTTGTTGTTTTAAAAACCCATATGTTGGTATGAGTGTTTGGTACCTATATATATATACATGTAGTTCCTTGTGATTTCTATACTCACCCCACCCATGTTGAGCACTATGAGCCGAACACCCCCATTATTATGGGGGAGGGTGTTTTTTCCAACATCTCGATGGGAGGATGGATGGGTAGTTATTAACTATTCTTTACTCCCTCTTCTAGGCATTGGTGGCTCAAGACTCTTCAAGTAGGTTTTGGTGCGGTTGTGAGGCCCATGTGTTTACAGGTGAGGTGTGCTTCCCAGGTGTCTTCAGGATGAGGTTGTGGTTTTTTGGCCCAGGTATCTGTGCGTGGGATGTGATATGGTTGTGGACCAAGTGTGTGCGGGAAGGTTGTGACAATGGGGCTTGTGGAAGAGTGTGATAGCATCAGGATGTTCACCGTTAGGGATGAGTAGTTAACCAGTGGGAAGTGGTGTGGGGTACCCAAATACCGATGTGCTTACTACTTTACTTTACTTGACTTGTGTTATTTGGTGAGCGTACCTTGATAAGGTTGGGTTGGATATTATACCTTGTTAGGTGATTTTGAGTCTCTGTTGTTTTTCTCAAAGGGGCATTAGTATGCTTCTCCCACCTATGCATGAGTGACTTTGGCTTTTCGTACTGAGTATACTTGTATGCTCACCCTACATATATAAAATTGTTTTCAAGTTTCTAGGGAGATTATGCGGACCATGCTGGAACTTACTAGCTCGGGCGTCGGGATTTTTTTTTTGCCGCTGCTTAGCTTTGTTCTTTTTGGTATTTACCTTGGCATTTTTCATTGTATTTATAACAAATTTACTTTAAACATGCATGTGTAATGGATTTTGGATTTTATATATATATATTTCTTGGAGTTGTTTTGAGGTTGATATATCTTATCTCTCGATCTTGGTTACTATAAAAAGGGTAATTCCTCCCATGTTGTGAGATTTCTATACCCTTGGTGTTGGTCGCCACCTCAGGGCCTACTAAAGGCAGGGCTTAGGGGTCATTATCTCTCTTTATCCATTGCCATATCAGGAGGGGAATCTTTGGAGGGAGGGGTCATGACAACCATGGTTGTGGTATTAGAATTTTGGTGTTTCATGATTAACACCTTGTCATGTTATGGAATGAGGTGATGCATCATGTTGTAATAGATTCAATCCCCTCGAAGTCATTCAGACAAAGCTCCAGTTTATTCATATGTATCCTAAATAATTATAAGAATTACTCCATCATTTCATATATAATTTCATTAGTAATAAAAAAATCATCCATCATCACCCCATGTTACTCATATTCAAGGGCGGTGAGGCGTGAAGGCGTAAGTTGTGTTGTGGATTCTTCTTGGCCCTTCATCTTTGAATTCAACTCAATATCAATGCATCATATCAGTATGTGTTATAGTATGATTTGACCCATAATCCTCCAAAATAATAAAAATATAACCAATGTATATCCTCATGTTCCATTCATCAATAAATTTTCAATAATACATTATATTATATAGTGTTATGTCAAATAATTAATGATATTATTAGTGAATATATACAAAAAAATTCTATCAAAATACACCCTACTAAATCTTAAATGGTGGTGCCATTAACTATACACATGTTGTAGAAGAAAACCGCCCGGGGATGCTGTAATGTCCCCACCCAGATCACCTCTAAGACGGTGGTTGGACTGGTGGGTCACATGACCTCAAGAGCATCTCCTCAAATGCCAGAGGCTGCCGACTAGCAGGGAGGGCCTAGGGTGTGTCTGTGGGGAGACTATGTACTCATGGATGAGAGTATGCACAATGATTAACATATAATAGATAGCAGAAGCATAACAAGAACATACAACAATAGAAAAAATAAAAAATAATTGACAAAGCAACAAAATACGATAATTAACAATTTAATAAAAGTGACCAATGATAGATTATACAACATATGAATGTATGTCATGGTGATGATACTTAACTTAAAGTAGTAAACAATACAATATTCCAAGAATAAAAAAAATAAACCAAATCCCCAAGGGAGATCTCTACAAGCATATTGATCTCCAAACCAGTCCTTTTCTCCTAACTTCTAGGTACAAATATCACACCATAAGCAATCAATCATGGTTTGCGGTCCTAAAAACAATAAAGGTATACTCAGGTACCTCAGTGCAATGGTGGCTTGAGTAGGCTGTGAGATATAAATTTTAGGCCGACACCATTGGTTTATAGCCTAATCTAGACAATGCAATATAAATTAAAAAGTGTGCTATATAAAATAAATGGTGAGTGATAACAAGTTAGTAATAGTAGCTTGGTTCGGGTTCCTAAATAGACACCCTTCTCATACCACCTACTTTGGCCTAAGCTGAAATTTAGAAGAAGGTTCCTGTGCAAGCATAATATGTGTACTGATGCCAAAAGTAAAAAGGCAACTAAAAAAGGCGCACCTACAAGCTTGTGCTTAGGCTTGGGGTCTAATTCTCATATCATCACATAAGTATGCTAACAAGCAAGAGAGAAAAGTCACAAGTTCATGCTCTAATATAAATATAATAAATAATTATAACATAAGAAAATCAACCAAATTATTCATTCAATACAATTCAATCAAATATAGAGTTGGAGTCTGAGCCCGTCCTAAAGGTATTTCTACGATACATCCTTCAATTTATCCAATACCATCAAGCTCGTCCATAGAAATCTTCCGAAAGACCAAGTATCACTCTAGGCATGGTGACTCTGAGTCTGTCCCAAGTATCTCACTAGAGGACCAAGTATCACCCAAGGTGTAAGGGACCATAACTGTGTGGATCGACCCTTTGCGTGTTTTCGTAGACTGAGGTGCTCAAAGAAGGCTCAGAGGAAGTCTGGAGGAGTTTGGTCGTGAGAAGCTGAAAATAGGGGGGATACATGACGTGACCAAAGGGTAAACGAAGTGTATTGCTTCAGGTTTCGAAAAATTAAATAAATGTTGAGGCAACATGTTTTTTGGTGGAACCCAACCTCAAGGCAGTACATGATGTGAATGGGAAGTACACATCGTGTACTGAACTTCCACTGTATGTTTTAAAGACACCCAGCCACATGGGATTTTCAAACCCGGTGGCTTGAGCGCACCCCCTCTCAACCCTAGAAGACCCAAACACCTCCCTCTTCAACGTTTGGGGACTCCTTCATCCTAGATCGGTTCCTTGCTTCCTTCTTCGATCCGTCTTTAATTTGAGGTAAGATCTACCTCTGTTCTTTAGTTTTCTTCAATCTGTTTTCTCCCATTTCTCTTTGTCATGCTATGGAATTTGATCTCTATGGTTTTGAGGGAGTTTCTTTTGGTTGTTGTTGATTCAGTTGTGTCGTGACATCCTCAGGTGGATGCATTTGTTGTGGGGAAGGTGATCATGATCTATTACTTTGATCCGTTCTCAAGCGAAGAATGTCAAGAACCTTTTGAGGTTGGGGATTTGTTGCTTCTTTATTATTTTATGTGCAACTGTAGAGTTAACATATTTTATACCTTTGGATCGAAATGGAATTGACCTAATTAAATACCTGAACCAAATTAAAATAATTTTTTTTGATCGCATGTTGTTGATTTGCACTATGATAACGATTTTCCTCTCGATTTTATAGATAGTGTGATATCTATGATTTTCTTGTTGACATGTTGTTCTTGATGAAATTGGTAAAGAATGTAAAGATGAAATTAATTGATAATTAAATGGATAAAGATAAAGATGCATGTAAATGAATCTGGTTATTGTTGTTGTAATTTTATGTTAACCAAATTGATGCAGATGTGCATGCCTATTCCAATTGGTTGTTAAACCTAAAGCATGTTAGTTCTTACTGTTTAAAGGCATGTCAAATTAATTGTTTAATTAATTTTTGGTAGCTATGATAGCTTGCAGTTTAGGTTTCCCATAGTTGTAACCTACTAATAATGAATTTGTAATTCAAGATGGATTAAAGAACTGGTTGTTTGATAAAAGATAATGTCTGGTAGGGTTCTGAGTTACCCTCTTGCTTGTAAAGGCCAAAGAGTCTTATGCTTGGAGTTGTTAGAGATCATTTATTGTGAAGGCATAATGCCTTGTTTAGGGCCAAGATCCCAGTTGCCTTGTTGTTTCCTACTTATTGTGACATGATGTGAGCCTGAATGGCTGTTGTGAGATGTGGGGGCAGGGAGGCCCAGTGGTTGTGGCAGCAGTTGATTCTTAGAGTGGCGAGATGCATCAGTTTATGCAGGTGGGTGTTGGGGAGGACACCAGAGGTGATGAAATGGGTTGAAGTTGGGCTTAACCGCTGATGTGAATGTGTTTTATTGTTGAATATCTTGTTCGTTTATCTGCTTTACTTTCCCCACTGCTTGAGCCAGATGGTCTTGCTTACCCTCCTTCCAAGAGAGGTGAAGACGCGCGGGGTATGCCACATGCTTTCCATGTTTAGCTTCTCAAGGATAGATGGGTCTATGCTCCTACTATAGGTGGAAAAGACTCAATGGGTATCTCATCTACTCACCGTGTTGATCCCCTCACTACTGGAATTTAGAGTTTTTTCAACGGTATTATACCAACAGTTTAAATAAACCGTTGGTATAGTGTATATAAGGTAACCTTTGCCAACGGTTTGAACAAACTGTTGGCAATGTGTAAACTAATTTCAGATTTACCAACGATTTTCCAAAACCGTTGGGAAATCATGATTTTATTTAACATATACCAACGGTTTTGTTAAACTGTTGGTAAAGATAGTCTTTCCCAATGGTTTTTAATAATCGTTGGGAAAGATTTCCCCCAAATACAGAACACCCGAGCCCCCACTCTGCCTGATTACAGACAAACCCTAATCGAGATCCTCCTGAATTCTTCTTGGTCGCGATACTCCTTCCATCCAATATCCATCTTCAATCAAACAAAATTTTATTTCACACTTCAAATTAGTAAGTGTTACCTTAGTTTTAGCGTTATTCCTCTTTTTTTGGTGTTTGATGTTTTGATTTAGGCTAAATTAGGGTTGCTGTCTACGGAACCCTTGGATTTGTTTTCTGTTTTTTGTTCTACACTTCAAACATGGTAAAGGGTTTGTTTAGTGGGGTGATATGGTACTTTTGGTGGAATTTAGTTTAGTTGAAAATTGGATTTTGATTTGGATGAATTTCTGTTTCAATTTGGGGTGGGGGAGGGTGTGCAGTTGGGGTGGGGGAGAATTTCGAGGGCTATCCAAGTGGGGTGGGGGAGGGGCTGTCTAGGTAGGGTGGGGGAGGGGGATGGGTTGTCAAAATGGGGTGGGGTAGGGTTGTTTGAGGTGGAGGAGGGTGTGCAGGTGGGGTGGGGGAGGGTGTCCAGGCAGGGTTGTCCAAGTGGGGTGGGGAGGGTGTGCAGGTGGGGTGGGGGAGGGGCTGTATAGGTAGGGTGGGGGGGGATGGGTTATCCAAGTGGGGTGACGGTAGGGCTGTCCAAGTGGGGGGGGGGGGTTTCCAAGTGGGGTGGGGGTAGGGCTGTCCAAGTGGGGTGGGGGCTGGGTTGTCAAAGTGGGGTGGGGGTAGGGCTGTCCAAGTGGGGTGGGGGGGCTGGTTTGTCCAAGTGGGGTGGGGGTAGGGTTGTCCAAGTGGGGTGGGTGGGGTGGGGGTAGGGTTGTCCAAGTGGGGTGGGGGGGTTTTCCAAGTGGGGTGGGGCTAGGGATGTCCAAGTGGGGTGGGGGGGGGGTTGTCCAAGTGGGGTGGGGGTAGGGTTGTCCAAGTGGGGTGGGGGGGGGTTGTCTAAGTGGGGTGGGGGTAGGGTTGTTCAAGTGGGGTGGGGGTAGGGTTGTCCAAGTGGGGTGGGGGGGGATGGGGTTGTCCAAGTGGGGTGGGGGTAGGGATGTCCAAGTGGGTGGGGGGGTGGGGGCTGAGTTGTCCAAGTTGGGTGGGGGTAGGGTTGTCCAAGTGGGGTGGGGAGGGGGGCTGGGTTGTCCAAGTGAGGTGGGGGTAGGGATGTCCAAGTGGGGTGGGGGGATAGGTTGTCCAAGTGGGGTGGGGGTAGGGATGTCCAGGTGGGGTGGGGGGGAGGGGTTGGGTTGTCCAAGTGGGGTGGGGGTAGGGCTGTCCAAGTGGGGGGGGGGGGGGGCTGGGTTGTCCAAGTGGGGTGGGGGTAGGGTTGTCCAAGTGGGGTGGGGGGGGGGGCTGGGTTGTCCAAGTGGTGTGGGGGTAGGGCTGTCGAAGTGGGGTGGGGGTAGGGCTATCCAAGTGGGGGGGGGTGGGTTGTCCAAGTGGGGTGGGGGTAGGGCTATCCAAGTGGGGTGGGGAGGGTGTGCAAGTGGATGAAGCTCATAACTATAAACTCTCTACAAATTCTGGAAGTATGAAAATATATAGGGATATTTGTGATCATTTTTTGGTGGGATAACATAAAAAGTGTTTGATGTTTTTAGTCCTTTTTTTATTTGAAAATGTGAGTTATTATGGAGTCATTGAGAAAATAATAATATTGGATTATTACTCTCATGGACGAGTCACAATGATGAAATTACATTGGTTTGATTCGATGATGAGACAAAGCACATTTATTGATGATTGTAGATTTTGAGTAATTAATATGACTCGCACTATTGCTACCGAAGAACCATATGTGTTAGCATCAATGGCTAAACAGGTTTTTTATGTCAAAGACCAACTTTGACCTGAATTTGGGGTCATAGTTGAAGTAATTCCAAGACATATTTTTGATGATGGCGATGACGGAATTGACACTTTCCCTAGTGCCATTGGAACCAATCCATTTATTTCTTTTGATGACTCCAATAGCTCAATTTTCAGAGTTTATTGTGAACCTGAAGTTGTGGTTGAAAATATATAGAATCATTAATCCATGTTCTCAATTCTTTTGGTTTACCTCGAGTTGGGTTGTTAAGGTTGGTAATATTAAAATTGATTTAGTATTTATCACAAATATGTTTTAGCTGACTTGACCGTTATGTGAATTTTCAATTTTTATTGGTTGCAGTTTTATTTGAATTTCATTTTCTAATTTGTAATTGAACTGTATTCAAACCTAGTCAAATAATATTTCTAACTTGGTGAACATTACAACTTGTATGATTTATTAAATCCATTCAAGATCTTCTAAAAAAATTGATAGCTAAATTACCAATGAATCCCCCTATTCCCTCATATATTTAGTTTTTTTGGTTACACATTAGTTCCCTTTTTCTAATTAATTACATATTTGTTTTCAAAAGAAGGAAATGCAGCTAATTGAAGAGAGACAAAGGAAAAAAATAATGGAGAACAATCTTCGAATGACGGAGATGGGCGTTCCACCATTAATGCCTACAGTGAGTACTTTATTTCAAATATATATATTTAAATAATATATAATGTCATGTGATTAATTTTTTTGTAAACATTTTTGTAGGATCCACCTATACGTCGACAGTTATTCGACGAGGAGCCTAGTACTGGTCCTAGTACTCAGGTCGGTGGTATGAGGAGGGTTCGTACTAGAGGTGGACGAGCAGCTTCGCATACCCGACTAGACCCTACCCCTCCCATTGACATGTCATCCTTCCCACATTCTGATCCCGGTGCGTCGTTAGGGACACACGGGATATTTAGGCCTCCCATGTTTTTGCCACCTTTTGCATCTTCTGGCCCATCTTTTTCATATCCCATGATGATTCCCACTCCCCATTTAGAATCTGGTCATACAGTTGTCTCATCTTTTTTTCCTTCTACTTCTGTCTCTCCGAGCTTCTATATTCCATCGTCTTCAACTCCTATTCCACCACAGGGTGTTCCATCAGTTTCTATGGATCCAGCGGTGCTCAGCGATCAGACTGGTGCAGGTATATTTATAGAACCCTAACAAATTTTTATAGCAATATTTATTTTCATTATAACATGTTTTGATTAAATATTTGTTTTTCTTTCATGACAGATACATCTACTGACAGGAGGAGGGGGCGGGGTCGTACACACATGCGTGCAGTGTGGAACCGCCGCACACAAGTTATGGTGGATTACAATGAAGACAACCAAATGGTTGAGAAAATAGGGCAGCAATGTCGGAGTGTTTTGCCGACGCTTGCCAAATACTCCGACATCATTCCCGTCAGCCCACTATCATGGAGAAATTTTCCACATGAGGTCAAGGATAGAGCTTGGGCAAATATATGGGAAAAAAATATGTTGTATTTAATGCCATGAATTATTTTTGTATTTATATGAATTAATATTTTGATGTCAGCTTCGATTTAATTTTCCCGATGGTGAGGATGCATGATCGGAACGTCTAAAGGATTTAGGCGAGATTTGGAGAGCCTACAAGCATGAGTTGTATATTGGCTGGCATTCTAGAGTTGTCATTGAGTTAGAGGTGGTACCAGTCGTGGATGATTGTCCTATAGAACAGTATCGTTAGATGATTACTCATTGGACGACTACCCAGTTTAAGTTATTAATTACATTTGAGGTATTTAAATAATAACTTTCATGTTTTGCATTAATAATATCTTTTTCATTATCAAATTTTATTTAGGAATTATCTGGAAAAAATAAAAAAAATATTGATGCAAAAAAATACCACCACACACTGGGACGTACTACGATGCCAGATCATGAGAGGAAGCAGGTATGACAATTGTTTATAAGTTTTCATTACGACTTATACTTTCTTTTGTTTCCTAAATTATTTAATCATTTTCTAAAGTTTTCATATAACTTTAGTTTTCAATGTCATTGTAGAGGAAAATACAGAATATTGAAGGACATGTGGCTCGAGCAATACTGTTTTGCTCGAGTAGACGAAAAAGGGATGGAAGTGTCGTTAACGAAGCGACTCAGTAGTAGATTTTAAGTTTTAATCTGTTGATTTTATATTTTAATATCTATTTTGTAACTTAATAATATATTTATATTTGTAATAGGATACTTTAGAGGCCCTCGAAGCCCAAGAACCAGAAAATTTTGGGCCAACTGATCACTTACATCAGGTGTTGGGAGAGGAGCATCCTGGCAGAGTACACTGCCGACCTAGGATAGCCCCGATGAGGTATTATCCCTCCTCAGGTATGAGTTGTAGTGCCACCGAGCTGTATCATGTTAGGAAACAGGCTGAAAAGGCTGAAAAAAGGCCATAGAGATGGCAGAACAGTCTGCTAGGGCAAACAGTGCATTTATAAAATTTATTGAAGTTCTACGTCCAACACTTCCACCAGAGGCCAGCCCAACTTTTGATGAATATATGTCATCAATATGTTCTATATATGGTGCACCAAGTGGAATTTCTAGTGTTCGTCAAGACGATGTCCAGCCTAACGATGATGATGGTGAGGAGTCTGATGCGGAAGAGGAGGGAGAGGAGGAGGGCGAGGCGGATGGCGAGGGCGAGGAGGAGGGCGTTAAGGAGGGCGAGGAAGAGGACGCGGGTGATGATGGTAGTGATGATGGTGATGGTGATGTGATACAATTTTATCTGTTACATTTTTGACTAATATTACTGAGATTTGATGTTTAATCTATTCTAGTTGTTGGTTTTATCTAGACCCGTAGTATAGTATTGGAGTTGAGTTATTTTTATATATTGTCTTTTTTCATGGATGTTGATGTCTTTTAGTGGTTTTGGTGTATCTTGAGCATGTTTATAGAGTTTTTTGTGTTTGGGAACTCCCTAGATAGCCCCCCTCCTTCCTGGACCCTGGACAACCCCCCACCATCCTCCTTGGACCCTGAACAGCCCCCCGGACAGCCCCCCGAACAGCCCCCCCACCCTCCTCCTTGGTCCCCGGACAGCCCCCCAGAAAGCCCCCATACAGCCCCCCATATAGCCCCCCAGACAGCGCCCCCCCCACCCTCCTCCCTGGACCCCGGACAACCCCCCAAACAGCCCCCCTCGACAGCCCCCCACCCTCCTCCTTGATTTCACATGCTTTTTTTTATTTCTCTAATCATGCAATGTTATTTAGTATTATTCCATTTTTGTATGTCTTGAATTATATGAATGTCTTGGTAAGCTTATTAGCTCAGTCTCATCAAATTCATGTGATGATATGCTTTAATTTGAATACAAAGCCTTGTTGTACATTCTCCATGTTATGTGAATTATGCCTTGTTTTATTTGGTTTACTTATCAATTTTTAGGATAAGACATGGGTTACAACAATCTATGGGTCATTTGTGACGTTTGAGAGTCAACCCCGCCTCAATCCGAGGCACGGTGTGGCTAGAACCACTCAAATTGTCTCTCTTTCGTTTAAAATGGACTTCATTTTAAGTGAAAACAATAAATGACATACATAAAACTGACCAAATGCATTCAGATTCCATTGAAACTTTAGGACAATGATCCATGGGTTATATGCGATGTGTATGAGTCAACCCCGCCTCAATATGAGTCCTGGTGTGGCCGGCACCACTCAAAGTGTCTCACATTTATTTTAAATGGACAACATTTTAATTGAAAACAACTACTGGCATATAGAAAACCGACCAAATGCATTCGGAATGTGTTACAAGTTTCGAAAAATGATAAATGGGTCATATGTGATGTGTACAAGTCAAACCTTCCTTAATCTGAGGCATGGTGTGACCGGAACCACTCAAAGTGTCTCATTTTTTTTGAAATGAACAACATTTTAAGTGAAAACAACAACTGACATACAAAAAACTGACCAAAAGCATTCTGAATGTGTTGATTATTTAGGAAAATTATACATGGGTCATATGTGACATTTAAAAGTCAATCCCACCTCAATTCAAGGTGCGGTGTGTCCGGCACCACTCAAAGTGTCTCTCTTTTGTTTAAAATGGACATCATTTTAAGTGAAAACAACAACCGATATACGGAAAACCGAACAAACGCATTCGGATTCCATTTAAACTTTAGTAAAATGATCCATGAGTTATATGTGATGTTTACGAGTCAACCCCACCTAAATCCAATGCGTAGTGTGGCATTCACAACTCGAAGTGTCTCAGTTTTATTTGAAATGGACAACATTTTAAGTGAAAAGTACAACTGGCATACAGAAAACTGACCAAACACATTCTTATTCTGTTTAAACTTTAGGAAAACGATCCATGGGTCATATTTGATATGTAAGAGTCAACCTTTTCTCAATCTGAGGCGCGGTGTGGCCGAAACCACTCAAAGTGTCTCTCTTTTGTTTCAAAAGGACATCATTTTAAGTGAAAACAACAACTGGCATAAGGAAAACAAATGAAATGCATTCAGATTCCATTTAAACTTTAGGAAAACAATCCATGAGTCATATGTGATTTGTATGAGTCAAACCCACCTCAATCTGAGGCCCGGTGTGTCCGACACCACTCAAAGTGTCTCACGTTTATTTGAAATGGATAACATTTTAATTGAAAACAACTATTGGCATACAGAAAACTGACCAAACGCATTCTTAATTTTTTGAAACTTTAGAAAAATGATCAATGAGTCATATGTGACATGTATGAGTTAACCCCACAGGAATCTGAGGCATGGTGTGTCCGGAACCACTCAAAGTGTCTCATTTTTTTTGAAATGAGCAACATTTTAAGTGAAAACAATAACTGGCATACGGAAAACCAACCAAACGCTTTCATAATATGTTTATACTTTAGGAAAACGACCCATGGATCATATTTAACGTTTACGAATCAATATTTCCTTAATTTGAGGCATGGTGTGTCCTGTATCACTCCATGTGTATGTATTTTGTTTAAAAAGGACATCATTTTTAGTAAAAAAAAACTGGTATACGAAAAACCAAACAAACGTATTCGGATTCTGTTGAAACTTTATAACAATGAACCATGGGACATTTTTAACGTGTACAAGTCAACCCTTCATCAATACGAGGCATGGTGTATCCGGTATCACCCTAACTGTGTTTCTTTTGTTTAAAATGGACGGGATTTTAAGTGAAAAGAACAACTGACATACGAAAAACTAACCAAATGCATTCGGAATGTGTTGATGCTGTAGGAAAATGATCCATGGGTCATATGTGATGTGTACGAGTCAACCCCGCCTCAATACAAGGCCCGGTGTGGCCGACACCACTCAAAGTGTCTCTCTTTTGTTTCAAAAGGACATCATTTTAAGTGAAAACAACAACTGACATACAGAAAACTGACCAAACGCATTCGGATTCCATTTAAACTTTAGTAAAACGATACATGGGACATTTTTAACATGTAATAGTCAACCCCACATCAATCCGAGGCACGGTGTGTCTGGTATCACCCTAATTGTGTCTCTTTTGTTTAAAATGGACGGGATTTTAAGTGAAAAGAACAACTGACATACGGAAAACCGACCAAATGCATTTGGAATGTGTTTATGCTCTAGTAAAACGATCCATGGGTCATATTTAATGTGTACGAGTCAAATCCACATTAATCTGAGGCCCAGTGTGGCTGACACCACTCAAAGTGTCTCTCTTTTGTTTCAAAAGGACATCATTTTAAGTGAAAACAACAGCTGACATACGAAAAACTGACCAAACGCATTCATATTCTGTTGAAACTTTAGGAAAACGATCCATGGGAAATTTTTGATGTGTATGAGTCAACCCTGCATCAATACGAGGCACCGTGTGGCCGGTATCACCCTAACTGTGTCTCTTTTGTTTAAAATGGACGAGATTTTAAGTGAAAAGAACAACTAACATACGGAAAATCAACTAAACACATTTGGAATGTTTTGATGCTATAGTAAAATGATCCATGGGTCATATGTGATGTGTACGATTCAACCCTACCTCAATACGAAGCCCGATGTGGCCGTCACAACTCAAAGTGTCTCTCTTATGTTTCAAAAGGACATCATTTTAAGTGAAAACAACAACTGACATACGGAAAACCGACCAAACGCATTTGGATTCTATTGAAACTTTATTAAAACTATCCATGGGACATTTGTGACATGTAAAAGTAAACCCCGCATCAATCTGAGGCACGGTGTGGCCGGTAGCACCCTAACTGTGTCTCTTTTGTTTAAAATGGACGAGATTTTAAGTGAAAAGAACAACTGACATACGTAAAATCGACCAAACGCATTCGTAATGTGTTGATTCTCTAGGAAAACGATACATGGGTCATATTTGATGTGTACGATTAAACCCCGTGTCAATCTGAGGCCTGCTGTGGCCTACACCACTCAAAGTTTCTCTCTTTTGTTTCAAAAGGACAACATTTTAAGTGAAAACAACAGCTGACATACGGAAAACCAACCAAACACATTCATATTCCGTTAAAACTTTAGGATGATTATCCATGGGTCATATGTGATGTGTACGAGTCAACCCCGCCTCAATCTGAGGCACGGTGTGGCCGACACCACTCAAAGTGTCTCTCTTTTGTTTAAAATGGACATCATTTTAAGTGAAAACAACAACTGACATACGGAAAACCGACCAAAAACATTCGGATTCTGTTGAAACTTTATTAAAATTATCCATGGCTCATTTTTGACGTGTTTGAGTCAACTCTGCCTCAATCCAAGGGGTGGTGTTGTCGGCACCACTCAAAGTGTCTCTCTTTTGTTTAAAATGGACATCATATTAAGTGAAACCAACAACTGACATACGAAAAACTGACCAAACACATTCAGATTCCATTTAAACTTTAGTAAAACAATCCAAGAGTCATATGTGACATGTACGAGTAAACTCTGACTATATCTGTGGTGCGGTGTGTCCAGAACAACTCGATGTGTCTCAGTTTTATTTGAAATGGACAACATTTTAAGTGAAAAGTACAGCTGGCATACGGAAAACTGACCAAACGCATTAAGATTCTGTTGAAACTTTAGGAAAATGATCCATGGGTCATGTGTAACATGTACGAGTCAACCTCGCCTCAATCCGAGGAGTGGTGTGGCCGGCACCACTCAAAGTGTCTCTCTTTTGTGACCGACCAAACGCTTTCGGAATATGTTGATACTTTAGGACAACGATCCATGAGTCATATGTGATGTGTACGAGTCAACCCCACCTCAATCCAAGACAATTCGTGGCCGGTATCACTCCAAGTGTATGTATAATATTTAAAATGGACATCATTTTTAGTAAAAACCACTTGTATGTATTCTTAATTGTGTATAAAACATATAATTACTTATTCAGTTTTTTATGTATTTTATTGATAATTGATAATTAAATTATGTATATATTCAATTATGAATTGAATTCCAGATTTTACATATAATTGTCATCTAATTTTTAAATTGAATTCTAAATCAATTATGTATGTTTATAATTACGTTATGAATTATGATTTAATTATGGATGTGTATAGTTCCAGGGTGCAATGTTAAATGTGTATGTATTATATGTTAAATAATTGGAAAGGAGAGGGAATGGATAATTATAGCACAATCGACAGAATTACAGCATGCAGGAATGGGATTCCAGACCCTGCTGTGCAAATTGCAGGCTGCTGTGCAATTTGCACAGCATAGCCTATGCCAACGGTTTCAAACCATTGGCATAAATTTTGTAGTATGTTTTTACCAACAATTATATGAGAACCGTTGGTAAAAACCCTTTCCCAACGGTTTACAAACTGTTGGAAAGGTTCCTAGAAGAGGTTTTACCAACGGTTTGGTTGAACCATTGGCAAAACTTATACCAACAGTTCAACCAAACCATTGGTATAGGTTAATGTAACTAACCTATCCCAACGGTTCTACATAAACCATTGGGAAATTTTTTTCCCAATGGCTTACTTCTCTACAGTTGGCAGAACTGTTGGTATAAGATATACCAACAGTTCTGCAACCTATCCCAACGGTTCTGAACCGTTGGGAAATATATTATTTCCAGTAGTGCCTTGTGTTTGGTAGCTTAGTTTTTCTTTTCTAGAATGCCTGGAATTATGGAAAGTAATAATGATGTTAATAAATGGTTGAATAAATGATGTTAACCCATGGGGTTGGGGCTTACTGAGACATAATTCCGAGGTTTCAATTTAAAGTAACAATGGGATTTGGGTGTGATTCTAATGAAATATAATGTGAAATTTTTAATGGTTAATTAATGTTTAAGGAATTAATTAACGTAAATTGAAACTGATAAAAAGAGAATAAAGTAATGAAATAAATCTATTTAAATGGTTGTGTGCTTATAGGATACCTAGTCTTAGCAGTGGAAGCTGGGAGTCCGAGAGATATTAGTTGCAGTTGATTCTAAGACTATTTTATGCCCATAGTGTGGTTGTGAGCTATAGTAAATCTGTAATTTTTGTGTTTCTATATGATACTCCACCCCTTCAGTTAGGGAAACTGACACCTCAAAGATTATGTTCCCTGGGGGGGTGTTTTCCCCCACATTCCAGTGGGAGGATGAATGACTGACTACCCCCTTTGGCCTCGCTCTCTTCTCTTGATAGTTACTTGTGCTGGTAGTCACAATAGTTAGTTTTCCCCATATATGTGTGTAGAGGTATGTAATGGATTGTGGTTATTCACACACATATATTCTGGATATAGTTTCCTATGGACTACTATAGGTGTAACATGTATAGGCTGTGATGGCTTGAGGATCCTTACTCGGTGTTTGGGCTCTAATGGCTTGTGGTATAATGCCCGATGTATGATACACATTATGCGAACTATGGTGGATCCTAGAAACTACCTAGTTACTTTGGTTATTTGGATGCAATGGTTGTGTTTCATGAGGTTCATATTGTGGTGCTTCACCCAGGTGTCTGTGGGAAAGCCTTTTTGGAGAGAGATGCTTAGGACGTGTGATGTTGGGGAAAAGCGGCAAACTAGTGGGGAAGTGGTAGCGGGGTACCCTTGATATTATTTATTATATTATATACTCTTGTATGTTATACTTGGTGAGAGTAGCCATGGTGAAGCTGAGAACTTAGTATACCTGTTTGGCTAAAGAGTTAGTTTCACTTATTATTCACTTTGCTTTAGCATGCTTTCTTTACTTTTGCACGAGATGCTTCAGGAAGGATCTTACTAAGTATACTGTTATACTCACCCTATGTCTATATAAACTATTTTTTAGTTCACTTGGAGTAGGTTGGAGATTAGGTTGGTTACTATTAACTTGGGTATGTAGGAGCTGTTTGGGCTTCGTGATCGCTGTTGTTTTTTACTTTCTTTTGGTACTTGTAGTTTTCCCTTTCAGTTGTAGTAGTTCTTACATGACATTACATATGTGTACTTGGGTTTTCTTTTATATCGTAGTCTGAGTTGGAGTTGGTTGGTGTTTTTCTTACCACTCTCTTTTGCATGTGTTCTTTTAAAAGGTAATGCCACCCTCGGTGCTATTCGCCAACCCGAGGCCTACTGGAGGCGGGACTCGGGGGTCACTATCTCCCTTCTCACATTGATAGACCAGGAAGGATACACTTTGTGGGGAGGGGGTCGTGACAAAGTGGTATCATAGGTTAGGTTGAGGGATAGGATGAAGTTTGGTGTTAGGCACATTTGAGGTTGCATGGGTTGGAAGGGAAACAATGTCGGTTAAGTTTAGGAAGTGATGTAAACACTGGAGACCGACTGAGACATAGGCGTTTTGAGCCCCCTGTGATTTGATGCACAGACCTTTAAGTTTACAGTGGCTACTAAATGAGGTGATACTGGTTACAGGGTAGAGACCTAGGAAAGAATCATGCATCATTATTCTTTGTACCTGTGTTTGAATGGGCAGACCTTGGGATAGGTTAACCTAAAATTAATAAAAAAACAATTAATTAATTAATGTCGATTATTCTATATTTCAGGTTTAGGAGATCTAAATGTTTGTTATTTGGTAGGTATGGATCCAGGTCTATGTCCTCATTAGGTTTGCGTAGAAGATGTCCAGTAATATTCACCAATAGATCATCGTAGGGTATAGGTTGATGATGATGACACTTAGAGGAGGACACTCCAAGAGTTTCAGTGCTAGAGTCTACAAAAGTACAAGGGATTTGTTTCAGATGCAATCATAGAAGACTGGTTAGAGGAGGTTGAGATAGCCTTCAGTTCGATCTATGCTCGAAAGGAGCACTAGGTTTCTTTGGTTGTGAAGATGTCATGTGGGGAATTGAGTTAGTGGTGGTTCTTGTTCCTCAGGGATCATGAGGAATCAACGATCTCTTGGGAGGAGTTCTGAGACAAGTTTAGAGTTGAGTTTCTTTCTTCAACTGTGAAGGCATCTAGTCGCTAGGAGCTACTTACCCTTCATCAGGGGAGCTCTAGTGTGAGAGAGTTTGTAATACATTTTAGGAACCTTTTACGATATGTTTCAGACATGTTTCCAGATGAGGAGGCCAAAGCGAGGAATTTTGATAAGGATTTTTATCTAAAGATCTAGTGCTAGGTCACCCCATTTATGCTGAAGACATATCTTGAGGTGTTGGTGAGGGTATAGGTCATAAAGAGAACATTAGCCAAAACCAGATCTTTATGAGAGGGGAGTCATTAGGATTCCTCACAAAGTAGAGTTGTGGTCTAGGGTTTTCGGTTTTCAGGGCATAAGAGTTTCTATTCGACCGGGGGTAGGTCCCAACCCTCAGTATCTCGTTTATCCAGGGGTGGCCCCTCTCAGGCCCATTCCAAGGTATCAGACACTTTTTTTCTTATATAGGACAAGGTCATCAACATTGATAGTTCTTGACATTTTATAGTAGTCATCGTGCACCAAGTGTTCTGCTTCAGGTTCCTCCGTTGAGGCAGTTCTAGCCGAGGTAGCAGCAGTAGGTTACACCAGCTTTGGATCAACAGAGAGTAGATGAGGCAGGCAGAGGATAGCCCTATGATTCTCCCCGTCATCACAGATAAGAGAATGGTCATGATGGTGGTCTTCATCAGGGTCAGAGAGGTCGTGGAGGAGGTCGTGGTCAACTTCATGCTTTAGCGTTGTCATCGCCAGGTGAGCTAAACATCATTCGAGGTACCCTTTGCTTTTTTTCTACCTGGGTGTATGACTTATTTAATTCAAGAGTGATTCACTCCTTAATATCACCTTCCCTTGTCCATTCTATGGGACTTGAGGTAGAGAGGCTTCTAGTTCCCCCAACCTTGACTATGTCAGTTGGAGGTTGAGCTGACTTGTTTGAAGTATGTAGAGACTGTGAGCTAGTGTTAGGGTAGAACTGTTCTTGGGGAGATTTCTTATGTTTATAGATACAACCATATTATTTCATCCTTTAAATGGATTGGTTGTATTCAATGCAATATATTTTAGATTTATTCTAGAGTCAGGTGGTGTTCTTCAATGATGATGGAGAGCCAACAGTGTTTGTTGGCAAGAGAGACCCTCATATGGGTCAGAGGCGTGTTATGTCCTTGTCATCCTCAATGACTAAGCTAATGCTGAGTTCTTATAAGGTTTAGTAGTTGGCATTTCCTAGGGTCGTATAAGAGTACCCTGATGTCTTTCTAGAATAGGTTGTAGCATTACCCCCTCGACGAGAGATCAATTTTGGGATCGAGCTATAGCCATGAGCATCTCTTATCTCTATGTATCCATATAGGATAGCCCCTTCTGAGTTACGGGAGCTGCGTATACATCTTGATGATATGTTATAGTGTAGATTTGTTCAACCGAGTGTGTCACCATGGGGTGCACTAGTTTTGTTCATGAAGAAGGCTGATAACATTTTGTGGTTGTGTATCAATTATCATCACTTAAACAAAGTGAAAGTGAAAAATCACTATCCTCTTCTGCGGATTGATGATTTATTCGATCAACTGAAAGGTGAAAGTTGGTTCTCGAAGATTTAATTTTGGTCATGATATCATCAAATGCGTGTGAAGGGTGAGAATATCCCGAATACTACTTTCTATTGTCGTCATGGGCATTATGAGTTTGTTGTAATGTCGTTCGGTGTGACAAATGCTCTAGTTGTGTTCATGGGATTGATGAACGTTGTGTTCTGTGAGTTCCTAGATAAGTTCATGTTGGTTTTCATCGATGACATCCTTGTGTACTCCACATTTTAGGAGGATCATGTAGAGCATCTGCATGGCGTTTTGGGAGTTCTTCATCAACAACAGTTGTTTGGGAAGTTGTTGAAGTGTGAGTTTTTGGGCTCAAGAAGTTCATTTCTTGGGGAATGTTGTATCCCAATAGGGAGTAGTTGTGGATCCATCGCAGATAGAAGCAGTTGTGTCTTGGGCAGCCCCCAAGACAGTGACAGAGGTGCAAACTTTACTTGGTCTTGCAGGCTATTACAGGAGATTCGTAGCCGATTTCTCTTGGGTTGCCACTCCTCTGAAAACATTGACTAGTAAGGATCATGCATTCGTGTGGACTGATCAGTTTCAAGCAGCTTTAGAGTATTTGAAGGAGAAGTTAGTCAGTGTTTCGGTTATTTGTCTTCCAACAGAGGAAGTTTAGTTTGATGTTTTCTGTTATGCTTCACATCTGGGGTTAGGTTGTGTTTTGATGCAGTAGAGATCAGTCATTTCTTATGGGTCTCAACAGTTGTGTCCCCATGAATGTAACTATACCACCCATGATCTTTAGTTGGTGGTCATGGTGTTTGCTCTAAAGTTGTGGAGACATCACCTCATTGGAGAGCGCTTTGTGATTTTCACCGATCATAAGAGCCTGAGGTATGTTTTTTCCTAGCATGGCTTGAACTTGCGGCAGCATCGGTGGATGGAGTTCTTATAGGAATATGAATTCGAAATATCCTATACACCTATAAAGGGGAATGTTGTAGTTGATTCATTGACAAGGAAGTCACGTAGTGATGCAGTACATAAATCTAGTGATTCCTGGAGAGTGATGGAAGAACTTTCAGCATTACATATTGATATGGGAGAAGTTGGGGAAAAAGTTTGTCTTTTTCAGATGACCATGAAGTCATCTCTAGTGTAGTGGGTGGAAGATTCCCAGTTGGAGGATCTAGAGGTGGAGGTCTAGAGAGATCGAGTCATTTGTGGCGAGGCCTCTGATGGATGGTCTGAGGACGAACAACACCGAGTGTTGTATTAAGGGAGGCTTTTCATTTCTTTGTCTATGCGTGAGATAGTTCTCAGAGGGTTCCATAGTTCACCATTAGCAGTGCATCTTGGTGTGACAAATATGTATCGAGCCTTGAGGATTCAATTTTGGTGGCCTAGGCTGAAGCGTGTAGTTTCAGATTTTGTGTCTTGATGTTTGGTCTGCCAGAAGGTGAAGGTTGAGCACTGTGTTCCTGGTGGTTTTCTTCAGCCTTTGGATATTCCTCAGTGGAAGTGGGAGGACATCTCAATGTAATTTGTTATTAGTTTACCTCGAGATTAGGGAGTCAATGACTTTATTTGGGTGGTAGTGGATCATTTAATGAAATCATCCCACTTTATAATGATCAAGGAGTTGAGCTCGGTGGATGTTTTATCGAGGTAGTATCTGGAGGAGGTGGTGAGACTCCACAGAGTCCTGAGGACAATCATTTTCGATTGAGATCCTTGTTATACCTATAGGGTGTGGATAGGTCTCCAACATTCTTTTGGTTCTCAGCTATGCCTTAGCACTACTTTTCATCCGCATTCAGATAGAGTGAACCATCCAGACTCTTAAAGACATCTTGCGCTCTTGTGTCCTAGATTTTGGAGGTTCGTGGATGAGGCACTTACCCTTGGTGGAGTTCGATTACAACAATAGTTTCCACTCCACCATTGGGCCGAAACTAGTATAGAATACGACAGAGATGGTTCAAGTCATTCATAAGAGGATGAAGGAAGCATATGATCGTCATAAATCATATGTTGATCAAAGTAGGATACCTTTGGAGTTTAATTTTGGGGATCACGTGTTTCCGAAGGTGAATCCCCATCATGGGTAGGGAAGGTTTGGTCATGGGAGTAAGTTGTCTCTCTGGTTTGTTGGGCCTTTTGAGGTGTTGGCTCATGTTGGAGCTATGGTGTATCGAGTATCACTTCCCCCGCAGATGATCCAGATACACGAAGTTTTTCATGTTTCATAGATATGTTGTTATCTTCATGATGAATCTCATGTTATCAATTGGGGAGAGATCAACATTGACGATGATGCGACCTTCGAGGAGTGGCCTGTGGAGATCCAGAACTGCAAGGAGAAAGTGTTGCACATGCATTCTATCCCCTTGTTTCATGTCTTGCGATGACATGGTGGCATGGAAGAGAGTACTTTGGAATGTGAGTCACCAATATGTGCTCAGTACCCTAATCTGTTTGATGTTTAACTCTTTCTTTGTAATGATGTTTGGTTCGTGGTTGTCGACCTTTCTTGGTTATGAGATGGATTTCTTTTGTTTCTTGTTGTGGATTTCTCTCTTTGAGAGGTACCTCCCCCGGGAGAGCATTTAGGAGTTGGTTGTGGTTGTCGTGAGGTGACACATTTTTCTTTTTATGTGGTTGAGTTCCTGTGGTGGTGAGAGCCTTGAGAGGTATCTCTCAGGGTGGTTGTTCAGACAAACCCTTTTCTGTTTCCTCTATAGGTTTGTTTTGGATTCTCAAGGATGAGAATGTTTTGAGAGGTATCTAATGTAAGGGCTTGGATCCACGTGGATCAACCCTTTGTGTGTTTTCGAAGACCAAGGTGCTCAGAGAAGGCTCAAAGGAAGTCTGGAGGAGTTTGGTCATGAGAAGCTGGAAATAGGGGGATACACGACATGACCAAAGGGTACACGGTGTGAACTATTTTGGGTTTTGAAAAATAAAATAAATGTTGAGGTGATGGGTTTTTTCAGCGGAACCTGACCTCAAGGTAGTACAGAACGTGAATGGGAATTACACGTTGTGTACTAACCCGCCACTGTATGTTTTAAAGACACCCAACTGCTCGGTTTTTTCAAACCCTGCGACTTGAGCGCACCCCCTCTCAACCCCAGACGACTCAGATGCCTCCCTCTTCAATGTTTCAGGATTCCTTCATCTTGGATCGGTTCCCTACTTCCTTATTCGATTTGTCTTAAATCCGAGGTAAGATATACCTCCGTTCTTTGGATTTCTTTGATATGTCTTCTCCCATTTATTTTTTCCATACTATGGTGTTTGATCTCCATGGTTCTAAGGGAGTTTCTTTTGGTTGTTGTTGATGTGGTTGTGCTGCGACATCCTCGAGTGGATGCAATTGTTGCGGGGAAGGCGATCATAATCTGTTGCTTTGATCCGTTCTTGAACAAAGAATGTCAAGAACCTTTTAAGGTAAGGGATTTGTTGCTTCTATATTATTTTATGTGTAATTGTAGAGTTATCATGTTTTATCCCTTTAGATCGCAATGTAATCAACCTAATTAAATACTTGAACTGGATTAAAAGAATTGGTTTGATCACATGTTGTTGTTTTGCACTGTGATAATGGTTTGCCTCTTGATTTGCTAGATAGTGTGATATCTATGATTTTCTTATTAGCATGTTGTTCTTGATGAAATTGGTAAATAATTTAAAGATATAATTAATTTATAATTAAATGGATAAAGATAAAGATGCATGTAAATGAATAAAGCTGTTGTTATTATAATTTTATGTTAAACAAATTGATGTAGACATGCATGCCTATTCCAGTTTGTTGTTAAACCTGAAGCATATTGGTGCTTGCTGTTTAAAGGCATGTCAAATTAATTGTTTAATTAATTTGTGGTAGATATGATGGATTGATGTTTAGGTTTTCCATAGTTGGAACCTACTAATAATGAATCAGTTAATTCAAGATGGATTAAAGAATTGGTTTTTTGATAACAGGTAATGTCTGGTAGGGTTTTGAGTTACCCTATTTCTTGTAAAGGCCAAAGAGCCTTATGCTTGGAGTTGTGACAACTCATTTCTTGTGAAGGTAGAATGACTTTTTTAGGGCCAAGATCCTAGTTTCCTTGTTGTTTCCTACTGCTTGTGATGTGATGTGAGCCTAGATGGCTGTTGTGAGATGTGAGGGTAGAGAGGCCCAGTGGTTATGGCAGCAGTTGACGCCTAGAGTGGCGAGATGCATCAGTTTATACAGGTGGGTGTTGGGGAGGACACTAGAGGTGATGAAATGGGTTGAAGATGGGCTTAACTGCTACTGTGAATGTGGTTGCTTATTGAATCTATTGTTTGTTTATCTGCTTTACTTTCCCCACTCCTTGAGCCAGCTGGTCTTGCTTACCCTCCTTCCAAGAGAGGCGAAGATGTGTAGGGTATGCCACGTGTTTATATTCTCAAGGATGGATGGTTCTATGCTCCTGCTATAGGTGTAAAAGACTCTATTGGTATCCCATCTACTCACCATGTTGAGCCCCTTGTGTTTGGTAACTTAGTTTTTATTTTCTAGAATGACTGGAATTATAAAAAAGTAATAATGTTGTTAATAAATGGTTGAATAAATAATGTTAACCCATGGGGTTGGGGCTTTCTAGGACACAATGTTGAGGTTGCAATTTAAAGGAACATTGGACTTTGGGTGTGACCCTAATGAAATATAATATGGAATTATTAATGGTTAATTAATGTTTAAGGAATTAATTAACATAAAGTGGAACTGATAAAAAGGTAATGAAGTAATGAAATAAATCTCTTTAAATGGTTGTGGGCTTATAGGATACATAGTCTTAGTAGTGGAAACTGAGAGTATGAGAGATGTTAGCCACAGTTGATTATAAGACTAGGTTATGCCCATAGTGGGGTTTTGATCTATAGTATATTCTATACTTTTTATGTTTCTATACACTACTCCACCCCATCATTTATGGAAACTGACACCCCAGGTATTCTAAGCTTTGGGGGTGTTTTCCCTGACATTGCGATGGGAGGATGGATGACTAACTACCCCCTTTGGCCCCACTCTCTTATCTTGGTAGTTACTTGTACTGGTAGGCACAACAGTTAGTTTTCCCCATATATGTGCGTAGATGGATGTAATGGATTGTGGTTATTCACACACATATATTCTGGATATAGTTTCTTATGGAATACTATAGGTGTAACGTGTATAGGTTATGATGTCTTGAGGATCCTTACTCGGTGTATGGGCTGTAATGGATTGTGGTATAATGCCCGACATATGATACATGTTATGCGAGTTGTGGTGGCTCCTAGAAACTACCTGGTTACTTTGGTTATGTGGACATAGTGGTTTTGTTGCATGAGGTGCATATTGCAGTGCTTCACCCAGGTGTCTATGGGAAAGCCTTTTTGGAGAGAGATGATTGGGACGTGCAACGTTGGGGAAAAGCGGAAAACCAATGGGTAAGTGGTATCAGGGTACCCTTGATATTCTTTATTGTATTATATACTATTGTATACGATACTTGGTGAGAGTAGCCATGGTGAGGCTGGGAACTTAGTATACCTATTTGGAGGATGAGTTAGTTTCACTTGTTGTTCAATATGCTTTATCATGCTTTCTTTACTTTTACACAAGAGGCTACAGGGGGGTCCCGTCCTACTGATTATACTATTATACTCACCCTATGTATATATAAACTGTTTTTTAAGTCACTTGGACCAGGATGTAGATCAGACTGGTTACTACTAGCTTGGGGTTGTAGGATCTATTCAGGCTTCGTGGTCATTGCTATTTTTAATTTCTTTTGGCACTTACAGTTTTCCCTTTTAGTTATAATAGTTCTTTCATGACATTACATATGTGTACTTGGGTTTTATTTTATATTTTATTATGAGTTGGAGTTGGTTGGTGTTTGTCTTACCTCTCTCTTTTGCATGTGTTCTCTTAGAGGGTAATGCCTCCCATTTGTGTGTTTACTATACCCTCGGTACTAGTTTCCAACCTAGGGCCTACTGAAGGTGGGACTCAGGGGTCACTATCTCCCTTCTCACATTGCTGACCTAGGAGGGGTACACCTTGTGGGGAGGGGGTCGTGACACAAGGCATGGCATAGCCATATTGCCAATGGGTCCATCCACAGTTGCTCCCCTAAGAAACCGGTGTCACTCGAGAGTATATTAAACTGCTCAGGAATCCCTCACCTGGAAAGCCAAAGCATTGCCCTCGGTGCATCGTGGTATAACCACCCGAGCACAGGATTTCATCCATGAGTCCTTAATATGGAACCCATGTTCTCACCCAACCCACATCAAGTGAACCATAATAGCCAAAACATATTACATGGAAAACCTTAATATATATATCGTATGGCAAGCATATACATAAATCATGTTAATCAAACAAGCACCATGAGCCACGAGCTATTCAATCCATCAAGTAAAACAATCCAAGCTATCAATATGGAATAAGTCATTTAGCAAAAAATTAAGTATGTAACAATTACATGAAAATGTTAGCATTTTAATATCTAAAGCGAACAAACATAGAATAAAGATCAAGCCACTAAAACAAGGCATAATAATTAGGCACTTTCATGAGAAATAGAACATAAACAAAATCACATGGCATCAACATGCCTCGAATGATAGGTTATCAATGACATTAAATGATACAAGCTAACAAGATTGTTCAATCATGACATTCAATTCAAACCATAAAATTACATTTATAACATAATTCATAAGGCAAAAAGGCCATTTAGGCTAGGCACACCCAAAGGGGTGGCCAAGAGGCAAGGCGAACACACCAAACATGTTTCTCTATAAGGGAAGGCCATAACAACATGATAGAACAAACCAAACAATTTAATAAGCGATAACAAGGCATTGCCAGAAGGTTTCCATGAGCGGCACAAAGGCACGACATGACATAAGTGATGAAGTAAAGGGACGAGGGTAGAATCCCTACATTGGGAATTATAATTACATGTTGATCCACTCACTTAGGATGTGTCTTGGTTCATCTATCATTTTTCAAGGAAACAACGTCATTTAGAAATATCCAAGAAGGGTCACGTACAAGTATGCCATTTAACAATTATAATCTCAAGCGCAAAGAGACGCCGATGTATTAAGGAAGGCAAGCATAAAAGTCTATTACTATATTTTTAAATTGAAGGCATCACACCTCAATTTAGGGGTTTAATTATAAAACCAAGAATTTTCTTATCAAACAATCCATAATGTCTCAAATTTTTCATGTATTATTTTTAAATATTATATGGAATTAATTCAAGACCAGGCTTTGTGATGGTGTGTGATTATGAGGCCTAGAGTGCCCAGAATAAAATTTTGAAATAAATTAAACTTTTAAATAGTGTGTGCGAGTGGTTTTCCTAAAAAAGTGGAATAACTTTTAAATGGGTGCTCGGGTCAGAAATTTGAGAGCACCGTTGCATTCAGAGCAGTGTCTTTACCTTAGATGAGGCCTAATATCGATTGGCATGAGTCATCTGCAAAATTTAATTTTTAGATGTTTTAAAAGAAATAAAATAAATTAATAATTTATTTTATTTTAAAATTTTTAATGACACAATGATGAATTTTATGGTTTTAAATAACCAGGAGCCCAGGGTTAAACTCATAACCCTGGAAAACTCCTTGGAATCCTCTGGAGCTTTGGAAAGGAGCCACACTTGGAGAATTCTCAATGAATGAAAATGCGTGGATCATTGCGCAGTAAGATCAAATATCACTATTGACAAAAGAAAACCCACCCTTTGTAGATGATCAAGGTAGGGGTTGTTATTTCGATTGTGTTTTCCCCATTCTTGGATTTAAACGATGAACATGGATCAACCCATGAATAGGTTGACCCCCTGATCTTTCATTCTTGCGAAAGTATCTGATTATCGGGTTTTGTTTTGGGGAATCGATTTCATATTTGTTTTTTTTATTCTTTATCCTTCTAATGGGAGTGGATGAAATCCATAACAAACAATAGTGGAGGTTCATTCCTCAATTTGTTATATGAATTTCTTCTCCCCTTTGACCCTGTGTGTTCTTTACGTTCTTTGTGAGGTTATGAACAACAGATCATTATGCATCCATTTCGTAATGTAATGATCCCAAATCAAAGATCTAACATCGTGATTTCCCAATTAAGATGCAATGATTATGGAAATAGATGAATCGACATAGTTTGGAAGAAATTGTTCTTCAATCATTCTTCATGCGGATGATTGAAACGAGTTTCCGGAGTCGATAAGACACCCAAAACTTACCAAACTAGCATTTCTAGGATGATACGATCCTAGATCTTTTATTTTGAGGCAAAAGAATGTCTGTATCAAGAATTAGAGGACCACCTGAGGTGTGTCGGTGAAGAAATATGATTCTAGAAAATCACGCAGAACACGACGTGTTCTCTGAGGAATATGGTGTGTGGGGTCGAATCAACGACAGCTAGGGTTCCACATTACAGAAAGTTTGAACACGACATGTGATAGATGTCACATGGTGTGTGGGTCCTTATGCATGACTCGGCGTGTATCTTGGATGATACACGGACACAAGGTGGAGTACACAACATGTACTCCACCACACGACCAAACCAGGTCGGTTACGCGGGTTACCCCATGTACCAGTACATGGGTCGGAAGACATGGGTTGAAGCCATGTACGAGCATATGGCTAGCATACATGAAGCATCCCCCAGATAGTAGGATGTGGCATGTTACTCTTATACATGTTGTGTATATCTTTTTTGCATGACGTGCTCTTTTCGACATGGGTCATTGTACACGGGCAATACCCAGGGTCAGAGGATACAAAGTGTGGAAACTCTACACGCTGTGTACTTTCTTGTACATGGATTTATATCCTTGTACACCATATCTTGAACAAGCTTCATTTGGGTTAGTTCCACCTTACTTGTTTCCCTGAAGGTCAGGTATTGTCTCCTATCCACAGGAGTATAACCCCTTCAAGCAGGACTTTCTGGATAGATTCAAGAATCCCCTCCAAGAGGCCCAGAGCAGGATCCTCTATCCATTCTTGACCCTAGTTAGATTAAGGTATCGGTGTGACCAATACTATAAGACTTCTATCCTTTACTTATTAGGTGAATCCAGATGATTCGTGGTATACACCAAGGCCCCGATAGTAATCCTCATCCGTGTATCATGATCTTCCCACTTAGGAGTGAGTTCTCCCTGAATAAGTGTATATGTTATCTCTTCAGATATATCAGTGTATCTATCTTTCTCGTAACACTTCCCAATGAAAAATACTTCTTGTATGGACGTCATTAGAGCTATCACACTCATGGAGTGAGTTCTACTGGATGATTGCTTTGTGGAATCTTCGAATTGAATTCCTAGCGTGGGTATGCGGGTTGTTGTGACTTACATATGGACTACAGGTCTAGGTTTTGAGTATATCTATTTGTTTTTCTTGTTATATGTTTTATAGAAATATATTGTGTAGATCTAATTATACCTTTACTTTGTGTATTACTTTGTGGTTTCCTACTGAGTATTTTTATACTCACCTCTGCACACTTTGCTTGCACGTGTCATGTCTTGTGTATACGAGAGTCCAGGGTGGACCAAGACTAGACTAAGCTTTATGAGATTCCCTACAGATCAAGGTGTTCCTTCAGCGTCGAGCAGTAGTACTAGTACCTTTCTTGTTTATAGGTTGGACTTGATAGTTGCTGAATCTTTCTTTTGGTGGGATTGTATTCTGGTAAGGTTACTTTTCCACACATTACTTTCTTTGTAATATGTTGGTTGGGTTTAGTTGTATGCATGTATTTTTTTCCTTAGTGGTTTTTATATTTCAGTATTTGCGGGCTTGGAGATGTGTGTGTGTGTACATGTACTTAGGTAATGACTCTAGTGTTGGTGTGAGTAGCCGATGTATCCATACACTAGGACTCTGATAACCTGCTTTTCGACTTGGTACATGAGAACACTAGTTGTAGGGAAACAAAAATAATGGTACATGAATCATATAGGAATGAGTTGTGGTTTCTATATTCTTTTGTGTCAGCTATCCATATATACTTCTTGACTGTGGTGCATCATGTTTTCTTATAGGATGCCTCTATAACGCATACCAGCTAGGATTCAACATCTCGATCATGAGGATGACCCCCTTAGTGACTAGGCTTAGATTTAGGGGCTAGTTCTCTAGGCATTACCTCTAGGTGGTGCACCAGCTGTGCCACCACCGATGGAGCAGCACGTGGTACCTGCAGTACCAGCAGATGAGGAGTGCAGACTGAGTGCACTCCATAAGTTTAAGAGATAGATACCCCTTAGGTTTTGAGTCAATCCCGACCCTCAGGTAGCTGGGGATTGGCTTGAGGTAGTGACTAGAGTATTCCGTCTAGTGACGACACCAATGGACCAGATGGTGATCCTAGGAGCGAGACTTATTCAGGGTTTGGCATGGAAATGGTGGAGTTTGAACAAAGAGACTCACAATGAGGTGGCTCTTTTGTGGATGGAGTTATAGAAACTCTTTGGGGATGAGTTCTCTATGGTTATGCTGAGAGTAGTGCGTATCCAGGAGCTTCTTTAGCTCCAGCATGGCAGTTTAACAGTGGATGACTATTCATCGAGGTTTACCAACCTTTCCAGGCACTCGATGGATATGGACAGGGATCAGTACTTTAGAGATCATACCTTTGAGTGAGGTTTACAATGGGACATCCTAGATAGTGTCATGCCTCTATGCATTCCGACTTATGCTAGAGTTCTTAAGCGAGCTTTTGTGGTCAAGTGCTTCTTGGCTGAGCAGAGATAGCCAGTGGCAGTCAGTAGTAGGAAAACAAGTGTAGAGACCTCAGTAATAGGAAGTCGATGTCAAGAATAGGGATCGGGACATGAGATACATCTCATAAGGTCTCATGATAGGGGATCTGTAGTTCAGGTATCTCAGGCTAGATCCAGTCAGCCTAGGAAGAGGTGATACTACTCATACGATGATAGAGGAAATCTCACTAGAGACCGTCCAATCCGTTGAGTTGTTGATAGGGACATGGTGGATGGACCACCATGGTAGAGGTATAGAGTGGAGTAGATAGACCTTCCAGGAAGCAGACATTTTAGAGGAGTAGGGAGAGCTGCAGGAGGTGGCAGGCGTTTTGACACACTTCCACCACCACCCCTAGGAGGTCTGCACTAGGCTCAGGGAGCTGGGGGACAGGGGCGAGGGTAGCTACATGCGGTCATGGAATATGACCCAGGCACCTCAGGTATGATCTAAGGTACTATATATGTATTTTATACCTTATTTGTCGTATTTATAGACATAGGTTCTAGTAATTATTTCTTCACCACATGTTTTGTGCAAAACCTTGAGATTATGGTAGAGTCGTTGACTTGAATCTTACGCTTGGAGACACCTACGATAGGAGATGCAATGATCATGCATATTTTCTGAAAATGTGATTATACCCTTGGAGGTGAGAGTTTTGGTTGGAACCTCTTGGTGGTAGCATCGAGGCCTTACGACGTCATTCTCGATATGGATTGGTTATCTTAAGTCCATGCCCAAATTGACTACTTTAGGTGAAGGGTGTGGTGTGTCTGCAGTGATGGGATGAGGTTTTCCTTTATTAGCGAAAATGTGACCCAGGAAGCATAAGAGGGGATCATTCTTAGGAGGTTGCATCCGATCACTCATGTGTTGGCTAGGCTTACCCTTGGAGTAGCAGATGTTATGAGTTTTCAGTTCCCAACAGTAGTGGCGGAGTACGAGGACGTCTTCCTAGAAGATGTTCCAAGGTTACCTCCCCACCGGGATATCAACTTCTGCATCAACTTACACCCTAGGATGGCATTGATATCCTCACTAGCTTATCGGATGACTCCCGTAGAGCTACACAAGCTGAGGGTGCAGTTGGAGGATTTGCATAGAAAGGGCTTCATAAGACCCAGTGTTTCACCCTGGGTGGCCCCAATTTTGTTTTCCAAGAAGGAAGATGGGAGTTTGAGTTTGTGCATGGATTATCGGCGCCTAAAACAGGTAACGGTGAAGAATAAGTATCTACTAATGAGGATATATGATGTCTTCAATCAGTTGAGAGGGGGCACGGTGGTTCTTGAAGGTAGAACTTTGATCGGGTTATCATCAGCTTCGAGTACAAGATGAGGATGTACTAAAAATGGCTTTTAGATGTCGCTATGGTCACTAAGAGTACTTGGTGATTCCCTTCAGTGCGACGAACTCCCCCATAGTGTTCGTAGGACTTATTAACTGGATCTTCCTATCATACTTAGACCGGTTCATAATAGTCTTCATCGATGACATTCTTGTGTACTCAGCGTCAGAGGAGGAGTACATGAGACACCTGCTGTAACAGCCCAAGATTTTATAAAAAATATTCTTTTTTATTTTATTAATGTCTTGTGTTGTACGCTACACCAAAAGGAGATTGCACAACACGCATCCTTGACTTGCCTTGAATTACACGCAATCGCGACCTTCCTCGATAGCGTGTGTAATACGCAATACCGAGTTTCACTAAACAACGATATGCTATTAAAATATTATTAAAACTAGCCGGTATGAATAGTAATAAACACTTTTTAAAATTCTGTAAATCTTATTTTTCAAAATGAACTTTATTTTTGGATTCGGAGTATCGAATTTATCCTAAGGTGAAATTTTGGTACATTTCGGATAACTTTCATATTCTGATGAATAGTGAAAATTACTAAATTATAATTAAAAAACAACTTTTTTAATCGAAATAATTAATAGTGATAAATTATTAATTGGAGTAGTTTTAAAGTATATTTAGAATATATTTTTACAATTTAATACAAATGTTGGTCATTGGATGTAATTTCACATTTAAACCAGACATAATCAAGTGTCAATCTTTTGATAGATATTGTTTCTTAAAAACACGCTATTTGTTTTAACAGCGGGATTTAATTATAAAAATTAATTAATGCAACTTTTATGTTATGAATTTGGTAAAATAGACTTCATTTTTGAATTCGGAATATGAAATATAGCTTAGGATGAAATTTTGGCATTGTTCTGAAAAACATCAATTTTTGATGAATAGTGAAACTACTAAGTGGTAGTTAAAAAACTGAATTTTTCATAAAACTTAATTTTACCGCTTCTGTGAATGGAATTTCAAAAATCCGAGAGACACGGTTGATGTCAGTAAGTAAAATGTGGTTCAATGAGATGAAAATAATTTTTGGTGAATAGTAACTTTTTACTTTTATTTACCACGGTTAAAAGTAAATAGGGTAATTAAGGGTAAGAATGATATTAATATTACCCTAACACATGTCCTAATTCTATTGGACAAGTGTATCTCGACCAAAAACAACCTTAAGTGTAAAATATTATCATTTAGGCCCACTTGGATTAGATTAGGACATTTATTATTATTTAATTCAAAGAAGAGTTAAAAGAGTTAAAATCAAAGTTTATTCACTAAAACATTTTTAATATGGGGTTATACATAAGATAAATTCGACTATAAATATTCATTAGAAAGATAAAAAGATTTCCTACATAATGATATTTTATTTATAATTTTTATACTTTAAATAAATTAATTTATTTATGACACAACGATGATGTAGTAATTACCCTTTTAAGGAAATATTAACATAATTGATGTTATAAATACTCAAATGAATGTAATTTGAGACTTTTTATGAATTCCACTAATTTTCTAGGTTACTATGATATATTAGTGTTGATTTAATAAACTTGGTTCGAACATATAATTCTGTTATGACTTTCACAAAAATCATATATCAAATAGTGTCAAAATTGACACAAAATAGTTTTTAAATCAAATATTATATTATTAATTGTTATTTTATTCCTAAAAATCTAATGATCGGCCAAATGACTTAGATAAGGATATATATATTAATAATAAACAATTTAGGGTTCGTTTGGCATGTTATAGTAAGTGTATTAACCATATAGTGAAAGAAAACAAAAAGACACGGTAAAAGTTAAATTATTTAACTTAGAGTTAAATCTAATTGATAAGGTTAAAATAAGAACCTAAACTTGTCTAAATCCTATTGGTTGATAGGATTTCGACCCATCCCCACTTTATCTTCGAAATAAGACCCTTTGGAACCATTATAAACCGATTTTTACTTTAATATAAAATAATATTTTGAGATATTCCTAAGGTGCCCCTCTCCTCCCTTATAAAAGGGCACCTCCTCCCCCTCCTCCTCACACCAATTTGAGCACTCAAGCTCGGCCAACCCCTGACAAAATCTCTTCTCCACTTCCCTAGCAACATCCTAGAGGTTCTTGTCTTCCTCAAAGACCAATTTTAGTTCCCTAAGAGGAGGTCTCCAAAAGGCGCTTCAAAGAAGAGGTAATTACCGTTACCAATTCTTTCATCTTTATTTCTTTTTCCACTTCTTCTTCTTAGGTTGTTTCATTATGAAGTAATAACATCAGTATCACTCATATACGGATATGTTATTATAAGTATGAAACAACCCTATTTCACCATCTATCTATCCTACGGAAAAAGAAATCACCGCGCGTGCGTACGTACGGAATACCGTCTCCACGCCGTGGTGTAATCTATTTTCCACCACCACCTTACATGGATGGGTATAATGGTGTAAAGAATAACTATACATAGTTATTAAAACATAATATTGATTCTGATATATTGTATAATCCACTCCAATTCAATTCAATATTTATGTAAATGATATCATCGCTCGTGCGTACGTACGGACTACCGTCTCCACGACGCGATGAGATTCATTCTCCATGTTAACCATTTAAGAATGATTATAAAGTATATATAAGAAATAATAATGAAATATATGACATTATAAAGCTACTGGATTTATGTATATATATATATGTATGTCATCTACTTACTACCATTCAAGACAATAGGGAAAGGAAAATAACGTTCATGCGTACGTACGGACTACCGTCTCCATGAACGGTGTTTTTCATTTCATTTATCTATCTATTATATATATATATATATACTGAATATATATGATATATAAATCATATTTTATATTTTGGAAGTAAGTAAATCATGATATAAGTAATAATAATGTCAAGAACAACAAGTCAAAACACCTACGATAAAAGAAACGATTTTACCCAAAACGCTTCTTTAACATGGAATTTACAAAAGAACGGGTAATATAATGTCATAAGTGAACCATATATGATATCATAACAATGAATATGATTCTGTAATAAGTCAATGACATTATTTAAACCATTATACAGGAGCTTCGGACACGTACAAAGCAAATCAGACCTAAGGTAAGGGAAATATCACAATCTCATTTTTATCCGAGATTGTTTATTCGTAAGTATTTAATGAGGTGTATTTTATCATCCACATCCATGTTTCATCAATATGCAATATTGTTTCCATCCACTTACAATATTTTAAATCCAATTTTACCCTTCGGTGAGTTTTTAGTAAAGAATATGAAAGGAATCTTTTGTCGTTTTTTTCGTACGAGGTACTTTTTGACTTTTTCGACAAAAGTACGAAGAATGTTTTTTTTAACTTATACGGCCTGAATGGATTTTTAAAACATTATTTCCAAGAAACTTCCTTTACAATTTTTCAAGTTTATTTTTAATCAACTTCTTTTATTTTAAATTCGTATGACATGTTATGAAAGGAAAAATGTTTTTGAAGAAGAAAGGATATTTTCCTCAAGAATGGAGTTCAAGTGTTTTATCAAAATTATTTTCCATCTAAGATAATAAAGGTTTCTGTTTTTATCCCTATTATTACATTGATTTGATCATGTTGTGATGGAATTATTTTTATGAATTCCTTTATCTTATATGAATTGATTTATGATGTCATGATGTTTCAAGAATCCCATTTTTGTTACATGTGTTATGCGATGATGTATGTTTTATGATTATGTGGCACACAGAAGAAAGGATTCATTATGATATGGGTGGGACCTATATCTCCCTCCAATGCATTGGGTAAATATTTTATATCTCATGATATAGACAGGGCTGGAACGGTAGGTTATACCGGTTCAGTGAAACAGGACTGAAACGAGGGTTACTCGATTCAGAAAGGGACTTTGTCCACTAAGATAGTCTTGGCAATTAGTCTTGACTAACAAGAAATGATTCTCTATGATTATGTGTGTATGCCACAAAGTTTCATGTTTTAAGTTATGATTATTGGGATTACTTTTTCACTGTCATGATTTATCCCATGATTATGAAATTCTTCTCTCTTTTGCAGGTTATGATTTCCAAAATGTTATGTTCTTATGAATATGATGTGATTGATATTTATTTTGTTTACCCTTACTGAGCATTTGAGCTCACCCTTTTATGTTTTCTTTTCCCCAGGATATAAAGAAAGGTTTTAGGTAAAAAAAAGGAAGATCTTTATGGGAGATTTTGAAGATCTTTCACCACGATTAGAAGATTATAGTCCGAGTTTCCAAAGACACTAAACTATTACGGTCCTTGTGTGTGTGTTTTTGTAATGTACTAAGTATTCTGCAAAAGTAATGTAATGTCAATGTACGTCAAGATACGGGTCTCTACAGTTGGTATCAGAGGAAAGGTTTAGTCAACCTTTGGAAACTAGGATGCGAGAACTTTAGTGAGATCCCTAGAGATATTTCTAAGGTATGTCTAGGGATGTCCCTAAGGTTAAGTATACGTATAGGTTATTGTACTAGAATTACGCTAACGATCATAGAATTAAACCTAAGATGTTAGATATTGAAGGTACTTCCCCTTTATTATGTTGTTTTCCCTAGCATGATTTTTTCCTCTCACACTATTCTTTTTGGGTTTTAGAAAATGGCTGGAAACAAGATGATTCACGATAATAGAGGATATGATGGACAATGGAATGATATTCTTCATAATGAAATGGGATTTGGAAGTCCAAACATAATTATTATGCCGAATCATCAATCTCATAATATGATCAATAAAGTAAAATTTGGTAAGTTTCCTGACTCGGCTAATAAGAGAAAGGTGGAGTTTCATGATGATCATAGAGGAAAGAAAGTTCAATTTCCCCTATGTAATTCATGTGGGAAGAGGCATCAAGGAGAATGTTTCAAAGGAACTGGAAGATGCTTTGAGTGTGGAAAAGAAGGACACAAAGCCAGTAAGTGCAAAGGAAAAGGTTCAGTTAACACCAGGGATGAGGATAATGGTATTGCTACGACATCAACACTGGTTAAATGTTTTAAATGTGGAATGTACGGGCATTATGCAAACCAATGCCCTAAGGGAAAGTCTCATGAAGAGAATCAGTATGGTCATATGGGAAGTATTTATGTTGATGATGATGAAGAAACTACAAATGATATGTGAGATGAAAGAAATGTTGAATCTCGGTCAATGGTCTAGGAATGTAGTGGAATGATTACATGTTTATCATGTGTAATGTTGTATAAGTAATCTCATGGAATAAAGAGACATCTAAGGATTGTTACACTGTTGTCTTTCCTTAAGTTTTTAAAGTGTATGATGAATGGTACCAGTAACCATGAAAGGTTATTCAGATACTTTTGGAAAGTAGATGATAAGTGCATAATGAAAGGATAAGAAGATAATGAGATGTTTGATTGTATTCATGAGCTCATGATTGATATAAGGACTAAGTGATATCATGGTTTGAGTATATAGAATTTTGAGGATTTTGGTATGTGGAAAGTGTTAACTTTTAACTGCATTCAAGTTTTCACTAAGGTTCAATGGGTATTCAAGAGAGTACAAGATTAAGGCCTTTAAATGTTTGGAATGTGTCCAACAAGATATATCTTATGATATATGGGGATCAACGATGGTATTAAATCTCTGGTAATCGTTTTCACTATGTTATGAGAATGGACTGCAGTATTATGGATAGGACTAAAGATTGGAATGGATTATGTTGGACATAAGTTAGTATTGTTTAAGGATAGAAGTTTTTTCGATATTATTTATGGGATGTTATAGTAATATAGTTTTAGAAAAAGGACAACCTGCAGGACGGGCGACAGCCCATCGCTTCGGACAAGGCTGTGGGAATCGAACCCACAACCGAAGTGCGACTGGCCTTTATCGCCTACCACTGGCCTACAGGAAGTCCCTGTTTAGTAGAAACTAGTTTTATTACATTAATCAGTATGATATATGAAGTATAAGTCCATTTTAGGAACTATATATGATTAATCTCACTATAGATCGACTTATGTATATAATTTTTGCTAACCTTTTGTTTGAGACAGATGGAATGACCCGTCATTCTATCACATGATCTACTAACACTTCACGAATAACAAATTCAACTTCATTTATTTAATAGATGAAGTGAAAATTGTTCTAGGCACGAACAATAGTGAGATTGTACCAAAATAAAGAAAGTATTTATTCCAATTCAAATTTTCAACTTTAGGGAAATGATCTTGAAAACCAAAAATGTTGTCCTAGTGATCTTATACCTGATGAATCGGATGGTACCTTAGATCGTCACAAATTTATGGATTTGTGATTATTGGATTTTCCATAGCCATGTTCTCTACCACTCTCCATCAGAACATGATGGTTAGATTTCACTTCCATATCCATATTTTCACCTATGTGGAAACCCAATGATTAGTTTATTTGGGTAACCGTTACGTTTCATACTTTTGTTTTTAAAGATTGGTTTTGATATTCCTTTCTACGATGTGGGTTTCTATTAAAGAAACTTTCAAATAGTAAACCATTTATAACCCCGACGAATTTTGAGGGCGAAATTCATTTTAAGGGGGGTAGAATGTAACAGCCCAAGATTTTATAAAAAATATTATTTTTTATTTTATTAATGTCTTGTGTTGTACGCTACACCAAAAGGAGATTGCACAACACGCATCCTTGACTTGCCTTGCATTACACGCAATCGCGACCTTCCTCGATAGCGTGTGTAATACGCAATACCGAGTTTCACTAAACAACGATATGCTATTAAAATATTATTAAAACTAGCCGGTATGAATAGTAATAACCACTTTTTAAAATTCTGTAAATCTTATTTTTCAAAATGAACTTTATTTTTGGATTCGGAGTATCGAATTTAGCCTAAGGTGAAATTTTGGTACATTTCGGATAACTTTCATATTCTGATGAATAGTGAAAATTACTAAATTATAATTAAAAAACAACTTTTTTAATCGAAATAATTAATAGTGATAAATTATTAATTGGAGTAGTTTTAAAGTATATTTAGAATATATTTTTACAATTTAATACAAATGTTGGTCATTGGATGTAATTTCACATTTAAACCAGACATAATCAAGTGTCAATCTTTTGATAGATATTGTTTCTTAAAAACACGCTATTTGTTTTAACAGCGGGATTTAATTATAAAAATTAATTAATGCAACTTTTATGTTATGAATTTGGTAAAATAGACTTCATTTTTGAATTCGGAATATGAAATATAGCTTAGGATGAAATTTTGGCATTGTTCTGAAAAACATCAATTTTTGATGAATAGTGAAACTACTAAGTGGTAGTTAAAAAACTGAATTTTTCATAAAACTTAATTTTACCGCTTCTGTGAATGGAATTTCAAAAATCCGAGAGACACGGTTGATGTCAGTAAGTAAAATGTGGTTCAATGAGATGAAAATAATTTTTGGTGAATAGTAACTTTTTACTTTTATTTACCACGGTTAAAAGTAAATAGGGTAATTAAGGGTAAGAATGATATTAATATTACCCTAACACATGTCCTAATTCTATTGGAAAAGTGTATCTCGACCAAAAAAAACCTTAAGTGTAAAATATTATCATTTAGGCCCACTTGGATTAGATTAGGACATTTATTATTATTTAATTCAAAGAAGAGTTAAAAGAGTTAAAATCAAAGTTTATTCACTAAAACATTTTTAATATGGGGTTATACATAAGATAAATTCGACTATAAATATTCATTAGAAAGATAAAAAGATTTCCTACATAATGATATTTTATTTATAATTTTTATACTTTAAATAATTTAATTTATTTATGACACAACGATGATGTAGTAATTACCCTTTTAAGGAAATATTAACATAATTGATGTTATAAATACTCAAATGAATGTAATTTGAGACTTTTTATGAATTCCACTAATTTTCTAGGTTACTATGATATATTAGTGTTGATTTAATAAACTTGGTTCGAACATATAATTCTGTTATGACTTTCACAAAAATCATATATCAAATAGTGTCAAAATTGACACAAAATAGTTTTTAAATCAAATATTATATTATTAATTGTTATTTTATTCCTAAAAATCTAAGGATCGGCCAAATGACTTAGATAAGGATATATATATTAATAATAAACAATTTAGGGTTCGTTTGGCATGTTATAGTAAGTGTATTAACCATATAGTGAAAGAAAACAAAAAGACACGGTAAAAGTTAAATTATTTAACTTAGAGTTAAATCTAATTGATAAGGTTAAAATAAGAACCTAAACTTGTCTAAATCCTATTGGTTGATAGGATTTCGACCCATCCCCACTTTATCTTCGAAATAAGACCCTTTGGAACCATTATAAACCGATTTTTACTTTAATATAAAATAATATTTTGAGATATTCCTAAGGTGCCCCTCTCCTCCCTTATAAAAGGGCACCTCCTCCCCCTCCTCCTCACACCAATTTGAGCACTCAAGCTCGGCCAAACCCTGCCAAAATCTCTTCTCCACTTCCCTAGCAACATCCTAGAGGTTCTGGTCTTCCTCAAAGACCAATTTTAGTTCCCTAAGAGGAGGTCTCCAAAAGGCGCTTCAAAGAAGAGGTAATTACCGTTACCAATTCTTTCATCTTTATTTCTTTTTCCACTTCTTCTTATTAGGTTGTTTCATTATGAAGTAATAACATCAGTATCACTCATATACGGATATGTTATTATAAGTATGAAACAACCCTATTTCACCATCTATCTATCCTACGGAAAAAGAAATCACCGCGCGTGCGTACGTACGGAATACCGTCTCCACGCCGTGGTGTAATCTATTTTCCACCACCACCTTACATGGATGGGTATAATGGTGTAAAGAATAACTATACATAGTTATTAAAACATCATATTGATTCTGATATATTGTATAATCCACTCCAATTCAATTCAATATTTATGTAAATGATATCATCGCTCGTGCGTACGTACGGACTACCGTCACCACGACGCGATGAGATTCATTCTCCATGTTAACCATTTAAGAATGATTATAAAGTATATATAAGAAATAATAATGAAATATATGACATTATAAAGCTACTGGATTTATGTATATATATATATGTATGTCATCTACTTACTACCATTCAAGACAATAGGGAAAGGAAAATAGCGTTCATGCGTACGTACGGACTACCGTCTCCATGAACGGTGTTTTTCATTTCATTTATCTATCTATTATATATATATATATATACTGAATATATATGATATATAAATCATATTTTATATTCTGGAAGTAAGTAAATCATGATATAAGTAATAATAATGTCAAGAACAACAAGTCAAAACACCTACGATAAAAGAAACGATTTTACCCAAAACGCTTCTTTAACATGGAATTTACAAAAGAACGGGTAATATAATGTCATAAGTGAACCATATATGATATCATAACAATGAATATGATTCTGTAATAAGTCAATGACATTATTTAAACCATTATACAGGAGCTTCGGACACGTACAAAGCAAATCAGACCTAAGGTAAGGGAAATATCACAATCTCATTTTTATCCGAGATTGTTTATTCGTAAGTATTTACTGAGGTGTATTTTATCATCCACATCCATGTTTCATCAATATGCAATATTGTTTCCATCCACTTACAATATTTTAAATCCAATTTTACCCTTCGTTGAGTTTTTAGTAAAGAATATGAAAGGAATCTTTTGTCGTTTTTTTCGTACGAGGTACTTTTTGACTTTTCCGACAAAAGTACGAAGAATGTTTTTTTTAACTTATACGGCCTGAATGGATTTTTAAAACATTATTTCCAAGAAACTTCCTTTACAAGTTTTCAAGTTTATTTTTAATCAACTTCTTTTATTTTAAATTCGTATGACATGTTATGAAAGGAAAAATGTTTTTGAAGAAGAAAGGATATTTTCCTCAAGAATGGAGTTCAAGTGTTTTATCAAAATTATTTTCCATCTAAGATAATAAAGGTTTCTGTTTTTATCCCTATTATTACATTGATTTGATCATGTTGTGATGGAATTATTTTTATGAATTCCTTTATCTTATATGAATTGATTTATGATGTCATGATGTTTCAAGAATCCCATTTTTGTTACATGTGTTATGCGATGATGTATGTTTTATGATTATGTGGCACACATAAGAAAGGATTCATTATGAGATGGGTGGGACCTATATCTCCCTCCAATGCATTGGGTAAATATTTTATATCTCATGATATAGACAGGGCTGGAACGGTAGGTTATACCGGTTCAGTGAAACAGGACTGAAACGAGGGTTACTCGATTCAGAAAGGGAATTTGTCCACTAAGATAGTATTGGCAATTAGTCTTGACTAACAAGAAATGATTCTCTATGATTATGTGTGTATGCCACAAAGTTTCATGTTTTAAGTTATGATTATTGGGATTACTTTTTCACTATCATGATTTATCCCATGATTATGAAATTCTGCTCTCTTTTGCAGGTTATGATTTCCAAAATGTTATGTTCTTATGAATATGATGTGATTGATATTTATTTTGTTTACCCTTACTGAGCATTTGAGCTCACCCTTTTATGTTTTCTTTTCCCCAGGATATAAAGAAAGGTTTTAGGTAAAAAAAAGGAAGATCTTTATGGGAGATTTTGAAGATCTTTCACCACGATTAGAAGATTATAGTCCGAGTTTCCAAAGACACTAAACTATTACGGTCCTTGTGTGTGTGTTTTTGTAATGTACTAAGTATTCCGCAAAAGTAATGTAATGTCAATGTACGTCAAGATACGGGTCTCTACAGTTGGTATCAGAGGAAAGGTTTAGTCAACCTTTGGAAACTAGGATGCGAGAACTTTAGTGAGATCCCTAGAGATATTTCTAAGGTATGTCTAGGGATGTCCCTAAGGTGAAGTATACGTATAGGTTATTGTACTAGAATTACGCTAACGATCATAGAATTAAACCTAAGATGTTAGATATTGAAGGTACTTCCCCTTTATTATGTTGTTTTCCCTAGCATGATTTTTTCCTCTCACACTATTCTTTTTGGGTTTTAGAAAATGGCTGGAAACAAGATGATTCACGATAATAGAGGATATGATGGACAATGGAATGATATTCTTCATAATGAAATGGGATTTGGAAGTCCAAACATAATTATTATGCCGAATCATCAATCTCATAATATGATCAATAAAGTAAAATTTGGTAAGTTTCCTGACTCGGCTAATAAGAGAAAGGTGGAGTTTCATGATGATCATAGAGGAAAGAAAGTTCAATTTCCCCTATGTAATTCATGTGGGAAGAGGCATCAAGGAGAATGTTTCAAAGGAACTGGAAGATGCTTTGAGTGTGGAAAAGAAGGACACAAAGCCAGTAAGTGCAAAGGAAAAGGTTCAGTTAACACCAGGGATGAGGATAATGGTATTGCTACGACATCAACACTGGTTAAATGTTTTAAATGTGGAATGTACGGGCATTATGCAAACCAATGCCCTAAGGGAAAGTCTCATGAAGAGAATCAGTATGGTCATATGGGAAGTATTTATGTTGATGATGATGAAGAAACTACAAATGATATGTGAGATGAAAGAAATGTTGAAGCTCGGTCAATGGTCTAGGAATGTAGTGGAATGATTACATGTTTATCATGTGTAATGTTGTATAAGTAATCTCATGGAATAAAGAGACATCTAAGGATTGTTACACTGTTGTCTTTCCTTAAGTTTTTAAAGTGTATGATGAATGGTACCAGTAACCATGAAAGGTTATTCAGATACTTTTGGAAAGTAGATGATAAGTGCATAATGAAAGGATAAGAAGATAATGAGATGTTTGATTGTATTCATGAGCTCATGATTGATATAAGGACTAAGTGATATCATGGTTTGAGTATATAGAATTTTGAGGATTTTGGTATGTGGAAAGTGTTAACTTTTAACTGCATTCAAGTTTTCACTAAGGTTCAATGGGTATTCAAGAGAGTACAAGATTAAGGCCTTTAAATGTTTGGAATGTGTCCAACAAGATATATCTTATGATATATGGGGATCAATGATGGTATTAAATCTCTGGTAATCGTTTTCACTATGTTATGAGAATGGACTGCAGTATTATGGATAGGACTAAAGATTGGAATGGATTATGTTGGACATAAGTTAGTATTGTTTAAGGATAGAAGTTTTTTCGATATTATTTATGGGATGTTATAGTAATATAGTTTTAGAAAAAGGACAACCTGCAGGACGGGAGACAACCCATCGCTTCGGACAAGGCTGTGGGAATCGAACCCACAACCGAAGTGCGACTGGCCTTTATCGCCTACCACTGGCCTACAGGAAGTCCCTGTTTAGTAGAAACTAGTTTTATTATATTAAGCAGTATGATATATGAAGTATAAGTCCATTTTAGGAACTATATATGATTAATCTCACTATAGATCGACTTATGTATATAATTTTTGCTAACCTTTTGTTTGAGACAGATGGAATGACCCGTCATTCTATCACATGATCTACTAACACTTCACGAATAACAAATTCAACTTCATTTATTTAATAGATGAAGTGGAAATTGTTCTAGGCATGAACAATAGTGAGATTGTACCAAAATAAAGAAAGTATTTATTCCAATTCAAATTTTCAACTTTAGGGAAATGATCTTGAAAACCAAAAATGTTGTCCTAGTGATCTTATACCTGATGAATCGGATGGTACCTTAGATCGTCACAAATTTATGGATTTGTGATTATTGGATTTTCCATAGCCATGTTCTCTACCACTCTCCATCAGAACATGATGGTTAGATTTCACTTCTATATCCATATTTTTACCTATGTGGAAACCCAATGATTAGTTTATTTGGGTAACCGTTACGTTTCATACTTTTGTTTTTAAAGATTGGTTTTGATATTCCTTTCTACGATGTGGGTTTCTATTAAAGAAACTTTCAAATAGTAAACCATTTATAACCCCGACGAATTTCGAGGGCGAAATTCATTTTAAGGGGGGTAGAATGTAACAGCCCAAGATTTTATAAAAAATATTATTTTTTATTTTATTAATGTCTTGTGTTGTACGTTACACCAAAAGGAGATTGCACAACACACATCCTTGATTTGACTTGCATTACACGCAATCGCGGCCTTCCTCGATAGCGTGTGTAATACGCAATACCGAGTTTCACTAAACAACGATATGCTATTAAAATATTATTAAAACTAGCCGGTATGAATAGTAATAACCACTTTTTAAAATTCTGTAAATCTTATTTTTCAAAATGAACTTTATTTTTGGATTCGGAGTATCGAATTTAGCCTAAGGTGAAATTTTGGTACATTTCGGATAACTTTCATATTCTGATGAATAGTGAAAATTACTAAATTATAATTAAAAAACAACTTTTTTAATCGAAATAATTAATAGTGATAAATTATTAATTGGAGTAGTTTTAAAGTATATTTAGAATATATTTTTACAATTTAATACAAATGTTGGTCATTGGATGTAATTTCACATTTAAACCAGACATAATCAAGTGTCAATCTTTTGATAGATATTGTTTCTTAAAAACACGCTATTTGTTTTAACAGCGGGATTTAATTATAAAAATTAATTAATGCAACTTTTATGTTATGAATTTGGTAAAATAGACTTCATTTTTGAATTCGGAATATGAAATATAGCTTAGGATGAAATTTTGGCATTGTTCTGAAAAACATCAATTTTTGATGAATAGTGAAACTACTAAGTGGTAGTTAAAAAACTGAATTTTTCATAAAACTTAATTTTACCGCTTCTGTGAATGGAATTTCAAAAATCCGAGAGACACGGTTGATGTCAGTAAGTAAAATGTGGTTCAATGAGATGAAAATAATTTTTGGTGAATAGTAACTTTTTACTTTTATTTACCACGGTTAAAAGTAAATAGGGTAATTAAGGGTAAGAATGATATTAATATTACCCTAACACATGTCCTAATTCTATTGGACAAGTGTATCTCGACCAGAAACAACCTTAAGTGTAAAATATTATCATTTAGGCCCACTTGGATTAGATTAGGACATTTATTATTATTTAATTCAAAGAAGAGTTAAAAGAGTTAAAATCAAAGTTTATTCACTAAAACATTTTTAATATGGGGTTATACATAAGATAAATTAGACTATAAATATTCATTAGAAATATAAAAAGATTTCCTACATAATGATATTTTATTTATAATTTTTATACTTTAAATAAATTAATTTATTTATGACACAACGATGATGTAGTAATTACCCTTTTAAGGAAATATTAACATAATTGATGTTATAAATACTCAAATGAATGTAATTTGAGACTTTTTATGAATTCCACTAATTTTCTAGGTTACTATGATATATTAGTGTTGATTTAATAAACTTGGTTCGAACATATAATTCTGTTATGACTTTCACAAAAATCATATATCAAATAGTGTCAAAATTGACACAAAATAGTTTTTAAATCAAATATTATATTATTAATTGTTATTTTATTCCTAAAAATCTAAGGATCGGCCAAATGACTTAGATAAGGATATATATATTAATAATAAACAATTTAGGGTTCGTTTGGCATGTTATAGTAAGTGTATTAACCATATAGTGAAAGAAAACAAAAAGACACGGTAAAAGTTAAATTATTTAACTTAGAGTTAAATCTAATTGATAAGGTTAAAATAAGAACCTAAACTTGTCTAAATCCTATTGGTTGATAGGATTTCGACCCATCCCCACTTTAGCTTCGAAATAAGACCCTTTGGAACCATTATAAACCGATTTTTACTTTAATATAAAATAATATTTTGAGATATTCCTAAGGTGCCCCTCTCCTCCCTTATAAAAGGGCACCTCCTCCCCCTCCTCCTCACACCAATTTGAGCACTCAAGATCGGCCAACCCCTGCCAAAATCTCTTCTCCACTTCCCTAGCAACATCCTAGAGGTTCTGGTCTTCCTAAAAGACCAATTTTAGTTCCCTAAGAGGAGGTCTCCAAAAGGCGCTTCAAAGAAGAGGTAATTACCGTTACCAATTCTTTCATCTTTATTTCTTTTTCCACTTCTTCTTCTTAGGTTGTTTCATTATGAAGTAATAACATCAGTATCACTCATATACGGATATGTTATTATAAGTATGAAACAACCCTATTTCACCATCTATCTATCCTACGGAAAAAGAAATCACCGCGCGTGCGTACGTACGGAATACCGTCTCCACGCCGTGGTGTAATCTATTTTCCACCACCACCTTACATGGATGGGTATAATGGTGTAAAGAATAACTATACATAGTTATTAAAACATCATATTGATTCTGATATATTGTATAATCCACTCCAATTCAATTCAATATTTATGGAAATGATATCATCGCTCGTGCGTACGTACGGACTACCGTCTCCACGACGCGATGAGATTCATTCTCCATGTTAACCATTTAAGAATGATTATAAAGTATATATAAGAAATAATAATGAAATATATGACATTATAAATCTACTGGATTTATGTATATATATATATGTATGTCATCTACTTACTACCATTCAAGACAATAGGGAAAGGAAAATAGCGTTCATGCGTACGTACGGACTACCGTCTCCATGAACGGTGTTTTTCATTTCATTTATCTATCTATTATATATATATATATATACTGAATATATATGATATATAAATCATATTTTATATTCTGGAAGTAAGTAAATCATGATATAAGTAATAATAATGTCAAGAAAAACAAGTCAAAACACCTACGATAAAAGAAACGATTTTACCCAAAACGCTTCTTTAACATGGAATTTACAAAAGAACGGGTAATATAATGTCATAAGTGAACCATATATGATATCATAACAATGAATATGATTCTGTAATAAGTCAATGACATTATTTAAACCATTATACAGGAGCTTCGGACACGTACAAAGCAAATCAGACCTAAGGTAAGGGAAATATCACAATCTCATTTTTATCCGAGATTGTTTATTCGTAAGTATTTACTGAGGTGTATTTTATCATCCACATCCATGTTTCATCAATATGAAATATTGTTTCCATCCACTTACAATATTTTAAATCCAATTTTACCCTTCGGTGAGTTTTTAGTAAAGAATATGAAAGGAATCTTTTGTCGTTTTTTTCGTACGAGGTACTTTTTGACTTTTCCGACAAAAGTACGAAGAATGTTTTTTTTAACTTATACGGCCTGAATGGATTTTTAAAACATTATTTCCAAGAAACTTCCTTTACAAGTTTTCAATTTTATTTTTAATCAACTTCTTTTATTTTAAATTCGTATGACATGTTATGAAAGGAAAAATGTTTTTGAAGAAGAAAGGATATTTTCCTCAAGAATGGAGTTCAAGTGTTTTATCAAAATTATTTTCCATCTAAGATAATAAAGGTTTCTGTTTTTATCCCTATTATTACATTGATTTGATCATGTTGTGATGGAATTATTTTTATGAATTCCTTTATCTTATATGAATTGATTTATGATGTCATGATGTTTCAAGAATCCCATTTTTGTTACATGTGTTATGCGATGATGTATGTTTTATGATTATGTGGCACACATAAGAAAGGATTCATTATGAGATGGGTGGGACCTATATCTCCCTCCAATGCATTGGGTAAATATTTTATATCTCATGATATAGACAGGGCTGGAACGGTAGGTTATACCGGTTCAGTGAAACAGGACTGAAACGAGGGTTACTCGATTCAGAAAGGGACTTTGTCCACTAAGATAGTCTTGGCAATTAGTCTTGACTAACAAGAAATGATTCTCTATGATTATGTGTGTATGCCACAAAGTTTCAAGTTTTATGTTATGATTATTGGGATTACTTTTTCACTGTCATGATTTATCCCATGATTATGAAATTCTGCTCTCTTTTGCAGGTTATGATTTCCAAAATGTTATGTTCTTATGAATATGATGTGATTGATATTTATTTTGTTTACCCTTACTGAGCATTTGAGCTCACCCTTTTATGTTTTCTTTTCCCCAGGATATAAAGAAAGGTTTTAGGTAAAAAAAAAGGAAGATCTTTATGGGAGATTTTGAAGATCTTTCACCACGATTAGAAGATTATAGTCCGAGTTTCCAAAGACACTAAACTATTACGGTCCTTGTGTGTGTGTTTTTGTAATGTACTAAGTATTCCGCAAAAGTAATGTAATGTCAATGTACGTCAAGATACGGGTCTCTACACCTGCAGATGGTTCTAGATGTACTCTGAGAGCACCAACGATATGGTAATCTCTTAAAGTGTTAGTTATGGATATAGGAGTTCCACTTTCTGGGACATTTCATCTCAAAAAATAGAGTAGCAATGGACCTAGACAAGGTCGATGCAGTGTTAGTATGGGATCCACCTAGGAGTGTGACGGAGGTGCAGAGCTTCCTTGGGCTGGTAGGATATTACTAGAGATTAATTCCTAACTTCTCCCGAATATCATCCTTGATGATAGCTTTGACCCAAAAGGGGTATCCTTTTGTATGGATGGAGAAGTGCCAGTAGGCTTTCTAGTAGTTGAGACAGAGTTTGACGAGCGCACATATCTTGATATTTCCAGAGGAGGGTGCCAAGTACGTAGTTTTCTACGATGCATCAGGGATCAGGCTTGGCTATGTTCTAATGTAGAGATAGGTGGTGATTTCTTATGGTTTACTCTAGATGAGGCCGCATGAGCAGAACTACGTGACCCATGATCTTGAGTTAGAAGTGGTAGTCTTTGCATTGAATATGTGGTGAAACTACCTGATGGGTGAGCATTTTATCAACTACACTGACCACAAGAGCCTCACGTACATCTTCTCATAGAAGGATCAGAATCTGAGGTAGAGGTGATGGTTGGGGTTCCTCTATGATTATGACTTTGAGATCATCTATACTCCTAGGAAGGGGAATGTAGTGGCTGATTCTCTCATTCAGAGATCGAGTTCTCAACTGCTGAGTGAGGTGTCAGAGTAGTTGGTCTTGCTACAGTTTTCCTTCATGGATGGAGATGATGCATATTAACTTTAGTCAATGGTTGTTACCCCTCCACTCTTACAATGAGTCAGGGAGGCACAACTTGAAGATGTTGACTATAAGGCTTTACATGCTCAGTTATCCACAGGACAATATCCTGATGGATATTCGTAAGGTGGGGAGCACATCGTCCTTTTCATAGGATGCATAGTTGTATCAGTGGCGTTGCGGGAGGAGGTTCTAAGAGAGTTTCATATATCCCCTTTGGAGGTACATCTTGGAGTGTTGAAAATGTACCAGGACCTCCAAAATTAGTTCTGGTGGACTAGAATGAAGAAGACAGTACCCGAGTTTGTTTCTCGATGCCTTACATGCCAGTAGGTGAAGGATGAGCACCAGGTTCCAATGGAACTAGCTCACCCTCTGGAGGTTTTGAAGTGGAGATGGGACAGAATATTGATGGACTTCTTAATGGGCTTACCACAAATTTCTAGGGGACATGATTCCATCTGAGTGATTTTTGACCGACTCACCAAGTCATACCACTTCCTAACTATTAGGGAGAAAAGTTCAGTAGAGAGCTTGGGGCACCTCTACATGCAAGACATAGTTTTGGATTCATGGATTCCCCTCGATGATAGTATCAAATCATGATTCTCGTTTCACATCCCGGTTATGGAAAATATTTTAGGAGGTGTTTGGGACTTAGCTACGCTTGAGCACGACATTCCATCCCCAGACAGATGGTCAGATGGAGAGAACCATTCAGGTTCTGAAGGATATGTTGTGAGTCTGTATCTTGTACTTTTTTCACAGCTGGGAGGACCACCTACCACTAGTGGAGTTTTCATATAATAATAGCTACCACTCCACCATCGGTATAGCACCATTTGAGGATTTATATGGGATACCTTGTTGGTCACCACTTTTCTGGACTGAACTAAGAGAGTTGACTCTCATGGGTCCAAAGTTGGTGCGAGCTACTACCGAGAAGGTGAAAATCATCTATAAATGGATAAAGACTGCACAGAGCAGACAAAAGTCTTATGCTAATAGACGACAGAGACCTCTGGAGTTTGAGGAGGTAGACCATGTCTTCCTTCTGGTCTCACCTTGATGAGGGTTGCATAGATTTGGTTGAGATGGAAAGTTGTATTTGAGGTTTATTTTCCCTTTCCAGATACTGTGTAGGGTTGGAGATATGGTGTACCGCCTAACTCTACCACCACAATTTCACCAGATACATGATTTCTTCCACGTGTCGCAGTTGAGGAGGTATGTGCACGATCCATCGCACGTCGTAGACTGGGGTGAGCTGGACATCGAAGATGGAGCAAACTTTACTGAGTGCCCATAGATATCGAGGATCAGTAGGAGAGGATCCTTCGCGAGTGATCTATTCCCCTAGTATGTTTCTGGTAGCATCATGAGAATCTTTAGGAGAGCACGTGGGAGCAGGAGGCTCAGATTCATACGCAATACCCACATCTATTTGAGAGGCCTTTTATTTTGGCTTTCTACAGACGTGAAACCCTAAGATGAGGAGAATATAATGTCCTAGATTTTTCATGTATTATTTTTAAATATTATATGGAATTAATTCAAGACTAGGCTTTGTGACGATATGCAATTCTGAGGCCCTAAGTACCTGAAATAAATGTTTGAAATAAATTAAAATTTTAAATAGCATGCACAAGCGATTTTACTAAAAAAGTGGAATAACTTTTAAACAAGTGCCTGGATTAGAAATATGAGGGCACCGTTGCTTTCAGAGCAGTGACTTTACCCTAGGAAAGGCTTAACATCGGCCGACATGGGTCGGCTACAGAAGTTAATTTTTGGATGTTTTAAAGGCGATAAAATAAATTAATAATTTATTTTATTTTAACTGTTTTAATGACAGAGTGACAAATTTTATAGTTTTAAATAATCAGGAGTCCAGGGTTAGGCTCATAACCCTGGAAAACTCCCTGGAATCCTCTAAAGCTTTGAAGAGTAGGTACCCTTGGAGAATTCTCAACAAACAACAACGTGTGGATCATTGCGTAGCAAGATCGGATCTCATTGATGATGGTAGAAAATCAACCCTTCGTCGATGATTGAGGTAGGGGTTGTTATTTCTATTGTGTTTCCCCTATTCTTGGATTTAAATGATTAATTCGGATCAACCCACAAACAGGTTGACTGCGGATCGTTCATTCTTGTGGGATGGTCTGATTATCGGGTTTTGTTTTAGGGAATCACTTTCATATTTGTTTCGTTCTTCTTGATCCTTCTAATGAGATAAGATCAATGTCGTAACGAACAACAAAGGAGGTTTGTTCCTCGATTTTTTATATGAATTTCTTCTCCCCTTTGACCATGTGCGTTCTTCGCATTCTTCACAAGGTTATAAACAATGGATCATTGCACATCCATCTCGCAATGCAACGATTCCAAATCAGAGATCCGGAATTTTGATGACCCAAAGAAGGTACGAAGATTATGGTGGCATATGAATTGACACGGTTCTAAAGAAATCATTCTTCAATTGTTCTTTACGTGGATGATCGAAACGAGTTTCTGGAGCAGATCAGACACCCAAAACTTACCAAATCGGCGTTTCTAGGATGGGATGACCTTGTATATTCGATTTTGAGGAAAATGAATGGCTGGATTGAGAATCATAGGACCACCCAAGGCACGCTGGAGAAGAACCGTGATTCTAGAAAATCACGTAGAACACAGTGTGTTATATGAAGAACACGACGTGTGGGGTCATCTCAATGACAGCTAGGGTTCTGTGTTACAGAAAGGTTGAACATGGCATGTGATAGATGTCACGTGGTGTGTGGGTCCTTACATGGTACTCAACATGTATCTCGGATGATACATGGACACGGGGTGGAGTACATGGCATGTAGTCCACCACGCGGCCAGACCAGACTAGTTATGCGGGTTACCCCATGTACTATTACATGGGTCAGTAGACACGGGTTGAAGTTTTGTACGGGTACATAGACATCGTACATGGAGTGACCCTCATATAGTAGGACATGACATGTTACTATTCCACGTGTCGTGTATATATTTTCTATATGATGTCACTACTACAAAAACGGGAAAGGGAAGCACCACCTTTTATCAGTGCTAAGACAAAAGCACTGATAAAGGAACTCTTTATCAATGCTAAAATTTTATCACTGATAATACCATAGTCCCATATTTTATAAAATCTGGTGCATGGTATCCTCTGTTTATCGTGCCCTCAATCCCTTGCAGTGTTGTACCCCTGCGACAACTCCCCTCCCCCTGCGATCTTCTCTTTGTCGGAGCTCCGCCGCTAGCCCTACTCCTTCTCCCCCCCTCGAACCCCTTTCATGGATCCTCCTCCCTGAAAACCCTACTTCCTTCTCTCCTATGGACTCCCCGCGAACCCTACTCCTCCATTTCTCAACGGTGGCGGCTCCTCCCGTGCACCTCCCCCTCGCAGCCGCGCCTTCCCCTCCTGACATAGCGCAGAAGGCTCCCTGACCGCTCGACGCTTCTTCCCTCCCTCCATTGTGGGTGTGATATACTCTAGGTAAGTCTCCCACTTCTCCTTTTAGGTTTATTTTTGGTGGATAGGTTTTGTGAGAGTAGTTTTCATTAGAGTGATGTTTGGATTCTTCCCCATTATCACCACCCTTGGATTAGATGCTAACTAACATAGAGTTCTAATAATCTATGTCACGAAATCACACACGTAGTGGATTCTTATACTTGGTTAGTAGATGATTTGAACTAAAGTATTACTTTTTAAGGATTCCCCATGGGTCCTTATGATTTTTGGAACTAGAATTTATTTTTCACCAAGTGTCATATGTATGAGGGTTTGATATTCTCATGCAACCTCAAGCTAGACCTTGTTATACATGAATATTCTATTAATGTTGAGTGTTTTTCCTCATCCTTTTGGTGGGTGTATCTATACTGGGTAAAGTGGTCTTTTTGTAAACCCCTTCATGAAAAAGAAGAGTTTTGATAGTACCTACCTCATTATTAATTGGTTACACTTTGTGGGTATCATGATGTGCTGGTGATTGTGTTTATAGGGAAGGTTATATTTATGATTGTGTTTATGGGGAAGGTTCTACTTTGGGATGGGCCTCATGGGGGTTGTTATATAGGGAGGCTAGAGCGATGGAGAGGTAGATAAAATTGAGTAGGAATCGGCTGTGAGATTTGGACTTGGCTTCGGTTTGGGTGGGATGTCTCTCGTAGTGTTTTCTTCCGTTTTCTTCCTCCTCGGCTATAGCTCTCTAGCCGTTTTCCATATACTTAGTGTCTGTTCTTAGTTGTCTATCATTTATTTAGGTTGTTTTAGACGGTTACAAAAAAGCGTGTGACACCATTTATGAAAAATGATTTTGTATAAGTGTTTATAGGTTACATAGTTTATGTTTGACATCACTTATTGAAAAGTGCTCACAACTGATCACAATTGATTGTGTATAAGGCTATGTTTGACTGTACTTGGGGTTCATCTTGACAAAAACATATTTATAATTGTTTAAAGCACTTATCAATTATAATAAATGGTTTTGTATAAGTTTTTCCAGCTTGGTTGTTGGAAAGGTGATAATCTGGCACATTTTTATGTAGTTTTCTTCTGGAATTTAAGTGTCTACTTTGGGTTTAGATAGTGGTATGAACATGTGAGAAATTGTATTTGGGTGGTTAATTCTTTTTAGGATTATGGGATGTTTTTTGACTTTGATCAATGGTAAATTCCACACATCTTTCTTTTATGTCAAGGATAATTTAAGGGTGGTGTCAACTTAGTGAACCTCTATGACCAATTATTCCTAGTTGCTAGTCTAGAAGGTTTTTTCTTGAAAATGGGGAGACACCATGCACTTTATTGGGTAGATAGTGATTCTTCCCTGATACCTATTATGGGTATCAAGATTGTTATTTTGAATGGAGACTGCTCTAGTAAAGAACTACCCTTGGTGTTTCAGGCCAAGTGATTTTGGTTAAGTACACCTACATTATGGAGAACCCGATTACGTGATGGGGGATGAATTTATTCCCAGGAGATTGTAAATGTATTTCACTTGGTTGGATTGTATTTCATCTCTTTTTATTAAATCCATTAATTTATGTTGATCAATTCATAGACCAACCTCTAGTGGTTTGGGGGAATTCAACATGTAATACTAAGCTTTGGATGGCTATACTAGTGTTCTATGATTATGCCTATGGTTTGAGTTGATATCATAATATTTTAAGGTAGTGATCTTCTGGGATGTAGGGTTAGCATCACCCACCCACAATAGGTGTGTGATGCAAGTCTCATCTTAGGAGGAACTTTCATTCATAGGTACCTCAAGGATAACCCATTACTCCAAGGAATTTAATATGATTGTGATGGGTATAGACATATCACATTGCATTTTTTTAACATTCATGCTACAGTCAGAGAGGCAGTCGATGAATAGCCTTGGCAGAGGAAGGAACTGAAGAAAGGAGGTCTGTACATCACTAAAGTGATGGAGGAGATCGGGGACTAGCATGAGGTGGATAGAACTTTGGTTTGATTCTACTAATACCACCCCTAAGTAGACCAATCCTATATTGAGAATTTAGTGGTTAGAATCTTAGATAGTTTATAGTCATTAGAGTCTTTTTACCAGGAGGCTCGAGGAGTGTTTGGAGGTATGATCTATGTCTGTTATAATTTTCTTGTAGTACTATTAGAAATAGGTACAAGAAACTATTTTTCCTAAATTTTTCAATTATTTTCTAGGTATATGGTAGGCTCTATTAATCTTTATTTTTATAAGGAAGTGGTTATGTTCTACTATATTTGGAAGTATTGTTTTGTGTATTTGAATCATAAATACTAATATTTTAGATTTAAATAGGATGGAGATGAATAAAGATTGGATGTATGCTAGTCATTTGACAATAGAGTATGAGAACGGAGTGAAAGAGTTCATCAATTTTGCAAAGGACCATGCAAAGGATTCTTCTCAAATCCTTTGTCTGTGTTTACGTTGTTTTTATTCTAGAATAATTACTCCAAAGGAGTTGGAAGAACATTTGATATGTCATGGAATATATTAGAGTTATAAATGTTGGAATAAACACGGAGAAAAGGCAAATGTAGCTACTGGCTGGGATAAAACTGCATTTTATGGATCATCAGATATGAATACAAATATGGATAATGAAGAAGACCATATGGAGGATGTGATTACAGATGTCAATGATGATGAAGATCATACTGAGTAAATGACAAGGACAGTTGAATATGAACTCCGTGATTGCCCAAAATTGTTTGAGAAGTTAAAGAGTTGTGAAAAGATGCCATTGTATGCTGATTGCAATAAATATACAGCATTGTCAGATGTACTGAAGTTGTATAAATTAAAAGTAGGCAACAGATGGAGTGATGTCAGTTTTACAGAACTACTTTCTCTCTTAAATGACATGCTCCTGGAAGATAATGAGCTCCCAAACCAGACATATGAAGCTAAATGAATGCTACACTCAATGGGTATGATTTCTAAAAGAATACATGTCTTCCTGAAAGATTGTATATTGTTTCACAAGGAGAACAAATCACTTACAGAATGCCCAAAGTTTGGTGCTTCTCGATACAATAAAGATGAATCCAGTCCTACAAAAGTTGTATGGTACTTTCTAATAATTCTTAGTTTTAGGCGTCTATATAGAAGTGAAGAAACTGCAAGACAATTGTCATGGCATGCAGATAAAAGAAATAAATATGGGAAATTATGTCACCCAGATGACTCTCCTCAAAGGAAGATAATTGATCATGAGTATCCTAAATTTGGAAAAGAGCTGAGAAACATTCATCTTGCATTATCTATAGATGGAGTGAATCCTTTTTGTTTTCAAACTAGCACCCACAGTACATGGCATGTTATGTTGGTAAATTATAACTTGTCACCCTGATTATGCATGAAGTGTAAATTTATCATGTTATCTATGCTTATATTAGGACTAAAACAACCATGTAATGATATTTATGTTTATTTGCCTCCTTTGATCGAGGATTTGAAGTTATTGTGGGATTCAGGTGTTATGTTGTATGATGCTTATAAAAGTGAATACTTCACGTTGAGAGTGATGTTGTATGGGATGATAAATGATTTCCTTGCTTATGGAAATTTGTCAAGCTATAGCATTAAAGGAACTCAAGGGTGTCCCGTGTGCGAAGAAGATACAAAATCAATTAGGTTTAAACATTCATCGAAAACTGTGTTTCTAGGAAATCGTAGATTTCTACCTCGTTGGCATAAGTACTGATCTTGGACGACATCATTCAATGGAAGTTTAGAACAATGCACAGTACTGTCTCCACTAACAGGTGATCAGATGTTTGAGAAAGTAAAAGATTTGAACATTGTTTTTGGTAAACCATTTTCTAAAAACCTTACGAAAATTGGTTGAAAAAATAGATCTGTTTTTTTTAATTATCATACTAGAATTGTTTGTACGTCAGACATTTTCTTGATGTGATGCATGTGGAAAAAAAATGTATGTGACAGTGTTATCAGAACGTTTCTGAATGCCCCTAGAAAAACAAAGGATAGAAGTAAGGCAATGTTGGACATGGTTGACATGGGAATACAAGAAGAGTTGGCTCCCATGAAGGGTGAAAATAGAATGTGTCTTCCTCCAGGTGTTTACACTCTTTCCAGGGAAGAGAGATATCATTTTTGCAACTTCTTCAATGATGTAAAGTTTCCAGAGGGGTATTCATCAAATATCAAGAACATTGTGTCAATGAATGATTTCAAGTTAAAAGGTTTGAAATCACATGACTTCCATGTTTTGATGAAAGATTTAATTCCTACAGCTTTATGTTGTATTTTTTCCTAAGAATGTTCGTCATACATTAATCAAACTTTGTTTCTTTTTCAAAGCTATATGTAGCAAAGTTTTAGACCTGGTGAAATTTCCAGTTATGGAAAGAGAAATTGTCATCGTATTATGTGAATTAGAAATGTTTTTCCCACCAAAATTCTTTGATATGATGGTTCATTTGATGCTTCACTTGGTGAGAGAGTTTCGACTTTTTTGTCCTGTGCACTATAGATGGATGTACCCCATTGAACAATATACGAAGATTTTTAAAGGGTATGTCAAAAATTGAAGTCGGACAGAGGGTTTTATAGTGGAGCGATATATTGTTGAGGAATCCATTGAATTCTGTACCGAATACCTATCTGATGTGGAAAGCATTGGTCTCCTGAAATCTCGTCACACTGGATGCATTGAGGGTGAGGGAATTTCTGGAAGAAATTTCGTGACAATCAATATTACAAATTGGGAGTAGGCCCACCTTTATGTTTTTCATAACAGTTGGGAGGTTTCTCCATATATTGAAACCCACAAATAAATTCTTAGGCAGTTGAATCCATCAAGGGCTGGAAAATGGATATCAAATACACATAATCACCAGTTTATAAGATGGTTTCTGGACCTTATTTTTAAGGAGTTAGATAAAAATCTGAATTCAATTTTAGAACGACTTCGATGAATAGCCGCCAGACCAAGTGTGTATGTATTATCTTATAATGGTTATGTAATTAATGGTTATACATTCTATATAGATGAACATGATGAAGATAGTACCGTTCAAAATAGTGGAGTTACACTTATGGCCGAAGCGATGCATGTTTCTGGTAGTAAGGATAGAAATACAATTTATGCAAATATGTCATACTTTGGCATTATCAAAAAAATATGGGAGTTGGATTATACGACATTCCAATTGTTGATTTTTCAATGCAAATGGGTTGATAACAATAGTGGTGTTAAAATAGATGAATTGGGATTTGTGAAAATTTATTTTAGTAAAGAAGGGTACAAAGACAAACAGTTTATAATGGCATCACAAGCAGTATAAGTATTTTATATTCCCGATCCCGCAAACCGAAAGTGGTCGATTGTTCTATTATCGTCTAAAACTACTGAAGGGTCCGATGAAAATTTAGTTGAGGCTGATCATTTTAGTGGTACGTCACAATCATTTCACAGTGGTCCCAATGTAGATGATGTTTTATATGTTATAGGATACCACAATAAATGGATTTGGATAATCGATAGAGGTTTCAAATCCCTTCAGCCTTTGAAAAAAAGAAATAGAGTTCAATAAACAGGTTATATTTTGTTTGTAATATAGATCTTGTTATCTCATGTTATTATATTATCATTACTGAATTTATGTAATCTAAATTAACTGTTCAACCACTTTTGTAGATAATTACTTCTACACGTTCTGGTGATCCTAACCTTGAGGCTGAACAAGTCTCTCAAGCTGTTGTTGTTGTTGCTGCTGCGGCTACTCACAGTGCAGAGCAACAACAAGTTTCTGAACCTGTTGCTGCTACTAGTGTTGAGGTCCAACAACCATCAGCACATGGTGTTGCTATCATTTCAGATGAACATATAGATGATGTTGATATTGATGAAATGGTTGGGGATGAAGGACCGACATCGCAGAAAACATAGGTGTGTCATAGTTTGACGGTGTTAGCCAAAGTTATTAAGGCGAAAAGAAAAGGCATCAAATTTGATGTTGGATGGAATGCACGAAGCCAACATTTGAATCCCATCAAGGCTATGTTTATTAGTTACATTGGAATTTTCACTTAGCAACGCGTGCCAATTGACATAGATTCATGGCACCATGTTGTGTTTGGGCTAAAGGTTGTGATCTGGGAAGAAATTATGGTAACATTATGATATTATTTCTTTAATTTACTAGCAAATAAAATAATGAAACAATGTCTTACTCTTATCAATATCTTGCAGAGTACATTTATAGTAGATGATTCACACAAGAATTATGTACTAGGGCTTGCAGGAAGGTGTCATCGAGGTTTTCGCACTATTTTAACAAAATGTCACCTGAAAGATTCCAAAGGTAAAATAAACCCGCACCCACCTCTTTTCTACGCTCACCTGATATCCCAAGAAGCATGGGATGAATTTATTGGCCGTTGTGGGGATGAGAAGTTTCAGGTACATTGTGGCTAATAATACGTTGTTTGAGGATACATGTATTCATCACTTTGATTGTCAATATTTCATTTATGAAACAACAAATTAGTACTGAAAATAAGGAACGTGCATCAAAACCAACATACCCCTATCGTAAATCAAGGATGGGGTATGCTTCACTAGAAAAGAAAATGGTACGTATTTTAAATTTACAGAAATATTGTTAGGTTCCAAGAAACAATATCATAATTATCTTTCTATATTTATATGAAGATTGATGAGTCCAAAACCAAAGACACTTCCATCCCACGTCATGTGCTATGGAAGGAGGCATGTGTGAATAAGGAAGGGAAACTAGTAGATGAAAACACACAAAAAGTGTGGGAAATATGTGTAAGTATGACATGAAAAAAAGATTTGTTTTAAATCGCTATTACATAAAAATAATTAGTTATTTTCCTATATCCGACAGTCACAGGAATCTGCTACTCCTGTAGCGGATGCAGACCTATTATCGACGACTTTGAACCGACCATAATAATACGGTCGTGTCAAAGGTGTAGGGTTTGGGGTGACACCCTGAGTATATTATGAGAAAAAAACAAACAGATGATAGAGATGAAAAAATGAAACAAATGAGTGAAATACTAGCAACTCTTGAAGAAAGATTTCAATGGAAGGGAGAGTTTCTAGAAACTTTTATGGGTGGGAATCAAGGAGAAGACGCAACTCAGGAACAACCAATGCGTGAAGATCCCACCCCACCCCCCACCAGCTTTGAGGCGAGCCATTCCCCTCAAAGATCTGTCTTAGTCGTGGTAATCAATATTCTAATAATTGTTCCCATGAAATGTGAATCAGACAAACATTTATACTTTTCCTATACTAATCTTCTATAGGGTGATAATGATTGTGATTTATATCTATCAACACTCACCTATCACCTTGTAGTGAGGGATATGATGTTCAACATCCCAGAGGACAAGCTGCATAATAACCCACTTCTAAAAGATCATCTAAAAGTGACGATTACTGTAGCTCATGATCCAAATGCAGATCTACCTATTCCACTTGATGAAGATGATATTCATATGATCAAAAAGGCTATTGGGACATTCATTGCATGGCCATCACAACTTGTAAGAGTATATGTGGACAAAGAGGTATTTATTTCCATTTTTTTCAAGTTAAAACTTTAACAATTAATGAAAAAGGGTTCTAAACCAATGAATGTTATTATAGACAGAGAAAGGGAAGGGGGTGATAAGAAATATTGGCTCAAAAGCATCTAAATAATCGACTAACCAATTCCAAAGAGCTACTGAAAGCACAATAACACCACATGTTCTCTATCCACATTTACTAGCATTGAAGACTCATGTGGATATGAAGCTAAGAGGTGGTAGTAGTCATATAGTGGTTTTTGAAAAGAATATATATGGAGAGGAAATTCAAGATTTCATTTCTGATGAAAATGTAAATGAGATCCTTGAATACAGTTGTCTAGGCGCCACAATTTTAAATTTATATATGAGGTATGTTTTTATGAATTTATTTTCTAAAAGATGATATAATGTGAAAATTATGACTAAATTCATTTTATATTATTGAAAGACATATATATGAAAAATAGTTGAAGTAATTTTCCCATGAGCCAAAATTTGGACTCATTAGTCTTCATACCACATCAACATAACTAACGAAATCAGATCCATAAAAAGAGGATGAAATAGTGAACGGCTTGTTGAAAACATTTGAAAGTAAGATAACGGATGACAGACTCTTCCTAATACCAACCATGCAGGGGTAAAACTCTACGATTAAAGCATATCAATTATATTTTCAATTCTTTTATTATTTATTCCTTTTTGTGTTTTTAGACAACATTGGCTACAAATTGCGGTGAACTTGGATACTCCAAAGATTTATTTTCTGGATTCAATGCAAGGATATCCAACAAACCGACCACACATGATGGAGTTTGTGAATTTGTAAGACACTACATCCTATGTTTTAGGTCTAAAAATCAAGTAATATAATTTATATTATCTTTTACTGAGGATTTTGATATGATAGGGTGGTGTATCATTATCTTCAAAAAAATGAATGAGGACAGGGGCTAAGTATAAGGAGGCGAGAAAGTACTACATATGGACAAATATTAGGGTATATATAATAAAATTTCACTATCCAAACACATATCAATACAATTTACTTATTCTTCTAATGATCAAATTTTTTGCAGTGTCCAAAACAAACAAATGAAAATGATTGTGGTTATTATGTTTGTAAATTTATGAAAGAGATTGTTTTTCATCAACAAACTAGCATCCATAAAGAGGTATTTTCAAAAACAACTACTATTTAATTTAAATTATTTATTAATTATTTATTTATATATTTTGTAGTACTACTATGATTGTCAAAAATCCTCATACTCCCAAGATGATAAAGATTTGTTCAGAAATGAGTGGGTCGTATACCTGATGGAAGATTGTACACAACTAGCATGAAGATCTGACTTGGGGATGTGTACAATTGGTGGTCATTTTTTAGAGGGGTTAAGAGGATCAAAAGATGAAACATTGTTGTATGTAAATTTTTGTAGGAAAATTTTAATTGTTATTAAATAAAACATACTTTATCCAATGATTCATTTGCCCATTTTAAATGATTAAATGCACCAATAACATGCAAGAATGATGAACCACTTTTCTTTGGGCTTTGGATAAGAAAAAACGGTAAAATATCCAAAATACCTTCATATCTGACCAAACGCATTTGGATTATGTTGATACTTTAGGGGAACGATCCATGGGTCATTTTTGGCGTGTACGAGTCAACTCCACCTCAATCTGTGGCACGGTGTGGCCAGTATCACTCAAACTCCCTTTTTTGTTTAAAATGGACAGAATTTTAAGTGAAAACAACAACTGACATATGGAAATCCTACCAAATGCATCCATGGGTAATTTGTGATGTGTACGAGTCAACCCCGCCTCAATCTGAGGCACAGTGTGGTCGGTATCACTCAAAGTCCCTCTTTTGTTTAAAATGGACAGAATTTTAAGCGAAAACAACAACTGACATACGTAAATCTGATTAAACGCATTCAGATTATGTTGATACTTTAGTATAATGATCCATGGGTCATTTTTGATGTGTACGAGTCAACCTCACCTCAATATGAGGTATGATGTGGCCGGTATCACTCAAATTATCTCTTTTGTTTAAAATGGACAAAATTTTAAGTGAAAAAAACAACTGACGTATGGAAATCCGACCAAATGAATTCGGACTATGTTGATACTTTAGTGTAATGATCCATGGGTCATTTTTGACATTTAAGAGTCAACCACGCCTCAATATGAGGCATAGTGTGTCCGGTATCACTCAAAGTGTCTCTCTTTTGTTTAAAATGGACAAATTTTTAAGTGAAAACAACAACTGACATATGGAAATCAAACCAAACACATTCGGATTGTGTTGATACTTTATGGAAATGATCCATGGGTCATTTTTGATTTTTACGAGTAAAAATCTCCTCAATATAAGGCACGGTGTGGCCGATATCACTCAAAGTCTCTCTTTTAAAATTGACAGATTTTTAAGTGAAAACAACAATTGACATATGAAAATCCAACCAAAAGCATTAGTATTGTGTTGATACTTTAGGGGAATGATACATGGGTCATTTGTGACATGTAAAAGTCAACCCTGCCTCAATCTGAGACACGGTGTGGCCGGTATCATTCAAAGTGTCTCTCTTTTGTTTAAAATGGACAAAATTTTAAGTGAAAACTGCAACTAACATACAAAAATCTGACCAAACACATTCGGATTATATTGATACTTTATTAGAACAATCCATGGGTAATTTTTGACATTTAAGAGTCAACCTTGCCTCAATATGAGGCACGGTGTGGCTGGTATCACTCAAAGTCTTTCTTTTGTTTAAAATGGACAAAATTTTAAGTGAAAACAACAACTAACGTACGGAAATCTGACTAAACACATTCAGTTTGTTTTGATAATTTAGGGGAACTATACATGGGTTATTTTTGATGTGTAAGAGTTAACACCGCCTCAATATGAGGCACGATGTGACCGGTATCACTCAAAGTCCCTCTTTTGTTTAAAATGGACAGAATTTTAAGTGAAAACAACAATTGACATACGAAAATCTAACCAAACACATTTTTATTATGTTAATACTTTAGGGAAACAATACATGGGTAATTTGAGACATGTACGAGTCAACCCCACCTCAATAAGAGGCATGGTGTGGCTGGTATCACTCAAAGTGTCTCTCTTTTGTTTAAAATGGATAGAATTTTAAGTGAAAACAACAACTGACGTATGGAAATCTGACCAAATGCATTCAGATTATGTTTATACTTTAAGGGAACAATCAATGGTTCATTTTTTACATTTAAGAGTCAACCCCGCTTCAATACGAGGCACGTTGTGGCCGGTATCACTCAAAGTCTCTCTTTTGTTTAAAATGGACAGAATTTTAAGTGAAAACAACAACTGACGTACGGAAATCTGACCAAACACATTAAAATTGTGTTTATACTTTAGTGGAATGATCCATGGGTAATTTTTGACATGTATGAGTCAACTCCGCCTCAATCTGAGGCACAGTGTGGCCGGTATCACTCAAAGTGTCTCTCTTTTGTTTAAAATGGACAAAATTTTAAGTGAAAACAACAACTGACGTATGAAAATCTAACCAAATGCATTTGGATTGTGTTTATACTTTATAGGAACGATCCATGGGTCATTTGTGATGTGTAAGAGTCAACCCCGCCTCAATCTGAGGCACTGTGTGGCCGGTATCACTCAAAGTGTCTCTCTTTTATTTAAAATGGACATAATTTTAAGTGAAAACAACAACTGACATACGTAAATCCAACAAAACAAATTAATATTGTGTTTATACTTTAGGGGAATGATCCATGGGTTGTTTGTGATGTGTAAAAGTCAACCTATCCTCAATCTGAGGCACAGTGTGGCCGGTATCACTCAAAGTGTCTCTCTTTTGTTTAAAATGGACAAAATTTTAAGTGAAAACAACAACTGAAGTACGGAAATACAACAAAAAGAATTTTTATTGTGTTGATACTTTAATGGAATGATACATGGGTCATCTGTGTGTGTATGAGTCAACCCTGCCTCAATCCGAGGCACGATTTGGCCGTTATCACTCAAAGTCTCTCTTTTGTTTTAAATGGACAAAATTTTAAGTGAAAACAACAACTGACATACAGAAGTCTAACCAAACACATTTTTATTGTGTTGATACTTTAGGGGAACGATCCATGGGTCATTTTTGATGTGTACGAGTCAACTCCACCTTAATCCGAGGCACGGTGTGACCGGTATCACTCAAAGTGTCTCTCTTTTGTTTAAAATGGAGAGAATTTTAAGTAAAAACAATAACTGACGTACAAAAATCTGACCAAACGCATTTGGAATGTGTTTATACTTTAGGGTAATGATACATGGGTAATTTTTGATGTTTAAGAGTCAACTCTGCCTCAATACGAGGCACGGTGTGTCCGGTATCACTCAAAGTCTATCTTTTTATTTAACATGGACATAATTTTAAGTGAAAACAACAACTAACGTACAAAAATCTGACCAAACACATTAGAATTGTGTTGATACTTTAGGGGAACGATACATGGGTAATTTTTGATGTGTAAGAGTCAACCCCGTTTTAATATGAGGCACGATGTGGCCGGTATCACTCAAAGTCCCTCTTTTTTTTTTAAATGGACATAATTTTAAGTGAAAACAACAACTGACGTACGGAAATATGACCAAACACATTTGGATTGTGTTGATACTTTTGGAGAACGATCCATGGGTCATTTTTGATGTGTACGAGTCAACCCCTCCTCAATCTGAGGCATGGTATGGCCGGTATCACTCAAAGTGTCTCTCTTTTGTTTAAAATGGAGAGAATTTTAAGTGAAAATAAGAACTGACGTATGGAAATCTGACCAAACGCATTTGGATTGTGTTGATACTTTAGGGAAACTATCCATGGGTAATTTTTAAAGTTTACAAGTCAACCCTACCTCAATCCAAGGCATTGTGTGGCCGGTATCACTCAAAGTCTCTCTTTTGTTTAAAATGGATAGAATTTTAAGTGAAAACAACTACTGACGTACGGAAATACGACCAAACACATTAGGATTGTGTTGATAATTTAGGAGAATGATCCATGGATCATTTGTGAAATTTAAGAGTCAACTTTTCCTCAATATGAGGCACTGTGTGTCCGATATCACTCAAAGTGTCATTCTTTTGTTTAAAATGGATAGAATTTTAAGTGAAAACAACAACTAACGTACGGAAATCTGACCAAACGCATTTGTATTGTATTGATACTTTAGAGAAACGATCCATGGGTCATTTTTTATGTGTAAGAGTCAACCCATCCTCAATCATATGAACGATGTGACCGATATCACTCAATGTCTCTCTTTTGTTTAAAATGGACAGAATTTTAAGTGAAAACAACAACTGACGTACGGAAATCCAACCAAACGCATTCGGATTGTGTTGATACTTTAGGGGAATGATCCATGGGTCATTTGTGACATGTAAAAGTCAACCCCACCTCAATCTGAGGCATGGTGTGTCCGGTATCACTCAAAGTGTCTCTCTTTTGTTTAAAATGTACACCCCCAACCCCCTAGATGCCCCCAACCCCCTAGACCCCCCCACCCCCTAGACACCCCCAACCCTAGACACCCCCACCCCTCCTAGACACCACCCTACCACCTGGACACCCCCACCCCCCTGGACACCCCAACCCTCATGGACAGCCACCCAAACCCTCTGGACACCACCCACTCCCCTGAACACCATCCCCACCTCCCTGGATGCCACCCCACCCCCTTGGATAGCCACCCCCACCCCCTGGACACCACCCCACCCCCCTTGGATAACCCAACCCCACCCCCCTGGACACCACCCCAACCCTTGGACACCCCCACCCCTCTGGACACCCCCATCCCCTAGAAAGCCCCCCAAACCCCTGGACACCACCCCACACCCCCTGGACACCCCCATGGACAACCCCCCACCCCCCTGGACACCCCCACCCCCCTGGACACCCACCAACCCCCTGGACGACACCCCCACCTCTCCTAGACACCACCCCACCACCTAGACACCCCCACCCCCTTGGACAGCCACCCTGACCATGTTGTCATGACACTTCAAATTGATTATGTTTTTAAGGTTGATTTATAGTATAGGGTAGACCCTAGGTCATCTCTCAAGGAGCGTTGGTAGGTTTAGAGTGTGTATTTTTAATAAAAATGACTAAGAGAGGGGGTGGAAATAGCTTAAAAGTTGAGTGACCTAGTGGATTTTGAAAAATATGAGATAAAAGGGTTAATTGTGAGTTCACTACACACTTTCAAGTTCATCATTCTTGGAGATTAATTTAAGGTTGGAGTAATTCTTTGGTTGAAATTAATTGGAATCCCGATTAATTCCTAAGCCATTATTTCATTGCTTAAAGAACCAAACCTTCACATGACAATCGTATAGTCAAGGTCTAGAACTTATGCATGGAATAAGATCTTCCAAAGAAGACTGAAATCTCAAGAAAGTGGGTAAGAAAAGGATTCTTATGTTACCCAATCGGAACAACACAAGTCACGCACTCAAAACCTCACACCGATCGGTTAGAAATTAAGAGCATCTCATCCATACGCATCAAAACAAGAATTAAAATATGAAAGTATGTAATATACATGGAAAGAAATTTTTTAAAACCCAAATTACTCCAAAATAGTAGCTAATATATGCATTGTAACTCCCTTGACATGTGTGTAGTTCCCTCACAACGAACACCCAACTTTTAGCTCGACATTGGGAGGAGGAGGAGGCTCGGGTGGAACTCCTTCTTCATCCTTGATTATCCTATGAGGATAGGGGCCTCCAAAACCTAAAAGGTGATTAGGATACTCCTCTAGGACTCCAAATTTTCAGAACTTCACTCCTTGTCCGAACTTGCAAATGAGGTTCCCTTGGTTCCCATTTATAGGAAAATTGGAAGGTGGTTTTAGGCACACAGATTTCATCAATCCACTTGTACCACACGTTTCAGTATTCAGATAGCCTTATCTCACTTTTGAGAAAATAGAAAATTTGTATCCCTACCTCTTTAATGTCTCCACCAAAATTTTGGAACCATTTGAACAACTACATCTCAATATATTGATAAAATACAGAACACCACATTTGACTTGGTCCAAATTCGGTGTCTTGGACAGATCAGTTCGTATGGGCCTCATAGAAGCCGAATCAGGATTGAGTTCTTCAATATTAAATGTATCCTATTAAATTTTGGACAGGAACACAAAATTTTAGTCCATTTGGATGCACGTATTTTATGTACTATGCAAAACAGTGGACAGATGTCCATGGATCCATGCAATTTTGGCCCATTTTTCTTCCACTTCATTAAGGGCCCTCCAAATCACCTCCACCTACATTGAAATAATCAAAACAAGTAAAATTTCCCATTATAATTTTGATTAAAATTAATTAAATGGTTCAAACATAAAGTGAAATTTATTATTATATTTGGAATATTCATTACAAAACTAGTTTAAAACAATGGTGTAAGGGTGGAATAAAACAGTGAATCGTGGTACGATCACACCCCTACACCTAAACATTTTCACTCCTGGGCAAAGTCACATATCCAAATAAAATGATGCATATATATATATTTCCAACATAATGAAGATTTAATATTTGATGAAATTTTATTTAAAGTAATCTGATCAATGCACAAACCACACCAAGGAGTTCTTCCCAGTGAAAATGGAAAAAGATGTCTCATAAATCATATCACAATAAAATTCAACGAGATTTATGACACCAACATGAGCAAGGAATTCAAAGGTCAACCATTAAACTAAATCTCCATGTGTGTGTGTGAAAAGTATTTCATGCTATTCTTTCCACTTTCTATCAAATAAATATAGCTTATTTTAACATTATTCAGCTTTAAATGATTTTTCACTGAACCTGTCCTACATCCTTTGCAATCATATTTCAAGACCCACTCATTTAAACATTCCCAGAAGTCAAACCATAAGCTCCCGACCTAGATATCCCCATATGTTTCACATTTCATCACTCCCCTCATTTATTATATATTTTTTTTAAGTTGCATTTGGAACAAATCTCACACTCATCTCTCAACCCTTGTTTGATCTACTCACAACACTAATTGAAATAGTTATAATAAGATCAAAGGTTGAGGAGGAGTGGTTTTTGACCTACCCAAGACACAACCAATTTTTTTTGAGGGCGTACAACAGTCGGATATTAGGTACACACGCATAGGTCAATCTGGTACAATAATGAAACAGATCGGATAAGGAACGAACGTATGGAAATATCATTTAAAGATGAAAAATATTAAACCAACATATATTAACCTTATATTAAGTAAGAAATAATCACACTTTGTGGTTTGGTGCAAAAATTTGTGGAGATATTAGTGAGACAGTTTTCCAAAAAAACTACTCATATAAAGGGCATCAATCATCTCAAAGGTTTCACATAGATACGACCATTTATATCATTGACATAAAACCAATTCACTAAAAAATCACTCCTTGATGGTAAATTCATACACATATTCTTTTTAGCCTTCATTATGGTATTTTTACTTTCCCCCCTTTATGGTCTCCAAATTATGGAACTTTGAAATTGTTGATGGGGAAAAATGAAAATACCTTAAAGAAGGCCAAAAAGAGAAAACAAAAGGAGAAAACGATGAAAATTCCTAACTAACCCAGGAATGTATCCACCCCCCCCCCCCCCACACCTAGAGTATGCAGTGTCCTCACTGTAGTAAAAGAGAATGTGGGAAGGAAGGATAAAACCTGGTGGATGTCATTCAGAGTGTGCTTCTTGAACGTGGAGTTCCTCCATCGGGGACTCCAGAACGAGTTCATGAAAGTGCTTCAGCCGCTGCCCATTGACAGTGAAGGTTTGCTTGGTTTCTTCATTTTGAACCTGAACAACACCAAATTGAGAGACATTAGTAACGATGTATGGTCCAAACCAGCGGGAACGAAGCTTACCAGGATGCAATTTCATCCTTGCATTGTATAGGAGGACCTTCTTCCCAATTTGGAACTCTTAATGAAGGATAAGGCGGTCGTGGGAAGCCTTGGTTCACTCCTTATAAATCCTGTAGTTCTCATAATAATCTCTACACATTTCTTCCAGCTCCTATATCTATAACTTCATTTGAGAACCTGTACCAGAAAGGTTAGAATTGCATTTTTTAATGGTCCAGTAGGCCTGGTGCTCAATCTCAACAAGGAGGTGAAAACTCTTTCCAAAAACAATCCTATAATGTGACATTCCAATGGGAGTTTTAAAACCAGTATGGTAAGCCCATAATGAATCATCGAGTCTAGGACTCCAATCTTTCCTGTTGGGTTGGAACGTTTTTTCAAGAATTTGTTTTACCTCTCTATTTGACACCTCGGCTTGACCATTAGTCTGTGGGTGATACGTAGTAGATACTCGATGTCCGACCCCATACCGACACAAAAGTGATTGCATTGTTCGGTTGCAGAAATGAGAACCCTGGTCACTGATGATGAACCAAGGTAATCCAAACCTACAAAAGATCCAAGTTCTAAAAAATTATATAACTGTTTTGGAATCATCTGTCCTTGTGGCTCGTGCCTCTACCCATTTTGATACGTAATCAATGGCCAAAAGAATGTACAAGTTTCCAAGAAAATTGGGAAATTCCCCCATAAAGTCAATGCCCCAAACATCAAAAATGTCATGAAAGAGCAAGGGTTGTTGTGGCATTTCATTCCTTTTAGAGACATTCCCCATTCTTTGACAATGAGAACAAGATTTAAAAAATTCATGGGCATCCCGAAAAAGTGTTGGCCAAAAGAGACCAGAATCAAGAACTTTGCGAGTAGTCTGTTGGGGACCAAAGTGGCCCCCACAAGCAAGAGTGTGACAGAATCTAAGGACATACTGAAACTCGCTATCGAGAACACACGCCTAAGGAACTTATCGCTACATGTTTGCCAAAGGTAGGGGTCATCCCAAATGTACCAATGAGACTCATGTTTTAGACGACTGACTTGTTTTTTGTTGAAATCAGTAGGAATTCAAGATGCTACCAAATAATTTACAATTTCAGCATACTAGGGAATAACATCTTGCACTTTTTACAATTGCTCATCAGGAAACATGTCATTAATGGGAATACAGGGGGATGAGACAATGTCCGAGGATGGGAGGATCCTACTGATATGGTCTGCCACCACATTCTCTACTCCTTTTTTATCTCTAATTTCTATATTGAATTTCTGAAGGAGGAGCATCCAACGAATGAGACGTGGTTTGGCTTCCGGTCTCTTTAGGAGATAGCGGAGGGCTGCATGGTCTGAGAACACAATGACTTTGGACCCTAAAAGTTATGACCTGAATTTATCCAAAGCAAACACAATGGAAAGGAATTCTTTTTCGGTTGTGGTGTAGTTTTCTTGGGTAGGGTCCAGTGTACGTGAGGCATAGGCTATGACATGTGGAGCTCGGTCGACCCTTTGAGACAAGACTGCCCCAACTGCATAGTTATAGGCGTCACACATGATCTCAAATGGTAAATCCCACCGAGGTGGTTGGATTACCGGGGGTTATGTGAGACTCCATTTTAATTCATTAAAAGCTTCTTCACATTCTACATCAAAAACAAAATCTGTTTATTTTTGGAGTAAGTGGGAGAGGGGAAGTGAAATCTTACTAAAATCACGAATGAAACGACGGTAAAATCCAGCATGACCTAGGAAAGACAGCACATCACATACATTATTAGGGAATGGTAGGGAATAAATGACATCCACTTTCGATTTATCTACTTGAATACCATCCCCAGAAATGACATGCCCCAAAACTATACCTTGTCGCACCATGAAATGACATTTATCATAATTTAATACAAGATTCTTTTCAATACAGTGACGTAGGACGGAACCAAGACTACTTAAACATTCATCAAAAGAGGATCCATAAACATTAAAATCATCCATGAAAACTTCCATGCAATTCTCCAGGTAATCCAAAAAAATACTAACCATACATCGCTGGAAAGTACCCGGAGAATTGCACAGGCCAAATGGCATCCTTCTATAGGAAAATGTGCCAAAGGGGCAAGTGAAGGTTGTCTTTTCCTGATCCTCGGGGCAATATGGATCTGAAAGTATCCAGAATACCCATCAAGAAAATAGTAATGGGACTTCCCTACTAGCCTCTCTAGCATTTGGTCAATGAATGGTAAGGGGAAATGGTCCTTCCTAGTGTGTTGGTTTAGTCGTCGATAATCTATACATACACGCCAACTATTCTTCACACGAGTTGGAACCAATTCATTGTTTTCATTTTTAATTACTGTTAGGCTAGTTTTTTTAGGAAATACTTGAATGGGACTGACCCATTGGCTATCAGAGATGGGGTAAAAGATTCCAACAACCAATAATTTTTTTACTTCCTTTTTAACTACTTCTAAGAGGTTTGGGTTTAGTCGATGTTGTGCCTGCCTCACTGGTTTAGCATCATCAGTTAATAAAATATGATGTGTACAAATTGATGGGCTAATACCAGGAATGTCTGCAAGTGTCCATCCCAATGCTTGTTTATGCTCCCTAAAAAGATTAAGCAGTCGCAATTCATGCTCAGGAGGGAGTGAACTAGCAATGGTGACGGGCAAATTGTTTCCATTCTCAAGATATGAATATTTTAAATCTTGAGGCAGTTGCTTTAGTTCCAATTCAGGTGGATTTTGGATTTATGGGAGTGTTTGTGAAAGTGAGAGGTCACTAATCTCATCTAAATGCTCAATGGTATCATCCTCAGATGAGGAATTAGCTTTTACAAGCGTAGCAGTATCATCGATGGTCATGTGATCCTCCGTGTTCAAGAAATTATCAATTAATAAACATGCATGACACTTTTCTAGACCACTACAACAATCAACACACGATTCATTTCCAATAATTTCAATCAAAGAGGAAAATTCAGAAAGGGGATCAGGGGAAACAAATGAAGTGATTTTAGGGGAAGGGAGTACATCAATTGAATTTACTGAGAGAGAGGAATGTTCTTCTGAGGGGTGCTTCATGGCATCAAGGATGTTGAAATGGACTATTTCACCACAAAATTCCATAGATAATGTACCATTATGGACATTAATTATGACTTTGGAGGTTTTCAAGAAAGGTCTCCCCAATATAATTGGGGCATGTCCATTCATCCTATCATCTTCCATTTTTAGCACATAAAAATCAGCAGGAAATATTAAATTTTTAACCCTCACAAGAACATCCTCTAACACACCAGAAGGGTGTGTCGTACTCCAATTTGCTAGCTAAACAACTATTCCTGTGGGCTTTAGTTCTCCGACCTGCAAAGAAGAGTATATGGAGTGAGGCATCACATTAATAGAAGCACCCAAATCAAGCATAGCACTAGAGAAATAATACTCCCCTATGGTGCACGAAATCGAGAATGTTCCAGGATCGTTTCACTTGGTGGGAAGTGATGGTTGTATCAATGTTGAGACATTCCTCCTGAGGATCACCTTCTCATCACCTCTAAGTCACCTTCGGTGGGTACACATCTCCTTCAGAAACTTGGCATATCTCTGAATTTTCTTGACGGCATCAATCAATGGAATGTTAACCTGCACTTTTTTTAAATTCTCCAAGATTTATTTATCAAGTTCAGTTTACTTTTGTTTCCTTGGTTGGGTGGCTCTTTGGGGAAATGGAAGAGGAATTCTTGGGCTTGGTAACTCATCAATAGACACACTCTTTCCTTTGGTAGGACTTCTCTCAAGACAAGGTTCCATCTCATTTGAACCTTTTTCAGTGGTTGGGATGGTGGTTCCCTTAGGAGAGGATGACTCTAATGGAGGGTTCATTTGGATTTTAAGTTGAGTTCCACTCCTAAGGGTGATGGAACTAACATTTCCCTTATCCCTAGGGTTGAAAAGTGGTTGAGATGGTATTTTACCAGACCCATGGATTTGGATTTCACCCACTGAGTTAGCTAGTTGGCATAATTGGGTTTTGAGGTCTTGTATGGTTGCTTGGGTGGTTTTTTGGAACTGGAGATTATTGGAATCCATTTGTTTCATAATATCTTCTAGGCTAGGCTCTGGTTTTGGAGGGGGTTGTTAGAAAGGCCTTTGGGTGGTTGAGGATTTCTGGGTGGTGGTGGATTACTACTCTGACCTTGTTGGTTCCATTATTGTTGAGTTTGGTTTGAATACCCCCCTTTCCAATAGGCTTGGTTGTCTTTCCACCCAGGGTTGGATGGATAGTAAGGTTCTTGCCTAATGGGTTGGTTATAGGGGCATCCTGGGAATATTTCCTCACAAATCTCAGAAGTTTCTCTCAATTGGGGGCATTGGTCAGAATAGTGGGTATCAGAAGAGAATATACCACAATGTATGGGAGGAGGAGATTGGAATTTCCCTTGGGAAAGAGCAAGTTGTCGTAGAATGGTACTTACCTCTTCAAACTTTGTGTCCACCTTCTTCCCAAATTCAGTACTTTGCACCTCATGGACACCTCGAATGGGTACACTGGACCCTGAACTGAATTGTTGAGTCTTCTGTGCCATGTTCTCAAGTAGGGTCCTTGCAGAGATTGGGGTTTTATCCACTAGTGCACCACCTGCAGCAGCATTAATCATGTTACGATCTATTGGAATTAAACCTTCATAAAAATATTGCATTAAAAGTTGATCACTTATTTGGTGGTGTGGACAACTTGAACATAATATTTTAAAGCGTTCCCAATATTCATGAAGGGTTTCTCCTTGAGATTTCCTTATCCCACATATTTATTTCCTTATTGTTGCAGTTCGAGAGGCTGGGAAGTATTTTTCAAGAAAAAGTCATTTCATGTCCGCCCAACCTCTAATAGGTGAATTAACATAATACAACCAATCTTTAGTCGTGTCATCTAATGAAAATGAAAATTCCCTAAGTTTTACTTGTTATTCATCTACATTAGTAGGTTATAATGTTGAACACATAGTATGAAATTCTTTTAAATGCTTATGTGGATCTTCTCCAGGCAATCCATGAAATCTTGGTAATAAATGAATTAAACCAGATTTTAGTTCAAAATTGGGTGCCTCGCCTTGTAATTGAATTTAAGTGGGTTGGATATCAACATCAGGTGAGGTGAGTTCTTTTAGTGTTATATATTTTCAGACATGTTATACAAGTTTTGTTCAGTTTTAACTTTGGTTTCAGAAGAAGAAGAAGGATCAAGAAGAATTTTAAAATGTGATGTCTCCTCCTTCAAAGTGTTGTCTTGTGTGTCTCGGTTTCGTTGATGTAGGATCCTCTCCGGTTCGGGTTCAAAAGTTTGTAGGTCTCCCAGAGTAGAACGCTTCATACACAGAACCTAAACAATAAATAAATTATAACACAAAAATAAATGCAAAGGTAGAAGATAAAACAAACAAATATTCACAAAAATTACAAAAAATTTATAAAAAACACGCACAAAAAACCCAAGCGCTCCCCGGAAACGGCGCCAAAATTTGACCACGTTGTCATGACACGTCAAATTTATTATATTTTTAAGGTTTATTAATAGTATAGGGTAGACCCTAGGTCTTCTCTCAAGGAGTTTTGGTAGGTTTAGAGTGTGTATTTTTAATAAAAATGACTAAGAGAGGGGGTGGTTTTGAAAAGAGTTTAAAACAATGACTTAGTTGAAATAGCTTAAAAGTTGAGTGACCTAGTGGATTTTGAAAAATATGAGATAAAAGGGTTAATTGTGAGTTCACTACACACTTTCAAGTTCATCATTTTTGGAGATTAATTTAAGGTTGGAGTAATTCTTTGGTTGAAATTAATTGGAATCCCGATTAATTCCTAAGCCATTATTTCATTGCTTAAAGAACCAAACCTTGACTTGAAAATTGTATTGTCAAGGTCTAGAACTTATGCATGTAATAAGAGCTTCCAAAGAAGACTGAAATCTCAAGAAAGTGGGTAAGAAAAGGATTCTTGTGTTACCCAATCGGAACAACACAAGTCACGCACTCAAAACCTCACACCGATCGGTTAGAAATTAAGAGCATCTCATCCGCACGCATCAAAACAAGCATTAAAATATGAAAGTATGTAAGATACATGGAAAGAAATGTTTTAAAATCCAAATTAATTCAAACAATTAGCTAATATATGAATTGTAACTCCCTTTACATGTGTGTATCTCCCTTACAACGAACACCCAACTTTTAGCTCGACATCGGGAGGAGGAGGAAGCTCGGGTGGAAATCCTTCTTCATCCTTGATTCCTCTATGAGGATAGGGGCCTCCAGAACCTCCAAGGTGATTAGGAGACTCCTCTAGGACTCCAAATTGGCAGAACTTCACTCCTTGTCCGAACTTGCAAATGTGGTTCCCTTGGTTCCCTTTTATAGGAAAATTGGAAGGTGGTTTTAGGCACACAAACTTCATAAATCCAATTGTACCACGCGTTTCGGTCTTCAGACAGCCTTATCTCACTTTGAAGAAAATAGAAACGTTGTAGACCTACCTCTTGACTGTCTCCACCAAATTGTTGGCACCATTTGGACAACTAAAACTCAAAATATTGATGAAATACAGAACATCGCATTTGACTTGGTCCAAATTCGGTGTCTTGGAAAGATCAGTTTGTATGGGCCTAATAGAAGTCGAATCAGGACTGGGTTCCTTAATATGAAATGTATCCTATTAAATTTTGGACAGTATCACAAAGATTTAGCCAATTTGTATGCACGTATTTCATGTACTATGCAAAATAGTGGACATATGTCCATGGATCCATGCAATTTTGGCCCATTTTTCTTCCACTTCATCAAGGGCCCTCCAAATCACCTCCACCTACATTGAAATAATAAAAACAAGTAACATTGACCATTATAATTTTGATTAAAATTAATTAAATGATTCAATCATAAAGTGAAATTTATTATTATATTTATAATATTCATTACAAAACTAGTTTAAAACAGCGGTGTAAGGGTGGAATAAAACAGTGAATCGTGGTACGATCACACCCCCACACCTAAACATTTTCACTCTTGGGAAAAGTCACATATCCAAATAAAATGATGCATATTTATATTTTTCCAACATAATAAAGATTTAATATTTGATTAAATTTTATTTAAATTAAAGTGATCAATGCACGAACCACACCAAGGAGTTCTTCCCAGTGAAAATGGAAAAAGATGTCTCATAAATCATATCACAATAAAATTAAAAGAGATTTATGACACCAACATGAGCAATGAATTTAAAGTTCAAACATTACACTAACTCTTAATGTGTGTGTGTGAAAACCATTTCATGCTATTCTTTCCACTTTCTATCAAATAAATATAGGTTATTTTAACATTATTCAGCTTTAAATGATTTTTCACCGAACCTGTCCTACATCCTTTGCAATCATATTTCAAGACCCACTCATTTAAGAATTCCCAAAAGTCAAACCATAATCTCCTAACCTAGATATCCCCATATGTTGCACATTTCATCACTCCCCTCATTTATTATATATTTTTTTGAAGTTGCATTTTGAACAAATCTCACACTCATCTCTCAACCCTTGTTTGATCTCCTCACGACACTAATTGCAATAGTTATAACAAGATCAAAGGTTGAGGAGGAGTGGTTTCTGACCTACCCAAGACATGACCATTTTTTTTAAGTAATGCAACAGTCGGACATTAGGTACACACACATAGGTCAATCTGGTACAGTAATAAAACAGATCGGATAAGGAATGAACGTATGGAAATATCATTTAAAGATGAAAAATATTAAACCAACATATATTTACCTTATATTAAGTAAGAAATAATCAAACTTTGTGCTTTGGTGCAAAAAATTGTGGAGATATTAGTGACACGGTTTTCCAAAAATCTACTCACACAAAGGGAATAAATTATCTCAAAGGTTTCACATAGATACGACCATTTATATCATTGACATAAAACCAATTCACTAAAAAATCACTCCTTGATGGTAAATTCATACACATATTCTTTTTATCCTTCGTTATGGTATTTTTACTTTCCCCCCTTTATGGTCGCCAAATTATGGAACTTTCAAATTATTGATGGGGAAAATGAAAATACCATAAAGAAGGCCAAAAAGAGAAAACAAAAGGAGAAAACGATGAAAATTCCTAACTAACCCAGGAATGTATCCACCCACCCACACCTAGAGTATGCAGTGTCCTCACTATAGTAAAAGATAATGTGGGAAGGAAGGATAAAACCTGGTGGATTTCATTTATAGTGTGCTTCTTGAACTTGGAGTTTCTCCATCGGGGACTCCAGAACGGGTTCATGAAAGTGCTTCAGCCGCTGCCCATTGACAGTGAAGGTTTGCTTGGTTTCTTCATTTTGAACCTGAACAACACCAAATAGAGAGACATTAGTAACAATTTATTGTCCAAACCAATGGGAATGAAGCCTACCAGGATGAAATTTCAGCCTTGCATTGTATAGGAGGACCTTCTTCCCAATTTGGAACTCTCGATGAAGGATAAGGCGGTCGTGGGCAGCCTTGGTTCGCTCCTTATAAATCTTGGAGTTCTCATAAGAATCTCTACACATTTCTTCCAACTCCTGTATCTGTAACTTCCTTTGAGAACCTGTACCAGAAAGGTTAGAATTGAATTTTTTAATGGCCCAGTAGGCCCGGTGCTCAATCTCAATAGGGAGGTGACAACTCTTTCCAAAAACAAGCCTATAAGGTGACATTCCAATGGGAGTTTTAAAAGCAGTACGGTAAGCCCATAATGAATCATCGAGTCTAGGACTCCAATCTTTCCTGTTGGGTTGGACCATTTTTTCAAGAATTTGTTTTACCTCTCTATTTGACAACTCGTCTTGACCATTAGTCTGTGGGTGATACGCAGTAGATACTCGATGTCCGACCCCATACCAACGCAAAAGTGATTGCATTGTTTGGTTGTAGAAATGAGAACTTTGGTCACTAATGATGAACCTAGGTAATCCAAACCTACAAAATATCTGAGTTCTCAAAATTTCTACAACTGTTTTGGAATCATATGTTCTTGTGGCTCGTGCCTCTACCCATTTTGATACGTAATCAACGACCAAAAGAATGTACAAGTTGCCAAAAGAATTGGGAAATGGCCCCATAAAGTCAATGTACCAAACATCAAAAATGTCATGAAAGAGCAAGGGTTGTTGTGGCATTTCATTCCTTTTAGAGACATTTCCCATTCTTTTACAACAAGGACAAGATTTACAAAATTCACGGGCATCAGTGTTGGCCAAAAGAGACTAGAATCAAGAACTTTGCGAGCAGTTCGTTGGGGACCAAAGTGTCCCCCACAAGCAAGAGTGTCACAGAATCTAAGGACAGACTGAAACTCGCTATCCAGAACACAACGCCTAAGGAACTGATCGCTACATGTGTGCCAAAGGTAGGGGTCGTCCCAAATGTACCAACGAGACTCATGTTTTAGATGACTGGCTTGGTTTTTGTTGAAATCAGTAGGAATTCAAGATGCTACCAAATAATTTACAATTTCAGCATATTGGGGAATAGCATCTTGCACTTTGTACAATTGCTCATCAGGAAACATGTCATTAATGGGAATATAGGGGGATGAGACAATGTCCAAGGATGGGAGGATCCTACGGATATGGTCTACCACCACATTCTCTAATCCTTTTTTATCTCTAATTTCTAGATTGAATTCCTGAAGGAGGAGCATCCAACGAATGAGACGTGGTTTGGCTTCCGGTTTCTTTAGGAGATACCGGAGGGCTTCATGGTCTGAGAACACAATGACTTTGGACCCTAAAAGGTATGACCTGAATTTATCCAAAGCAAACACAATGGAAATGAATTATTTTTTGGTTGTGGTGTAGTTTTCTTGGGCAGGGTCCAGTGTACGTGAGGCATAGGTTATGACATGTGGAGCCCGGTCGACCCTTTGTGACAAGACTTCCCCAACTGCATAGTTAGAGGCATCACACATGAGATCAAATGGTAAATCCCACCGAGGTGGTTGGATTACCGAGGGTGATGTGAGATTCCATTTTAATTTATTAAAATCTTTTTCACATTCTTTATCAAAAACAAAATCTGTTTCTTTTTGGAGTAAGCGGGAGAGGGGAAGTGCAATCTTACTAAAATCACGAATGAAACGACGGTAAAATCTAGCATGACCTAGGAAAGACCGCACATCATGTATATTTTTAGGGAATAGTAGGGAAGAAATGACATCAACTTTTGATTTATCTACTTAGATACCATCCCCAGAAATGACATTCCCCAAAACTATACCTTGTCTCACCATGAAATGGCATTTCTCATAATTTAATACAAGATTCTTTTCAATACAGCGATGTAGGACGGAACCAAGACTACTTAAACATTCATCAAAATAGGATCCATAAACAGTAAAATCATCCATGAAAACTTCCATGAAATTTTCCACGTAATCCGAAAAAATACTAACCATACATCGCTGGAAATTACCCGGAGCATTGCACAGGCCAAATGGCATCCTTCTATAGGAAAATGTGCCAAAGGGGCAAGTGAAGGTTGTCTTTTCCTGATCCTCGGGGGAAATATGGATCTGAAAGTATCCAGAATACCCATCAAGAAAACAGTAATGGGACTTCCCCTCTAGCCTCTCCAGCATTTGGTCAATGAATGGCAAGGGTACATGGTCCTTCCTAGTGTGTTGGTTTAGTCGGTGATAATCTATACAGACACGCCAACTATTCTGTATATGAGTTGGAACCAATTCATTGTTTTCATTTTTAATTACCGTTAGGCCAGTTTTTTTAGGAACTACTTGAATGGGACTGACCCGTTGACTTTCAGATATGGGGTAAATGATTCCAATAACCAATAATATTGTTACTTCCTTTTTAACTACTTCTAAGAGGTTTGGGTTCAGTCGACGTTGTTCCCGCCTCACTGGTTTAGCCTCATCAGTTAATAAAATATGATGTGTAAAAATTGACGGGATAATACCAGGAATGTCTTCATGTTTTCATCCCAATGCTTTTTATGCTCCCTCAAAAGTTCAAGCAGTCACAATTCATGCTCAGGAGGGAGTGAACTAGAAATGATGACGGGCAACTTGTTTCCATTCTCAAGATATGAATATTTTAAATCTTGATGCAATTGCTTTAGTTCCAATTCAGGTGGATTTTGGATTGATGGGAGTGTGTGTGAAAGTGAGAGGTCACTAATCTCATCTAACTGCTCAATGGTATCATCCTCATATGAGTAATTAGCTTTTACAAGCGTAGCAGTATCATCGATGGTCATGTGATCCTCTGTGTTCAAGAAATTGTCAATTAATAAACATGCATGACACTTTTCTAGACCACTACAACAATCAACACATGATTCATTTACAAGAATTTCAATCAAAGAGGAAAATTCAGAAAGGGGACCAGGGGAAACAAATGAAGTGATTTTAGGGGAAGGGAGTACATCAATTGAATTTACCGAGAGAGAGGAATGTTCTTCTGAGGGGTTCTTCATGGCATCAAGGATGTTGAAATGGACTATGTCACCACAAAATTCCATAGATAATGTACCATTATGGACATTAATTATGGATTTGGTGGTTTTCAAGAAAGGTCTCCCCAATATAATTGGGGCATTTCCATTCATCCTATCATCTTCTATTTTTAGCACATAAAAATTAGCAGGAAATATTAAATTTTGAACCCTCATAAGAAATCCTCTAACACACCAGAAGGGTGTACCATACTTCGATTTGCTAGCTGAACAACTATTCCTGTGGGATTTAGTTCACCAACCTGCAAAGAAGAGTATATGGAGTGAGGCATCACATTAATAGAAGCACCCAAATCAAGCATAGCAGTGGAGAAAGAATACTCCCCTATGGTGTATGGAATCGAGAATGTTCCAGGATCGTTGCACTTGGTGGGAAGTGATGGTTGTATCAATGCTGAGACGTTCCTCCCCAGGCTCACCTTATCATCACCTCTAAGTCACCTTCGGTGGGTACACATCTCCTTCAGAAACTTGGCATATCTTGGAATTTTCTTGATGGCTCAATCAATGGAATGTTAACCTGCACTTTTTTTAAAGTCTCCAAGATTCCTTTATCAAGTTTAGTTTCCTTTTGTTTCCTTGGTTGGGTGGATCTTTGGGGAAATGGGAGAGGAATTCTTGGGCTTGGTAACTCATCAATAGACACACTCTTTCCTTTGGTAGGACTTCTCTCAAGACAAGATTCCATCTCATTTGAACCTTTTTCAGTGGTTGGGATGGTGGTTCCCTTAGGAGAGGATGACTCTAATGGAGGGTTCATTTGGATTTTAAGTTAAGTTCCACTCTTAAGGGTGATGGCACTAACATTTCCCTTATCCCTAGGGTTGACAAGTGGTTGAGATGGTAGTTTACCAGACCCATGTCTTTGGATTTCACCCACTGAGTTAGCTAGTTGGCCTAATTGGGTTTTGAGGTCATGTATGGATGCTTGGGTGGTTTGTTGGAACTGGAGATTATTGGCAACCATTTGTTTCATCATATCTTCTAGGCTAGGCTCAAGTTTTGGAGGGGGTTGTTAGAAAGGCCTTTGGGGTGGTTGAGGATTTCTGGGTGGTGGTGGATGAATACTCTGACCTCGTTGGTTCCATTGTTATTGAGGTTGGTTTGAATACCCCCTTGCCTATAGGCTTGGTTGTCTTTCCACCCAGGGTTGGATGGATAGTAAGGTTCTTGCCTAATGGGTTGGTTATAGGGGTGTCCTGGGAATATTACCTCAAAACTCTCAGAAGTTTCCATCAATTGGGGGAATTGGTCAGAATAGTGGGTATCAGAAGATCATATACCACAATGTATGGGAGGAGGAGATTGGAATTTACCTTGGGAAACAGAAAGTTGTTGTAGAAGGGTACTTACCTCTTCAAACTTTGTGTCCACCTTCTTCTCAAATTCAGTACTTTTCACCTCATAGACACCTCGAATGGGTACACTGGACCTTGAACTGAATTATTGAGTGTTATGTCCCATGGTCTCAATTAGGGTCCTTGCAGCGATTGGGGTTTTATCCACTAGTGCACCACCTGCATCAGCATCAATCATGTTACGATCTATTGGAATTAAACCTTCATAAAAATATTGTATTAAAAGTTGATCACTTATTTGGTGGTGTGGACAACTTGAACATAATCTTTTAAAGTGTTCCCAATATTCATGAAGGGTTTCTCCTTGAGATAGTCTTATCCCACATATTTCTTTCCTTATTATTGTAGTTCGAGAGGCTGGGAAGTATTTTTCAAGAAAAAGTCGTTTCATGTCTGCCCAACCTCTAATAGGTGAATTAACATAATACAACCAATCTTTAGCCGTGTCTTCTTATGAAAATGGAAATGCCCTAAGTTTTAATTGTTCTTCATCCACATTAGCAGGTTTTAATGTTGAAAAAACAGTATGAAATTCATTTAAATGCTTATGTAGATTTTCTCCAGGCAGTCCATGAAATCTTGGTAATAAATGAATTAAACCAGATTTTAGTTCAAAATTGGGTGCCTCGCCATGTAATTGAATTTAAGTGGGTCAGATATCAATATCAGGTGAGGTGATTTCTTTTAGTGTTCTATTATTTTTAGTCATGTTATACAAGTTATGTTCAGTTTTAACTTTGGTTTCAGAAGAAGAAGTAGGATCAAGAAGAATTTTAAGATGTGATGTCTCCTCCTTCAAAGCGTTGTCTAGTGTGTCTCGGTTTCGTTGATGTAGGATCCTCTCCAGTTCAGGTTAGAAAGTTTGTAGTTATCCTGGAGTAGAATGCATCATACATAGAACCTACACAATAAATAAATTAGAACACAAAAATAAATGTAAAGGTAGAAGATAAAACAAACAAATATTCACAAAAATTATAAAAAGTTTATAAAAAACGCGCACAAAAAACCCAAGCGCTCCACGGAAACGGTGCCAAAATTTGACCGCGTTGTCATGAAACGTCAAATTTATTATGTTTTTAAGGTTTATTTATAGTATAGGGTAGACCCTAGGTCGTCTCTCAAGGAGCTTTGTTAGGTTTAGAGTGTGTATTTTTAATAAAAATGACTAAGAGAGGGGGTGGTTTTGAAAAGAGTTTAAAACAATGACTTAGTTGAAATAGCTTAAAAGTTGAGTGACCTAGTGGATTTTGAAAAATATGAGATAAAAGGGTTAATTTTGAGTTCACTACACACTTTAAAGTTCATAATTCTTGGATATTAATTTAAGGTTGGAGTAATTCTTTGGTTGAAATTAATTGGAATCCCGATTAATTCCTAAGCCATTATTTCATTGCTTAAAGAACCAAGCCTTGACATGAAAATCGTATTGTCAAGGTCTAGAACTTATGCATGGAATAAGAGATTCCAAATCAGACTGAAATCTCAAGAAAGTGGGTAAGAAAAGGATTCTTGTGTTACCCAATCGGAACAACACAAGTCATGCACTCAAAACCTCACACCGATCGGTTAGAAATTAAGAGCATCTCATCCGCACACATCAAAACAAGCATTAAAATATGAAAGTATGTAAGATACATGGAAATAAATGTTTTAAAACCCAAATTACTTCAAAAAATTAGCTAATATATGCATTTTAACTCCCTTTACATGTGTGTAGCTCCCTCACAACGAACACCCAACTTTTAGCTCGACATCGGGATGAGGAGGAAGCTCGGGTGGAACTCCTTCTTCATCCTTGATTCCCCTATGAGGATAGGGGCCTACAGAACCTCCAAGGTGATTAGGAGACTCATCTAGGACTCCAAATTGGCAGCACTTCACTCCTTGGCCGTACTTTCAAATGAGGTTCTCTTGGTTCCCTTTTATAGGAAAATTGGAAGGTGGTTTTAGGCACACAGATTTCATCAATCCACTTGTACCACACGTTTCGGTCTTCAAAAAGCCTTATCTCGCTTTGGAGAAAATATAAAAGTTGTATACCTACCTATTTACTGTCTCCACTGAAAGGTTGGAACCATTTGGACATCTACATCTCAAGATATTGATAAAATACAGAACACTGCATTTGACTTGGTCCAAATTCGGTGGCTTAGACAGATTAGTTCGGATGGGACCCATAGAAGCTGAATCAGGATTGGGTTCCTTAATATGAAATGTATCCTATTAAATTTTGGATAGTTATACAAAATTTCAGCCCATTTGGATGCACTAATTTTGTGTACTATGAAAAACAGTAGACAAATGTCCATGGATCCATGCAATTTTGGCCCATTTTTCTTCCACTTCATCAAGGGCCCTCCAAATCACCTCCACCTACATTGAAATAATAAAAACAAGTAACATTTACCATTATAATTTTGATTAAAATTAATTAAATGATTCAAACATAAAGTTAAATTTATTATTATATTTGGAATATTCATTACAAAACTAGTTTAAAACAGCGGTATAAAGGTGGAATAAAACAGTAAATCGTGGTACGATCACACCCCCACCCCCTAGACACCACCCCACCCCCTTGAACAACCCCACCAACCCCCTGAACCGCCCCCACCCCCCCTGGACACCACCCCACCCCCTGGACACCCCCACCCCTTGGACACCCCACCCCCCTCCTCAACACCACCCCACCACCTGGACACCCCCACCCCCTGGACAACCCCACCCCCATGGATAGCCCCCACCACCCCCCTGGACACCACCCCACCCCCCTTGGACAGCCCTTTCCCCCCGGACACCCACATCCCCCCGGACACCCCCACCCCCCCGGACACCCCCACCCCTCGGACACCCCCACCCCTGGAAACCCTCTACCCCCTTAGACAGCCACCCCAAACCCCTGAACAGCCCCCCAACCCCATGAATTCTGAATTGAATTATTTATGTATTTAATTAATTTATGAAATATGTGTTAATGGTGTATGGGTATACTTGCTAAAATTACCTTATGAATTATATGTTAATTTTGTATGGGTATACTTGTTGATATGCTGATTTTTTTGCAAGTCTTGTTTGGGTGTGTTGCTGCAGATTTTTATATTACAGCAGGTAGGGAATTTATCAGTGATAAAAAGGCACTCATAAAGAAACCATTTATCAGTGCTCTTTTAGCACTGATAAAGGTATCATTTATCAGTGATTTTTTAGCACTGATAAAGTCTACCTTTAAAAGCGCTAAAAGAGCACTAATAAAGGGGACCCCCCCTATCAGCACTAAGATTTAGAGCACTTTTTAGCACTGTTAAAGACCATTTTGAGCGATGATAAATCCCATTTTTGTAGTAGTGTGTGCTCTTTTCGACATGGTCCATTGTACACAAGCAGTACCCAGGGTTAGAGGACACGACTTGTGACACCTCTACATGTCGTGTAATTTCTTGTACATAGCTTGATATCCTTGTCCACCATATCTTGGATAGGTTTCATTTGTGTTAGTGCCCCTTTTCTGTTCCCCTAATGGTTATGTATTGTCTCCTATCCATGAGAGTATGACCCCTTTAGTAGAACTTTCTAGATAGAGTCAGGAATCCCCTCCGAGAGGCCCGGAGCAGGATCCTCTATCCATTCTTAACCCTAGGTAGAGTCAGGTATCAGTGCAACCAATCCTATAAGACATTGATCCTCTACTTAACAGGTGAATTTGGATGATTCATGGTATACACCAAGGCCCTGGCAGTGATCCTCATCTGTGTATCATGATCTTCCCACTCAAGAGCGTGTTATCCTAGAATGAGTGTATTTGTTCTCTCTTGAGATCTATCAGTGCATCTATCTCTCTCGCGACACTTCTCAGTGAGCAGTACTTCACGGATAGATGTCATCAGAGCTATCACACTCATGGAGTGATTTCTCTTGGATGATTGCTTTGTGTAATCTTTGAACTGAATCCCTAGTGTGGGTATGCAGGTTGTTGTGACTAACTTCTAGACTAGGGGTCTGGGTTTCAAGTATATCTGGATGCTTCTCTTATTATATGTTTTGTAGACATATACTGTGTAGAGTTGACTGTACCTTTACTTTGTGTATTGCTTTGTAGTTTTCAGGGTTTCCTACTGAGTATTGTTATACTCACCCCTTCATGGTATTTTCCCACACATGTCGTGTCTTGTGAATATGAGCGTCCTTTTGACAAAGTTCAGGGCAGACCAGGACTGAACCGAGATTTGTGAGCTTACCTATAGGCTGAGGTCTTCATTCAGCATTGAGTAGTAGTCTGAGTAACTTTCCTATTTACATGTTGGACTCTGCAATTACACACTCTTTATTTTGGCAGGCTTGTATTCTGGCCCAGTTACTTTTCTACACTTTACTTTCTGTTGTACTCTGTTGACTGGGTTTAGTTGTATGCATGCATTTTATTCCTTAGTGGTTTTTACATTTCAGCATTTGTGGGCTTGGAGATGTGTGTGTGTGTAGGTACTAAGGAAATTACTCCCATGTTAGTGATATGTCTACTCAGTGCTAGTCACCAGCCCCTAGTCTATTGGAGGTGGCCTTGGGGAGTCATAGCGCAGGCCCCACTGGGACGGGTCGTAACACAATCATTTATCACATTTAATCAGTTCATCAACTTTATCAAAGGAAACATTTAATCTAAAAAACATACTACATTAATTTAAAAACTAAGAACGATGCAATAATAAATTAATTAATGCATTACTAAAATTAAATGGAAAAGTAAAGAGACCCTACCTCAAAAGAAAAACTGATTTAACCTTCAGTACTTAACTGATTTATCAGCGACCACTCAGAACTGCTCCACACACACACACATACCTTCATATATATATATATATATATATATATACATACCTAGATACATGCATGTGAAAACCCCCAAAGCTGATCAAAACTTCCTAGAGCAAAAGCTAGGCATCCTAAATCATCAAAGAACCCAAAATTAATGTGACAAGGACCAATGCACCTCAAATAAATTACCAGGAACCTTAAAATAATTAGAGACCCTAATTTGGATGGTGAAAAACCAAGAAACATGAAAAATACCTCACCTCGGATGGCAGAACCGAACCAAAACATCCCAAACGGCTTCACCTTCGTCGGCGGTTGCCGCAACACGAACAAACAAGACCTGAGAGGCCATTCACATACCCTAAAATTTGAGGAAACATGAAAAACACATCAACCCTAACCTTAAAATTTTCGACCGATCGGTATCAGGCAATGAGGAAAAGAGAAACACCAAATCGAGGGAGAATATTAAGAGAGACAAGATTACCTCGAAGAACTAACCATGAAACGTGAAGAGAATAGGAAGAAATCATTGCGGAAGGAGGGCGCTGAAGGAGGTGTCGTGCGAGAGGGAGGTTCGACCGAGGGGGTGTTGTAGGGAGGTTTCGCCGACAGAGGGTCAAGCACCATAAGTAGGTTTGGACTAGGGAGGGTCGTACGCCACAAGGAGGTTCAGCCGAGGGGGTAATGTGCCATGGAGGAGAGGGGGGTCTCACATGCGTTGTATAGGGAGCAAGTAGGGTGCAACGCGATTTGGAGAAGAAAGAGGGGAAGACTCCTTAGGTTTTCTTAAACCTAACATAATAATAATAATAATAAATAAAGATAATACTATTAATAATAGTGATAAAAATCATCAAATAAATAATAATAATAATAATAATAAATAATAATAATCATCATCATCATAATAATAATTAAATTATTATTATTATTATTCCATTTAATTGACATTTAATTTACTTTCCCTTTTAACTTTAATTTAATTAATTTAATTTCTTTATAAAAAACACACATCATTGCGTCAACTCTTAGAAAAAAAGAGCTCTGATGTTCGGTTTTAAAAACGGCATGCTCGGCTAACGGAAAAAATTTAATTTCCTTTGCTTTTTTGTCTGGTTCAAAACACGGAACATTACAACCTTCCCACCTTAGAACGTATCATCCCTAAGAAGCCTTCGAGAATAATATAAACATCACACGACCTACAAGGGTCATGAAGTCTCACACAAAAGGTCGCGTTATATCTCCAAATACCCAATGCACGTTCAAGCATTGGTTAGAAAGGCGACACATAATCCATTAAGATCTGAGCCAATGCTTATTTTTTCAACTAAAACACTAAGACGATACTTATCCAAGCTTGTTTAGCTAGTGACATGGCCATGTCATCATATCATTAAACATCTGGCCAAAGTTACTTCCCAACTTAGGCTTTAACATTAGAAAGGGGAAAATTATGAGTCACGACTCCTTCCACTATCGGAATTGCCTACTAGACATGGCCTTAAGCATTCTAGCGATGATTCTCATGTGATTTCTGAAATGGATAAAATGTTCGATTCTGCATCGACCTCAAAGCCCAAGTCAAGATATCTTTTCATGAAAATCCCTGGCTGACACAAACCACACTCGTCTCACCTAATGATGTGCCAAAAACGATCCTTCATTGATTGCTCCATTGAACATGAGAGAAAACTGGTCAAGCCACTCCAACCAACTATTTAAGAAGACACTCGGCTTAGACAGCTAGTGTTTTTACAAATTGAATTGTGATGTCTTCTTCAAAGGTATTTTGCATTCACCCCAAACACATCCACTGAAGTCCATACCTGACTTCCAGTGACGTTCCTTGATTTAAGAATCACTGAACCTTACAAAAAAAGTCCAGGATAACCTCATATTGGAATGAATGGAGTGAAGAAACCAACACAAGGTAGTCCATACTTCATGTTTATGAGTGATACATTGGTACAAATCTAAGACGCCCACCTCATAGTGTTAACCGAGCCCAGAGTGGCATCCACCTGGTGGTCAGGTAAAGGAAAAATGGTGGTTATTAGAGAGAACTTCATAATAATTTCTACACAGGAACCCTAGTGTCACTCAAAACAACCAAGCCTTGATTATAACCACACATTTAGCATGCAACACCGAAAGAACCAATCGAACAAGACCAACATATTTAAAACATTAGCGTTGCGTAAGATTGACACTCTCTTAGTGTACCTAGATGATGTCAATATAGGGGCATGCTCATTGCTAAGCTGGATACACTAAGAGGATTGAATAGTTTCCAATCAACTCACCTAAACCAGAAAGAAGAATAGTCAAACCATAACTGGTCAACTCGCATTGTAAGAAACTCGATTTCACCTGTCGACGCACTATCATTACCCGATCATCGAGCCTTTGCCACCCGAGGCATCCCATGATTATTCAAGCTTAACCATCGTAGTCCACCCACAATCAATGGTGTTACTCAAAGGTTCCATACAGCGCCAACCACACCAACATCATGTTTCCGAGTAAGCATCGACATGTTTTAAAGTTCACAAGCCTCAAGGCATTTAAGTCAGCCCGACTATTCTATAATGGTCCTATTTGGTTGTGTTCCTTCTACCCAGAAGGACATGTATTTAATAGAACTAACGTGACACTCCCTACCTTAAGATTGTTCTAATCGTCAAAAATAAGAGATAGACTAGTCACTTAAAAGCACACTAGGTTAATACCGCCATAAAGGAAAACATTTAACAATTGGCATGAAAACCTAACCAAACTGTCTGACATGTCAAAACACCCGATTCTATGGAATTCATGTTGAGAATTGGGAAAAACTTGATTCCTTTAACACGCAAGTCACTCTACTCTGGAGATGAACCGAGATGTATTTTACAGCACAAGGCTTAACGATTACACTGAACTCATCCAGTTCGTAACAACATTAAGAACTCAACGACATTGCATATGTGAACACATACTACCCTAAGGTGATACAGAATCAAGATGACATTTAACTCAGAGGATGATGTATTGATTCATCTATCACTATAGAGAATAGAGGGTCAAACGACCTACGAAGCAGTTGACCATGCTCGAGGAATGTCTAACCTTCTAAAAATGAGCATTAACCGATGCTCAAGCCCAAAAAAAATCAAGGATACCATGATTAACTGTTTGAACAATGGGGTAATTTATAAAGTAAGAGTCCTACTAGGTACAAAAACATTCAAACGACACCAAAAAGGTAGAAACTCACAGCATTGTCAAGGAATTTAAACTCAAATGGGGAAACCTACCATAAGATATCCCCTTAAAAAGTAGAAAGAATCAACTCATATCAGGTTCCTACCTACGAAAGTCACTAAGCTCAAGATTCAATCGTTAATTCTATTGCTAAAGAGAAGAAAGCCTACGGAAGACACTTATAGTTCTGTTCCAAGGCAGCTCGAGGAGAAACTCAAACTACCCTTACACGAGGGTCTTAAACATAGGACACCACTATAGGTTCCATTTACAATCCCATTACATTTAAACCCATTTCATAATACAACATGTTCATGTTCAATAGTCCAGTTATATGGGCGGCTATCTACCAATCCATAAAGCGCCCATACACTTTGCAGGTGGCATTTGGCTCCCATTTAATTTAAACTAATAAATTTTAGCAAAAGAAACCAATTACATACACTACTGGAAATGCAACATTTCCCAACGGTTTAGAACTATTGGGAAAGGCTGCAGAACCGTTGGTATATGTTATACCAACGGTTCTGCAAACTATAGGGAAGTAAGCTGTTGGTAAAAGATTTTCCCAATGGTTTATAGTGAACCGTTGGGATAGGGTGGAGAAAAATTACCCTATCCCAACGGTTTGCCAAAACCGTTGGAAAAAACCCAAGATCTCCTCTTTCCCAATGGTTTATAAACCATTGGGAAAAGTGTTTTACCAACGATTCTATGAACCGTTGGTAAAACAAAACTCAAACATGCTATTCCAACAGTTTCAAACCGTTGGCATAGCCTATGCTGGGGCAAATTGCACAACAACTCTGCAATTTGCCCAGCACCTCTCCAATTTACCCACCAGCTCTCCAATTTGCCCACCATCCCTCTTATTTTCAATCCAATTATTGTACCTTCAATAAACTAACACATACATATACAATTATTGTACCTGAAATAACCAACTAACACTTACATATATAGAACAAATTCATACACATTTAACATATAATGCTGGAACTATACACATCCATAATTAAATTAGAATTCATAACAAAATTATAAACATACATAATTCATTTAGAATTAAATTTAAAATTTAGATGACAATTATATGTGGAATCTGGAAGTCAATTCATAATTTGATCGGTTTTTTGTATACCATATATTTTTACGTGAAATAATGTCCATTTTAAACAAAATACATACACCTGGAGTGCTACCGGCCACACCGCACTTCGGATTGAGTCAGGGTTGACTCGTACACGTCACATATGACCCATGGATCGTTGTGATAAAGTATCGACACAATCCTAATGCGTTTGGTTGGTTTTTCGTATGTTAGTTGATGTTTTTCAATTAAAATGACGTCTTTTTGAAACAAAAGGCAAACACTTTGAGTGGTGTCGGTCACACCATGTCTCAGATTGAGGAGGGGTTAATTCTTACACATCACATATGACCCATGGATCGTTCTCCTAAAGTTTCAATGGAAACTGAATGCGTTTGTTCAGTTTTCCATATGTACTTAAAATGTTGTCCATTTTAAACAAAAGAGAGCCACTTAGAGTGATTCTGGTCACACCGTGCCTCTGATTAAGGTGGGGTTGACTCGTACACGTTACATATGACCCATGGATCGTTTTAATAAAGTATCGACACAATCCGAATGCTTTCGGTCAGTTTTCCATATGCCAGTTGATGTTTTTCACTTCAAATGACGTCCTTTTGAAACAAAAGACAAACACTTTGAGTGGTGGCGGCCACACCACACCTCTGATTGAGGCGGGGTTGACTCGTAAACGTCACATATGACCCATGGATCGTTGTTCTAATTTATCGACATAATCTGAATGCGTTTGGTCGGTTTTCCGTATGCCAGTTGATGTTTTTCAATTAAAATGACGTCCTTTTGAAACAAAAGGCAGACACTTTGAGTGGTTCCAGCCACACCGTTCCTCGGATTGAGTAGGAGTTTACTCGTACACGTCACATATGACCCATGGATCGTTCTCCTAAAGTTTCAATGGAAACTGAATGCGTTTGGTCGGTTTTCCATATGTACTTAAAATGTTGTCCATTTTAAACAAAAGAGATCCACTTAGAGTGATTCCGGCCACACCATGACTCAGATTAAGGCGGGGTTGACTCTTACACATCACATATGACCCATGGATCATTGTGCTAAAGTATCGAAACAATCTGAATGCATTTGGTCACTTTTCCGTATGCCAGTTGATATTTTTCACTTAAAATGACGTTCTTTTGAAACAAAAGACAGACACTTTGAGTGGTTCCAGCCACACTGCACCTTGTATTGAGGCGGGGTTGACTCTTACACGTCACATATGACCCATGGATTTTTTTGCTAAAGTATCGACACAATCCGAATGAATTTGTCGGTTTTACGTATGCCAGTTGATGTTTTTCAATTAAAATGACATCCTTTTGAAACAAAAGGAAGAAACTTTGAGTGGTGGCAGCCACACCACATCTTGTATTGAGGAAGGGTTGACTCGTACACGTCACATATGACCCATGGATCGTTGTGCTAATGTATCGACACAATCTGAATGCGTTTGGTCGGTTTTTCGTATGTCAGTTGATGTTTTTCAATTAAAATGACGTCCTTTTGAAACAAAAGACAGACACTTTGAGTGGTTTCGGCCACACCGCGCCTTGGATTGAGGCAGAGTTGACTTGTACATGTCACATATGACCCATGTATCTTTCTCCTAAAGTTTCAAGGGAAACCGAATGCGTTTGGTCAGTTTTCTGTATGTACTTAAATTGCTGTCCATTTTAAGCAAAAGAGGGCCACTTAGAGTGATTCCGGACACACCGTGCCTCAGATTAAGGTGGGGTTGACTATTACATGTCACATATGACCCATGGATCATTGTTCTAAAGTATCGACACAATTCGAATGTGTTTGGTTAGTTTTCCGTATGCCAGTTGATGTTTTTCAAATGACGTCCTTTTGAAACAAAAAGACAGACACTTTGAGTTATGGCGGTCACACCGTGCCTCGGATTAAGGCGGGGTTGACTCATAAACATCACATATGACCCATGGATCATTGTGCTAATGTATCGACACAATCCGAATGTGTTTGGTCACTTTTCCGTATACCAGTTGATGTTTTTCAATTAAAATGACGTCCTTTTGAAACAAAAGACAGACACTTTGAGTGGTGTTAGCCACAAAACGCCTCGGATTGAGGCGAGGTTGACTCGTACATGTCACATATGATCCATGGATCGTTGTGATAAAGTATCGACACAATCTGAATGCGTTTGTCGGTTTTCTGTATGCCAGTTGATGTTTTTCAATTAAAATGAAGTCCTTTTGAAACAAAAGGCAGACACTTTGAGTGGTGGTAGCCACACCGCATCTCAGATTGAGGCGGAGTTGACTCTTACACATCACATATGACCCATGTATCATTGTGCTAATGTATCAACACAATCCGAATGCGTTTGGTCGGTTTTTCGTATGCCAGTTGATGTTTTTCAATTAAAATGACGTCCTTTTGAAACAAAAGGCAGACACTTTGAGTGGTGCTGAACACACCACGCCTCGGATTGAGGCATAGTTGACTCGTACACGTCACATATGACCCATGGATCGTTCTCCTAAAGTTTCAAGGGAAACTGAATGCGTTTGGTCGGTTTTCCGTATGTACTTAAATTATTGTCCATTTTAAGCAAAAGAGAGACACTTAGAGTGATTCCGGCCACACCATGACTCAGATTAAGGCGGGGTTGACTTTTACATGTCACATATGACCCATGGATCGTTGTTCTAAAGTATTGACATAATCCGAATGTGTTTGGTCGGTTTTCCATATGCCAATTGATGTTTTTCACTTCAAATGACGTCCTTTTGAAACAAAAGACAGACACTTTGAGTTGTAGCGGCCACACCGTGCCTCAGATTGAGGCGTAGTTGACTCGTACACGTTACATATGACCCATGGATCGTTTTTCTAATGTATCAACACAATCCGAATGCGTTTGGTCACTTTTCCGTATGCCAGTTGATGTTTTTCAATTAAAATGACGTCCTTTTGAAACAAAAGACAGACACTTTGAGTGGTTCCGACCACACCGCACCTCGGATTGAGGCGAGGTTGACTCGTACACGTCACATATGACCCATGGATCAAGTATTGACACAATCCGAATGCGTTTGTCGGTTTTCCATATGCTAGTTGATGTTTTTCAATTAAAATGACGTCCTTTTGAAACAAAAGGCAGACACTTTGAGTGGTACCGGCCACACCACGCCTCGGATTGAGGTGGGGTTGACTCGTACACGTCACATATGACTCATGGATCATTATCCTAAAGTTTCAATGGAAACCGAATGCGTTTGTTCGGTTTTCCATATGTACTTAAAATGTTGTCCATTTTAAACAAAAGAGAGCCACTTAGAGTGATTTCGGCCACACCATGCCTCATATTATGGTGAGGTTGACTCGTACACATCACATATGACCCATGGATCATTGTGTTAAAGTATTGACACAATCCGAATGCGTTTGGTCACTTTTCCGTATGCCAGTTGATCTTTTTCACTTAAAATGACGTCTTTTTGAAACAAAAGACAGACACTTTGAGTGGTGGCGGCCACGCCGCGCCTCATATTGAGGCGGGGTTGACTCGTACACGTCACATATGACCCATGGATCATTATGCTAAAGTATCGACACAATCTGAATGCATTTGTCGGTTTTCTGTATGTCAGTTGATGTTTTTCAATTAAAATGACGTCCTTTTGAAACAAAAGACAGACACTTTGAGTGGTGTCGGCCACACCACGCCTCGGATTGAGGCGGGGTTTACTCGTACACTTCACATATGACCCATGGATAGTTTTTCTAATGTATCGACACAATCCGAATGCGTTTGGTCGGTTTTCCGTATGTACTTAAAATGTTGTCCATTTTAAGCAAAAGAGAGCCACTTAGAGTGATTCCGGCCACACCGTGCCTCAGATTAAGGCAGGGTTGACTCGTACACGTCACATATGACCCATGGATCATTTTTCTAAAGTATCGACACAATATAAATGTGTTTGGTCAGTTTTCCGTATGTTAGTTGATGTTTTTCACTTCAAATGACGTCCTTTTGAAACAAAAGACAGACACTTTGAGTGGTGGCGGCCACACCGCACCTCGTATTGAGGCGGGGTTGAATTTTACACATCACATATGACCCATGCATTGTTGTGCTAATTTATTGACACAATCATAATGCATTTTGTCGGTTTTCCGTATGCCAGTTGATGTTTTTCAATTAAAATGGCGTCCTTTTGAAACAAAAGGCAGACACTTTGAGTGGTGCCAGCCACACCGCGTCTCAGATTGAGGTGGGGTTGATTTGTACACGTCACATATAACCCATTAATCATTATCCTAAAGTTTTCAACAGAAACTGAATGTGTTTGGTCAGTTTTCCGTATGTACTTAAATTGTTGTCCATTTTAAGCAAAAGAGATCCACTTAGAGTGATTTCGGCCACACCGTGCCTCATATTAAGGCGTAGTTGACTCCTACACATAACATATGACCCATGGATCATTGTTCTAAAGTATCGACACAATCTGAATGTGTTTGGTCACTTTTTCGTATGCCATTTGATATTTTTCACTTAAAATGACGTCCTTTTGAAACAAAAGACAGACACTTTGAGTGGTGTCGGCCACACTGCGCCTTGTATTGAGGAGGGGTTGACTTGTACATGTTACATATGACCCATGGATCATTGTGATAAAGTATCAACACAATCTGAATGCATTTGGTCGGTTTTCCGTTTGCCAGTTGATGTTTTTCACTTCAAATGACGTCCTTTTGAAACAAAAGATAGACACTTTGAGTGGTGGCAGCCACACCGCGCCTCGGATTTAGGCGGGGTTGACTCGTACACGTCACATATGACCCATGGATCGTTGTTCTAAAGTATCGACACAATCCAAATGCGTTTGGTCGGTTTTCCGTATGTCAGTTGATGTTTTTCAATTAAAATGATGTCCTTTTGAAACAAAAGGCAGACACTTTGAGTGGTGGCAGCCACACCGCACCTCAGATTGAGGTGGGGTTGACTCGTACACGTCACATATGACCCATGTATCATTGTGATAATGTATCGACACCAATCCAAATGCGTTTGATTGGTTTTCCGTATGTCATTTGATGTTTTTCAATTAAAATGACATCCTTTTAAAACAAAAGGCAGACACTTTGAGTGGTGGCGGCCACACCGCACCTCGGATTGAGGCGGGGTTGACTCGTACACATCACATATGACCCATTTATCGTTGTGCTAAAGTATAGACACAATCCGAATGCGTTAGGTCGGTTTTCCGTATGCCAGTTGATGTTTTTCAATTAAAATGACGTCCTTTTGAAACAAAAGGTAGACACTTTGAGTGGTGGTGGCCACACCGCGCCTCGGATTGAGGCGGGGTTGATTCGTACATGTCACATATGACCCATGGATCGTTCTCCTAAAGTTTCAATGGAAACCAAATGCATTTGATCGGTTTTCCGTATGTACTTAAAATGTTGTCCATTTTATGAGAATCCTCATGTGTCTATTAGTGGAATGGTATTTACTTAAAATCTTGTGGATATTTATATAAAATATTTTTATTTCATTCTTAGTATGGATTAGATTTTAGTTTATAATGCTATGAAACATTTCGGAGCTAACAAAGTCATGCCCAATGAATACATCTCTTTTATAACATACCAAGAATCTATGATATTGATTAGATGTGTAAATGTGATTTACATTGATTATCATGATGAAAATAAATAAAATATATATTATAGATTTTCTAGTATTAAATGAAATCAAGAAGGGTGGGGGGGATATCTGGCGGGGCTGTCCGGGGGGCTGTCCGGTGGGTGTCCGGGGGGCTGTCCGGGGACCAAGGAGGAGGGTGGGGGGCTGTGCTGGGGGTTGTCCAGGGTCCAAGGAAGAGGGTGGGGGGGCTGTCCGGGGTCCAGGGAGGAGGGTGGGGGGCTGTGCGGGGGGCTGTCCGGGGGGTGTTCGGGGGGTTGTCCGGGGTCCATGAAGGAGGGTGGGGGGGCTGTCTGGGGGACTGTCCGGGGGGCTGTCCGGGGGGCTGTCTGGGGTCTAGGGAGGAGGGTGGGGGGGCTGTCCGGGGGGATGTTCGGGGGGCTATCCGGGGGTTGTCCGGGTCTATTCTGGGGGTTGTCCGGGGTCCAAGGAAGAGGGTGGGGGGGTTGTCCGGGGGGTTGTCTGGGGGGCTGGTCGGGGGGTGCCCGGGGTCCAGGGAGGAGGGGGGGGCTGTCCGGGGGGGCTGTTCGAGGGGCTGTCCGGGGGCTGTACGGGTGTGTTCAGGGGGTTGTCCGGGGTCCAAGGAAGAGGGTGGGGGGCTGTATGAGGGGCTGTCTGGGGGGCAGTCCAGGGGTCCAGGGAGGAGGGGGGGACTCTCTGGGGGGGGGGGCTGTTCGGGGGGCTGTCCGGGGGCTGTCCGGGGGGTGTTTGGGGGGTTGTCCTGTAAGAACCCAGTTTTTGCTGTAAAAGACTTTGGAATATTCATGACGATATTCCAGAGTAGCGCCTTCAGACGGCGTTCGATTCCGAGCCCCGGAGTGGCCGGAATTAAATTTTCGGTGTGTTCGCACTAGAAATGCTAAATAAATGGGATAACTCTTAAACGGAGTTCCGGATCAGAGATCCGAGTGTACGGATGGGTCCATAATGGGGTTTTTACCCTAGGAACGACATAAAACTTGTCGGCGCGGGATGTTTGGACCCCTCGCTCGCTTTCGGAAGGTTAAATGGATAAATTAATTAAATAAATTAATTCGTTTAATGGCGAAACACAGGTATCTCTTAAACGGTGGCTCGGATTGGAAAACCAAGGGAACCATTGAGTTCGGAGCATGCTTTTTACCCTAGGAGGGGTGTAAGCTTCGCAGGAGCAGGCCGTTTGTGGAAAATGGCCCCAGGGGCGTTTTCATAATTTGGCGGCCTCGGGCGCTAAGTTTTATAACTTTTGAACGGGGCCTCGGATTAAAATTCCGAGACCGCCTTTGTGCTCGAAGCGTCGTTTTTACCCCAGGGATTCCCTCCTTTTTGTCTGCTTCGAGAGCGGGGTCGGGGGCGTGCCGGGCGGGGGTGTTTAAGTGTTATTACTTAAACGCACCCCCTCCCTCTTCTCTTCCCCTTTTCCTCCCTCACACTCTCTCCCCTTCCCTCCTCCATTCCGGCGAGCTCCGGCGAGGCGAGCTCCGGAGAGCCAACTCTGGCGAGGCAACGGCGCGGGGCGGATCGCGCGGGAAGCGTCGGGCAAAGCCCCACGAGGTAGGAGTTTTATTTTGTCTATGTTTTTAAATTCCCGCATTCTTTGAGCCTGATTTATACCATAGAATTTCCGCCTGATCTTCGAACAAAGCCCATAGATTAGTAGAGCTCAATCCGAGCTTTCCGACGCACCTTTCAGATGTGAAATCGGAGCTCCGAGGCGTCCGCAGCGGCCCGGCGAAGTTGGGGGTGGTTTTGCGGTTTCCGGCGGTCGGCAGGGCGATCCGGCGAGTTGGCGCGGCGGAGGGGTTCGGCTCCGGGCAGGCGGCACGGCGGCCGCAGCTTCAGAAGGCCGCGGCGGCAGCAGCCGGTGGCGCCGGCAGGGAACCGGCGAGAGGGAGAGGGGCCGCGAGGCGGCGGCCCCGTGCGGCGCAACAACGACCCGCACTTTGCGAGTCGTTGCGTGGACCGTGCGACCGGCCCCCTTGGCCGGCCGGTGGAGAACCCCGCGCGGCGGGCGCGCGGGTGTGAAGGGGAGCGGGCCGGCCCAAGCAGGGCGGACCGGCCGGACCGGGCCGGTCCGGCCCGAGGGGCTTTCCCCCTCAGTCTTCAGACGCCCGTATTTCGGGCTACGGGCGTCCGTTTTGCGCGCCATTAGAGGCAGTGCGGAGCTCGTGTCGAGGCGAAGTTTTTGAGATGGTTTCGGGAATTTTTAATTCCCGAAACAAGTGGCCTCGGAAACGCGACGCGTCTTTAGGTGGACGAGCGTTCTTTCGGGAAATTTTGTTTTGGACGGCGCGGACGCGTCCAACGTCCGTTTTAAACACCGTCAGTTGAGTTGGAACCCTGGCGTCGAGGCGGAGGTTTCCAGGGTAGTTCCGGGCATTGAAGCCAAAGTTGAGGTGTGGGCCCCACGGCCCATCTTTTGAGCTGTGTGCAGCTTTTAGCGACTTTTTCCTCGGCTGTCCGTTCAGGGCGTGCGAGCAGTCGATGTTGGGTGTTTTTCCGAGGGCATCGCGTTGGCGCAGTCTGCCCGCTGTAATTCCGCACGATGGTGCGGGCCCCGCGAGGGCCGTTTCGGGAGTTGACGGTGATTTCCAGTTTTATCATCGGGCGACCGTTTTGGACAAGTGAATAGTCCATTTCGTGTAATTTTTCGAGAGGATCGCAATGGTGCAATCCGTTCGTTGAGTTTCGGGACAGGTATGCAGGTCCCACATGGCACCGCTTGAGTGCGGTGCGCCGGGATGCATCTTTTTCTCCGGATATCCATTACACTCAAGTGAGTAGTGCTTTTGACGTGTTTTCCCGAGGGGATCGCAATGGTGCGATGCGCCCGACTGTTTTCGGGGCCGAGGCTCGGGATCACGGGACGCCGTTCGGGCGTGAGGCGGTGTTGGCACCTTTTTCTGTCGGATATCCATTGGAGGCGAGTAAGTAGTCAATCTCGTGTGTTTTTCCGCGAGGATTACAACGGTGCGATATGTTTGGTTGTGCGGAGCCTCTTGCGCGATCTTGTTAAATGTGGAAGCACGGGAGGTGCTCTAGTGGTGGTTCTCCCTACCTTGTTTATGGCGGACCCTTGGAGTGTGATCGCGCACTCTTGGGAGAGTGATGTAATTGGTCCATGAGACATGGTTGTCCGTGCCTGGGCCTTTGAGGTGGTAGGGTGGAGTCGTTACGTCACGCCTTCACGTTGACGCTAGGTGCCGCGTGCACGATAGCCAAAGGCTGGAATGAGGTATACTCCGGGAGTATACGGGAGCGCTTGGAGGTATGTGTGGTTGTTTGTACCTGAGGATATTTGTGCGCTCAGTTGGGGTTGACTTGGGACCACACGTCGTGTGGGCCCCACGTGCGTTCCACGATCTGCTTTGCGTACTTTGACCTCTCGCGACGTAGAGGATCCCTCTGTGTATTTGTTTGACCAGTAGGGTGGAGTTTTCCCCTGACTCGGTGCTCATTTGTTGACCAGCAGGGTTGAGTGGTTTCCCCCTGGTTTCACTCTCGATGGGTCGGCCGGTAGCGGTGCTAGTGATACCCAGTGCTAGGGTAGACGCTGCACCTCTTTTGGGTGAGTTGTTCTGGAGTTGGGAGGTTGCGCGATACTCACTCCGTGTTTAGTTGGCCAGTGTTGTGTCCTCCGGTGGAGATGGCTAGAGCAGTTTTGAGTTCTACCCTCCAGCTGGGTTGGGCAGTGGGTTACTCATCGACTTCCTCAGGATTACCCTCCAGGAGGGCTGGGCAGTGGGTTACTCATCAGCTTCCTCGGGCTTACCCTCCAGCAGGGTTGGGCAGTGGGTTGCTCACTGACTTCTAGTGTTTACCCTCCAGCAGAGACTGGGCAGTGGGTCACCCGACGCTATTAGGGTCTACCCTCCAGCAGAGACTGGGCAGTGGGTCACCCGACGCTATTAGGGTCTACCCTCCAGCAGAGACTGGGTAGTGGGTCACCCGATGCTATTAGGGTCTACCCTCCAGCAGAGACTAGGCAGTGGGTCACCCGACCCTATTAGGGTCTACCCTCCAGCAGAGACTGGGCAGTGGGTCACCCGATGCTATTAGGGTCTACCCTCCAACAGAGACTGGGCAGTGGGTCACCCGACGACCTCTTAGGGTCTACCCTCCAGCAAGGCTGGGCAGTGGGTCACTCGTCGTCTAGTTCTAGGTCTACCCTCCAGCAAGGCTGGGCAGTGGGTTGCCTGTCGACTTATTCCAGGTCCACCCTCCAGCGGGGCTGGACAGTGGGTCGCCGGATGATGTGTTATGGTTTACCCTCTAGCAGGGCTGGGCAGTGGGTCACCCAGTGTCTTATTAAGGTCTACCCTCCAGCGAGGATGGGCAGTGGGTCTCCGGATGATGTGTTATGGTTTACCCTCCAGCAGGGTTGGGCAGTGGGTCACCCAGTGTCTTATTAAGGTCTACCCTCCAGCGGGTCTGGGCAGTGGGTCGTCGGATGACGTATTATGGTTTACCCTCTAGCAGGGCTGGGCAGTGCGTCACCCGATATCTGGTTATGAATTACCCTCCAGCAGGGCTGGGCAGTGGGACACTGGTTGGTTTTCCAGAACTCTCAAGTACGAGGGGCGCTTTCCCCACTGAGACGCGTTCTTGGGACACGATCTAAAACCGTGCAGGTGAGTCAGTGTCGCCCAAAGTGGATAGTGTCGAAGTGCGGTGATTGAGCCCCTTGGCATACGGTTCGGGGCAGACGTGCGGGATGTTGGGCATCGATGATGGTGTTACTTCTGGGACTGTTGGCTATTCTTTTCTTGGGCTGAGCTACGGGACGGAGATCCCCTTACGACGTTGTTCGGGCTTCTCGCTGAGCATAAGGATATGTATATACCTTGTTCTGGTACCCACTCCTTGGGTTTTGGCTACTCTCCTTCTAGGAAAGTCGAAGACGTGCGGGGTATGCCACGTGCTTTCCGTGTCTAGCTTCTCGTGGTTGGACGAGTCTACTCTCCTGCTATAGGTAGCGAAGACTCGACAGGAAGTTCGTCTTCTCACCATTTCCAGCTCCTTGTGTCTGGATGAGTCTACCTCCTTTCTCTTGTTGGGTTGAGCTGGACTCTTTACTGCACTCTCTGTTGTATTCTTTTACTTCTCCTTGTTCACTCTAATGCTCACCCTTCAGTACCTCCTTTTGTTGCTCCCTCTAGCCTTCGGGGTATCCTAATGAGTATTTTTATACTCACCCATGCTTGGGCTTTGCCCGCACTTGGTGTGCCCTTGCAGATGACGGACAGGTAGAGCGTGACTTCAGTGGAGCGTAGGAGCTTGGGAGCTTGGACCGCGTTCGGTGGTCGTGGCCGGGTTCCAGGTGGGAGACCCGTCAGCTGTTTCTTTTTGCTTACCTGTTGCCGGGTTGTGGCACTTTTGGTTGGGCGCGTGTTTTGCCCCTTTTCTTTTCAGCTTGTACTTTGTACTGTTTAGAGGTCGATGCACATCTGTGGTTTATATATAGCAGTTGTTCTTTTTACTCTGCTTGTTCTTTCTTTACTCTACACTTTTGCATTGAGTGTGCTGCGTGTGTGTGTACAGGTGCTTAGGAAAAGGCCTCCCTGAGATATTGTGCCTTCGGCGCTAGTCGCCAGCCCCTGGCCTATGGAGGTGGGCCTGGGGTAGTTGCGGCTCGAGCCCGGGTAGGTTCGGGTCGTGACAAAGTGGTATCAGAGGTGGTTCGTTCCTTGGGACGCTGTTCGGACGTCCCTAAAAGAGGAATTGGTTGGGATTTAGGGCAACAGTGTTAACATGTCTCGAGAGCGGCTCTCAGGCCAGGGAGTCCAGTGATGGTGCGGCGGCCGACGTATCCATTCACCAGGACCTTGATAACCTGCTTGTCGACTCTTCATGCTGAGACACTTGTTGCAGGGAAATTTGTTTGTGCATCACATAGGACTGAGTCTTGACTGTCCTTCTTGAGTCAGCTCCCCATCGTCGTTGTTATCGGTATATACATATATGCTCATCTAACCACGACACTCCTTGATAATATTCAGGATGTCTCCGCGAAGACAGCCAGCCAGGATACCAGCTTTGGTTCGTAACGATGACCCTGTGAGCTACGAGGCCACAGTCCAGGACCCATCATGCGAGCCCCTTTCTTCGGGTGGCCTGGTAGCAGCACCCCCACCTGTTGAGCAGCAGGCAGTTTTAGCAGAACAGACTGAGCTTGAGCGTGCTCCGCGAGTTCCAGCGGCAGAGACCGCTGAGGTTCAGTGGTGATCCAGACCCTCAGGCAGCAGAGGTTTGGCTCGAGGCAGTGGGTTGCCTTTTCAGGCTTGTGTAGACGCTGACAGGTCAGAGAGTGGCTTTGGCAGCCACCCTTTTCATGGAGCAACTCGGCGTTGGTGGAGTCTGGTGACTTGGTTTCTTGAAGAGTCGTCACTTTCATGGGGCGACTTTCAGTTGTTGCTCTGTGAGGAGTTTTTCCCCTCCTTCTTGCGCTCCGTTCGGATTCAGGAGATCCTGCAGTTTCAGTAGGGAGGGATGACGGTGGCCGAGTACGCGACTAGTTTTGAAGACCGTGCATGTTTTTACCTGGACTTGGTCCATGAAGACAACCTCCGAGCGTGGAGGTTTTAGCAGGGTCTCCGCCGAGAGATTCGTGCTTTCATAGTACCCTTGGGCATTTCCACATATGCCGGGGTGCTAGAGCAGGCACTGGTGACAGAGGGCTTCCTGTCATGTTTTGCGGTTGGTAGTGGCAGTGGGCGCGATGGAGCCGGGATGTCTGCCATAGCTTGCAGGCACCGGAGGACAGGACCTCGATGCAGGTGGCCTTCCCACTACCGGTTTCGGAGACGTGGTCGTATAACACTGTGGCGAAAAGGCGCAGGGCCTCAGCCAAGGATGCCCTTCCGTGAGTGGATCCCGGACCGTGGTCGTACACCACAGTGGCACCGGAGGGCACCAGGGCAGCCCAGAGAGCGCCAGTGCTATGCTTGTGACAGGAGAGGTCACTTGGCACGAGACTTCCCGACCCGAGTTGCTGGGAGCTTCGGGCAGGCAGCAGGCAGACCACCACGGCAGAGGCAACGCCGTGATCGGAGTAGTGTCCAGAGAGGTGGTGCTAGTAGAGGAGCAGGAGGAGCAGGAGGAGCTGGAGGTGGGGGATAACGTTACGAGATCTCCCCATCACCACTAGGCGGTCCATGTCAGGCTCCGGGAGCTGACGGTTGGGACCGCGGGTAGCCGCGAGCTTTGGATGTCTACGACCCTGCAGAGCATGGGATGGTGAGAGGTACCCCTTGTGACTCTTCTACTTCTTGCAGTAGAATTGTTAGGCTCTGCTTGTGAAAGGTTTTTCTCCCTGCTCCTTGTTTGAGGTGTTACCAGGGTGACGTAGGGCGTCGGGTGTAACCCTGTGTTGGTAAGGAAAAGGGTGTGAGACATTTTCCTTTAGTCGGTGGTGTTGGCTCCTTCGCTTCCGAGCGTGTAAGAGAGTTTTGGTTATGAGACATCGACTGTGGAACCTTGCATGACCAGTTATCCTTGGGTGTTTCACCATATGGATATTTTGAAGGAGGGAATCATCGGGCCTTTTTCTAGGTGCGGACGGTGATTCCAGTCGCAGCGTGCGACGTAGAGGTTCGTTCGGGGAGGTGACCTACCCCCGAGAACCTTCGGGCCGTTTGAGACCGTGCAAAGGGATGGCGAGGTTCCCTACCGCCTTGCCCTAACCCCAAAGTCTAGAGTGGGTGCATGACATCGGAAAGGGCCGACCTCGCATGAATAGATCAATCCTTTGGTCTGAGTGCAGTGGCACAGAGCTGTGCGTGGGTTCTTCTGGGTATGGGAAAGTCGGGTGTGGGCTTAGTACCCTGTGTTGCTCCCTAGTTTTGCTTTTCGGGGACGAAAATATTGAAGGAGGGAATGATGTAAGAACCCATTTTTTGCTGTAAAAGACTTTGGAATATTCTTGACGATATTCCAGAGCAGCGCCTTCAGACGGCGTTCGATTCCGAGCCCCGGAGTGGCCAGAATTAAATTTTCGGTGCGTTCGCACTGGAAATTCTAAATAAATGGGATAACTCTTAAACGGAGTTCCGAATCAGATATCCAAGTGTATGGATGGGTCCGGAATGTGGTTTTTACCTTAGGAACGACATAAAACTTGTCAGCGCGGGATGTTTGGACCCCTCGCTCGCTTTCGGAAGGTTAAACGGATAAATTAAATAAATAAATTAATTCGTTTAATGGCGAAACACAGGTATCTCTTAAATGGTGACTCGTATTGGAAAACCGAGGGCACGGTTGAGTTTGGAGCGTGCCGTTTACCCTAGGAGGGGTGTAAGATTCGCGGGCGCGGGCCGTTTGTGGAAAATGGCCCCAAGGGCGTTTTCGTAATTTGGCGGCCTCGGGCGCTAAGTTTTATAACTTTTGAATGGGGCCTCGGATTAAAATTCTGAGACCTCCATTGTTCTCTAAGCGTCGTGTTTACCCCAGGGACGCCCTCCTTTTTGTCTGCTTCGAGAGCGGGGTCGGGGGCGTGCCGGGCGGGGGTGTTTAAGTGTTATTACTTAAACGCACCCCCTCCCTCTTCTCTTCCCCTTTTACTCCCTCACACCCTCTCCCCTTACCTCCTCCATTCCGGTGAGCTCCGGTGAGGCGAGCTCCGTCAAGGAAACGACGCGGGGCAGATCGCGTGGGAAGCGTCGGGCAAAGCCCCACGAGGTAGGAGTTTTATTTTGTCTCTGTTTTTAAATTCCCGCATTCTTTGAGCCCAATTTATACAATAGAATTGCCGCCCGATCTTCAAAAAAAGCCCATAGATTAGTATAGCTCGATCCGAGCTTTCCGGCGCACCTTTCGGATGTGAAATCAGAGCTCTGAGGCGTCCGCAGCGGCCCGGCGAAGTTGGAGGGTGGTTTTGCGGTTTCCGGTGGTCGGCAGGGCGGTCCGGCGAGTTGGTGCGGCGGAGGGGTTCGGCTCCGGGCAGGCGGCGCAGCGGCCGTGGCTTCGGAAGGCGGCGCGGCGGCCGCGACTTCGGAAGGCCACGGCGGCGGCAGCCGGTGGCGCCGACAGGGCGCCGGCGAGAGGTAGAGGGGTCGCGAGGCGGCGGCCCCGTGCGGCGCAACAACGACTCGCACTTTGCGGGTCGTTGCGTGGACCGTGCGACCGGCCCTCATGGTCGGTCAGTGGAGAACCCCGCGCGGCGGGCGCGCGGGTGTGAAGGGGACCGGGCCGCGGAGCGGCGGCCCGCGGCTCGGCTGGACCGGGCCAAGCTGCTGGGCCACGGTCCAGCGGGCCGGTCGGCGCGGGCCGGCCCAAGCAGGGCGGACCGGCCGGACCGGGCCGGTCCGGCCCGAGGGGCTTTGCCCCTCAGTCTTCGGGTGCCCGTATTTCAGGCTAAGGGCGTCTGTTTTGCGCGCCGTCAGCGGCAGTGCAGAGCTCGTGTCGAGGCGGAGCTTTTTAGATGGTTTCAGAAATTTTTAATTCCCGAAACAAGGGGCCTCAGAGACGCGACGCGTCTTTAGGTGGACGAGCGTTCTTTCGGGGAATTTTGTTTTGGACGGCGCGGACGCGTCCGACGTCCGTTTTAAACGCCGTCAGTTGTGTTGGAACCCTGGCGTCAAGGCGGAGGTTTCCAGGGTGGTTCTGGGCGTTGAAGCCGGAGTTGAGGCGTGGGCCCCATAGCCCGTCTTTTGAGCTGCGTGCAGCTTTTAGCGACTTTTTCCTCGGCCGTCCGTTCGGGGCGTGCGAGCAGTCGATGTTGGGTGTTTTTCCGAGGGCATCGCGTTGGTGCAGTCTGCCCGCTATAATTCCACACGATGGTGCGGGCCCCGCGAGGGCCGTTTCGGGAGTTGACGGTGATTTCCAGTTTTATCACCGGGCGACCGTTTTGGACAAGTGAATAGTCCATTTCGTGTACTTTTTCGAGAGGATCGCAACGGTGTGATCCGTTCATTGAGTTTCGGGACCGGGATGCGGTTCCCACGTGGCACCGCTCGAGTGCGGTGCGCCTGGATGCATCTTTTTCTTCGGATATTCGTTGCACTCAAGTGAGTAGTGCTTTTGACGTGTTTTCCCGAGGGGATCGCTATGGTGCGATGCGCCCGACTGTTTTCAGGGCCGAGGCTCGGGATCACGGGACACCGTTCGGGCGTGAGGCGGTGTTGGCGCCTTTTTCCATCGGATATACGTTGGAGGCGAGTAAGTAGTCGATCTCGTGTGTTTTTCTGCGAGGATTACAACGGTGCGATCCGTTTGGTTGTGCGGAGCCTCTTGCGCGATCTTGTTAAATGTCATGACCCATCCTCGGGGCCCGTGCCGTGACTACCCCAAGCCCGCCTTCCATAGGCCAGGGGCTGGCGACTAGCACCAAGGCGTAAATCCCAACGAAAGGGAAGTCATTGACTTTGAAAAGTAAACAAGCACCACAGAGTAAGCAAGCGGAAAAGTAAACACTAAGTAAAAACTGTAACAAGCTGTGCTGAAAGTAAAAAGGGGCCGGAAATACAAGCCCAACTGTAAAGTACAACTGAAGGGAAAAAAACAGCAACTGAAAAGTAAAAACCGCTACACCGAGCTGTCCACTGGGAATCCCACCTGAAGGGTGAGTACAGATAGCTCCACTGCTCCTCAGATCCCGCCATCCGCTCCGATCACGTCCGCCCAGTGGTCCTCCTCCAGGTACCATCCTGCTCCGCACACCTCCACCACGATCAGCGCTGTCCGTCGTCTGCAACCAACACAACGTAGTGCGGGCATAGCCCGTGAAGGGGTGAGTACAAGCTACTCAGTAGGGACCCCGAGACCCCGAAGGTCTCCCGAAATCCACAAAGGATAAACCACAAGGAAAGAGACAATCACGAAGTAACATCCGACACTGCTTAGGTATATGCCCATACATATACCTAAGTCATCAATTCCCGTTCGGCTCCAACATCCGAGCCCATGCACAACCCAGTCCACACAGGAAAGCAAAACGTATACCCACCCAGGATAGCACAACACAATCCACGAAGGAGAGCAAAGTAATCCACATAGGATAGCTCAACACAATCCACAAAGGAGAGTAAACAGTAAATCCACACAGGATAGTTCACCATAATCCACAAAGGAGAGTAAACAGTAAATCCACACAGGATAGCTCAACGCAATCCACAAAGGAGAGTAACACAGGATTCAGCTCACACAGGTAAACTTCGTCGAAAAGGTGAAAGGGGTGATCAGATATAGATACTGAATCATCTAAGCTGGGACCCACATAGGATACAAGACCAGCTGTCTTCATTGATTCATCTATGCTGGGACCCACATAGGATACAAGACCAGCACTGAATCATCTAAGCTGGGACCCACATAGGATACAAGACCAGCACAGCTGGGACCCACATAGGATACAAGACCAGCACTCTTCATTGATTCATCTATACTGGGACCCACATAGGATACAAGACCAGTATTGAATCGTCCAGGCTGGGACCCACATAGGATACAAGACCAACACAGCTGGGACCCACATAGGATACAAGACCAGCACTCTTCATTGATTCATCTATACTGGGACCCACATAGGATACAAGACCAGTATTGAATCGTCTAAGCTGGGACCCACATAGGATACAAGACCAGCACGGTTGGGACACACATAGGATACAAGACCAGCACTCTTCATTGATTCATCTATACTGGGACCCACATAGGATACAAGACCAGTATTGAATCGTCTAAGATGGGACCCACATAGGATATAAGACAAGAACGGTTGGGACCCACATAGGATACAAGACTAGCACTCTTCATTGATTCATCTATACTGGGACCCACATAGGATACAAGACCAGTATTGAATCGTCTAAGCTGGGACCCACATAGGATACAAGACCAGCACTCTTCATTGTCGCAGTCCACCGAGGATCACTGCACAGTCGTCGTCGTCGAAGTTGCAGCCAGCACTAGAGTTCCCGCACACAGCAAGCTCGTTCGGGAGGGTCCGCTCCACGAGCCGATAGGCTGATACATCAACTGACACAAAGTCCAAGGTTTATGTATCCAAAAGTTCTGTATCGCCAACAGGAACTCAATGTCGTAGACGGCGCGTCAATCGGACGCCCGGTCTGAGAGTTATTGGCTTTTTCGTCCCAGGGGCCCGGTTGGTTTTTAAAGCAAAACCAACCCGACCGTACTCCACCTGCGTCCAAACCTCGAGCGGAGTATGCCAAAAGATCCGTCTTACTTAGAGGAATTCACCAAAGCTGACGGCACGTCAATCGGACGTCCGTGGCTCAAGATATGAGTGTTTCCGCTCCGAGGGCCCGGTTGGTTTCGTGTACGAACCAACCCGGCCGAACCCAAAGTAATCCAAAACCTTGAGTGCGATATACCGAATCGACCGTCTCGATCCAAGGATTGAGTTTCCACCGGAGGCACGTCGTTCGGAGGCCCTTAGCTCAAGTCACAGGCATTTGACCGAAAATGGTCCGAAGACGGGGGGTCCGGGCCCAGGCCGACCCGGCCCGACCACCCCTGGGTCGGCCGAACCCAGTCCGGCCCGGCCAGGGCACGGCCCGGCCGGTCGGATCGGCCTGGCGCGGCCGGCCCGGCCCAGCTCGGCCGAGCGGCCGCGCGACGCGGGGAGGGAGCCGCCGCCCCCGCGTGACACCCCAGCGGCACCCGCGGGGTGTCGCCCTGGACAACCCGAGCGACGTGGGGGGGAGCCGCCGCCCCCGCGTGACACCCCCGCGGCACCCGCGGGGTGTCTCCCTGGACAACCCGAGCGACGTGGGGGGGAGCCTCCGCCCTCGCGTGACACCCCCGCGGCACCCGCGAGGTGTCCCCCTAAACAACCCGAGCGACGCGGGGGGGAGCCGCCGCCCCCGCGTGCCACCCCCGCGGCACCCGCGGGGTGTCGCCCTGGACAGCCGGATGCGGCTTCAGCCGCGTCCCGCGTGCGCCGACCTGCGCGGCTGCGGGTCAGCAGGCGGCGCCGGCTTCCGCGGGCCACCGGAGTCACTCCGGTGGTCCATTTTCCTTCCCGTCTGCGCCGTTGCTCCTCCCGGGTTCCGTTCTTCACTTCGGAATCAACAAACTGCCCTTGCGTCACGATTTTCCGTTGCCTGCCAAATCCGCACAACCACGAAGAATGGCGGAGGGTTGTCGGGCCGTGTTCGTTTGGCCCGCACCCTCCGCGTTAGATAAAAACAACGGAAGAAAATAAATCAACACATGATACAACAATTTTAATAAATTAAAATTGTTTATTTGCATCCGGTTCTTTAATTTTAAAGAAACTTTCACGGGAAAAAGGGAATTTCCAAAACAAAAATCCCTACCTCGTAGTCGTCGTCGTACGCACGTTCTTCGTGGGTTTGCTCGTCACGTAAGGAGGGGATCATCGCGTTGTCGCGGAAAGGCGTCGCGTCGTCGCGGAATCCGGCGTTGCGTTGAGGAACTCAACGGACCAAGAAACAACATATTTAATTATAAATAATTAAATCAGTGTTTTGTTAAAAACCACAAAGGAGATTTAAAGAATCACAAACACTCACCTCAACGGAAGATCGAAGGATCTTGTCGTGGAGGAAGGAACGTCCCCGAAGAACGTCGTGGGAGAGGAAACATCGGCGTCGCGGTATCCGGTGTCGCGTCATCGATTTCCGCGGGTTCGGCGTTCTTCGTCAGAGGCCGGCGTTCTTCGCGTTCTTCGTGTTCTTCGCGAAGGAGGATGAAGGCTCAAGAACTCTGACAAAACCTCTCAACGAGTAATCCTCCAAATGTTGGTATTGGTCTTATTTTATTATTACACCAACCAACGAAAAGAGGTAAGTAACGACCCATTTAATTCATAGAATTAAATTAACGAAAGAAACTGCCCAATTAAATGGTGCGTTAAGAAAATAAGAAAACGCGTCAGTTGACTTTCATAAAGATGGGTTTTCGCGGGTGCGTTACTTAGCGGAAAGAAACGGCGGGGCTCGTGCGGGCCCCACCTCACAAATATCCTACCAAGAGGGTAGGATATTTCTGGATAGCACTCTATCCATTTAAACTCAGTTTAAGTGGATTTCAAGTGGCTTCAAGTGGCTTAAATGAAATAAAATAAAGTTTGTCGAACAATTATTTTATTTTTTTAACTTTAAGCCCAAAAATTAAAAAACCACACCCGAGCAAACGCAACTCCGGAAGAGGCGTTTCTAAGCAAATACCGGCGCTGCGATTTCATCGGTGCCCTTAGAATTCAATTCCGGGCACCGGTTCAAAAGTTAGAAAAACCCGCTCGTCCGTTCACTGAACGTACCCGAGCCAAACTTCGGAAAATGATTCCGGGCACACCGGGCCTCGGAATCAGGTGCCGTCAGAAACTGCGTTCATGTAAAATTCCAAGGAAAATTAAGAGAAAAAAAATTCCTTGAATTTTACGGGTCATTACATTAAATGTGGAAGCACGGGAGGTGCTCCAGTGGTGGTTCGCCCTACCTTGTTTATGGCGGACCCTTGGCGTGTGATCGCGCACTCTTGGGAGAGTGACGTAATTGGTCCACGAGACGTGGTTGGCCGTGCCTGGGCCTTTGAGGTGGCAGGGTGGAGTCGTTACGTCACGCCTTCACGTTGACGCTAGGTACCGCGTGCACGATAGCCTTTGGGCTGGAATGAGGTATACTCCGGGAGTATACGGGAGCGCTTGGAGGTACGTGTGGTTGTTTGTACCTGAGGATATTTGTGCGCTCAGTTGGGGTTGACTTGGGACCACACGTCGTGTGGGCCCCACATGCGTGTCGTGATCTGCTTTGCGTACTTTGACCTCTCACGACGTAGAGGGTCCCTCTGTGTGTTTGTTTGACCAGCAGGGTGGAGTTTTTCCCTGAATCGGTGCTCGTTTGTTGACCAGCAGGGTTGAGTGGTTTCCCCCTAGTTTCTCTCTCGATGGGTCGGCCGGTAGCGGTGCTAGTGATACCCAGTGCTGGGGCAGACGCTGCACCTCTTTTGGGTGAGTTGTTCTGGAGTTGGGAGGTTGCGCGATACCCACTTCGTGTTCGGTTGGCTAGTGTTGTGTCCTCCAGTGGAGATGGCTAGAGCAGTTTTGAGTTCTACCCTCCAGCGGGGCTGGGCAGTGGGTTACTCATCGACTTCATCGGGCTTACCCTCCAGCAGGGCTAGGCAGTGGGTTACTCATCGGCTTCCTCGGGCTTACCCTCCAGCAGGGCTGGGCAGTGGGTTGCTCACTGACTTCTAGGGTTTACCCTCCAGCAGAGACTGGGCAGTGGGTCACCCGACGCTATTAGGGTCTACCCTCCAGCAGAGACTGGGCAGTGGGTCACCCGACGTTATTAGGGTCTATCCTCCAGTAGAGAATGGTCAGTGGGTCACCTGACGCTATTAGGGTCTACCCTCCAGTGGAGACTGGGCAGTGGGTCACCCGATGCTATTAGGGTCTACGCTCCAGCAGAGACTGGGCAGTGGGTCACCTGACGACCTCTTAGGGTCTACCCTCCAGCAAGGCTGGGTAGTGGGTCACCCGTCGTCTAGTTCCAGGTCTACCCTCCAGCAAGGATGGGCAGTGGGTCGCCTGTCGACTTATTCCAGGTCTACCCTCCAGTAGGGCTGGGAAGTGGGTCGCTGGATGATGTGTTATGGTTTACCCTCCAGCAGGGCTGGGCAGTGGGTCACCCAGTGTCTTATTAAGGTCTACCCTCCAGCGGGGCTGGGCAGTGGGTCTTCAGATGATGTGTTATGGTTTACCCTCCAGTAGGGCTGGGCAGTGGGTCACACAGTGTCTTATTAAGGTCTACCCTCCAGCGGGGCTGGGCAGTGGGTCGCCGGATGACGTATTATGGTTTACCCTCCAGCAGGGCTGGGCAGTGGGTCACCCGATATCTGGTTATGAATTACCCTCCAGTAGGGCTGGGCAGTGGGACACCGGTTGGCTTTCCAGAACTCTCAAGTACGAGGGGCGCTTTCCCCACCGAGACGCGTTCTTGGGACGCGATCTAAAACCGTGCGGGCGAGTCAGTGCTGCCCAAAGCGGATAGTGTCGAAGTGCGGTGATTGAGCCCCTTGGCATGCGGTTCAAGGCAGACGTGCGGGATGCTGGGCATCGATGATGGTGTTACTTCTGGGACTGTTGGCTATTCTTTTCTTGGGCTGAGCTACGGGACGGAGATCCCCTTACGACGTTGTTCGGGCTTCTCGCTGAGCATAAGGATATGTATATACCTTGTTCCGGTACCCACTCCTTGGGTTTTGGCTACTCTCCTTCTAGGAAAGGCGAAGACGCGCGGGGTATGCCACATGCTTTCCGTGTCTAGATTCTCGTGGTTGGACGAGTCTACTCTCCTGCTTTAGGTAGAAAAGACTCGACGGGAAGTTCGTCTTCTCACCGTTTCCAGCTCCTTGTATCTGGATGAGTCTACCTCCTTTCTCTTCTTGGGTTGAGCTGGACTCTTTACTGCACTCTCTGTTGTATTATTTTACTTCTCCCTGTTTGCTCTACTGCTCACCCTTCGGTACCTCCTTTTGTTGCTCCCTCGAGCCTTCGGGGTATCCTACTAAGTATTTTTATACTCACCCCTGCTTGGGCTTTTCCCGCACTTGGTGTTCCCTTTCAGACGACGGACATGTGGAGCGTGACTTCAGTGGAGCGTAGGAGCTTGGGAGCTTGGACCATGTGCGGTGGTCGTGGCCGGGTTCCAGGTGGGAGACCCGTCAGCTGTTTCTTTTTTCTTACCTGTTGCCGGGTTGTGGCACTTTTGGTTGGGCGCGTGTTTTGCCCCTTTTCTTTTCAGCTTGTACTTTGTACTGTTTAGAGGTCAATGCACATCTGTGGTTTATATATAGCAGTTATTCTTTTTACTCTGCTTGTTCTTTCTTTACTCTGCACTTTTGCATTGAGTGTGCTACGTGTATGTGTACATGTGCTTAGGCAAAGGCCTCCCCAAGCTATTGTGCCTTCGGCGCTGGTCTCCAGCCCTTGGCCTATGGAGGTGGGTCTGGGGTAGTTGCAGCTCGAGCCCGGGTAGGGTCGGGTCGTGACATGTCCGGGGTCCAAGGAAGAGTGTGGGAGGGGGGCTGTCTGGGGGGCTGTCCGGCGGCGCTGTCCGGGGTCCAGGGAGGAGGGTGGGGGGTTGTCCAGGGTCCAGGAAGGAGGGGGTTCCCAAACACACAACCACTAAAAGACAACAACATCCATAAAAACAGATAATATATAAAAATAACTCAACTCCAATACTATACTACGAGTCTAGATAAAACCAACAACTATAATAGATTAAATATCAAATCTCAGTAATATCAGTCAAAAATGTAATAGATCAACTTGTCCCACATCACCATCACCATCATCATCATCACCATCGTCCTCATCCCTATCATCACCCCCACCCTCCTCACCCCCACCCTCCTCCTCTTCCTCGCCCTCGCCACCCGCCTCGCCCTCCTCCTCTCCCTCCTCTTCTACATCAGACTCCTCAACATCATCATCGTCAAGCTGGACATCGTCCTGAACACCACTAGAACTACCACCTGGTGCACCGTATATAGAACGTATCGACAACATATACTCATCAAAAGCTGGGCTGGCCTCTGCTGGAAGTGTAAGATGTAGAACTTCAATAAATTTCATAAATGCATTATTTGTCCTAGAAGACTGTTATGCCGTCTCTGTGGCCCTTTTCTCAGCCTGTTCTGCCTGTTCCCTAACTTGATGCAGCTTGGTGGCACTACAGCTCATACCTGAGGAGGGCCAATACCTCGTCGGGGCTATCCTAGGTCGGCAGCGTACTCTGCCAGAATGCTCCTCTCCCAACACCTGATGTAAGTGATCTGTTGGCCCAAAATTGTCTGGTTCTTGGGCATCGAGGGCCTCTAAACCAGACTGTTACAAATATAAATATATCATTAAGTTTCAAACTATATATTAAAATATAAATTCAACAGATTAAAACTTACAATCTGTTGCTGAGTCGCTTCGTTGACGGCACTTCCATCCTTTTTCCGTCTACTCAAGCAAAACAGTTTTGCTTGAGGCACACGTCCTTCAATATTTTGTATTTTCCTCTAAAATGACATTGAAAACTAAAGTTATATGAAAACTTTAGCAAACTATTAAATAATTGATGAAACAAAAGAAAGTGTAAGTCGTAAAGAAAACTTATAAACAATTGGCATACCTGCTTCCTCTCATGATCAGGCATCGTAGTGCGTCGCAGTGTGTGGAGGTATTTTTTTGCATCAATGTTCTTTTTATTTTTTCCAGATGATTCCTAAATAAAATTCGAAAATTCAACAGATATTATTAATTAAAAACATGAAAGTTATTATTTAAATGCCTCAAATGTTATTAATACCTTAAATTGGGTACTCATCCAATGAGTAATCATCTGACGATACTGCTCTATAGGACAATCATCCACCACTGGTACCGCCTCTAACTCAGTGCCAACTCTAGCAACCCATCCAATATACAAATCATGCTTGTAGGCTCTCCAAAGCTCGCCTAAATCCTTTAGACGTTCCGGTCGTGCACCCTCACCATCGTGAAAATTAAATCGAAGCTGAAATCAAAATATTAATTCATATAAATACAAAATTAATTCATGGAATTAAATAGAACAGATTTTTTTACCCATATCTCTGCCCAAGCTCTATCCTTGACCTCATGTGGAAAATGTCTCCATGATAGCGGGCTGATGGAAATGATGTCGGAGTATTTGGCAAGCGTCGCCAAAAAACTCCGACATTGCTGCCCTATTTTCTCAACCATTTGGTTGTCTTCATTATATTACACCATAACCTGTGTGTGATGGTTCCACACCGAACGCATGTGTGTACGCCCCCGCCCACGCCTCCTGTCAGTAGATTTATCTATCATGAAAGAAAAACAAATATTTTATCAAAACATGTTATAATGAAAATAAATATTGCTATAAAAATTTGTTAGGGTTCTATAAATATACCTGTGTCGGTCTGATCGTTGAGCGCCGCTGGATCCACAGAAACTGATGGAACACCCTGTGGTGTAATAGGAGTCGAAGACGATGGAATATAGAAGCTCAGAGAGACAAAAGTAGAAGGAAAAGAAGATGGGATAGCTGTCTGACCGGATGCTGACTGGGGAGTGGGAATCATCATGGGATGTGAAAATGATGGGCCAGAAGATGCAGAAGGTAGCAAAAACATGGGAGGCCTAAATATCCCGTGTGTCCCTAACGACACACCAGGTTCAGAATGTGGGAAGGATGACATGTCAGTGGGAGGGGCAGGGTCTAGTCGGGTACGCACAACTGCTCGTCCACCTCTGGTACGAACCCTCCTCGTACCACCGGCCTGAGTACTAGGACCAGTACTAGGCTCCTCGTCGAATAACTGTCGACGTATAGGTGGATCCTAAAAAAATGTTTACAAAAAAATTAATCACATTACATTATATATTCTTTAAATATATCAATTTGAAATAAAGTACTCATTATAGGCACTAATGATGGAACTCCCAACTCCGTCATTCGACGATTTTTCTCCATCATTTTTTTCCTTCATCTCACTTCAATTGGCTTCATTTCCTACTTTTGAAAACAAATATGTAATTAATTATAAAAAGAAAACTAATGTGTAACCCAAAAAACTAAATATATGAGGGAATAGGGGGATTCATTGGTAATTTAGCTATCAATTGTTTTAGAAGAGCTTGAATGGATTTAATAAATCATACAAGTTGTAATGTTCACCGAGTTAGAAATATTGTTTGACTATGTTTGAATACAGTTCAATTTTAAATTAGAAAATGCAATTCAAATAAAACTGCAACCAATAAACATTGAAAATTCATATAATGGTCAAGTCAGCTATAAATTGTTTTAGAAGAGCTTGAATGGATTTAATAAATCATACAATTTGTAATGTTCACCAAGTTAGAAATATTGTTTGACTATGTTTGAATACAGTTCAATTCCAAATTAGAAAATGCAATTCAAATAAAATTATAACCAATAAACATTGAAAATTCACATAACGGTCAAGTCAGCTATCAATTGTTTTAGAAGATCTTGAATGGATTTAATAAATCATACAAGTTGTAATGTTCACCAAGTTATAAATATTGTTTGACTATGTTTGAATAAAGTTCAATTCCAAATTAGAAAATGCAATTCAAATAAAACTACAACCAATAAACATTGAAAATTCACATAACGGTCAAGTTAGCTAAAACATATTTGTGATCAATACTAAATCAATTTGAATATTACCAACCTTAACAACCCAACTCGAGGTAAACCAAAAGAATTGAGAACATGGATGAATGATTCTATATATTTTCAACCACAACTTCAGGTTCACAATCAACTCTGACAATTGAGCTATTTGAGTCATCAAAAGAAATAAATGGATTGGTTCCAATGGCACTAGGGATAGTGTCAATTCTATCATCACCATCATCAAAAATATGTCTTGTAATTACTTCAACTATGACACCAAATTCAGGTCGAAGTTGGTCTTTGACATAAAAAACTTGTTTATCCATTGATGCCAACACATATGGTTCTTCGGTAGCAAGAGTGCGAGTCATATTAATTACTCGAAATCCACAATCATCAATAAATATAACACCCCAGGTAAATAAAGAATATGACATTTTCATATTTATCCATATTTGTGAATAAAATATTAATATGACTTTAAAGGGGATGCTATGCTCGATGGCGTACCCAACACGCAACAACGAGTTTCTTGGGAATCTTACGTTGCACTCTAATAATAAAATAATATCATTTTAAATGGTAGTTAACATGTAGCCGTTGTATTGGCGGAAATGGATAGAAATAACTAAAATATGATTATATATGTTTTTAAATGTTTTTACATTTATCCAATAAAAGATAAAGTCTTAAAATACGGAAAGAATTCAATTTTAGGCGTATATGCCCTAGTTTTCACTAAAGGTTCACTTATCGCCTTTTGATGGAGAACCATCATTAAATATAGTTTTGATCACTCTTATACATTATATTGGACCAAATAAAACTCTTCTTAAGAATTGGGATATCAAAATTTACTTTGTGTAAATTTTTGGTATCTTTCCGATAAAGTTCATTTTTTTAATGAATAGTGTAAAATGTTGTATTTTAATTCAAAACCTCTTTTTAATCTAATTTATTTATATGATTATATTATCTTTTTAATTGGTTTCAAATTGAAATTAGAATATATTTTTACCATTAAATCCAATAGTGGTCATTGGAATTAATTTCACTTTGAAATCAGACTTAAACTAGTGTCAATCTTTTGATACTTATTGTTTCATAAAAACACGTTATTTGCTCTGACAGCGGGAATTAATTATTAAATTAATTAATGTGAATTATATGTTTTGAATTTTGTAAAATAAACTTCATTTTTGAATTCGGAATATCAAATATAGATTAGGGTTAATTTTTGGGATTTTTCTGAAAAACTTCAATTTTTGATGAATAGTGAAACCACTAAGTGGTACATATAAAAACTGATTTTTCCGTTTAAATGAAATTTTTCCATCTTTTTGTTTTGAATTTCAAAAATCCGACATAAATGGTTGTCATTAAGAAGTAAAATGTGGTTCAATGGGATAAAAATAATTTTTTGGTGAATAATAACTTATTAAGTTTTTAATCGCGATTAGAGGTAAATAGAGTAGTTTATGGTAAGAATAATGTTTTAATAAAATGAAATGAACTAGACACATGTCCTACCCTCATTGGATGTGTCATGGCCGACCAAGAAAATCCATGGGTCAACTTGGGGACCCCATGGAGCCACTTTGGTTGGAAAATGACATAAATATCTTTTTATTTAATGTTAAAGTAAAAATGACACAAACATGAGATGTTTTACTAAAACAATTTTTACATGGGGTTATACAAGTCATATTTTTTACTATAAATAGTCATTGGAAATATAAAAAGATTTAATACATCATAGTATTTTTTTTATAATTTTTAGACATTAAATAAATTAAATTATTTATGACATCATGATGATGCAGCGATGACCTCATTATTTAACGATTTAAATAAAATGGAAAGATAATGTAATATATAAGACCTACATATGTCCAAAACCTATTGGATGAGTTTATTTCGAACCCTTATCACCTTATCATTGAAATATATCAATGTGGGACCTTTAAAATCCGAAACTCTTTTGAAAATAAAGTAACATTTTGTAACTTTACAAGAGTGCCCCTCCTCTCCTCTTATAAAAGGCCCCCACCTCTACCTCCTTACCCACACTCTCAAAGCCTTTGGATCGGACAAACCCTACCCATTTTGTCTCTAAAATTCCCTATCTTACTCCTTGAAGCCTCACTTTGGGCAGAAGTCTTCCCAAGGAAGCCTTTGAGCTCAAACCAAAGGGAGTTACCCGATTTTAAGGTAATGTCTTCACTTGTGTCCTTTTGTTTTATTTTGCTTCTACAACCCCGTAAACTCTTTTTATTCATTTATTTTGTAACAAATACAGTATATTCAATATACTAGGATGTTTTTATAATAAGTATTCGAGCTACACTTACACACACCTGCATCTAATGGTTAAAGAACATACTGTTTCCGTGGATGGCGAATTTCTACCTCCTGAAACGATGATTGTTCAACATTATTCTAACACATTAAAAGGTGGCCATTAAGATGAAACTCTATTTATATATGATATATAATATGTTTATGTTTTACTTAAGCTTCTGTATTTTTCATTTATGGTGTACCTTTATGGTTTCTATTATGGGTAAACGCGATATCTTCATTTAAGGAAGTGCGGACTACCGCCCCCTCAAAGTGATTTGATTCGTTAATACCATATGTGGTACGTATAAAGGATATATTTAATGATATTATATATGATACCATACTGGAATTAAAATACTATTATGTATCATTATTTTTTTTAATTCCATTAAATATGAAATAGAAATGGAAGTAGCGTTCATGCGTACGTACGGCTTACCGTCTCCATAAACGGTACATTTCATTTCTTTTCTCAAAATGTTATGTAATATTATAAGTACATATATATAATGGATATATATGTAATATAATACATCTAAATTATGGATATAATTCTGGAATTATAACATATATATCTCTCTCATTTTGTTTTAATATGACAAAAAATGAAAGTAGCGTTCATGCGTACGTACGGCCTACCGTCTCCATGAATGGTGCTTTTCGTTTTTTTATCTCCAAATGATATGGAATAGTATAAAATGAATATTTATTGTATATATATGATATTTTAATAATTAATAATATTCTGGAAATTATTTACTTATAACTACATGGGAAATCTTTTTTCAAACAAGTTCATTTTTGACTCATGTACCAAACATCGACAAAAACGTCTGATATGAACTAACATTATTAAACAATTATTATAACATTATAATATGGGATATGAACTGAATAATAATCTCTAAAGGAGGTACTTAGGCAATTATTAATTGACCAAATTTTATTATTCATGAATATAAAGAAATGAACAAGACAAGTTAGACTTGAGGTAAGGGATCCTACTCCACTCTTTCTTTTTAAGTACACTCTTTTATGTCATTCCTTTTAAAGATCATATTTATTGTTATTGGGATGTTCTTTTATATTAATCTTACTGTAATTTTTATGTTCATATGATGAGAGACCCTATTCTCTCTCATCAATCCATTTTGGAAGTTTTGAGTGGCACCGTTAGGCTTCCGAATTTTCGTAAGGGATCCAACCTCTCTCTTTCTTTTTAAGTACTCTCCTTTATGTCACTTCTTTTAAGCTCCTATTTTTTATGTTGGGGGGTGTTCTTTTATATTCCTCTTTATATAAACTTTAAGTTAATATGATGAGATACCCTATTTGATCTTATCAATCCATTTTTGTAAGTTTTATGTGGCGTTGTTAGGCTGCCGAGTTTTCGTAAGGGATTTTTCATCTCATTTTTTTCCCGTGAGATTTATGCTACATTTGCCACAATTTCCTTTTAGTGGTGTATGTACTGCCCATTATTCTACTATTTGTGTAATATACTTTCTTTTATGAGTATTTACATCAATGATGTATTGTCCTTCTTTCATGGGGTGTATGTTTTGAAAGATACCCAAGTCGGTAAGGGAACCTTTCACCCTCCTCTTTTTAAAAGACTTCTTTGTTGGGTATTTTAATTTACATATTGTTATGTTGGGATATGTTCTCATATATCCTTTTTGATGTAAATTTTATGTCCAAGTGATGAGATACACTTTTTATCTCTCATCAACTCATTTTGATGTGACGTCGTTAGGCTGTCAAGGGAACTTCTTAACCCAATTTCGATTTCTTTGGGTTCAACATGTAGTTATTGAATATTTCATCCTTTGAATATGTGTGAATGACCTTTGATTATTTTACACTTAATATCCACTTATATTTGGTGTATTCTTTTGTCACACATAATTATGTAATTGATTTATCCTTAAACCAAGGATACCGTCTTTGTATGGGACTTCGTCTCAATCTCCTTTCATTGAGGCATATTCTATTTTATACACAACCTTATTTTATACGGTGTATAAACCCTTGGAATTTTACGTTTATTCAAAAGGAATCTTTTTTATATGAAGTGTTTATTAAACGACAAAAGGGAATGTTTTTGTCGTACGTATGTGGCGACAACGAATTCTCCACCGTTGTGACCATTATTTGAGTTTCGACTTCCTCTACAATTCATACCTTCTTTTTAAAAGAAAAATAAATAACATGTTTTACTTTTCTTTTATTTTGGTATTGAAAATGGTTTTCATAATTTTTTTATATCAATGTGTTGTATTGATATCTTGTGATTGAAAGGTGGAAATTTTATGTTTTCATTATGCATGTTTTATGTGATACGATTATGTTAAGGTTCTTGGGCATTATTATGAAGATGGGTGGTTCCGTGATAAACTAAGGGCGGGTGAGCCCGATATAGATCTCCAATGCATTGAGTAACGCGAAGGAGTGAAACTTTAAGGTTTCTCCGAAGAGATTTAGGGAATATACTGTGGTGGGTATTCCAAACGTAACCAAGAGGGTTACTCCCTACGTAAGAATGTTATGAATGCCTCAAGTTACCTTTTATGTATTATGATTTTTATGATTTATTCATGATTTGATGAGGTATATTAAAGTGCCTATGTTTTATGGGTAAAGTATGATTTCATTCTTATGTATATATGAACTCATGTTTCCTTTCCATATTTTTATAACCCTTACTGAGCTTTTTATGCTCATCCCAAGTTTTTGAAATGTTTTTCACAGGTCAAGGGAAAGGTACATGATGGGATGATAGTGTCAAGGATGTGTCAATAAAGAATCCATGTTTTATTTTAAATATGTTTCCGTTGATGGGAAGAATGAATATTGTCTTTTATGTAACCACTTTGTTTAAATGTGGAATGTAATGCAAGTTTCATGATCTAATTCTCTAAAACTCTAAACCTGAAAAGATCCTCATTGTGTAATCTTGTAATAACTCAAGATTAAGTAAGGTTTAAGGCTGGGGCCTTATAGTTGGTATCAAAGGTCGGTTTAGATAACTTTAGAGGTTAGGGTATTCTTTAAGCATAAGTGGCATTACCATATTGGTTAGGATTTCAGAAAGAGTCCTAGTTTTAGATAAAGTGAATGAGTAAGTATATCTTAGTGTTTATCTTCCTCATTAGTACATGATGGTTTTTTGATATACTCACACTGACCTTTTTGGTTTTAGTAAATGGCTGGATCTAGCAGGCACCAAAGTATCAGTGGATGTGAAGGAAACTGTGACAGTTTTTTGAGCAAGCAACTGAATGATATTGGAGCTGCAATGAGAACTCTTGTGATTATCCTCAACCAACTGTCTGGAGTCATGATTGACCACCTAAACCTTGGTGATTTCTCTAAGTCATCATATATATGAGAAACAAATCCCTACGGAAGTACAGGTAATAATAATAAAGGTAAGTGTGTTCAAAAACCTATGTGTCAAAGATGTGGAAAGAAACACCTATGAAAATGTTTCAAAGGGACAGAAATATGCTATAGATGTGGAAATGAAGGTCATAAAGCAAGAACCTGCCACAGAAAAAGGAAGCATCCAGTTGACTCGAGGAAAGGGAAAGAAGTTCTTTCTGAGGGATCAATTGAATGTTTTAAATGTGGTGTGCATGGTCATTATGCAAACACATGTCCTATGAAGAAGTTTCGTGAATGGGATCACCAAGAGCGTACAAATGTTCGTTTACCAATACCTAATGCCATTCCGATTGAGGATGAAGAAACTGACAATGACCAATCAAAGGTATGTATTATTTCATGACTATTGTTTTCCTATTTTGGAATCTTAGGATATGATTCATGATTTTGTTTGTAGGAAAGAGGTATTTCGGAATAAGTTGGAAAGGAATGGTTAATGGATCGTGAAGAATGTTGAATGAGTAAGATGTCAACATATAAGGGCTTCAAGAGTTATGGTGAAATTCTTAAGAGTATTAAGTCTCTTTTGATGATGGGGTTACATTAGAAGACTTTTTATATTATGTGTAACCCTGATGTTTAATATATGCAAATTTTATTCAAGGAATAGTTATCTTTTCTTTTGTGGACATAGTTATAAAGAACCATTTGGGTTTATATGATCCTTACTTTTGAGGTAATTATGGGTTACTATATGTTATGATTGAAGTGAAAGGCATGAGATAAAATTGAGGTTAAATTATGTTATGGTTATTTTTGATGATTTTAACCCTTTTTGGGAATTATTTGATAATTATATAGTTTTGGAAAAAGGACAACACAGAGACCGTGTGACTACCCGTCGCGTCGGACAAAGCTGCGGGAATCGAACCCACAACCAAAGTGCGACTGGTATTTATCACCTACCACTGGACTACGTGAAGTCCCTGGTTAGTTTAACTGATTCTTTTTAGTTATATGATTTTATGAATTAAGAGTAAGTTTATTTTGGGTTATTTATGAAAATTATTAACCTATCATGGAGGATATGTGATTAGGTTAATTACTTTTCAATACGAGACTTTAGGAGAAACTGATGTTGTTTGGAGATAAATGTTATGATTTAACTTGGAAGAATACGTGACTAAATCCTTCAAATATTTGGGTTTCAATCTTAGATCGGTTTACTTTGAATAATTTTATGGACAAATTGTTTATCGTATGGTCCTCGTTGAACTTTGGGTTTTTTTGGACAAATTTTGGAGATTAAGCATAGATTTTCTTTTTAAAGGGTTATCCTTTTCTGGATTATCTGACCTTGTACTAACCTTTTTGGTTTTGGTTTTGGTTAAATCCTAAAGACATGGGAAGTATATAGTTCTCTTTGGTTGATTAGGTGATTCTCTAGAAGTTGATTATAGTACTCTTAATGCGAACAAGTCTCCCTAAATACTCGTCTTTTGGAAAAAATATGAGTTTGATTAAGGAATCTAGTAAAAGTTGAAAGTCAACATGATAAGTATAACGACCCGAAATTTTAAATAAATGTTGTTTCCTAATTTTATGTGTTATTTTATTTTATTTTTATACTCAACAAAAATGTTTCATTTGATAACATGAGTATAATTAAAATGAGACTCTTGGGTTTTGACTGTTATTTGACCATTGGTCAATATGACCGCTGGAAACTAAACGTTTTGACTATTGTCTCTAAATACAAGCAATCATGGTTAATATAGAAAGAAGATTCGATGGCCTCACCCAGTAGTCTTGGACCGATCGAAGCCCATCTAACAGAACTTGGGAAGGAGGTAGCACCACTGGGCTTTACTCTGGACCAAACCCAAGCTGAACTTCATCGTATAAAGCTAGAATGGGATCTCCTTCGCGAGAAGTTCAAACTGATAGAAATTACTACTCGTGCGATGTTGGCCGAGCCTCCCTCAGATTCTCTCACCTTAGCACACCTTACACTTAGGTCCTATGCTGGTGTGATAAGGGGCTATGTAAGGAGACCGTAACTGTCTTGTGTAATCCTTTGTTTTAAATAAAAATTTCGATTCCTTTTATGAATTTTCAAATGACCGGATAAATATAGTATTCATATTTTTTATGAATTTTAGAAAAAGTATATTTTAAAAATGTTTATGTAAACCTTAAATAATTAAAAATGTGTAATGATTTTCAAAAAATGATCTTCTACAATTATGTTCAGTACGAAATTTAGAGTCTAATAAGATCAACTTTATTTTTTATGAATAGTAAATTATGAATAGTGATTTTATGATTAGGATTAATAATGTGTCCAAATAGATTAGTAATATCACTTAAAGAAAGTATTAAAATAGTCTAGGCACTTTGATTAAGTAATATGATTCAATAAAATGGTTAAATAAGGGTTTCATAAATTATTATTCAAGTATTAGTTTTTTTCGGATGAATACTGTTTTTTAATTAAAATTTTAATTAAAAATATTTAGAAAATTATTTTTATAAAATGGACTTTATTTTTGAACTCAGAGCATCGATATTAAGTTAAGGTAATTTTTGGGGATTTTTCTGAAAAAAATAAATTTTCGATGAATAGTGTTTTTAATTAAAAAATTAATTAAAAATATTTAGAAAATTATTTTTATAAAATGGATTTCATTTTTGAAATCAGATCATTGATATTTGGTTAAGGTGAAATTTTGGGATTATTCTGAGAAAGTTGAATTTTCGATGAATAGTGAAAATACAGTTTTTAAGTTACGGGTGTTTAATGACATCATTAAATGATGTATTAAGTATGTAATCAATATGTTCGACTTATTAATAGTAAGATAAGGTATGAGGTGTCCCAAGTGGCCAATACCATGGGCCAATACCATGGGCAATCCCATGGTTTTGCCAAAACCACTAATGAGGTGTCCCTTGGCCATTAATGCCTTGTCCCCTCACTTTCCCTATAAATATCAAGCCATCCTCTCATCCATTCGACTCCCCACTCTCCCCAAACGAAGTTCTGGTCTCCTTACCTCCCAAGGAGTCCTCCCAAGGTGCCCCCAATCCCTCAAGGTCCAAACCTTTGAGTTTTTAAGAGTTACGTTTTAAGGTAAGGGATCCGACCTCTCTCTTTCATTTCAAGTAATCTCTTTTATGTCATTCCTTTTATGCTCCATGTTCTTATGTTGGAGGATGTTCTTTTATACTCCTCTTACTGCCCTTTTCATGTTCATATAATGAGATATCCCCTCTTGCTCTCATTATTTCGTTTTATGAAGTTTTAAGTGGCGCCGTTAGGCTGCCGAAATTTTTGTAACGGATTCTTTCTCCCTTCTCATTTTTCAAGATCTATTTTCATGTAAAGTATTTCAAGATCCTTTTTATTATTTTGGGGTATGATCTCTAAATCTTTAATACTGATCTTTTATGATCATATTATGAGAGACCCCATTTGATATCTTCAATTTAGTATTTTGAAGTTTTAAGTGGTGTCGTTAGGCTGCCGAATTTTTTAAGTGGTTCTTCACCCTTCTCGTTTTGAAGTTCTACTTTCATGTCAATTATTTCAAGTTCCTTTTTGTTATGTTGGGGTATGATTTCTATATCTATCATACTGTACTCTTATGTTCATATGATGAGATACCCCATTTGATCTCTTCAATTCAGTATTTTGAAGTTTTAAGTGGCGCCGTTAGGCCGCCGAATTTTTAAGTGGTTCTTCACCCTTCTCGTTTTGAAGTTCTCCTTTCATGTCAATTCTTTCAAGTTACATTTTGTTATGTTGGGGAATTATCTCTATATCTATCATACTGAACTCTTATGTTCACATTATGAGAAACCCTATTTGATCTTTTCAAATCATTTTTGTTGAAGTTTAAGTAACGCTGTTAGGCTGCCGAACTTTCATAAGAGAAATCTAATTTTTGTCTTCCTTCCATGTTTTTCATTTCAAATGGTATGTCCTTCAAATTTCATTACCATGATCATGTATTCTTCTTATTCTGTCCATCTACTGTTTTATGGGTCATTTATGAATGTTTGACCCATTTTCCCTCTCTTTTTAATGTCTTCTAAAACCTCGTAACATAGCTGTTATGCTGCAGAATTTCCGTCTCAAAATGTCTCTCTCTTTTTCTAAAGTTATTATATATTATTAAGTGAATAATCAAAGGTATTTATTCTAAAATGGTATTCACATATATACCAAAATGTTCTATTTTAAATTCTGGGATTTACATACATGAGACCCACCTTCCTTTTCTGTGGGTTTTAAAGTGATGTAAAGATCATGTCTTTAAAGCAGTTTTTAAAACGTTATTATTATGAAATTAAACCCATTTATTTTATGCTATATGGGTTATTTATGAAAGTTTTGATGATGATATATGTGTCTCACATGATAATAAAGGCAAATTTAAGGGTGCGCCCTGATAGCGCTCCAATGCATTGGGTAATGATGTAACCACTAGAGATTACAATTTTCACGATACCTTGGTGAATAACCTTGGTAATTTTCAAATGACACCTTGGGGATGGACCTTGGTGATATGTTCATGATTGTCAATATTAAATGTTGCAGCCACATCTTCAAGTTATGAAAAAGTTTTATTTTTATTATGATATGCCTCATGATTTCATTTTCATGCCTTAAAGTTCTTTTCATGACTTTATTGATGTATCTCAAGTTCATATGTAAAATGTTTCACTTGTTTCCCTTGCTGGGCCTTCTGCTCACCCTTTCTTTTGATGTATATCCCCAGGTTATGAGATGCAGTAATGAGCCTAGGGTGAACATGAGGAGAATCATTTCAAGTGTTTAAGAAAAATGTTTTTTTTGTTTCATGTTTTATGTTCCTTGTTTCCAAGACACTAAACCTTAAAGATCCTCAGTTCCGTGTAATGGAATGAAAGTTATGTTATAAAAAGACGGGATGCTATAGTTGGTATCAAAGGATGGTTTAGTTATTTGTGGAAATTAGGATATGAAAACTCTAGGAAGAACCCTATAGAAAATTTTAAATATAGGAAATCTTCCTGGTATTTTGGTGAGTATTGAGTAAGGGGTTGCCAAGCAAATACATCCCTGTCTGGATACGAGCAGGTAGAGGTGGCTCTGGCACAGATGTACATAGGGGTAAAACCCGAAAACACCGCTTTGAGCTAGACTCGAATGGGAACTGGTACACGACAACGGGCCTTGCTGCACTCTTGGTTACGACACTCCCGGGGGATATGCTTTGGTAAATTCATAAGCTTGGTATGAACCATTGTTAAAGGAACAAAGATAAAATAAAATAAAGATTCACATAAGAATATATGATCATGGATAACCTAGATGTTAACCTAGGGGATCACAAGTTAGGGTATACTTTTCTTCTACAAGTTATCCTTATATGCTTTAAGTTCCTTTTCATGATTATTGGTTAAGTATTTAAGCCCATAATTATACTTTCTCTTCTTAGTTAATGGTGGGAAATGGAATAACGTGTCCCAACAACCAATTTGATAAGAAATGCGACGATTTCCGTATTAATATGACAGAGATGATTAGGGGATTAAAAGATGATTATTATTTTGGAAGAAGTTCACTATTTTGGGGACCCTATATGATCGAGGTAAATAGATTACTATAGTATTTTCACTGAGGAGTAAGGTTGACTTATATTTTGAATAATTGATGAATTTAAGGTGGAATTATAGTAATTTAGGGAATGATTAACCTATCTTGGGTAAAATATGTTTAGATTAGCTACTTTTGTTATAAGATGTTAGGAGTGGTTGATGTTGTCTGGAGATGAACAATGAAGTTGTTTTGGAAGACTATGTTATCAAATCCTTTTTGTATTTGGGTTTCAATCTTAGTTGATTTATTTTGAGGAATTTTAAGGACCGTTATTTATGGAATGGTCTATGATGAACTTTGGGTAGTACCATGGAACTTTGAATATTTAAAAGTAGTTTCCATTCCTATGGGATTCTTTCTTTTTGAAGAGTTGTTTTACCTTAACCTTTCTGTTTCTAGGATAATGTTTAAAGATAGAAGAAATAGATAGTTAATCTTTTGTAGATTATGTGATTCTCTAGAAGATGATTCTTGTGCTTTTATGAGACCAAGTGTTTTTGAATTCTCATCATTTGGAGAGAATATTAGTGTTGGTAGGGACTTATTAAAGGATGAAACTCTACTTGAAGGTAGGTTTATTTTTATGTTTTTGTTCTATGTAGTAAATGAATTCCTCAAAATTATGAAAAGAAACGTAAAACAAAAATGTTGTTGGTTTACGTTTCCTACTAGGTAATCAAAGACCATTTACACACATCATAAGTTTGGGATTTTCTTAAGGTTAACTTTCTCCTAATCATGTTCTCTATCACTCTCCCTCAGAACTTGACCCTTTGTTATCTCCTCCATGTCCATATTTTCCTACATGGAATCCTAGAGTGGGTGAACTCTGGTGACCTTTGTACTTCCCTTTCTTTCTTTTAAAGTAATAGTTTTACTGACTCCTTTTCCGATGTGGGACTTCAATGAAATTTCAAAACCCAATTTTAAAAATTGAGAGGACGCAATTTCTTAAGGGGGGAAGATTATAACGACCCGAAATTTTAAATAAATGTTATTTCCTAATTTTATGTGTTATTTTATTTTATTTTTATACTCAACAAAAATGTTTCATTTGATAACATGAGTATAATTAAAATGAGACTGTTGGGTTTTGACTGTTATTTGACCATTGGTCAATATGACCGCTGGAAACTAAACGTTTTGACTATTGTCTCTAAATACAAGAAATCGTGGTTAATATAGAAAGAAGATTCGATGGCCTCACCTAGTAGTCTTGGACCGATCGAAGCCCATCTAACAGAACTTGGGAAGGAGGTAGCACCACTGGGCTTTGCTCTGGACCAAACCCAAGCTGAACTTCATCGTATAAAGCTAGAATGGGATCGCCTTCGCGAGAAGTTCAAACTGATATAAATTACTACTCGTGCGATGTTGGTCGAGCCTCCCTCAGATTCTCTCACCTTAGCACACCTTACACTTAGGTCCTATGCTGGTGTGATAAGGGGTTATGTAAGGAGACCGTAACTGTCTTGTGTAATCCTTTGTTTTAAATAAAAATTTTGATTCCTTTTATGAATTTTTAAATGACCGGATAAATATAGTATGCATATTTTTGATGAATTTTAGAAAAAGTATATTTTAAAAATGTTTATGTAAACCTTAAATAATTAAAAATGTGTAATGATTTTCAAAAAATGGTCTTCTACAATTATGTTCAGTACGAAATTTAGAGTCTAATAAGATCAACTTGATTTTTTATGAATAGTAAATTATGAATAGTGATTTTATGATTAGGATTAATAATGTGTCCAAATAGATTAGTAATCTCACTTAAAGAAAGTATTAAAATAGGCTAGGCACTTTGATTAAGTAATATGATTCAATAAAATGGTTAAATAAGGGTTTCATAAATTATTATTCAAGTATTAGTTTTTTCGGATGAATAGTGTTTTTTAATTAAAATTTTAATTAAAAATATTTAGAATTTTTTTTTATAAAATGGACTTTATTTTTGAACTCAGAGCATCGATATTAAGTTAAGGTAATTTTTGGGGATTTTTCTGAAAAAAATAAATTTTCGATGAATAGTGTTTTTAATTAAAAATTTAATTAAAAATATTTAGAAAATTATTTTTATAAAATGGATTTCATTTTTGAAATCAGAGCATTGATATTTGGTTAAGGTGAAATTTTGGGATTATTCTGAGAAAGTTGAATTTTCGATGAATAGTGAAAATACAATTTTTAAGTTACGGGTGTTTAATGACATCATTAAATGATGTATTAAGTATGTAATCAATATGTTCGACTTATGAATAGTAAGATAAGGTATGAGGTGTCCCAAGTGGCCAATACCATGGGCAAATACCATGGGCAAGCCCATGGTTTTGCCAAAACCACTAATGAGGTGTCCCTTGGCCATTAATGCATTGTCCCCTCACTTTCCCTATAAATATCAAGCCATCCTCTCATCCATTCGACTCCTCACTCTCCCCCAACGAAGTTCTGGTCTCCTTACCTCCCAAGGAGTCCTCCCAAGGTGCCCCCAAGCCCTCATGGTCCAAACCTTTGAGTTTTTAAGAGTTACGTTTTAAGGTAAGGGATCCGACCTCTCTCTTTCATTTCAAGTAATCTCTTTTATGTCATTCCTTTTATGCTCCATGTTCTTATGTTGGAGGATGTTCTTTTATACTCCTCTTACTACCCTTTTCATGTTCATATAATTAGAGATCCCCTCTTGCTCTCATTATTTCGTTTTATGAAGTTTTAAGTAGCGCCGTTAGGCTGCCGAATTTTTTGTAACGGATTCTTTCTCCCTTCTCATTTTTCAAGATCTATTTTCATGTAAAGTATTTCAAGTTCCTTTTTATTATTTTGGGGTATGATCTCTAAATCTTTCATACTGATATTTTATGATCATATGATGAGAGACCCCATTTGATCTCTTCAATTCAGTATTTTGAAGTTTTAAGTGGCACCGTTAGGCTGCCGAATTTTTTAAGTGGTTCTTCACCCTTCTCGTTTTGAAGTTCTACTTTCATGTCAATTCTTTCAAGTTCCTTTTTGTTATGTTGGGGTATTATCTCTATATCTATCATACTGGACTCTTATGTTCATATGATGAGAGACCCCATTTGATCTCTTCAATTTAGTATTTTGAAGTTTTAAGTGGCGCCGTTAGGCTGCCGAATTTTTAAGTGGTTCTTCACCCTTCTCGTTTTGAAGTTCTCCTTTCATGTCAATTCTTTCAAGTTACATTTTGTTATGTTGGGGAATTATCTCTATATCTATCATACTGAACTCTTATGTTCACATTATGAGAAACCCTATTTGATCTTTTCAAATCATTTTTGTTGAAGTTTAAGTAACGATGTTAGGCTGCCGAACTTTCATAAGAGAAATCTAATTTTTGTCTTCCTTCCATGTTTTTCATTTCAAATGGTATGTCCTTGAAATTTCATTACCATGATCATGTATTCTTCTTATTCTTTCCATATACTGTTTTATGGGTCATTTATGAATGTTTGACCCATTTTCCCTCTCTTTTTAATGTCTTCTAAAACCTCGTAACATAGCCGTTATGCTGCAGAATTTCCATCTCAAAATGTCTCTCTCTTTTTCTAAAGTTATTATATATTATTAAGTGAATAATCAAATCTCTTTCTTCTAAAAGGGTATTCACATATATACCAAAATGTTCTATTTTAAATTCTGGGATTTACATACATGAGACCCACCTTCCTTTTCTGTGGGTTTTAAAGTGATGTAAAGATCATGTCTTTAAAGAAGTTTTTAAAACGTTATTATTATGAAATGAAACCCATTTATTTTATGCTATATGAGTTATTTATGAAAGTTTTGATGATGATATATGTGGCTCACATGATAATAAAGGCAAATTTAAGGGTGCGCCCTGATAGCGCTCCAATGCATTGGGTAATGATGTAACCACTAGAGATTACAATTTTCACGATACCTTGGTGAATAACCTTGGTAATTTTCAAATGACACCTTGGGGATAGACCTTGGTGATATGTTCATGATTGTAAATATTAAATGTTGCAGCCACATCTTCAAGTTATGAAAAAGTTTTATTTTTATTATGATATGCCTCATGATTTCATTTTCATGCCTTAAAGTTCTTTTCATGACTTTATTGATATATCTCAAGTTCATATGTAAAATGTTTCACTTGTTTCTCTTGCTGGGCCTTCTGCTCACCCTTTCTTTTGATGTATATCCCCAAGTTATGAGATGCAGTAATGAGCCTAGGGTGAACATGAGTAGAAGCCTTTCAAGTGTTTAAGAAGAATGTTTTTTTTGTTTCATGTTTTATGTTCCTTGTTTCCAAGACACTAAACCTTAAAGATCCTCAGTTCCGTGTAATGGAATGAAAGTTATGTTATAAAAAGATGGGATGCTATAATAAGTGATTATGTTTCCTTATGAATAAATTCCTCAATAAAAAGTAACTTAAAACAAAAATGTTGTCTATTAACTTTTCCTACTGGGGAATCGAATACCATTTAACCCATCACAAGTTTATGATTTTCATATGGTTAACTTTCTCCTAGACATGTTTACTATCACTCTCCCTAAAGAACATGACCCTTTGCTTTTTCTTCCATGTCCATGTTTTTCTACATGGAATCCTAGTATGGTTTAACTCGGGTGACCTCTGTACTTATCTTCCTTTATTTTAAAGTGATTGTTTTACCGACTCTTGTTCCGATGTGGGACTTTCAAGGATGTTTCCAAGCTCAATTTTAAAAATTGTGAGGACGCAATTCCCAAAAGGGGGGAAGGATGTAACACCCCAGGTAAATAAAGAATATGAAATTTTCATATTTATCCATATTTTTTAATAAAATATAAATATTACTTTAAAGGGGACGCTATGCTCGATGGCATACCCAACACGTAACAACGAGTTTCTTGAGAATCTTACGTTGCACTCTAATAATAAAATAATATTATTTTAAATGGTAGTTAACATGTAGCTGTTGTATTGGTGGTAATGGATAGAAATAACTAAAATATGATTATATATGTTTTTAAATGTTTTTACATTTATCCAATAAAAGATAAAGGCTTAAAATACGGAAAGAATTCAATTTTAGGCGTATATGCCCTAGTTTTCACTAAAGGTTCACTTATCGCCTTTTGATGGCGAACCGTCATTAAATATAGTTTTGTTCACTCTTATACATTCTATTGGACCAAATAAAACTCTTCTTAAGAATTGGGACATCAAAATTTACTTTGTGTAAATTTTTGGTATCTTTCCGATAAAGTTCATTTTTTTAATGAATAGTGTAAAATGTTGTATTTTAATTCAAAACCTCTTTTTAATCTAATTTATTTATATGATTAGATTATCTTTTTAATTGGTTTTAAATTTAAATTAGAATATATTTTTACCATTAAATCCAATAGTGGTCGTTGGAATTAATTTCACTTTGAAACCAGACTTAAACTAGTGTCAATCTTTTGATACTTATTGTTTCATAAAAACACACTATTTGCTCTGACAGCGAGAATTAATTATTAAATTAATTAATGTGACTTATATGTTTTTAATTTTGTAAAATAGACTTCATTTTTTAATTCTGAATATCAAATATAGCTTAGGTTAAATTTTTGGGATTTTTCTGAAAAACTTCAATTTTTGATGAATAGTGAAACCACTAAGTGGTACTTATAAAAACTGATTTTTCCGTTTAAATGAAATTTTTCCATCTTTGTGTTTTGAATTTCAAAAATCCAAAATACATGGTTGTCATTAAGAAGTAAAATGTGGTTCAATGGGATAAAAATAATTTTTTGGTGAATAGTAACTTATTAAGTTTTTAATCGCGATTAGAGGTAATTAGTGTAGTTTATGGTAAGAATAATGTTTTAATAAAATAAAATGACCTAGACACATGTCCTACCCTCATTGGATGTGTCATGGAAGACCAAGACAATCCATGGGTCAACTTGGTGACCCCATGGAGCCACTTTGGTTGGAAAATGACACAAATATCTTTTTATTTAATGTTAAAGTAAAAATGACACAAACATGAGATTTTTTACTAAAAAAATTTTTACATGGGGTTATACAAGTAATATTATTGACTATAAATAGTAATTGGAAATATAAAAATATTTCCTACATAACAGTATTTTTTTTTATAATTTTTAGACATTAAATAAATTAAATTATTTATGACATCATGATGATGCAGCGATGACCTCATTATTTAACGATTTAAATAAAATGGAAAGATAATGTAATATCTAAGACCTACACATGTCCAAAACCTATTGGATGAGTGTATTTCGAACCCTTATCACCTTATCCTCGAAATATATCAATGTGAGACCTTTAAAATCCGAAACTCTTTTGAAAATAAAGTAACATTTTGTAACTTTACAAGAGTGCCCCTCCTCTCCTCTTATAAAAGGCCCCCACCTCTACCTCCTTACCCACACTCTCAAAGCCTTTGGCTCGGCCAACCCCTGCCCATTTTGTCTCTAAACTTCCCTCTATTACTCCTTGAAGCCTCACTTTGGGCAGAAGTCTTCTCAAAGAAGCCTTTGAGCTCAAACCAAAGGGAGTTACCCGATTTTAAGGTAATGTCTTCACTTGTGTCCTTTTGTATTATTTTGCTTCTACAACCCCATAAACTCTTTTTATTCATTTATTTTGTAACAAATACAGTATCTGCAATATACTAGGATGTTGTTATAAGAAGTATTCGAGCTACACTTACACACACCTACTTCTAATGGTTAAAGAACATACTGTTTCCGTGGATGGCGAATTTCTGCCTCCCAAAACGATGATTGTTCAACATTCTTCTAACACCTTAAAAGGTGGCCATTAAGATGACACTATATTTATATATTATATCTAATATGTTTATGTTTTACTTAAGCTTATGTATTTTTCATTTATGGCGTACCTTTATGGTTTCCATTATGGGTAAACGCGGTATCTTCATTTAAGGAAGTGCGGACTACCGCCCCCTCAAAGTGATTTGATTCGTTAATACCATATGTGGTATGTATAAAGGATATATTTAATGATATTATATATGATACCATACTGTAATTAAAATACTATTATGTATCATTATTTTTTTAATTCCATTAAATATGAAATAGAAATGAAAGTAGCGTTCATGCGTACGTACGGCTTACCGTCTCCATGAATGGTACATTTCATTTCTTATCTCAAAATGTTATGTAATATTATAAGTACATATATATAATGGATATATATGTAATATAATACATCTAAATTATGTATATCATTCTGGAATTATAACATATATATCTCTCTCATTTTGTTTTAATATGACAAAAAATGAAAGTAGCGTTCATGCGTACGTACGGCCTACTGTCTCCATGAATGGTGCTTTTCGTTTTTTATCTCCAAATGATATGGAATAGTATAAAATAAATATTTACTGGATATATATTATATTTTAATCATTAATACTATTCTGGAAATTATTTACTTATAACTACATGAGAAATCTTTTTTTCAAACAAGTTCATTTTTGACTCATGTATCAAACATCGACAAAAACGTCTGATATGAACTAACATTATTAAACAATTATTATAACATTATATTATGTGATATGAACTGAATAATAATATATAAAGGAGGTACTTAGGCAATTATTAATTGACCAAAGTTTATTATTCATGAATATAAAGAAACGAACAAGACAAGTTGGACTTGAGGTAAGGGATCCTACTCCACTCTTTCTTTTTAAGTACACTCTTTTATGTCATTCATTTTAAAGCTCATCTTTCTTGTTATTGGGATGTTCTTTTAAATTAATCTTACTGTAATTTTTATGTTCATATGATGAGATACCCTATTCTATCTCATCAATCCATTTTGGAAGTTTTGAGTGGCGCCGTTAGGCTTCCGAATTTTCGTAAGGGATCCAACCTCTCTCTTTCTTTTTAAGTACTCACCTTTATGTCACTTATTTTAAGCTCCTCTTTTTTATGTTGGGGGATGTTCTTTTATATTCCTCTTTCTATAAACTTTAATTTAATATGATGAGATACCCTATTTGATCTCATCAATCCATTTTTGTAAGTTTTATGTGGCGTCGTTAGGTTGCCGAGTTTTCATAAGGGATTTTTCATCTCATTTTTTTTTCCATGAGATTTATGCTACATTTACCACAATTTCCTTTGAGTGGTGTATGTACTGCCCATTATTCTACTCTTTGTGTAATATACTTTAGTTTATGAGTATTTTCATCAATGATGTATTTTCCTTCTTTCATGGGGTGTATGTTTTGAAAGATACCCAAGCCGGTAAGGGAACCTTTCACCCTCCTCTTTTTAAAAGACTTCTTTGTTGGGTCTTTTAATTTACATATTGTTATGTTGGGATATGTTCTCATATATCCTTGTTGATGTAAATTTTATGTCCAAGTGATGAGATACACTTTTTATCTCTCATCAACTCATTTTGATGTGACGTCGTTAGGCTGTCAAGGGAACTTCTTAACCCAATTTCGATTTCTTTGGGTTCAACATGTAGTTATTGAATATGTCATCCTTTGAATATGTGTGAATGACCTTTGATTATTTTAAACTTAATATCCACTTATATTTGGTGTATTCTTTTGTCACACATAATTATGTAATTGATTTATCCTTAAACCAAGGATACCATCTTTGTATGGGACTTTGTCTCAATCTCCTTTCATTGAGGCATATTCTGTTTTATACACAACCTTCTTTTATACGGTGTATAAACCCCTTGGACTTTTACATTTATTCAAAAGGAATATTTTTTATATGAAGTGTTTATTAAACGACAAAAGGGAATGTTTTTGTCGTACGTATGCGGCGACAACGACTTCTCCGCCGTCGTGACCATTATTAGAGTTTCGGCTTCCTCTACAAGCCATACCTTCTTTTTAAAAGAAAAATAAATACCATGTTTTACTTTTCTTTTATTTTGGTATTGAAAATGGTTTTCATAATGTTTTTATATCAATGTGTTGTATTAATATCTTGTGATTGAAATGTGGAAATGTTATGTTTCCATTATGCATGTTTTATGTGATACGATTATGTTGAGGTTATTGGGAATTATTATGAAGACGGGTGGTTCCGTGATAAACTAAGGGCAGGTGAGCCCGATATAGCTCTCCAATGCATTGGGTAACGTGAAGGAGTGAAACGTTATGGTTTCTCCAAAGAGATTTAGGGAATATACTGTGGTGGGTATTCCAAACATAACCAAGAGGGTTACTCCCTACGTAAGAATGTTATGAATGCCTCAAGTTACCTTTTATGTCTTATGATTTTTATGATTTATTCATGATTTGATGAGGTATGTTAAAGTGCCTATGTTTTATGGGTAAAGTATGATTTCATTCTTATGTATATATGAACTCATGTTTCCTTTCCATATTTTTATAACCCTTACTGAGCTTTTTATGCTCATCCCAAGTTTTTGAAATGTTTTTCACAGGTCAAGGGAAAGGTACATGATGGGATGATAGTGTCAAGGATGTGTTAAGAAAGAATCCATGTTTTATTTTAAATATGTTTCTGTTTATGGGAAGAATGAATACTGTCTTTTATGTAACCACTTTGTTTAAATGTGGAATGTAATGCAAGTTTCATGATGTAATTCTCTAAAACTCTAAACCTGAAAAGATCCTCAATGTGTAATCTTGTAATAACTCATGATTAAGTAAGGTTTAAGGCTGGGGCCTTATAATAAATGTGCCATGTCTCATCATCAAATCAAACCAATGGCATTTCATCATTGTGACTCGTCCATGAGAGTAATAATCCAATATTATTATTTTCTCAATAACTCCATAATAACCCACATTTTCAAATCGCGTTCTACTATCTGATGCACTGGCATAACAATCTATTGTGGAAGTAACCATAACACCATCATGTTGTGTTCTCGTGTTCTTTGCTCGTTCAGTGACAATAAATTTGTACCCATTGATAACAATTGATTTACAGTCACGAACCACAGTATTAGGACCAAAAGCCAAAGCTCTTATTTCCTCAGAGATAGAGTCAGCAGACAAACTCAATACCTGCAATATAAATGACTATTAAACTTAATTAAATATTTATATAATTATTTTAAACATTAATTTTTTTATACCTTTAATTTTAACCAAGCAGAAAACTCTTTGCTATACAAAGTCTCTCTCCTTCTCAAAGATAAAGAACGATGCTTCCTATTTATCATTGTTTTATGTTCCCTATAGATAAAAAATATGAATAGTTTAACAGATATATATGTAAGATATACATAATCAATTTAGTTACCTGATATAGTCATCGAACAAATCACAGTTGAACAAAACCGTGCGATGTGCCATCTCCCGCTCTTCATGGCTTAATATCTTTAATGTATATGATCCAGGAATTCCTTCTGTTTGAGGAAGTGATGGAAAACTGGGTTCAATTTGCTCATACTATTCTTCTTCATTTCTCATTGGTCTGTTCAATCTTGTAGTAAGATCAGACAAATACATCGAGTATAAATCCATACATTCTTGAGCCAAGTAACCGTTCACGATAGAACCTTCAGGATGATTTCTGTTTCGAACATAAGACTTTAATGTGAACATATTTCTTTCAGTTGGATACATCCAATGAAAAGAAACAGGTCCTCTGAGAAGTATTTCAGTGGGAATATGGACAGTCAGATGCAGCATGCATGTGAAAAATGATGGAGGAAATATTTTCTCCAACTCACACAAAATTAATAGGGCATCTGTCAACATTTTTTGCAAGAAAGACTTAGACAACTTCTTAGCACAAAGATCTCTAAACAAATGGCACAACCGAATAACAACCACCCTTACATTATTGGAAAAAAGATGACGGATTGCTATTGGAAGCAACTCATGCAGTAGAATGTGATAATCATGAGTCTTCAAAGATTTTAGCTTCAACTCTCTTATGTTGACTCGTTTAGATATGTTGCTTGAATAGCCATCAGGAACTCTAATTGTCTCTAATACTTCCAGAAATTGGTTTTTTCTGTAGGTGTCATCACATAAGAAGCACATGGAAGTTGCCATTTATTTTCACTGATATGCACAAGATGCAATTCTGGTCTGATGCCCCAATCCACCAAGTCACGCCTAGATCGTAAATAATCTTTTGTCTTCCCCTTTACATTTAGAAGAACTGAAAGCAACATTTCACATATATTCTTTTCAATATGCATTACGTCTAAGCAATGACATAACAAATTGGTTGACCAATAAGGCAAATCAAAAAAGATACTCCTCTTTCTCCAATTGTAATAGGTTTCAGTGGAAACATTCTTTCTCTTTCCAGATTTCATTTGACCCTTCCTGAACGAAAAACTGAAATCTTTCAATTCATTAAGCACTTCAGTTCCATACATACGCTAAGGTGGATCATCGGTCTCTATAGTATTATCAAATCTTCAACGATTCATTCTGTATGGATGATCCTTTGGAAAGAATCGTCGATGTCCCATAAAACTGAAACTACAGCGATGTTTCAGTCTTCTAGATCGTGTATTCTTCATACAAACTGGACATGACAATTTTCCCTTCGTGATCCATCCAGACATCATTGCATAAGCCAGAAAATCATTGATCGTCCACATAAGCGCAACACGCATCTGAAATATGTCTTTCGAACATGCATTGTATGTGCGCACACCCACATCCCAAAGAAGTTTCAACTCTTTTATTAAAGGTTGCATGTATACATCAATATCAATGCTGGGATCATAAGGACTAGATATGAGTATACTCATGAAAGTGAAAGGTTTTTTCATACACAACCATGGGGGAAGATTATAAATGTGTATAAAAACTGGCCATGTGTTGTGCGAAGTAAGCATCTTCCCAAACGAATTAAAATCGTCGCATGAAAGACCCAGCCTCACATTATGCACATTAGCTGCAAAATCAGGATGTCGAGCATCAAATCTCTGCCATGCAAATCTATCTGCAGGATAAACCAACTCATCATTAGTCTTCTTTCTCTCGGTATCATGTCATCTCATTTTTATTAATATGTCATTAGACATAAAAAGATTCTAGAGTCTGGGGATCAATGGAAAGTGCCACATTACTTTTTGTGGAACGCGGGATGGTGTTCCATCAGATTTTGACTTCCAGCAGGATGTGCCACATTTTATACAATAATTTTTTTCAGCGGTTTCCTCCCAGAATAAACTGCAATATTTCGGGCAAGCATGAATTTTGTTTCTTGAAAATCCAAGTTCCTTAACTAACTTCCATGCCATATAGTGGTTTGAGTGAATATCTGCATCATCTAGAAGTAAATCCTTCAAGATGGTAAGAATGTAATCGATTACTGTATTAGAAATCCCATACATAGTTTTCCCATGAAACAATCGGATTAAAAAATTTAGCCTTTTCATTTTATCGCATTGTCGGTATACTGGAGTCGTGGCATCATCATTCAATTTTTTCACCCTATCAATATCATCATTTTCACTAGATGCATCAGTTGTCCTCATATCGAAGTCTTCTTGAGTCGAAATCCTTTCTTTTTCATGATGACGAATAAACAGAAACCGATCATCTAACAAATTCTCTATTCCAGTCTTTTCATTTAGATCATCACCAATTTGAGATTTCATTTTCTCCCCATTGTGATACCACACAAAGTAGTTTGCTTGAAAACCATTTTTGGTTATGTGGTAGCTGACTTCTTCACGGCTCAACCAAGGTCTACCAACACAATTGGAACATGGGAAGTGTATGCGACCACTATCTGAAGCATTGTGAAATGAAAAATCTATAAAGCTCTCCAAATTGTTTTGAAAATCGCTTGAGATCCGATCGGTTTCATACATCCAACTTCTATCCATTCTGTAAAAAGAATTTATAAAAGTCATTTTGTCATAAACAATTCAATAGGATTGAACTTTAATAGAAAATACATTTAAGTAAACGATAAAGGAAGAAGTTTCTAGTCGATGTAGTGAACTATTAAAATAATGTAAAGAACAAGTACTCATAAATTAAAATAAAATTTATTTATATTAATTTTCATTAGGACTATAAGAGGCACATTCCACAGGTCCCATCATGTGTTATAGGAATCCCAAATCATTCACTCATGTTCAATAACTCATTATTGACACCTGGCCATACCTTTCATTACCCAATTACTTCCCCAAGTCAAGCACACCCCATGGGTGAATAAATTTTAGGCTTCTACACTAATAGGTTGTTCATGACCTGTAAAAAGATTTAATTTCATTAAGTATAGACAAAAACATTTATTTTTAAATTTGAAATTATTAATAAAGTATGTCAATGATAACAACATTACTGAATTAAACTTGTGACTTATCTAACATTTTTATGGTTGTCTACGCATGCCAGAATGGGTAGTGAAAAGCACCCCACCCTCATAAAATTGAGTATTGGACAAGAAGGACACATAATATACAACGTACAATGAGAACCATATTTAGTTGACCCTAAAGTTATATTAGTACAATCATCTTGGGGGAAATGGAATATATGATCCTGGTAAACTGATGAATTCAAAAGCTCGTATTCCATATGTTGGACACTATCTAAGGTAAGAAATCATGTGAGGATGGGTTTACATCATTCAATTTATTACATGTTAGTAAGAATGAAGGCTTAAATTAATGACTTGAGTTCACGGATACCATGTCAACCATTATACACACCATGTGAACCCTTATACACACCATATGAACCCTTATACCATATCGTCATTATTACAACCATTAATAACAACTTATTAAATAACATCACTTGTTAAAGATAATCAAATTGAACATAAATCAATAATAATATTGGATATATCAAGTAAAATGAAGTCATACTATCTTACATCCAAAATGACCAACCACAACCATGATTAATGACCACAAAGCTCCCCTTTCGGCCAAATCAAAAGTGAAAACAAAAACACATAGTTGTAAAAAAAAACTTTATTTGTGTGAAGAATAATAATCTCATGGTCCTCATGATATTTGAACCACGCAGTCATGATTTTCGAGATGAACTTGTATCCATGAAACCATATGAGAAACATGATTCAATACATGCATTTTTCTAATTTTCCCAAGCATTTTGAGGAACCCTAAATCAGTGAAAATGTTCATTGTGTTTTAAAAAGGTGATTGAATAACACATGTACGATGTCGAAGGCAGGATGATTAATGGTTATATTAGAAAAACTAATATTCACTAATATTGCAAATTTGACATTCTGTGAATTAGTTTCATGAAGAAGGAAGAAGTACTAATTAGGGACCACATACTATTTGGAAAAGTTCAAGAAGATACTCCATATGTTCTATTGTGCAAAGGATAAGTGAAAAGTGTGTCATTTTATATATATATAGATTTTGATAGAAACATGATACATACTTGTTATGTAATACACATAGTGTACAAAAATTAAGATGAACAAGATCTTCATGTTTGGCATGATCATAATGAAAGGAGTGATTTTCATGAAATAATATCAATAAATATTACAAACAATTTCTTATTAGTTCCTATACATGAAGCTATAATATTTGAAGCAGATTAAAAAAACTATGAATCTTCAAAATTAGAACACAATAAAGAGACACCATGCCCTTATAAATGTAAATTTGTAATGAAAACATTAATTGGACATACGCCGATATAGGGATTTGAGTACACAATTCGTGGAACAATCATAAAATTTTACAAAAACCCTAAAAATTGGGAATAATGAAATCATTGAGAATAGAAGAATATGCTTTATAAGAGGTGGAACTATATCCTTGATAAAATATAGAAGGAGTCTAACCTGGTAGTTGCTGATCCGATAAAAGATGTGGGGATTCAGAAGTGCTTATGCCCAAGGAATCGCTTATGGAGACGAGCGGAAGGCTTCTGGAATCGTGGGGAGGCCGCTGCCTGCATTTGGAGAATTTAGGGCTTTTTTTCCCAACGGTTTTTAAAAACCGTTGGGAAAACCCAATCTTTCCCAACAGTTTTATAAAATCGTTGGGAAAGCTAAGTTTTTCCCCACTTTTCCCGACGGTTTCATAAAACCGTTGGGAAAAGTCAATTGTTCAAGGTCTTTACCAATGGTTTAAATAAACTGTTGGGAAAGACAACATATACCAACGGTTCTTTGAACCGTTGGTATACAAGTGTTGGGAAAAGTCCCCTTTCCAGTAGTGATATCAAATAATCTATCATATCACTACAAGAATCTAACATAGAGAAGCATGTTGAAATCACATAATCTTGACATTCTAATCATAGAGACATGCTAATAAGCATAGAAGCATGATACAAGAAAAACATGATAATGAACAAGAAGCATGGAAATAGGCTAGCATGCTAAATATATCACCAAAACATGGTATATAATAGGCATGATAAATAAATACAAGACATGGAATGAGATTCAATACACTCAATCGTATCAACAGACAACCTAAAATTCAACTACATGGCATGAAACTATGCATAGCATGTGAATTTCTATGTGCCTAATATGACGCATCCTATGTTTCATCCTCACCGAACCAGGCTAAGGGAAAATTTTCATAAATTCCATAAATCATAAGCAGCTAAAATTACACCAATCACTCGAGGTGAAATCATATCAACCGTAATATCAAAAATCATGAATATCAATTCTCAGCCCTAGTCATTTGGTCATTTCCTGTATGTGGGGTGAACAGTCCCAAGCACAACTATTAGCCAAGAATCTACACATTCCTAGTCTCCTTTCCACCAATCAAAAATAGTAAGACGAAGGAAAATAATCATCTCTGATACCACTTTGTAACGTCCCGACCCGGATCACCTCTAAGACGGTGGCCGGACTGGTGGGTCACATGATCTCAAGCGCATCTCCCCAAACACCATAGTTTGCCAACTAGCAGTAAGGGCCTAGGGTGTATCTGTGGGGAGACTATTACCTCATAGATCAGAGTATGAACAATTATTAACATATAATAGATAACATAAGCATAACAATAATAGACAACATTATAAACAATAATAAATAACTAACAAAGTAGTAGAAGATGATAATTAACAATTTAATAAAAATGGCCAATTCTAGATTATAAAACAGATGAATGCATGTAATGGTGATGATACTTAACTGAAAGAAGTAAATAATACAACATTCCAAGAATAAATAAAAGACACCAAATCCCCAAGCGTGATCTCCATGAGCATCCTCAGCTCTAGTTCAGTCCTTTGCTCCTAACTTCTAAGTACAAACAACACAACATAAGCAATCAATCATGGTCTTGAGTCCTACAAACAAGAAAGGTCTACTCAGGTACCCCAGTGCAATGGAGGCCCAAGTAGGGTGTGAGATATAAATCTCAGTAGACTGGTACCACCATTGTCTATCTGAATCCATACAATGCAATATAAATTAAGAAGTGCACCATATAAAATAAATGGTGAGTGATAACAAGTTAGTAATAACAACTTGGTCCGAGTTCCTAAACAGGCACCCTTACCATACCACCTACTTTGGCCTAAGCAATAATTTAGAAGAAGGTACATGTGCAAGCATAATATGTGTACCGGTGCCAAAAGTAACAAGGCAACTAAAAAAGGTGCACCTCAAGCTTATGCTTGGTCTTGGGGTCTAATTCTCATGTCATCACATAAGTATGATGACAAGTAAGAGATAAAAGTCACAATTTCATGCTCTAATATAAATATAATTAACAAGTATATCACAAGAAAATCAACCAAAATAGTCATTCAATGAAATTCAATCAAATCTAGAGTTGGAGTCTGACCCCGTCTCGAAGGTATCACTATTGTACATCCTTCAATTTATCCAATACCACTGAGCATGTCCATGACAATATTTTGAAATATTAAGTATTATTCGAGGCATGGTGACTCTAAGTTCATCCCAGGTATCTCACTAGAGGACCGAGTATCACCCAAGGCATAGTGTATCCATCTTGCCAATGGGTCCATCTGTAGTTGCTCCCCTAGGGAACCAGTATTACTCAGGAGTATATTAAACCGCCCAGGAATCCCTCACCTCACAAGCAAAAGCATCGACCCCGAAGTGTCGTGTTATAACCACCTGATCACAGGAGTTCATCCATGAGTCCTTAATATGGAACCCATGTTCTCACCTGGCCCGCATCAAGTGAACCATAATAGCCAAAACACATTGCAAGGCAAAAATTAATACATATATCACATAGAAAGCATATACATAAATCGTGCTAATCAAACAAGCACCGTGAGCCACAAGTTATTCAAGACATCAAGTAAAACAATCCAATCCATCAACATGGCATAAGGCATTAGCATAAAAGTAAGCACGTAACAATTACATGACAATGTTAGAATTTTAATATATCAAGCGAACAAGTATAGAATGTAGATCAAGCCCCTAAAATAGGGCATAAAAATTAAGAACTTTCATGAGCAATAGAATATAAACAAAAGCACATGACATCAACATGCCTCGAACGATAGGTTATCAATGATATTAAATGATAAAAGCTAACAAGTTTGTTCAAGCATGAAATTCAATTAAAACCATCACATTACATTTATAACATAATTCATAAGGAAAAATGTCCATTTAGGTTGGTGTTAGGGCCAATAGGGGCCTATATACCCTGAGAGGGGGGGGGGTGAATCAGGGTATGGATATTCTTTTTCAATGTTCTTCCTGCCCCACTAGATCTTGACCAATTTATTACAATGGTCACTTTGTTTGCTCTTGTGCGATTATTATGATCAGTTCTTTTCTGGTTTGTCTGATGATGATTCTTTGAATGCAATGCAGGGAAGCGACTAGGCAGACACAAAGATTTTTACTTGGTTCACCCGCACTGGGATATGTCCAAGGAGCATACAACGGCGATGTGTTGTTGTACCAAATCCACTAAGGATCACTACCAATAATGTTCACAAGGTTCGGGCTAGATCACTTCTATGCCCAGGCTCACTGCCTTTACAAGGTTTAGGGTCAGCTCACTGCTTTCCCAAGGGTCACTCCCTGTTTCTCTCTCTCTGGCTCACTACCGGTGGAGAGGATCACCTTCTTCCTCTTCCTAAGCTCACTGTTATGTGAAGGAATTCACTCACAGTTTATAGACCTGTAGGTCTCTTCATTTGCATGAAATAATGCATCTTCAACTGTTGATAGATGCTCTGTTGAATTCCAACTTTCATCCACTGATGAATACCACTTTGCCTCTGACCACTGGGAAACTACCTTTGGAAAGTACCTTTGCAAAGTACCCTACTTCACGAGGCTTCCAATTTCGCGAAGCTCAAACAAGCCTTCACGAAGCTCCTGCCTTTTTCACAAAGCTCTCTCGCGAAGCACTCTCGCAAAGCACTCTCACGAAGCTCAAGTCGTTGCAGAGCAACGTCTCTCGCGAAGATCACTAAGCCAACGTGGAGCTCACAACTTTTGCAGAGCTATAATAGCCTCCGCGAAGCTCCTCTTTCGTGAAGCACACTGGCTCCGCGAACCACCTTCGCAATACGAGAGCAAAAATATTTTCTCTGAAAATTATCTCTACTTCTCTCGAGGGGGGCGACCTCTATTTATAGGCGATTCCACTAACCCTCGAACTTTCCACGTGAAGTCAACGCCACGTCACCTCAAATCGTGAAGCTCCGAAGTTTCCACTGGGATTCTGTCCAAATCGTGAAGCACCACAGCAATTTTCTGTTCATGGAGCTCGTCGTAATCGCGGAGCATTACTGTCAACATTCCTCCGCGCCTTCACCGTGAAGCTCCCTCGCAAAGCCCTTCACCGCCGCGATGCACTTCAACTATGTCGTTCGCGAAGCTTTGACGTAATCGCGAAGCATCACCACCTCCATTTTTCTGTTCTTTGCGAAATCCAATCCATGCATCCCATCTTTGTGAAACTCATGCCTTTTCCATATAAAAATATGATCTTCATGGAAATCCTATTTTCGCGATGCTCACCAAACTCCAAATTTTGGACCCCAAAAATTTGGCAAATACTGGGAAACGGTGCCACCTTGTACTGCTCTTTTGTACCGCCTCCAGATCGTTCTTTCCTTTGTCATCGTTCTTTTTCAACAAGGATTGTAAACAAATTCTCAGGAACTCGACAATTCTCCATGGAAACCTGCTTTGTCAACAAACACAATCAACCCAAAAATACTTCAATGTTACCTTGAGGGATTTTTTCCCAACAGTTGGGCACACCCAAAGGGGTGTCCAAGAGGTAATTCAAACACCCTGAATAGGTTTCTCTATAAGGAAAGGCCACAATGACATGATAGAACAAACCAAACAATTTAATAAGTGATAAGAAGGCATCGTCGGAAGGTTGCAACGATTGGCACAAAGACGTGACATAACATAAGTGATGAATTAAAGGGAAGGGGGTAGATTCCTTACACTAGGAATTATAATTACATGTTGAACCATGCACATAGAAGGTGTCTTGGATCGTCTATCATTTTTCAAGGAAGCAACATTATTTAGAAATAACCAATAAGGTTCATGTACAAGCATGCCATTTAACAATTATAATATCAAGCATAAAGAGACACCAATTTATTAAGGAAGGAAGGAATAAAAGTCTATTACTACATTTTTAGATTGAAGGAAACACACCTCAATAGAGGGGTTTTATTATAAAACCATGTCTTTTCTTATCAAACAATCATTTATCACATTTAATCAGTTCATCAAATCTATTAAAGGAAACATTTAATCTAAAAAACATACTAAATTAATTTAAAAACTAATAACGGTATGATAAGAAATTAGTTAATGCATTACTAAAATTAAAGGGGCAAGGAAAAATACCCTACCTCAAAAGAAGAACTAATTTAACCTTTATCACTTTACCGATTTATCAGCTACCACTCAGAACTACTCCACACACATGCACATACCTTTATATAAATAAATATATATCCCTTAACTCAGTGCATGTATTCCCCACACCATGAGGGAATACATGCATAGAGGATATATATATATATATATTATATATATATATATACATACCTAGATGCATGTGTGCGCAGTGTTGGAGTTGGTGACCTAGAACCAACTACTTTGTACTTTATTTATTAATAAATACCTTATAACATCTTGATTATTCTTCTGCATGACAATTCATGTGATAATGTCCTAAGGATAGTTGTTTCACTAAAGGTTTATAGCAAATCCCTACTATTATGAGAACCCAGAAGTGTCATAACACTATTCTTGAATATATTTTATATGGTCGGATGATGTTATTTGAGGAACACAAATAATAAAGTCCATTAGGGGTAAGGACTCATAAAACTTTGAGTCACCTTCTCATGGTGTGCCCCTTGGTAATATCCAGGAGGATATTATGAGAACGAGACCTGCCAGTAGGAAATCCACATTTCATAGTGTCATTGGATGTTTCTATCTGTGGACGTGTGTATTGGTCCTTAGACATTAAGATTATTATTAATGGGTATTATAACTCACGAACTTAGATGTATTGATGAAAATTGTGACGAAACACTATTTTTAGTGAGGTAGGATATGTTGGGTGAGTCACGAGTAATACTGCATTAATAGATAATGCAAGAAAAGATTTTTCCCTTCTGTTCCATAACGAAAGTTGATATCTCAGGCCCTTGGATGGAATTGATATAGCCTAAACAAATCCATGGTCATGATAAGGAATGGGAAAGTTCAATTTCAGGAAGTTAAAGAAATAATAATCGAGCACATGGGTTGATGGCACTAGCATGAAACCCGCTTGATTTGAGATATTGAGACAAAGTGATTACATTACATGGTAAGCATTCGTAGGAGGTGACGCGTCATTATGGCATTAACTTCTTTCTCTATGAATGCCTTGGTGTGTTTCTAGACACTAACCTTGGACATTAGGAAATATCCACCCAATGGCACTGAGAAAGAGGCCTAGAGGGTCACACACTAAGTGTATCTAATTATCTTAGTTAGATATTCATTTAAAAAATTGAATAAAAATTGTTCTCGATTGTGGTTTAATAATTATTCAAAGATACCTAATCACATTTACTTTGACACTAGTCATTCGAGAGAATATATTGTGGGTGAAATAATATATTTATTAGTGAGTAATGCAGTGATATTTATTTAAAAAATAAATATCCATTATTCAAGGTCTAATAAATGTGGTAGTGGAAATAAAGAAAATAGAAAAAAAAAGTACATGTTGTGTATATTAATATACACGTCGTGTAGTTTTTTTGGGGATTTGTGAGAAATAATATTATTTATTTAATTAAATAATATTAGGTGTAATTCGTTGGGTACATGTCAGGTAATAATAATAGTCAACTATTATTATTATAAATGGGGTCTTACTAAGAATTAAATGTAATAAATAAATGATTTCGGGTAATTAATTCATTTTATTATTCTATATAATTAAAAATCCCAATTATATTATTCTTATGATCCTAACCATTCTTTATGGTTGTGCACAATGAATCTGAAAAAATTTTGAAGACATGAGAGAATTCTTTTTCCACCAAGAACACTCTCAAGTTATGAGAGATATCCTCCTCCACTGAATCAAGGAGAGCGCTTTGGAAGCAGCTCTCAAGGCGGTCGAAGGCGGACATCGCAAGTGGAGGCTCTTCCGTGCTAGCACCCGGATATCCCTTTGGTGATGTCCAAAGATACCCAGAGCACGTGTGGATCACCGCTAGAGGAAGCCTACACTTGGATTTTACGACGCAATGACGGATCACATCGGATCGTGACCGAAAACATCAACGAAGATAGAATTTCATCAAGGAAATTCTTGTCTTTTAATTAAATTAATTATAATCAGCATATGATGATCCTCTCTATAGTTCTAGGACTCTCTTCCTTTATTTCATTCTTTGTTCTATTTCGAAGATCCGATGTTTTATTATCACGATGGATCTCGGATTGATCATTGTTAATGGAAAAAATTAAAGTTGGTTACACCCACCAACACGCTTCCACTGCGCCCAAAACCTACAAGTGGTATCATAGCGATCATATCATTGATTATAATTATTTAGTTTTTTATTTATTATTTACGCATTTAATAATTTAGTTGTTTCGATTTAAGTTAATTGTTATGTAAATCTGAATCTAGAGATCTGTTTCTCCTCTTTCGTTTCCTGTTCACCTTACAGAAACGATCTTTTCTTTTAATTTTGATTAAAATAAAATAGATGATCTCATCTGAAGGTTCCAAATATTCCTAGCCATACAACACCAAAACACACGATGTGTATTCAGCAATACACACCGTGTAGTCTAGGTTCCATGCACTGGGACTGGCCCGCCAAACCAAGCTATGTGATGAAGTTTATATAAGTCTTAAATGACTCTGTGTGTTAACCAGGAATAGGTGGCATGTGGTTTCTGGATTATACATTATGTGGTTCACTAGACACGGTGTGTAGTCCCTTTGGGTTAGGGTTGGACTGTGTACCCCATACACGGCTTGCCCCGCTGGAGACTGTGTAATGCAGAACTACATGGCATGTGGCCCACTGGACACACTGTGTACTCTAAAGATTTCCAAAGTACATCTACATGCCATGTCCCCGAGCATGTACTTCAGATGGATGGTGAACGATAGTACACACCGTGTAGTCAGAACAACACATCATGTACTCATCCAAATTACGCATATTTATTAAAATTTATTATTATATAATACAAACCCTTGAGACGTGTACCATGGTGCAGGCATAAAGATAAGGCACAACACGTGATAGGTGTTTTATATATGTGTGTTTAATTTAACATCTGTGTAATGTTCATTTCTACTCATTGGGTAGTTATGAACGAGAATTCACCGGGTGACCTCTAAGGTATAAGTTATGTAAAAAGATAATTTTAAATGAATTTATTTGTTTAAAATTATTATGGATGATAATCTCAAGGAAATTCAGAAAAGGGTTTAAGATAAAAGGATTGATTAATTAAAGATAATTAATTGATTCAAGCGTGATTTATCTTAAACAAGAATGGTTAAAGAATTGAATGATAAGTTTTATTTATGCATAAATATCGTTGTATGCATGGATGGTTATGAGCTAGACCAGGACCTTTATATGTGGATGGTTTCTTTAATTTATTTATTTAAATTAAATTTGTTGGTCTACGAGCCTTCTCCTCATTAATATGTAGGGAATTCATGCCCAATGTTTCTTTTATGTAAAAACCATGTTTTACCCCTCACCTGCAAGTGAGATAAAAGCATATGTAATGGATGGAGCTCCCAGTCTAGTGGAGGCGGCTCAAGTTAGAATCCAAGATGAAACCAATCCAAGGAGATACAAAAGAGGATAGGTGGAAAAGTGTAAACACGAACCCAAAAGGGTTCAAGGTGATTTTTCCTTAGGTCTTGGGTTAGTTTATCAACCACTAGATAAACTAACCAATAAAATAAGCTCACGATCAAACCATTTATTTTATTTCTTTCAGTTGAAAAGTTTATTTATTGTGGGTGTGTTGTCATGATCACACAATTAATGGATTAAATAAGTATGAAAGATTGAACTAAAATAAGACTGGCTTATGCGTAAATATTATCTTAGACATGGTTAATCACTTAAGTATATCCCACTTAATATTAACAAGCATGTAAGAAAGATAATAGAATGAAAATTTATGTATAAGGATAAAATCCTTCAAAGAAATATTAAGTCGGTATAGCCTTCCATAATCTTGGTTAGAATTGAACCATAGTTCAAAGTGCTTAACTAACCCTAGTTAGGGTGCTTTCAATTATTAGGGAATTCTAATTCAATGTTTTAGGTTGACTTGACTTGGTTCACATCAAGGGTTGACTGCCACAACAGGACTTGGTGTGACCAAGAGGCAAAGGTTGAGGAAATCCAAAATAAAAGGATTTTAGGATTGGGGAGTCCACTCGGTTGATTAAGGAACTACGAGTTAATGCAGTTGGAATTTGGAATGCCTACCTAAAACCCTTCAAGTTTCTTGACCAACCATAGTCGGGGTAATGCAGAGGGGGATATGGATCCTTTCTACTAGAATATTTAGGAAAAATAATATTCTGAAGTCAATGGTGAGGGCTATTAGATTTCAATAAAATAATGGGAGACTAATAAGTATTAATTTTTTTTATTTGTCACGGTTTTATCATGATAAAGTACTAAATCTTTTATCATTTTAATTTGTAGAAATAACAAGAAAAATGAATTCAAACATATCATTGTGAACCATACTTGAGAAGAAAAACCTTCTCACTGGAACCAATTTCCAAGAGTGGCAGAGGCGTTTACGCATCATCCTTCGCCACAAGAGGAAATTGTATGTGCTAGAGGAGCCTATTCCAGTTGCACTTGGAAAAGAAGGAAAGTGATGAGGAACAATATATCTATATGAAACATATGGATGATGCCACAGATGTCCAATGTTTCATGCTATCATCCATGTCTAATAAGATCTTTAAGCAACTTGAAAACATGGATGTGTATAACATGATGTCTCACCTTAAGGATCTATATCAAGAGAAGGTGAGACATGAGAGATATGAGATATTCAATGCTTTGTTTACAACTAAGCTTGAAGATTCTATTCCAGCTAGGCCTCATGTAGTTAAGCTCATTGGCTACATTGAACACCTGGACATATTAGGGTTTAAGTTCCCAAATGAGTTGCGTATAGATCTCATCCTATCATCACTTCCCAAGACTTTATCTAGATTTATTATCAACTATAATATGAGCAATAATGAGAAGAGTCTATTAGAAATTTTGTTCTTAATTTTCCAAGTAGATAAGGACATGGGGCATGACAAACCCATAGTCCTTATGGTGAATAACGAAAGGAATGATAGGGAAAAGGGTCCAAGGATTTATAAATGTTCTGAAGCCCTCATGCACCGTCCCTCCAAGAAGGGGAAGATCCAGAGGTAGGACAAGAAATTGGAGGTGGTGTGTTTTTCATGTGGCAAGCCAGGCCACTGGAAGAGGAATTTCACCCAAAAGCATGGGGACGCTAAAGGTGCGTTCATTATCGAGTGTAATATTTACATTTCTACACATTGGGTAGTAGATACAACTTGTGGGGCTCACATATGTATTCAAATTCAGGAACCAAGTAGATTTAGAAATATTGTCATAGGAGAGGTGGATCTTCGAGCTGCCAATGACGCGAGGTTGTCTATGTTATCCATTGGCGTTTACCATCTCTCACTTCCAATTGGGATGATTTTGGTTTTACATAACTGTTATTATGTGTCTAGTGTTACCAAGAATATAATTTATGTATCATGTTTGGATATGGATGGATTTATTTTCAAGTTTGAAAATAAGGGTTATTTCTTTTATAAGAACAATGTATGTTATGGTATAGCGCATTTAAGTAATGGTTTGTATATATTAAATTGTGAAAACCAAGTGTTAGCAATCGATAATGAAACAAACTAACATGACTCATACAACACCTAATTGTGGCATCACCATCTTGGACATGTAAATGAGAAGTGATTGACAAAGCTCTACCAAGATGGTTATTTAGACTCTACTGAGCTAAAACCACTTGATAGATGTCACGCTTGTTTACAAGGTAAGATGACCAAGCCGCCTTTCGGTGGACAGGGTGAAAGGGACACAAAGCTTCTAGGATTGGTAAACATGGATGTGTGTTGTAACGCCCCAACTCCGGTTAACTAGAGTCGGTGCATTATTACATAACATTGGCATGATACAAGGAATCATGTCCCGAAAGACCAATCAGTTTAGTAACCTTGGAAGTACTAGATACATTCATAAGTTTTACATTGCATCATGAAATAAAAACATCAACAACATTTTGTCCCCATTGACTACACTTATATCCTTATCCTATACCTGTAGGTCAACCATAAAATATTTCTTCACATACTGTAAAAAATAAAATATATAAAGGGGTGATCTTAGATGCTTAGTAAGGATAACAATATGGCGGAAACTTTCACAAATAAGCATAAACAGTTAAGGAAATGTATAAGACTAAAACAAAAAACCTTTTAAACTTAAACATCAGTATAATATGGCAAAGATAGAATCAAATAATTCCATTTAATTATTCACATGGATATTCTACTAGTCGAATAATCACATGAAATATCAATATCCACTTTCATAATGATGGAATGCATAATCCCAGACTTCATAACCACATAGTCAAGGCCTTATGCCAAGACTACAAATAAGATTTTGTCAAGGAATTGTTCCAAGACACTAGTTTGTCTCATGAAACCTACCAATGCATCGAGTAGCTATAGTAGACTCCACCAATCACTTACTAAGTCCAATGCATTCCTCATATGAAAATTTTTAAATATTATATAAACATTCGTATTAAAACTAGCATATGAAATGTCAATACCTTATCCATAAACTATTAATGGTGTAAAAATAACACATCCATAGTCAAACATATCACAAAACCTTCAATACAATATAGAAGATTTGTATCATAATAAATCAACTTCAAACAAGTTTAAAATCCATCAAATGATGTTGACATAGATGAAATGAAAACTATTTGAAATAACATCACTCTCTATTTTTAAATTATTTAAATGTCACATAATTATAAAAGAAAACATTTATTTTGAAAATATTCTTATAATCTTTTATGGGAATCTTCTACTATGATATAAAAACATAAAATAGCCACACCCGCAGTATAATTTAAAAAACATTCTTACCTTAATTTTGTTGAAAAGGTCATAAAGTACCTTATTTGGAAAATGACGGAAAGATTCCTTTCAAAAAATATAAGGTTAAATGAGGGTATAAATGAATTTAACCCATAGTCTAGTAAATAGTAATTTTTTTTTTGAAATACATTTTTAAGAAATCACGGATGCAGATGATAAAGAGGTCCCAGTAGATACTTACGTAAAAACAACCTCGGATAATAAAGAGATTGTGAAATTAACCTTTACCTTGTACTTTTCCTTAGTCAATGGTATGTTAACCTCCTGTATAATAGTTAAAAAATTGTTATTAAATTATACAAGAATCATATACATAAATATGATATCATATATGATCTTATAATATTGCTTTGTTAATAATATTTTAGTAGTATCATCGTTTCAAGTGTTAACTGATTCATTTTCCTTTATATGCTTGGTTGCGTAAGTCATTTTTGTTATGGATAGGGTGTGTTTGATTCATATAAAGAATGATATTATGTTTATAAATATCAATTTTAATCAAAAATGAAAATTATTCTTGAATGATTACGATGGGGAATGAATCTCATCGCGTTCGTGGAGACGGTAATCCGTACATATGCACGAGCGACAATATCATTATATTGATGGTGAAATCGTATATAATTGGATGATATATCATATATAAAGAATCATTAATAGGTTATATTTATTATTTACATCATTTATACTCATTATTATACCCATCCAAATAATTAAGTGTTTGAATAACAAACTACACCACGACGTGGAGACGGTAAGTCGTACGTACGCACGTATGATGACTTTGTCATCCATATGATGGATAAAATAATGAATATGGTTGTACCATTTTTATAATAACATCAAAGTATATAGAAGATACCGTAGTTATTATTTTAGAATGGAAACAACAAATAAAGAGGAAGTGGAAGAAGAAAAGAACTTGAAAGAGGTGATGAAATATTTACCTCTTTTTCAGGTTATTCCTTTTGATTTGATCAAAAGGACTCCTTAGGTTAGCTTTATAACCAAATTAAGGAATCTAGGATAAAGGGAGGAAATTTGGGATTATATTTGGGAAGGTTTTGGATGATCCAAATGGATCTGGAGGTGTAAAATTAAGATAAGGGGAAGTATCCTTTTATAAGAGAGGTGAGGGTCACTTTAAGAAAAGCTTGAAATATTATTTTATAATAAAATCATTTTCAATTTATAATGGCTCCAAAATGGTTTATTTCGAGGATAAGGTGTGGATGGGTCTAAAACCTCTCAACAAATAGGTTTTAGACAGGTTTAGGTCACTATATTAACCTTATATTTTAGATTTAACTCTTAGTTAAATAGTTTGACATTTACCATGTCTCTTAGTATCTTTATATTATATGGTTAATAAACGTACTATAACCAGACAAGATAACCCCATGTGATTCATTATTAATATATATAACCTTATCTAAGTCTTTTAGTCGAACCTTAGATTTTTAAGAATATTATATCAATTAATTATATAGTATTTTTTTTAAAAACTCAATTATGTCAATTTTGACACTATTTAGTATTTGTTTTTTTTTTGAAAATCATAACAGCATGATTACTTCGAACCAAAATTATTTAATTAATTATAAAATGTCATATTAACCTATAAAATTAGTTTAATTCATAAAAAGTCTCAAATTACATTTATTTGAATATTTATAATATCAAATATTTTAATATTTCACTAATAAGGTAATTACTGCATAATCATTGTGTCGTGAATAAATTAAATTATTTAATGTCTAAAAATTATAAATAAAATACCATTATGTAGGAAATATTTTTATATTTCTAATAAATATTTATGGTTGAATTTATCTTATATATAACTCTATATTAAAAATGGTTTAGTTATTAAACTTTGAATTTAACACTTTTAACTCTTCTTTAAATAAAATAATAATAAATGTCCTAATCTAATACAAGTGAACCAAAAGAATAATATTTTATTCATAAGGTTGTTTTTGGTCGAATTACACTTATCCAATATAATTAGTACATGTGTTAGGGTAATTATAATATTATTTTTACCCTTAATTACCCTATTTACTTTTAATTGTGGTAAATAAAAGTTTAAAATTAATATTCACCAAAAAATATTTTCATCTTATTGAACCACATTTTACTTACTGATGTCAACCATGTCTCTCGGATTTTTTAAATTCAACTCACAGAAGCGGTGAAATTAAGTTTTATGCAAATTTGTAAATGCTCCTAGGAGGTGGGTAAAAGACGGTAAAAAGTTCAATAAATTTTTTATATATCTAAACTTATTATAAAATGACTCCAATGAATTAAATTGAACTTATATAGGTATTATGTATCTATTTTGACCTAAAATAAATTTAAATAAAATAAATAATTATTTAAATAAAAATTCGGTTTTAACCAATAACGTAGTGTTTTACACTATTCATCAAAAATTGAAAGTTTTCAGAAAAATACAAAAAATTAACCCTAAGCTAATTTTGATATTCCAAATTCAAAAATGAATTCCATTTTGAAAAATAAAATTTATAAAATTTCAAAAAGTGGGTATTATTATTCATAACTGGTAGTTTGATTAGTCGCGGTGTGTTAGAATCTTGAAGTTGTGTACAATGCAAGCTATTGCATTATTCAAAGGGAAACGTACTATGGAAGCTTGGGATGTTACATGTGTAGACCATTTCTAATAGAAGTTAGAGATGAATATTCTTACTTCATTACTTTTACTGATGATTTGAGTAGATATGACTATATCTACTTAAAGAGGTATAAGCCAGAGTCCTTAAATAAATTTAAGGAATTAAAGAATGAAGTAGAGAATCAGCTTGGTAAGAAGATAATGAAGCTTCAATCAGATCAATGTGGAGAATATATGAACCAAGAGTTCATCGATCTTCTACAGGAGTCTGGGATTCTATCTCAACTCACTCCTCCTTATACACCACAGTGGAATGGTGTTAGTGAAAGGAGGGACCACACCTTATTGGACATGGTGAGATCGATGATGAGTCATGAAGATCTTTAATTATCCTTTTGGGGATATGCATTACAAATTTTAGCATGAACATTAAACTGAGTACCAACTAAGGTGACAAATGGAATTCCCTCCGAGTTATAGAATAAAAAGAAACCTATTTTGTTGCACACACATGTATGGGGATGCGAGGCATTTGTTAAGCCCTTCTCGGGAAACAAACTAGCACCCCAGGGCATGAGGTGTATCTTTATAGGATATCTTAAGGAAATGAAAGGATATTACCTATATAACCCTTCAGACAAGAAAGTGATTGTTGCCAGACAAGCCATCTTTCTTGAGAGGGATCGCATCATCAAAAATGATAGTGGGATCAAGATTGAATTTAACGAAGTTGATGCTCAAGGTACACATGAGTTGGTAGAGGAACAAATTCCACAAGTCCCCATTGAAGAGGTTCCAAAAACACAAGTATTGTATAGGAGCTCAAGAGAGGTAAGGGAACCAGAGATATTTGGTTTCCTAGTCACTGAGGATGGTGAATCGTTATTGTTGGACAATGATGAACCTCTATCCTACAAGGAAGAAATAGAGAGCTCAGAAGCTGCAAGATGGCTAGAATCTATGAAATCTAAGATGAATTCCATGTATTAGAACCAGGTCTGGGTTCTGGTAGATGAGTTAGTTGATGTAAAGCCTTTTGGATGAAAATGGGTATTCAAGAGAAAGTTGGACATGGAAGCTCAAGTTAGCACCTATAAAGCAAGGATAGTGGATAAAGGATTCAGACAACGTCAGAGAATTGACTATGATGAAACATTCTCACTAGTTTCCATGTTTAAATCCATAAGAATCATACTTGCCATAGCAGCTTACCATGACTACAAGATTTGGCATATGGATGTCAAAATATCATTCTTTAATGAGAACCTTTAGGAAGATGTCTATATGACACAACCCGAAGGGTTTGTGACACCAGGTGAAGCCAAACGGGTTTGCTAGTTGCATAAATACATTTATGGATTAAATCAATCATCCAGGTCATGGAACATTAGATTTAATGAATCTATAAAGTAATTTGGTTTCATTGAGAATGAATGTGAGCCATGTGTTTATAAGTGGTTTAATGGGAATGTGGTCGTTATCCTAGTAGTATATGTTGACGTCATATTACTTATTGGAAACAATGTAGTAGCATTACAGTCAGTTAAGGACTGGTTGAACAAGTGTTTCTCCATGAAGGACTTAGGTGAAGTAATCTACATTCTAGGGATCAAGATGATTCATGATAGATCCAAGAGGCTGCTTGGACTAAGTCAGGGTACATACATTAACCAGATACTAAAGAGATTTAGTATGGAACAATCCAAGAGGGGATTGGTTTCAGTGTAACATAGGCTACATCTTTCTAAGAGAATGTGTCCTCAGTCACAACAGGAGAAAGATATGATGAATAAGATCTCATACACTTCGGTTATAGGATCCATCATGTATGTCATATTATGTACCGGGCTTGATGTTGCCTATGCATTGAGCATGGTAGGCAGATATCAAGCAGATCTAGGAGAACAACATTGGACTATTGTTAATAATATCCTTAAGTATCTGAGAAGAACTAAGGATATGTTCTTGGTGTATGGAGAAGATGAGGAGCTTGTCATCAGAGGGTATGCTGATGCTGGTTTTCAGATAGATCAGAACGATCTGAAGTCGCAGTCTGGATATGTTTTCTGTCTCAACAAAGGAGTTGTGAGCTATAAGAGTTAAAACTAGCCAGTTGTCTCCGATTATACAGTAGAGTTCGAATATAAAGCGACTTTGGATGGAGCCAAGGAAGCTGTCTGGATTCCGAACTTTTTCCAGGAGCTTGATGTGGTGCCTGGAAGTAAAGACTCTATCACATTGTATTGTGATAATACTGGAGTAGTGGCTCTTGAAAAAGAACCAAGGTCACATCAACGGATAAAACACATTTTCCAGAAGTATCACATCTTGAGGGATTTATATCAAATTGGTGAAGTTGAACTGAGTAGAGTGTCCACATAAGAGAATGTAGTAGACCCCGTGACTAAAGGTATATCTCAGCATAAGCATGAATAGCATGTGAGAGCCAGCGGGTTAAAAGTTGTTAGTAGTTGGCTCTAGTCCAAGTGGGAGTCTGTTGGAGTTGATGGCATAGAACCAACTACTTTGTACGTTATTCATTAATAAATACCTTATCACATCTTGATTGTTATTTTGCATGACAATGCATGTGATAATGTCCTAAGGATAGTTGTTTCACTAAAGAATCATAGTGGATCTCTGCTATAATGATAACTCGGAAGTGTCATAACACTATTCTTTAATATATGTTCTATGGCCGGATGATGTTATTTGAGGGACACAAATAATACATGCCATTATGGGTGAGGACTCATAAAACTTTGAGGCACCTTCTCATGGTGTGTTCCCTTGGTAATATCTAGGAGGATATTATGAGAATGAGACATGTCGGTAGGAAATCCACATTTCATAGTGTCATTAGATGTTCCTACTTACGAACGTGTGTATTGGTTCTTAGACTTTAAGATTATTATTAATGGGTATTACAACTCGCGCACTTAGATGTATTGACGAAAACTGTTATGACACACTATTCGCAGCGAGGTAGGATATGTTGGGTGCATCACAAGTAATACTGCATTAATAGATAATACGAGAAAGGATTTGTCCCTTCTATTCCATAATGGAAGTTGATATCTCAGGCCCTTTGATGGAATTGATATAGCCTAAATAAATCAATGGTCATGGTAAAGAATGAGCAAGTTCAATTCTGGGAAGTCAGAGAAAGAATAATCAAGCACATGAGTTGATGTCACTAACATGAAACTCGTTTGATTTGAGATATCAAGACAAAGGGATTACATTACACAGTAAGTGTTCGTAGGAGGCAACACGTCATTGTGACATTAACTTTTTTCTCTATGGATGACTCAGCGTGTTGCTAGATGCTAACCTTGGACTTCAGACAAGCTTTGTCTAATGCCAGTAAGAAAGAGGCCTAGAGGGTCACACACCAAGTGTGTCCAAGTATCTCAGTTAAATATCCATTTAACAAATTGAATAAATATTATTCCCGATTGTGGTTTAATAATTATTCAAGGATGCCTAATCATATTTATTTCGACACTAATTATTCAAGAGAATGTATTGTGGGTGAAATAATATATTTATTAATGAGTAATTTTGTGATATTTATTTAATAAATGAATAGTCATTATTCAAGGTCTAATAAATGTGGTGGAGGAAATAAATAAAATAGAAAAACAAAAGTACATCTCGTGTAGTTTTTTTGGAGATTTGTGAGAAATAATATTATTTATTTAATTACATAATATTATGTGTAATTCGTTGGGCGCATGTCAAGTAATAATAATAGTCAACTGTTATTATTAGACATGAGGTCTTACTAAAAATTAAATGAAATGAATAAATGATTTCGTGTAATTAATTCATTTTATTATTCTAAATAATTAAAAATCCCAATTATATTATTCTTATGAGCCTAGTCATTCTTTGTGGTTGTGCACAACGGATCTGGAAAGGCTTTCAAGCCATGAGAGAATTCTTTTTCCACCAAGAACGTTCACAAGTTACGAGAGAGATCCTCCTCCACCAGATCAAGAAAGGAGAGCGCTTTAGAAGCGGCTCTCAAGGTGATCAAAAGCGGACATCGCAAGCAGAGGCTCTTCCGTGCTAGCACTCGAAGATTCCTTCAGTGATGTCCAAGGATACGTGGAGCACGTGTGGATCACTGCTAGAGGAACCCTGCACTTGGTTTATACGACGCAACGACAGATCACATCAGATCATGACTGGAAACATCAATGAAGAGAGAATTTCATCAAGGTAATTCTTGTCTTTTAATTAAATTAATTATAACCAACATATGATGATCCTCTTTATGGTTCTGGGACTCCATTTCTTTCATTCGTTCTTCACTCTATTTTGAAGATCCGACATTTTATTATCGTGATGGATCTCAGATTGATCGTTGTTAATAGAAAAATTAAAGTTAGGTACATCCACTAACGTGCTTCTGCTGCGTCTGGAACCTACATGCAGACCTTCAAAGCTGATCAAAACATCCTTGAGAAAAAGCTAGGCATCCTAAATCATCAAAGGACCCAAAATTAATGCGATAATGACCAACGCACCTCAAATAAATTACCAGGAACCTTAAAATAATTGAAGACCCCAGTTTGGATGGTGCAAAACCAAGCAACATGAAAAATACCTCACATCGGATGCTGGTGGCGAACCGAAACATCCCGAACGGCTTCGCCTTCAACGGCAGTTACTGCAACACGAACAAACAAGACCTGAAAGGCCATTCACATACCCTAAAACTGGAAGAAACATAAAAAAAACATCAACCCTAACCCTAATGTTTTCAACCGATCGGTATCGGGCGACGAGTAGTAGGATAGAAAAGCTTACCTCGAAGAACTAGCCATGAAACACGAAGAGAATCAGGATAAATCGTTACGGAAGGAGGGAACTGAGGGAGGTGTCGCACAAGAGGGAGGTTCGACTGAGGGGGCGCCGTAGGGAGGTTCTGCCGACGGAGGGTCGAGCGCCATGGAGGAGAGGGGGGTCTCGCGTGCGCTGTACATGGAGGGAGTAGGGTGCAGCGCGATTTGGAGAGGAAGGAGGGAGAGACTCCTTAGGTTTTCTTAAACCTAACATAATAATAATAATAATAATAAATAAAGATAATACTATTAATAATAGTAATAAAAATCATCAAATAATATATAATAATAATAACAACAACAATAATAAATGATAGTAATTATATGAATAATAATAATAGTAAAAATAATAATAATTTAATAATTATTATTATTAAAACCATTTTTATTATTTTTTCATTTAATTGACATTTAATTTACTTTCCCTTCTAAATTTAATTTAATTAATTTAATTTCCTTAGAAAAAACACACATCATTGCATCAACTATCATAAAAAGAAGAGTTTTGATGCTCGGTTTAAAAAATGGTTTGCCCAGCTAACAAAAAAAATTAATTTCCTTCGCTTTTTCATCCGGTTCAAAACACGGGATGTTGCAACGTGACCCCGCGACAAACGCCCCACACCCCACCCCATGTATCCACCCTATTAAATCTTATTTACATATACAATTATGGCTACTCATCACCATGGTATTAACGGTATTGAGGACATCCAATGTTCCTGGGTTGTCTACATGTCCATGTTTTTTATGATATTATTTTTTATGTACCATTTAAAGATTGTTCTTAGTTCTTTTTTGATGTAGTAGTTAGATAGAGGTTGCGAAGATGGTATTAACACTGGGCAGATGGAGGAGGTTTGTCACTTTATATGGCTGGACAAAATGTGATTTTGCATACAAGGTTCAAAGACTATTGGTGAATTACATTGTTGTTTATTTATGGATTTAAGTGCTACTGAATCTTATTTATATATACAATTATGGTTACTCAACACCGTGGTATTGATTGTATTGAGGACTTCCAATATTCCTTATATGTCTACAAGTTAATGTTTTTTATGATATTATTTTATGTGTATCAATTAAAGTTTAATCCCTTTTTTTAATGAAGTTGTTGGATAAGAGTTACCGAGATGATATTGATATTGGGCATATGTATGAGGCTTTTCACTTGATATGGCTAGGCATAATGTGATTCTGCATACAAGGTTCAAAGATTGTTGGTGAATTTCAATAACATTGACGCGGTGATTGAGGGAAATGAGGGTGATAATGATGATGATGTTCGATGCTTCTACCGTTAGCAGTGTGGAAGCTGCATAAAGATGATAGCCTACTGAAACATGTTATGCATTGAATGAAATATGCTATGTATTGAATAATGAATCCTCTGATAATATGATTATTTATTTAGACCAAGTACTCTAAATTTCCTATTGGTGCAGGTTCATTGCACTTTTTTCCCATCTCCACCAGATCTGTTATAATCAATAGCCCTTCCACCTCCACCAGATTTGCATTGAATTTCCTGCCACAAGTTTTACCCCATACAGTTATTTGTTGAACGACGAATCAAATGTGTTCTTATCAAATTATAATGTTGAAATGTGTTAAGCACAACCATAGTAAAATTATAGTATCCAATGTACGTATCATAAATTTGTTCAATTTTTTTTGGAGAGGGATTTAAATTCTGAAAAAGTGTTCAGACTTGAATCCAACAAATCCACTCCCTCCTTTGGAAGGCATTCAACACCCTAAGCATGTTATATATCAATAATTCATTTCCAGTAGCGGCTATCAACTGTATTTCCACTACCAGTCTTATAATTTTTAGAAAACCAAACAAATTATATTGTTTCTTTTACTCTTATTCACAGTCATTGTATGAACTTTTATATTGGTCGGGAATGATGAATATCCGCGACAGGTTCTTGTGAGGTGTTTTCTTCCAATGACTCCTAACAAATCTAAGAACTATTCGATGTACACTTCTTATCTTCACTATTTATTCATATACTCAACAATCCCAGAATGTGTACGCTTGGAGGAGATGATCTCTTAATCCATATGTTATAAAAATCAAATTAATTAAGGAGTTCTTACATAATGTTGCAACCAATTCAATGTATACGATTTTCTTTATAATTTCCAATAAAAAAACATACATTGTCGTCAATAAATGTATTGTTATCAAGCTATGTATTGGAACTAAAATTATTTTTCCTAGATAAAAAATACAATAACATATTAATTTTGAACTAATATTACATACACGGTATTTAGTTCAAAACTGATATGCAATATACAGAACTAATATGTACTTATCATTACTAACATGTATCGATCACAATAATATTTCCAGAATCCATATATTTTTATAGAAATTATTTCTCAATAGCAACAACAATAGCAAGACAATGGTGCATTGCAATTATATTAATTCATTCCATCATTGACATAAATTTCAAGTTGATTTAACTTCAATCTATATTCTCCCAGACACCGAGTGCAACTACTAATTAGTGATAATGATATATTCATCTTGATTGTACTTTTTGAAAAAAAGATATGTAATTTTTACCAAAAACAAATTTAAAAATATAAATTTTTGAATAAATATAATCTTACAATTTAAGAATAATTATTAAAATAAATATAGTTTTATCATTCACGAATAAATATATTTTACGAATATATCATTTTATAAATATAATTTACTAATAAATATAATTTTAAAATAAATATAATTTATGAATAAATACAATTTATGAATAAATACAATTTATGAATAAATATAATTTATAATTTTATCATTTATGAATAAATACTAAATATAATTCTATCACTTATGAATAAATACTAAATACAATTCTATCACTTACGAGTAATTAAAATAAATATAATTTTATATTATTTTAAATTTCAATAACTATCAAAATTATTTATATAAAAATCTTAAAATATTTATAAATAAACTATCATAATCATTTACAAATTATGTTAAAATTAGAAAAACAATTGTTTGTTGGTGTTATTAATAATCACAAACATGATAATTTATATAAACAACAATATAAAAAAAACATTAAAATAAATTAAAATATGTTTAGTAATAATATATTAATTTAAAATATAGGCGTGGTCTACATGGTTTCCTTGCAAGTCGCCCCAATTTTGGGGTGCTTTGAATCGTTCAGTTGGAGAGATACGCTTTCTCCCCGTTTATCTACCCACGATTTCTATCCGTCGAATTTGAAGTGGCCAAACAGGGAAATCAATTTCAGTCGTTCGGCTTCGTTCCATTTCCCCCCAAATCACGTCTGCAAACGAGCCGTTATTGTGCTCTGGTGGCTCTATCCGAGCAATTACGGGTAATGAAATTAGGGTTTTAAGTGTTGCAGCGTCAGACTACCGTTGGGAGTTGAGCAATCTCTCTGATGGAGCTTCATCTTTTGATCTTCAGGACATGTTTATGTGAAAATCTGGAGGATTGATGGTTTATTATGATGCTTAGTTTGAGAGTCTCTCCTGCGTTATGTACAGGAAGACCAGAATCGATCCGAGTGGCCAAGAGCTTTAGTGTCGTGGTAAAGCTGCAACAATGTCTGAACTCTGAATTTGTTTAGGGAATTAGTCACTTAATTCATACTGTTTTACAAGTCACTTCAGTTGGCAGTAATTTTTTCAGTTTTATCCCAGTTATCTATGGAAATTTTCGTTTACCATGTTCAAAAGTTCGGGCTGCCTTCAGTTGATTCTAAACAAAACTGCTCATTGGAAGCCATTTAAATAATTACTCACAGAAACCTAGTCCTATCAACTGAATCAACCATTTGGATGCTTCGATGGAAAACATTTTGAAATCTTGATGTGTGAAACATTGGAAATAAATTCTATAATTTAAGCATGCTGGAAACCCTTTTTTTTTTTACCTTCGTTTTTCCACTGGAAAATATGTCTAAATGATTACAGTCCAATTACAGTTTTGCAAAATGTGATCCAATGGCCTTTCCATGAATTTGAGATTACACATTGACCTGACAACTAAATTTAATGGCCATCCTATAAATTCAAAATTAAGCCCCTGTCTTTAAAATTAATAAAACTGATTCTGGACTTGGTACAAATCGAAACCGATCGTATGAAACAAAGAGGATCTAGAACCTTTGAAGCCACCTTCACATGCTGTAAATATAGCAGGCAATGTTGTAGGGTTTGAGATGCATTCAGATCTGAAAGACTCCTTAGGATTTTTGACTTGTTTTACTCTGAATCCAGTTAAGCGACTGGCTTGTGAAGGAAGAGGGAAGAAGTTTGTACTTGTTGAGAAACGTGAACTGATTAGGAGGGGGATTGGAGGTGGGTCGTGTCAAGCTGCATCATTCCATTCTTTACTTGTGTAGCTTTGCTAGGATTTGTGAAAAGTATCTCTAAAAAAGCAAAAAAAAAAACGAGGTTCTAATATGATGTTTCAAAATCCATCCAATTTACAAAATTTTCCAGGGCTCAAATGATTCTTTTATAGGTATTCTAAAATACATTAAAAATCATTGAATTCCATTAATTACCAATAACTCTGATAGAAAAGAACTTGTATTTTATACAGTTCTTCAATAATCATTAGCTATACAACTTCAAAAATAAAAACTAAAAACCTGAGATTTACGTGAAGGGTATGTTTGGTATGTTGAAAAGGATGGCGCAAGATGGAGATGGGAAATATGCCTAAACACAAATCCTTTTTTTAGATTTCTTTCAACTTCAAAATCATGCCCCACTTGATCTTGAGGTGGATATGCTTGCCAATTTTCTTTAAATTTTCACTTTAGAGTTCTTCACAGTAATTGCTGAATGACCCCCCTTCAACCCTTCCTAATACTTCAATCACTTACAGGTATGTGCTCGAAAAGGCCCACGACCTAGATACCCTCGAGTATGGAAATCCAAGAAAAGAGTTGGAATCGTCTCAAAGTCTGCAAAGCTTGTTAAATGTGTATGCTTTTCTTTGCAAAGCTTCATATGTTACTGTGAACTTGTTTCTTGGAGAAAATTTTAATACAAGGCTCACCAACTTGTATTACCCTAACACTGATAAACGAAATAATTTTTTTCTTGTTGAAATATTTTATGGATGATTTAAGTTCTCCATGCGATTAAGGATTCCTAGAAGCTGTTCATAAATGCTTTCTAGCATTGTAAAGCTTGTTGAATTTTTAGTGGATCTATATTTATTCAGATCAAGGGTTTGTCAAATGTAAAAGAAGAACTTTATGGGGCTCTTGATTCTTTCATTGCTTGGGATTTAGAGTTCCCTTTAATCATAGTGAAGAAAGCTTTAAAGACTCTTGAGAATGAAAAAGAATGGAAGAGAATAATTCAGGTTTTAACATCCTACTGAACCCTTTTCTTTTCCTATCAGGATATAGTCAGATACATTACTTGGTTTATCCAATCACATTATATTTGGTGATTAGGTGATAAAGTGGATGCTTGGAAAAGGCCAAGGAAAAACAATGGGAACTTATTATTCTTTGATAAACGCTTTAGCAGAGGATGGAAGATTCGATGAGGTTGAAGAGCTTTGGTCAAGTCTATTCTCAAAAAACTTAGAAGCTATGCCTCGTATTTTCTTTGTTAAAATGATTTCTATATACCACAACAGGGAGATGCATGGGAAAATGTTTGAGGTACATCAGTTCATCATTTCTTTTTTATTTATTTATTTTTTACTTTTTTGTAATTTGTCACATGAGTTGTTATTTTCTTTGTGTTTAATTGTGATTATGACTAGTTAATGTCTTTTAGCACACCGAAAGGTTGATTGTAACATCTCGCCCTTCACTTATTAGCTTGGAAAAAGGTGGAGGTGTCACTAACCTTAGTTGACATTCTCAAGACACCAAAGATCAAAGATTGACAATAATTGTCAAGGGTTTAGCAGAAAGTTGGATGATGATTTTCCCTGAAGAACCAACACAACCAAACGAGACAAAATACAAACCAAACCAACCATACAATGCATGTGTGATAAAAATATAGCTCAAAGAAAGCCAAATAAACAGAAACATCAGAGTAGCAACGACAAGTAATAAAAAACGACACCAAGAGACCCAAAGGATATCAAACGCCATAACACGGATCTGGCTTCACATCAAAGACACCAAGAGAGATTTCCAAGCCCCGAACACCGATCGAGGAGGAAAGCATCAAGGTGCATCACTAGATAAATGTGGCACCTTTCCTTTACCTATATCCCGATATACGTTATCTATAAACACATCAAAGTGCCCATGTTGAGGGTGAATATAAACTCAATAGGCATTTCCCAAAGACTCATGAACACATGCCACCGGGACAAGATTATGTTAGCGCAGTTTATATAAAACAGAAGAGTAGCAAATAAACAATTTATTGCAAAGCCATAAACAAGTTCTATGCACGAAAGACATTATACAATGTTTTATAACCATTTCTTACCACTTGGCATAATCATCCCATGCCCACCCCCACCCCCACCCCACCCCACCCCACACACACATGTATAACATGGACCTCCCTATACTTGTGAGTGGTGAGTCACCCTTTCATCAAGCCTTCGCTTGGTGAACCTTTTGACAACGGCACTTCCGACCATGATCTGTCTCATGTTTTCCTTATTGACGGTGACACTTCTGATCATGATATGTCCCCAAATGGACATGAACACACGCCACCATGTATGCCAAGTTGTCATATCATTTATTTAACATAAAACATTTCTTTTGAAAACCAGTTTCTTTCAAGCATTTTATCAAACACCCTGTGAGCTTCATTCTAAAAACCAAGGATTTAGGTACCAAAACCAAGAGAGTTTTCCAACAAATCAGGGAGAAAGGAATTTAAACACCAAGCCCAAGTTCTAGAATGAGTAGAATGGGAGAGAAGCCACCTACCTCGCGACGGTTAAAGAAATCGCGGAACGACACACGAAATCTCTAGATCTGGCCTTGTATCTTTTCCTTAAATAGATCCAACAAAATCTCATCAAGATTCTCAACGTAGAATATAGATCTATTCATGACAGAATAAATCTAATGATCCGGGCGAGAGAAGACGAGAGGATCTAAAGAGAAAGAGAGGAAATGATGACTTTCCATTGATTCCAATTCTCTAACACACTTAGATTCGCCAAAAGTTGCTTCTAGATCAAAGGGAATCGCCAAGGGAGCCTAGGAGAGGAGATGAGTTCGAGAGTCTAACAGAACATGAGAAAAATGAGGGTTTCGGGGCCTTAATCCAAATTAAGGCCGCACGGTTTGTCCAGCCGTGCGTCAACCGTGCGCGTGTTATTGGACATCACTTAGGTAGCCGCACGGTTTGAAAAATCGTGCGTAAATCGTGTGGTGCTACTGTCTCAAGGCCATCCCTCACCCGGTTTGCTCGCATGGTTTGTCAACCTGTGCGTTAACCATGTTTTTCCCACTCTCTCCACTTGCACGCACGGTTTGACCAAATCGTGCGCCTGCCCAGTGACTCCCATGGTCTCCTCTAACCATCCTCAAACCTTGTGTTGGACACCAATGAGAATTGGTGTTTCCATGTGTTGTGTGTTGGATTAGTTGTCAACCCTATCACTGTCAAACACTACATGAGACGATGATGTTCCCGATAGAGCGAAAGTGGCGGAGTGCATGAAGCAATGTGCGAGTTCGGAATGTCGATCATGATAATGCTGAGAGACGAGTTGAAGTTATCGTAGAAAGAGGACCACCCATACAGGGAGGCATCATGCAAAGGTCGGTTGTGGAGTTCCAACGTGATTATTGACTAGGTATGTTGACAAAGCTTCGAGACAGAGGTATAAAAGCTCTGGAAGCAGTACAAAAAATTACGTGTACAAAGTGGCGTCGTTTTCTAGTGTCAAATTTTTGGGTCCAAAATTTGGGGTATGATTCAAGTTCCGCAAAAGTTGGATTTCCGGTGCTGCCTCATAAAAATATGACAAAGGTATGGAATTCGCGAAAGTTTGGTGTTTCGGGAAAGTTTGGTCTCGTGAAGGTTTGGAGATTTGCCGAAGAATGTTTCGTGAAAGATGGTAGAGTTGTGAAGAAAAGACAGTAAGTTACGCGAGTACGAATAGTTTTGCGAAGGGGCAACAACATTTATAAATAGGTCGTTACCCCTCTCATTTGTAGTAGCCAGACTTGTTCAAAAGCCTCTGAATTCGTGAAAGAGTTTTGCGAAATTTTTTCTTGCGCGAAGGATTCATATAAATATATGTTTCGCAAAGAAAGGACTTGTATCAATTTGACAAAGGGGTTTCACGACGGTTTAGAAAGCTTCTCGAAAGGTTGCGAGTTTCGCGAAAGACTGAGTTTCATGAAAGTACGAAGTTTCGCGAACTGGAAGAGAGTTTCACGAAAGTGGTGAAAAAGGTTTTGCGAAGGTGTTAAGTTTCACGGCACATAAAGTTATTGGCACTTTTTGAAGACTTTGCCAAAGGAAGTTGGTATTCCTTGAAGACTAGTTCAACTGGGAAAGTGAAGCTGCTGCAATAGTGATATTTACAACCAGATTGTGAACGAGTGGAGATCAATAAGCACTAATCAGTGCATCAACTATTGGATGGTGAAGACGTGTAGTGGCATGTGAGCCAAAAAACATTCCCTGTTAAAACAGTGAGCAACGGAAGAGGATAACGGAGCGACACTTTGGTGGTAGTGAGCCAAACCCTAAATCTTGTAAAGGCAGTGAGTCTGACATGGAGTGACCATAGCCGAATCATTGTATCCACAAGACTAGTGAAATTTGTGGATTTTGGCACATCGACAAAATGTCGGTGTGTGCTTCTTGGACGTAGCCCAATGCGGGTGAACCAAATAAAATTCTTGTGTCTTGTGTGCTTGCTTGTCTTATATTTTGCAGGATAACAATCGGTGCATGTGGATTGAGCGATCATCGATCTTATCTGAATAAGGCTAAGATAAGCGCACCAGTTAATCAGATCATCACGTAATAGGTGAACACAAGAGTGACCCTACTAATAAGTGAGGTCAAGATCAGTTAGAACAATGAGAGTTTCATAGGTACATGGGGAAACGTGAACGAGTTTCATACCTTGACCCCCCCTCTCAAGGCATCTCTCACTGAAGTCCCATGTGGGTCCAACAATTGGTATTAGAGGGAAGATTTCTCTTGTTGGATTTGTTTTGACTTGAATTAATCCGATCGGTTTTTGGAGCTGAAATCTTTTCTGCCTGTACAATATGGGAAAGAGAAAGAATCTGAGGAAGAAGCAAAACTCCGAAGGAATACCATATAATGAAGCAGTTGTTGTGAAGTGTGTGATCGAGTTAAAGGATCTCAGCGGCTCACAAAAAGAAGGCATGGATGAATCTGATTGTCTTATTTACTTATTCGTACAATGATGCTGCAGGTCTATCTGAGGAGCCTGATATGCCAAGTAATGTCGGAACTACTAATGATGATGATAATTCAAGAGATTCAAAGGTGGAAGCTGTTTATATATCTGAGGAGCTCGATCAGGAGTTGAAGGAAGAAAACATGGAGTTGAAGGAAGAAAACATGGAGCTGATTAAGAAGAATGAATCTTAAGTGCTAGAAATTGAGGCTAAAAAACTGAAAAGCCTCAATTAAAGACTAATTGACATGGCCACAAATCTAAGGAAGAAAAATGATGCTCATGCCAAGGAATTGGAGGAGATGTATTCCAAAGTGCAAGAGTGTAAAGCTGGTTCCAAAGACAATAGCCTTAACTCGAATGAGGTTCAATATCCGAGAGCCAAGAAAGATGAATTGGTTGCACACATGGAAGAGTTGGTTGAAGAGAACCAAAGGCTGAGGCAAGTAAAGGTGCTCAGAATGATGACATACATTGGAAAGACGAGTGCAAAGATGAGTGTAAAGATGAAGAGTCAAAGTGACTTGATGAACTTGCACATGAAGCGGAAAAACGGATGGCCACTGAGAGCCGAAAGCTAGCATTACCCCTCTTAAAACACAACTAGAATAGAGGTTAAAATCTGGAACAAGGAAGATGACTGCCCAACTGGAGCTGAAGGATGGGAGGATCAAAGAGCTCGAAAGGAGGCTGGAAACCTCGAATGAGAAGACAACAATCCCTCCTATGGGAGCATCGACAAGTGGAAATCCAGAGCCAACAAGCAAGTCGATGCACTATGCCAAACTTGCACGAGACGACTCTCGTAGAAAGGTAGCAGTGCTACTACTGTTAAATCATGGGACATACCATGAGTGTCTTCCTAGAAGCCAAAGGCCTTAAAGGAAGGAGAGCATCTGCTACAACATCTCAATCTAGACGCTTCTATACGATGTAAGGTTTTTATGGGAGATGCTTTATCTGTTCTAACCATGATCATATGGCTAGGCACTGTAGCAGAAAGAGAACTGAAAGTGACGTAAGAAATTCCTCCATTCTTGCGACTAATGAGAAGAACGTTTTCACTAAAATAAAATTTGTTGAGTTGGAGAACAAATTTACCATTATGGAGGAAAAGAATGGAGCTCAACGAAAGGTGCAACAGACATCAACATCAGTTTTCTCACAACAACCCTCTTGGAAAGAAAGAAAACAGATATGGAGGAAAGAAAAGGAAGCTGCTACCGCTGTGGGAATGACGGATGAGCGTGCAATGAATGATCCACCATGGAAGAAAAATCTAAGGTGGCTCTATTTCCTGTTAACGAGGACGGGCACGAGGAGTGCTTATGTGGGATTACAAAAATGTACCATAAGGAAAGAGAAGAAGAGATTTGGGGAGTTACCAAGAATAGGGAAAACAGTAGTTTGAAGAGAAGTTCCAAATCAGGTGTTAAAGGATTCATAGAAAGACAAGAAGAAGATTTGAAAAACTGAAAGGACTCCAAAAGCCGCTCATATGAAAGATACATCTCGAAATAAGACATGGGTCGTGAAAGCTGATAAGTCAAGAGGGGATAAACAGAGCTTTAAGAAGATGTGAAGTAGAAGGATCCAATCCGTAATGTATGAGGAGGTCCTTGTTGGTAAGAGTACCCAAGGAAGAAGAGTTTGTGAGTTGGGCTATGAAGAAAAGGAAATGCCCAAGCCAAAAAAGGGGAAGTCCAAAACAAACATCCGAAATGAAGTTTGTGTAAGTGACATTACTCAAAGGAGATCCGCTTGCAAGGCACCAGAGAATCCTTTCACGAAATTGTTCATAAAGAAGTTGATGAGGCCAGCCTCATTCCTCAACTTGAGGAAGTGAAATACCTCCAAGGAGATCCGCTTGCAAGGCACCAGAGAATCTTTTCACGAAATTGTTCATAAAGAAGTTGATGAGGCTAGCCTCATTCCTCAACTTGAGGAAGTGAAATACCTCCTCTCCCTATATGTTTAAATGCTATTAATTGTTGTTGAAGTGTTTCAGGTTTTAGAGGGGATACGATCCATGGGGAAGTTGCATAAAAAAGATGCAAAGTGGTGTTGTGATGTGTTCCAGAATTTCAACTGATTCAAATCAGTGTAAGTGTAAATTTTACTATATCTGAAATCTCAATGAATGAGAACAGAAGAAGAATCGAGGAGTCACAATGATTGACATTAGGAATTGAGAGTTGATATTTCAATTGATCTCAAGTGGTATTGAGATCCACGAAACATTAATGTCAAGAGCATCAAGTCTATCTGACGCCACATCTTGAAGATAGAAAAATGGGGAAGGAGCAGCAAGATGAGCTCTCATGTTTTATTTGTTCTTAATCTAACATGTGATATCATTTGACTGTTCTCAGGATATCAGAGGCTGCTATGGATGGATAACTCTTATGCTGAATTTCAGTGCTATATTCGGCGACAAAGCAAAATTAGGGGGAGTTTTGAGATGGAAATATGACAGATGGTATCCCTAGAAAACAAGGAAAGACACCCTGTGGATGAAAGATGAAATCAGTTACCAAGTATAATTCAGGAAGCAATCTCGAAAGTTGAACAAACGAGTCATCATTTCATCATTTGGCATCGAGAAAGATTTAACGAATGGTATCATCCATCATATTGGTATCTGTGAGAGTTGGTATCAATTTCAACAATTGGTATATGCTTGGTGTCTAGAGCTGAAGAAGATATATGGAAGAATTCCTTGAAAGAATCTAAAGTTCTATGACTACTAGAGATATTTGGGAGTGAGTGCAGTGGACAACAATGGTGTTATTAACTTTATCTCTTGTTTCTTACACCGAGTCCTAACTTAGTAGGCTTAGAGATTTTGTTGACGGCTCTTTGTTAAGTGGTAAGTTCACTCACTGAAAATCTTGTTGAAGGCAGCTACAACTGGAAGATGTTTTTGGGTAGGAAAGTTTGCTTAGACCTGCATTAACATGTAAAGAAACGATGCAGGAGAAGAAGTGAGTTTGTAGGTCTAACTAATGGGCCTAACAGGAGGAAGGGTTGCATATCATAGGGGGAGAATTATTTCTCATTATCGGATACAAGGACCGTGCTGACAAAGGGGGAGAAGTAGAAATACCCTTATGCACATCATTGATAAAGGAGACAAAGTTCAATGACGTAATGCATTGTCTCAATGGTTTAGAAAGGATGGAAGCTTATGTTTGACATCAAGAAGAAAGGGGGAGAATCGTAACAATGTTGAAAATGACACCTTTGTTTCCCAAGGTACTGGTTTACAAGGATTTTATATTCAATACATATAGTACTAAGTATTCATTGGATTTGATGTCAAAGGGGTGAAAGAAGGATCATGGATCCATGTGCAGTTTCTGTCTAGGAAAGAAAGGATCATGAATGTGTGTGTGTTTTTGCCCAAACCTTCATAGGGGGAGTAGGAAGTGAAGACTATAAATATGACTATGCTAAAAATATTCGTTCAATGAAGAAAATCACGGAAGGAGTTCGTGACCAAAGTAGTTTCCAAGGGGTTAAAGAAGCGGTCTTCTAGTATGCCACATAGTATGCGATAGCGAATATCGATCGCCAACAACAATCAATAAGTGGTATTGGCATTCATGGATAGTCGGTGTCGACAAAGGTTCATTAGGTGGTATCGAGATAGAAGCAAAGGATTCATGAAAGTGTTGCCAACAAATCCAAAGGAGGAGATTGTTGGACACCAATGAGAACTGGTGTTTCCATGTTTTGTGTGTTGGATGGGTTGTCAACCCTATTACTGTCAAAGACTACACGAGACAGTGATGTTCCCAATAGAGGGAAAGTGGCGGAGTGCATGAAGCAATGTGCGAACTCAGAATGCTGATCATGATAATACTGAGAGACGGGTTAAAGTTATTGAAGAAAGAGGACAACCCAGATAGGGCGACATCATGCAAAGGTTAGTTGTGGAGTTCCAACACGATTGCTGACTAAGTATGTTGACAAAACTTCGAGGTTTGGAGATACGTGAAAAAATGTTTCGAGAAAGATGACAGAGTCGCAAAGGAAAGATGGTAAGTTATGTGATTACGAGAAGTTTTGCGAACGAAAAATTTCCCTAAAGTTTCGCAAAGTCAGGGAGTTTCACGAACAGGTATGAAGAGTTTCACAAAAAGGCATTGGCGAGCGAGGAAGTTCCGTGAAGGGGCTACAACGTCTATAAATAGGTTGCTGCCTCTCTCATTTGAAGTAACCAGGCTTGTTGAAGATCAAAAGCCTTTGAATTCTTGAAAGAGTTTCACGAAAGTTTTTCTCACGCGAAGGATTCATATAAATATATGTTTCGCTAAGAAAGGACTTGTTTCAGTCTGACCAAGGGGTTTTGTGAAGGTTTATAAGGCTTGGCGAAAGGTTGCAAGTTTCACGAAAAACTTTGAGTTTCTCGAAAGTATGAAGTTTTGTGAACAGGAAGAGAGTATCTCGAAAGTAGTGAAAAGGTTTTGCGAAAGTGTTAAGTTTCGTGACACAGAAAGTTATTAACACTTTTTAAAGACTTTGCCAAAGGAAGTTGGTATTGCTTGAAGATTAGTTCAACAGGGAAAGTAAAGCCGTTGCAATGGTGATATTCACAACCAGTTTGTGAAAGAACTGAGTGAAGATCAATGGGCACTAATCGGTGCATCAACTATCAGACAGTGAAGACGTGCAATGGCCTGTGAGCCAAAAAGCATTCCCTCTTGAAGCTCTGAACAAAGGGAGAGGGCAAAGGCAGCGACCCTTGGGTGGTAGTGAGCCAAACCCTAAATCTTGTAAAAGTAGTGAGCCTGACATGGTGTGATTATAGGTGAATCATTGTATCCACAAGACGATTTTGGCACATCGACACAACGTCGATGTGTGCTTGTTGGACGTAGCCCAGTGCAGGTGAACCAAGTAAAATTCTTATGTCTTGTGTGCTTGCTTGTCTTATATTTTGCGGGACGACAATCAGTGCATGTGGATTGGGCGATCATCGATTTTTTCTGAATAAGGCTAAGATAAGCACACCGGTTAATCGGATCATCACGTAATAGGTGAACACAAAAGTGACCCTACTAATTGTTATGTAGAATAATTGAGAGGGAGAAATGAGGAGAGGACTCTGTTTTTATTGAAGTAGTAGCTGAAAAACAGTAACGAAAATACAGCAAGAACACAACAGAAATATAGCAATTGCAGTAGGGAGGGAGAGAGAAGTAGAAAGAAGAAGATATAGGTAGAAGAAGAAGGTGCTGCTGGAGAAGACCACTCCTCGAAGCAGCTGGCTGACCTCCCAAGATCGCCCTCCTTTCTCAGCAACTGGCTGGAAATTCAAGAATGATTCCTCCTTTCCTCTTACAGCCAACCCCTCCAATTTATAACCCAGCTATCAGCCAGCTAACAACTTGCTAACAACCTACTGCCAGCTGTCATCAGCCCCTAACAAACTAACAAACACTAACAAACAACCCAAAGACATCACTGCCCCTTGGCAGTTGTACACAGGCAGCCCCCACACCCCTTAACAAACTTTCCAGCCACTGCTGCTCCTCCCCCTACACGGGCAGCAACCCACTCAAACCAATTACATATATTCCTAACATTCGCCCCTCCTTAAAAACCACCTTGTCCCCAAGGTGGACCACCAAAAACACAGCTCGACCTCTTCAACATTGGTTCTATAAGCCCCCTTTGAAGTCGGCAGCACATCTGATCCAGCACCTGCGAGTAGAAGGGCTGCTGAAGAATTCTGCAAGTAGAAGGGGTATCATATCTGGTAGAAACAGCTGCGGTTTCTACCAACGGAATTGCTGCATGTGGACGTGTGAAACCAAGGTCAAAAACCAAAACAAAGGTTGCCCCATGACCCTTAGAGGTTATTGCCAGTTGTGGCTGCAACAGTGGCTCTGGAACATGATGAAATCCCTGCCGTTGTGGAGATTCTTGTTCCTCTTTATCTTCCACTTGGTCCCAAACAACAAGCCCGGCGAGCTTCCGCTGTGCTGCAGCACAACAAGTCTCCTGCCCAGCACAAATTCCAGCCAACCCATCATCTTTAATTTCTATTTCTCGAAGCTGCTTTGGATGCCCAACAGTTAAAACATCCTGCCAAACACAAAGACCAACATGTATTGCAAGCAGCTGGCAAAGTAAGACAACCCTTAGCATCCCATGTGTTTGCAGATTTGAGTTCCTGATTTTGAATGTTATCACGTCCAGCCGCTTACATCCCTCCAAATGTCTTATATCCCCTTCAGCTGCTAGCTCTTCAAATGGGCGTTTTTGTTTCCCACTAGAATTTACCCAAAAACAAACCAAGTTGCATCTTGACTAGAATAATGTTGCCAAGACATCTTCACAAACAGTAGGAAGTGCCCCAAACATCTCCAAGCTCCACATTTGCGAAAAATTCTGTCCAAAAGCATGTGTAGCTGAAACTGTACTTCCAAGAAAGGAAATAAGTTGGCCAAAACCTCGTATGTCCTTAGCTACAATGCACTTAGGGGTATACCTCCCAGCTAGTCTATTTGATCCTAACCGTGCCCAAACCTGCTCCATTTTCCAGCAGCCATGAATCCTAGCAACATTCGGCATAACAAATTCTGGTTCAGCCAATATCTGTCTAGCTGGATCGGTGTGGAGTCCGGGAACAGAAATATGACTCTGGGGATCTCCTGCCTGCCTTTTCGCGGGCATTACCTCCAGCAAAGAAGCTGCATTCGGAGGCGTGAAACCTGAATCATAGACCAAAATCAAGGTAGTTTCCCGTCCTTTGGAGACTATAGCCAAGTATGTGCACTGCGTCTTAGGTGGAGGCCACAACATCAAATGTGCAATTCCTTTGGGAGTTTTTATGGCACCCTTGATCCCATCCAACTCACCCTTCAAAGTCTGGGAGACATCCTGTTTTCCCCCTGCTGTATTTTTCTCGATTTCCTCTTTCTCTGACTTCACTTCATTTTCACATAGCTGAGTCTTTACCTTGATTGACTCCTGATTTGTTCCCTTCAAAACTGTTGTGTAGTCCCCAGCTCTTTCAGCTACAGCCCAAGCCTTCTGTTTAGCACCTTTCAAATTGTGAGACGTGGCCTGTTGAAATGCAATCGTTGCTAGCTTCTCAACCTTGGGTTCTGCAAAGGCCAGCTCCTCGAGATACATTATGGCAGAAACATACTCTTGCTGATCAACTTCAGACTGAGCCAACTTTATAAGCATTTGATCTTTCTCTTTCCAATTGGCTTCATTTTCATCATTTTTTGGTACTTCACCCCTTGGACAATCGCCGTTCTCATGATCAACAATGCCCATAAACGTATCTCCAGAATCGTCCTGTGGAGAGTGCCCACGCGTCACTCGAGCAGGCTTTGGGTACCCTGCCACCACGCCCAGCTCTGAAGGGTACACAGAAGCTCTGCTGAACTCACTTTGTCCATTGTCGTCTTTTTTTTCTTCATTTCCAACTTTGCTAAAAAAAATTGTGGCTGCTCCTCCAGCAATACCAGAACCTGTAACCTGCTCCTCAATATAATTGTCTCGCCTTTCCACACTAGTACTCAGGTTATCAATTACCTTTCTCTGTTGTCCCAGAGTGGAAACAAACTGTTCCTCCAAAGCATTAAGTTGTTGTAACGGTACCCTTTCCGTCGGTTGACCATACTTTTCCATTATAGCTGATTTAAACATTTCCCATGACAAGTTCGGAGTAGCTCTGTGCCAGGATAAAAACCAATATAGAGTGGTGCCAACCATGCTAAGTTGGGCCCAGTGTAATTTCATGTCATCTTTCGTCCGACAAAATTCGAAAAACCTTTCAGCTTTGATGATCCAATCATACGGATCCTCTCCCAAAAAATCTGGCAGCGTGACTCTTGTTGCCATTCTGCACCCCCAACTCAGTTAAAGGAATGACAAACTGTGTCTTCCTCGCGATCCCTTATCACCGAAAAAAGAAATTCTCTGCACAGCTGAATTTTTACTTTTTTTTTTTTACTGCGTCGGATTGCCTCTCCAGTAACTCCCGTGTATGAGCCTCTTCTCTTACAATGCGCGCCTCACTGCAGCGTGGAATATATTGAGCCCGTCCGTCAACGGCTTTTGCGTCGGCCAAAAAGTTCTTCCAAACGCGACAGTCCTTCTCCGCTACTCACTCAGTTGCCTCAGCAGCGATCACTCCCAACTCGCACGCGTCACTTGCTGCGACACGTTTCCCTGTACTCGCGCTTCTCCTCCCGCAACCAGTGAGCTCGGATAGTAAACTTTGCTCACACGGATCTCCGCAGTTGGTTCCGTTTCTTCTAGAACGGTCGCGCCTCACAGTGTACGGAAGCACTGTTCGTATCTTCCGCAGCGGCAACCGCGTTCTCCAGCTACGTTCACCTCCCTAGCAGCGATCCTCCTCCACGATCTTTTCTGGTTTTCAGCTTGCAACAACTACTATTCTACGTCAGCAACTTTTCTAGCGAATTTTCCCCAATAGCGAACGTCCTGCTACGTTCGGTTCTGCTCCAGCAAAGACTCGACTAGCTCCTGTGACCGGCTTGCTCCGATTGTATCTCTTTCCCTTTTTTTTTTTAACTTCCAACGTACAACGCCTCCAGGACAGCGTGGCAGAAAACAGTTCCTGAGCCAGAACTCCCTCTTCAATCTTCCCCAGCGGAGTCGCCTATTGTTATGTAGAATAATTGAGAGGGAGAAACGAGGAGAGGACTCTGTTTTTATTGAAGTAGTAGCTGAAAAACAGTAACGAAAATACAGCAAGAACACAGCAGAAATATAGCAATTGCAGTAGGGAGGGAGAGAGAAGTAGAAGGAAGAAGATATTGGTAGAAGAAGAAGGTGCTGCTGGAGAAGACCACTCCTCGTAGCAGCTGGCTGACCTCCCAAGATCGACCTCCTTTCTCAGCAACCGACTGGAAATTCAAGAATGATTCCTCCTCCTTTCCTCTTACAGCCAACCCCTCCAATTTATAACCCAGCTATCAGCCAGCTAACAACTTGCTAACAACCTACTGCCAGCTGTCACTAGCCCCTAACAAACTAACAAACACTAACAAACAACCCAAAGACATCACTGCCCCTTGGCAGTTGTACACAGGCAGCCCCCACACCCCTTAACAAACTTTCTAGCCACTGCTGCTCCCCCCCCTACACGGGCAGCAACCCACTCAAACCAATTACATATATTCCTAGCACTAATAAGTGAGGTCAAGTTCGGTTAGGACAATGGGTGTTTCACAGGTACGTGGGGAAACGCGAACGGGTTTCATACTCTGATTCATCCCCCTCTCAGGGCATCTCTCATTAAAGTGCCATGTGGGTCCAACATTGACACCTTTTAAAACACTTCTAAAACATTCTAATGTCATAAAAAAGCTCCTGAAACATAATTCAAACATTATGTAACTTGAAAATACACAATACTAGGGTAAAATATCTGAAATCAGGGGTGTTACATTCTCTCCACCATTTGCCTTTTCGTTCTCGGAAAGTGGGAGATTAGTGTTGTTTTGGAAGAGCTCAGTTCACTGCTCCAATATTTCCTTTTCACGTTCCTTTGTCTCTTCATGAATATGACCATGCTGTCATAAAACCTGTACCAAACCAATGTTTTTTCCACGCAAGAGCTTCTTTTGCCTATCCACAATTTGTATCAGCGCATGAATCAACATAGCATCCGGTTTAAGATCATGGTCTCATCGAATCACATATTCAGGATTAGATTGATACTTCTTCAATTGAGATACATGAAACACATTGTGCACATAACCGAACCTGGATAGTAAATCCAACCGATCGGCCACATCACCAATTCGTTCAAGTAGGGCCAATGTACTGAGGAGCAACTTGCCTTGCTTACCAAAACGATGATGCGCTAGGCTAGAGATTCTGAAGAAAACATGATCAACCACATCAAACGATAATGGTCCTCAATGATGATCCACATACGATTTTTGATGACTCTGGCTTCCACGTGCTTGCTGTAAGGATTTTCAAACCAAGATGCAAACCTGGGGTCCCAATCAGTCATAATTGAAACTAGAACGCCATGCATCTTTACAACTTCTCGAATGTAGAGTTTAGACAAGTCTTCCGCCGTATTGGATTCACGAATAGGGATGAAGTGAGCCGATTTCGTGAGTTGATTTCGTGAGCCGATCCGCAATCACCCATATGAAATCGTGTTTCCGAACCGTTTTTGGCATACCTTTTACGAAATCCTTGCTATTTTCTCTCATTTCCACCCAAGAATAGGTAAAGAATGCAACATATCAACTGGTTGTTAGTGCTCCACCTTGACCTGACAGGTGAGGTATCTCGAGGAAAACTCCGCCACTTTCCTCTTCATGTTACCCACCCAAATTGGGAAGAACCGCAATCTGATCTCTAAAACGCAACATAGATCTCCCATCTAGCGTCCATCCCACATGGTTATACATCCAGGATCAGATGTTTGAGCATCTTTAACCTGCTCAACCAAATGAGGAACAAGAAAAACGAGAAAGAAAACTTCAACATCACCTTGCTCAACACAATCCAGATGCATATCAACTATGACCGACGTTAGGTGTCATTGATCCGAAGCCTTTTTAGCCAATTGATTATATGACTTCCTACTCAATGCATCAGTTATGAAATTTCATTTGCTCGGTGTATACATCAAGTCGAAGTCAAACATCTGCAAATATTTCATCCATCTGCGTTGCTTTAGATTTAAATCCCTTTATAAGAAAATGTGCTTCAAACTCTTTGGATTCGTGAACACCATGAATTTCTCACGAAAGAGGCAGTGACACCATGTTTTCAAGGCATGGACTACAACAACTAATTCTAAATCATGTGTCAGGTAATTCTTCTCATGCACTCGCAACTGTTGTGAGTCATAAGTTACAACATGATCTTCCTGCATGAGAACACATCCCAACCCAAAACCGGATACATCACAATTGACAACATAGTCTTGTCCTGACTCCGACAACGTAAGGATAAGTGATGATGTAAGCCAAATTTGAAGTTCTTGAAAAGATTTCTGGCACTTGTCGCTCCATTGAAAAGGAACACTTTCCTTGTCAAAACTGTCATCGGTGAGACAAGTCGTGAAAAATCACGAATAAAGCGTCGGTAATATCCTGCTAAGCCGAGGAAACTGCATATCTCAATAACATTTTTCGGTGGTTGTCAAAAGATAACAACTTATACCTTTTCAGGATCTACAGAAACTCATCTTTCAGAGATGATGTGACCAAGGAAATGTTCCTCTTATATCAAAAAATCACACTTTGAAAGCTTAGCATGAGAGATGTTCCTGCAAGATACCTAAAATTATGCCGAAGTGTTGTTCATGATCGACTTTAGTCGTAGAATGCACCAGAATATCGTCGACGAACGCTACTACAAAGGGTTTAATATACCTTTGAAAGATCTGATTCATCAATGCATAAACACCACATATTTATATTGACCATAATGGCTCATGACGGCTGTCTTTGGAATGTCCTCTCTTCGAACTCGAAGTTGGTGATACCCTGCTCGTAAGTCAATTTTAAAAAACCATTGGGTTCCCCTCAATTTTAAAAAACCTGGTTGAGCTTACAATAATCCACACAAAGTAAAATAGTTCCATCTGGTTTCTTGACAAAAAGAACTGGTGCTGTATATAGAGACATACTAGGTCGAATGAACCTTTTGCTTTCCAACTCTTCCAACTAAACTTTCATTTCTCTTAATTTCATTGGTGCCATCCTATATGATGCAAGTGAAATAGGATTAGTCTCTGGTAGGAGATCAATCGTAAATTCCACTTATCTTTCGGGTGGCAACCCGGAAAAATTATTGGGAAAAACATTCGGAAATTGATCCACGATGGTTGGAAAATCTCTATGTTCGATTTTATGAATAGATGCCACAGTGATCACCGCCAACTGATAAGTGATAGTCTCGACCACCGGTATGAAAGGTCCTGCTCTGCTTGCATTCACATCCGAATCTCCTTTAAAGACATGGTTAACGCCATCGGATGATGTGAAACTAACCTGCCGGGCATAACAGTCGATGTGGGCCTTGAAAGTCGTCAACCAATCCATTCTTGATGTCCATCTTAAGAACAGCGAAATTTCAAACCAATTAGGCCCCATCGATCGTTATGAAACACACTGTACACTAGGTTCGACTCTCTTGTTGGCCAAGAGGTGTTTGAAGTTTCAAGACAGAAGACATCATCTCAACATGTAAACCCATATGATCGAAACCTTCCCCGATACCATTTGTAACATCTCGCCCCTCATCTATTGGCTTGGGAAGAGGCGGCGGTGCCACTAACCTTTAGTTGACATCCTTAAGATACCAATGACCCGACAATAAATGCCAAGAGCTTAGTAGAAAATTGGGGGACTATTTTCCCAGTAGAACCAACACAAACGAGACAAAATACAAACAACCAAACCAACCATATGATGCATGAGTAATAAAAATAGAACTCATAGGATACCAAATAAACGGTTTCATCAGAGCAACATTGATAAGTAATGCAAAATGACACCAAGAGACCCAAAGGACATCAAACGCCGTAACACTGGTGTTGCATCACACCAAAGACAGTAGAGATCTCCAAATTCCGGACACCAAAGAGGAAAACATTAAGGTGCACCATTAGAGAAATGTGACACCTTTCCTTTACCTATATCCCGATATACGATATCTGCAAACGCACCAAAATGCTCAAACAAGGGGTGAGTATAAACTCATTAGGCATTTCTCAAAGACTTCCCATCACATGTTATTAAGACAAGAACATGTTAGTATATTTTATATAAAATAGAAAGTGGCAGATAAATATTTTATTGCAAAGCCATAAATAAGTTCCATGTACAAAAAACATTAAACAAAGTTTTATAACCATTTCATACCACTTGGCAAAAATCATTCCATGCACACCCCCTCCCCCCACACACATGCAAGTATAACATGGACCTTCATGTACTCGTGAGTGGTGAGTCACCTTTAATCCAAGCCGTCGCTTGGTGAACCTTTTGACAATGGCACTTCCAACCATGATCTGTCCCGTGTTTTCCTTATTGATGATGACACTTCCGATCACGATCCATCCCCAAATGCACATGAACACTGTTGTGGAAACGTCGGGAGTCACACGATAGAGGTTTGCAGATGAAGAAAAGACAGAACAAAAGAAGAAGATGAACACAGACATAACGATTTACGTGGTTCGAGAATAATCCTTACATGCACGAAGAGACAGAATCACTTCACTAAAATCGGGAGGACTATTACAGGGAGATTTCAGAGTTTAACACACGCATAAACCATTTCTCGAATGAGCTAATAAAGAAGACGAAACACTGTGCCACCAACCGCACAGTAAGTCCATTGTGCTACAGTTAACGGTGGTTGGATGTCCGCATTGCTGTAGTGTTGCGGCCACCTAAGTCCAAACTGCTACAGTGGTCGGAGGCAAGAAGTCCAAGGAGCTACAATACCACTGTCTCCAATGTACGAGCTGGTACAATAGCTTTGCCAAAGTACGCACTGCTACAGTGACCTGTCGGTGTCGCCTGGTCAACTTTGCTACAATGGTCAGAGTTGCTATAGTCTCCCAAATTTGGGTCGGGGACCTTCGGCCCTCGGACTCCCGAAACAGGCGCGCATTGCCCCCTGTAACCCCCAACGAGCTCGCCACGTAGCTCGACCCACGAGAGTTGCGGCCTACTGTTTAGTATGGGCCGCTAGCATTCGGCCCAACATCATCCAAAACAGATCGTTACACCAATCCAACAAAACGCACCACTATGTATGTCAAGTTCTCATATCATTTATTCAACATAAAGCATTTCTTTTCATTACCATTTTCTTTCAAGAATTTTATCAAACACCCTGTGAGCATTATTCTAAAAACCAAGGATTTAGGTACCAAAACCAAGAGAGTTTTCCAACAAATCAAAGAGAAAAGAATCTAAACATCAAGACTTCGCGATTTAGAATGAGTAGAATGAGAGAAAAGCCACCTACCTCACGACGGTTAAGGAAATTGAGGGAATCTTCCCTTCAATAGATCCAACAAGATTTTATCAAGATCCACAGCATAGAACCTAGATCTATTCATGACAGAATAGATCTAACGATCCTAACGAGAGAAGATGAGAGGATCTAAAGAGAAAGAGAGGAAACAGGGACTTATCGTTGATTCTGGATCCCCAACACACTTAGATTCACCAAAAGTTGCTTCCGGATCAAAGAGAATTGCCAAGGGATCTTAGGAGATGAGAGGAGTTCGAGAGCCTGAGAGAATATGAGAAAAATGAGGGTTTCGGGGCCTTAATCCGAATTAAAGCTTAATTTTCAAAGCATTAACTGCACGTCGCATGATTAGGCTGCACGGTTTGTCAAACCATGCGCCAACCAAGTGCGTGCTCCTAGACATCACCCAACTAGCCACACGGTTTGGTAAACTGTGCGCCAACCGTGCGGTGCTAGTGTCTCAAGGCCATCCCCACGCACGGTTGGTTGGCACGGTTTGTCAAACTTTACGCCAACTGTGCTTTTCCCACTGTCTCCACTTGCACGGTTTGTCCTGGCCACCCGTACGGTTTGATCAAACCTTGGCGGCAAAACATCCTGCACTATTTTTTGGAGATAGTGCGTGATTTTCCCTAACCGTGCTCAAACTGTACATCCTTTAAAATATGTCCAAAACATTCCAAAAACTCCTTCAACCCAAACATTATACAACCTGAAAATTTACAATACAACCGTAAAGTACCTGAAACCGGAGGTGTTACATTGATCATCAATGATGCTCCATTATGGCGAAGGGCAATAAACTTTTGGTGCTGCTCACCTGTAAAATTATTTTTTTATCCATCAAAGGAACAACAACAGTGTACACACTCTGGAATATAACTGGCTAAATCAATCTTTTGAAATTTCATTAAGTTCTGATGAATTTTCATGTTCAGTATTGCGGATTTCAGCTTAAATTGTATGCTTACTGTCTGTTTATGATCTGGGTGTTTTTTTATATGGTCCAAGTATAGACCCTGCATGAATCTACATTTTTTTTTTATGCTTTCTATATCAGAGTAATTGCTTTCAATATGCCACAAGATTGACAGTAAGCCATTTCATGGCCTGATTTAAATGATGGATACTTTTTTTTTTCTTTCAGTAATTCTGAAACTCCAAGAATTTAGTTATGCCCCGATGCTGTTAGGTGCAGTCTGTATTGTTGTCTTTGCCTGGGGATATTCCAAATATGCAGATGATAGGTTGTGTCTGACAACACTTACTGGAAAGTAGAGGTGACAATTCGGGCTCACGAGTCGGGTTTGTGTTAGATTGGTCATCCAATGAACCCATTTAAACTCAACCACAACCCGATTCATTTAATTAAACAGGTTAATATCACATAAACTCAATAACCTAACCAAATTGAATGATCCCATATATACTAAAAAAATACCTATTTAATATGAAACATATCTTATCCATGTTGCAATTCGACCATTTTGTACCATTAAAAATAAATAATGTGTCATAAACATATTGAATTATTTCAAATTATGTTAATTATAAGAATACAATATTTTATAAAATTATTATTATTTTTAATATTTTATTTTATCATTATATTTTTAATCCGGTTGCACAGGTTAGAGGAGTCGGGAATGGTCAATCCAAACCTGCCCCGAATATTATTCGCGTCAGATTACTTAACCTAGTTACAACCCAGACTCATTTATGTATGGCCTAGACCCGTTTAACTCATGTCATGTCGTGTCGGGTTCAAAATTCTCCCTTCTACTAGAGTGTTTATAGCATTTGTCACTTATGTTGAGTAATTTTAGGAAAGAAGTATTGTTTGCTTTGTTTTTTGAAAAAAACAATTACCCTTACATTCTTGAAGGAAATCACTTCTGAATTTTTTTCCAGTCATTATATTTTTAATCGGATTACACTCGTTAGGTGGATCAGAAATGATCAATCCGAACCCAAACCCGAACCCGAACCCGAACCAGATGTGTCTGATTATTCAACCTGATTATAACTTGAACCCATTTATGTCTGACCTAGACCCACTTCACTCATGTTGTGTCGTATCGTGTTGGGTTCAAAATTGTTCACCGGATATTTCGTTCACTTTTTTGGCATATTGCACACTGTTGTATTAGGTTAGAAACCCTTGTTTCTGGGAGAGGATCCCTTTTAAGATGTATGCATTTAGGTGTTTGCTGACATGGAAGAGCTCGGCATCCGGCCAAATCCTTCAGTTCTTTCAGCAGTAGGAGATGCTTTTAAGAAGCTGGGCATGATGGACAAGTATGCAAAATTGAAGAAAAAATACCCTCCGCCAAAATTCGCTTTTCGATACATCAAAGGGAGATGCATTAAGATTCCATTGAAAGATCCTCCCAAAATTTATGATGATGATGATGAGGACGTTGATATGGTCAAGAGAATGATCGAAGGTGACAAGGTTGCTAATGAGACATTGGATCAAGAGGCAGAAAGAAGTTGCAGTGATCAGCCAATGGGAACTGCTCTCAGTTCTTGAGTAGAAGCTATTTCAGGTTTGTCTGAAAATTTATTGTGGTTTGGAAATTCAGGTTGGCATGAATGCCACACCTTTGGGAATTGGAAGTATAGTTTTCCAGTGGTGGAATTCATGGGATCAACTCTTCCCATGGGCAAGATTTTGGGCCAAAAATCATCTCTAGTGCCTTGCAGTAGAATTTGAAGACGGATGATCCTCTTCTGAAAAATGCGGTGCGTTAGATTTTGGAAAGGTCTTGGAGAGGATTTTGGTTCAAGATTTTGAGGCTAGTTAGAAGGGTGTTTGATATGGTAATTTTACTCACAAGTGTAGTTTAAAATTTTACATATCTTTAAAATAGTCTTACAAACTGCAATTATAAAATAATATCATGTGGAGTGATTGTAGTTAAGTATCTTCATCTTGTTGCAAGCAATTCCCTTTGCAAAGTAAGATTGCAATAGAAAATGATTATATTATACTCAATGCCTCGATGATGTTAAAATAAAGATAATTGTAAGTCTTTAGTGAAGACATATGTTTTGCAATTTGTATGTAACAAGTAATTTTATTCTCATTATTCCTTTGAACATGTTGAGAGTCAATCTTGACACTTTTCATCCGCTCGTGGGAATCTAGATTGGTCTAAATCATGACATTTGTGATTGTCGTGCCACATGCGTGGGATTTTTGATAGGATAACCAATTTCATCTTAAGAAACGAGCCCATGGAATCTTCATTGTCATATGTGTTGGTTTGGTACATTGATGAGATTAACATATCCAAATGTAGATTTGTGGGCGGATAAGCAACTTGCATGATCAAATTCACATAATATCTTCACATCAATGTGTTCATGATCAGAGTATGGCAATAGTGGGCCAAGTTCTCTATTAAAATATGTAGTATGTGGAGAATCACATTCCACTAGTCTCGTAGGATGATCTATGAACTAACTCAATTTGTTCTATCTAATAAAAAATATACAGATAAGTTGATATGTAAGTTGATATCTATTGGGCAAGGAAAATGTCTCTATATGGAGATATGTTTTGCCTGACTTGAGAGGGGTATTGATAACGTCAACGCCATATTAAGATAAGAAAATCTCTTTTGAGTGTTGAGAGACCTTTATCTCCAAAAAGTATCTGTAGGAGATCAGGTCTTTTGTATGAAAATTATGACGGAGAAAGGACGAGAGTCAGTTAAAACAATATTGTTCACATAAATTTCAAGTGGAATGCTCGATGTAGGTGACTAGTTAAAATAATAAAGGGATCATTTACACTTTGAGAAGACCTAAAATCGATCGTTATCATACAAAAAATGATTAAATATGTGGAGATTGTTTAAGGTCAGTACAAAGAGCAGTGAAGATGAACAGTCTTGGAGGACCCCCTCCCCCCCTTGAATAGCACATTCATGTGTTTGTTTCATATACACTTGTTTAGAAAATCATGATGGAAGCTGGTCACAACATATGAAAAAGCCAAAGATTAAAATGTGATAAGGGAAATAAGGAGGTAGATGGATGTCATTTTTACCATGAGAGAGAAAATATCAAAATAGTAAATGTGGTATGATCCAAACCTCGTCGGGACCCTGCTGAAGTCAACGACAAGGTTGAGCATACCACCCCAAACTCATCTCTGATAGGTTAGAGGGTGCTGATTAGCATTGAGATGACATACAAGTATGTGAGACATTTGTGTATGAGTCTTGCAACATCAATCAATGCATCCACCGCAATGGATAAACACACTACCAAATATAAAACAATCATATACAAATAATCAAATATTCATGCATGTATGAAATAAAATACTCACAACGATGATGTCAACATAAGCATCTCAAAATAATAATAAGTAAATCTCATGAATGAATTAAAAGACCAAGATGACAGTAATGATCACCCTCTGTTGAACTACAATTGTCAACTCTATAGAATACCAGGAATCAACACCTTTAACTTCCTATAAGATATCTCAAAACTAAACACACCTAAGCTCAAACTCATGTATACAAAATAAGAAAGTATTGAAATCCCAATATAAGGCTTGATTTGGTACAGAGGAAGTGTTTTTGATGGAAAAGAAATTGGAAAGAGAAATGGAAATGGAAAAGGAATTGGAACCGAAATGGATGTTTAGTATGCCTGGAAAAAGTATGAGAAATAATATAAAAAAATACAAAATGACCATAAGGCTAGGTGATGGTCCATGGACAACTTCGTCGGCGGGAGGAAGGTAATGCTGGCGGGGCAACAACGAAAGGGCGTAGAAGTGGGTCGTGACGACGAAGCGCAAATGATGGTGGTAGGGCGGGCGACATGGCGACGATAGCAGAGGGCAATAGTGTGGCATGACGACGAGGGCACAACAGTTGGGCACAATGGTGGCTGGACCGACGATGGGGGCATGGTGCAACAGTGGGGCACGACGACGAGGGAGCAACAACACGATGCAACAGCGAGGCGCAAGTGATGATGGTGGGGTCGGCGACAAGGTGATGACAACAGGGTCAGAAGTGGGGTGTGATGACGGGGGCACACTTGTGGGGTGTGACGACAATACGTGGATGATGGTGGCAGGGCTGACGATGGGGTGACGGTGGCAGAGCGCGCTTATGGGGCGCGACGACAGGGGCACATTAATGGCAAGCCCGACGACAGGGGTGACGATGGCAAGACACAACAATGGGGCGCGGCGATGGGGGTGCAACAGTGGGGCTCGACGACGAGGCACCAATGATGGTGATGGGATTGATGATTGGGCGGCGACTGCAATTCGACAGTGGTGAAGAGGAGGGTTGCAACTGGGATTCAAAAAATGTAACAGGGATATTTTGGTAAAAAAAAATGTGGGTTCCCTTTCCATCGGTCTATTTCCACTGTTTTTTGGGTGGATGCCCTCTTCCCTCGTATAATGGAATTGCTCATTCCATTTCTGCGTACCAAACACAATATTTTCAGGATTTCATTTCTCTTTCTGTTTCTCTGCCTCTGCTTTCTGCGTACCAAACAAGGCCTAAATTCATGATCCCTCTACTTACCACCAACCACAAGTTATCTCAAAGTCATGTCATCTTTAGAAGTCTATCCCATCATGTGAATTTATACTCAAGTTCACAAAAAAACTTTAATACCCCGAGATAAAAAAAGAATACTATGATCGATAACATGCTTAACACGCAACACCAGACTTTAAGCGAATTGCGATATACTTTAAAAATATTATTATTTAAATGTGATCGTTATAACCCTGTTAAATTGACAGGTGTGAATAATAACCATATTATAAAAAATATGTATAAAAATTTTATATAACTCAGATGTATCGATTAATGCATAACAAATAAGTACTTAGTTTCCAGTAAAGTTATTTTATGCTTCAAAAATATGTTTTATTCAAAAATGATTTTTATTACTTTCTGTAAGAAAATATTATAATTAATTTCTACCACTTTTAGAAACTATATTTGATAAAAAGTATATCATTTTTGAAATCAACATATCAAAATTAGTTTGGGGTGAAATTTTGGAATTTTTCTAAAAATATTGATTTTTCAATGAATAGTGAAAAATATCGATTTTTGTAAAACTACCATTTATTTTCATTAAAAAGTCTCATTATGCTTTTAATTTGATTTTAAAGTAACATAAGTCTTCTTCAATGAGATATAATTCAATTAATTACATTTAAATCATCATTATACCTGATTTTGGTATAAGTTTATTTTTGGGCTTAAAAACACATTTTTCTAAAAACTTTTCTTCGCACATGAGGCTCAGCCCACCCGAGTTCAAAACCAGGCAGATGCATATTTTCGGGGTACTGTAGCAGTTACTGTAGTAGGTAGTGTTCGGTATTGTAGCAGCCATAACTATTCAGCTTGGGCCATCGGTTTGGGCTTGGAGTCCTTAAGGTCTTCAAGCCACCCAGGACTTCGGGTCAGTAGGGCTTTCGGGGCACCTTTAAGGCCTTTGGACCACCTCAAGGCCTTCGGGCCACATGCAGTTGCCCCATACAGACTCTACAAAAAAGGAGCAGCTCCAGAGGAGGATTCAGAGCATGCACACTCACCAGAGCAGAACCAATGGATTTGGAAGAATGAGAGGGTATGACTACGCCATCGGGACCAGCCTGTGCTTGCACGAGAAGCTTAGCCAGACGACCATGCGAAGGTGGAGAGCTACCATCACGATGCAGATGCTGGGGAGGAGCAGTTCCTTGTAGTTATAGTCTGGTTTAATTCTCTAAGACCGTCGGGTCATGTAATGTCTCTTAAGTCTATGGACCATGTAATCACTAAGCCTACGAGCCTTGTAAAAGTTCCCCCTCATCCCTTGAAAGGGGGGTTATCAAAAATTAATAAAAATGAAGGCCTTTGGGCCATTCGGGGTAAAAACTGTTCTTCATTACGTTTTATGTTTTTATCTTAAATTAATTTATGCCATTTTTACAAATTGAATCTTGAAAAATGGATTTCATATTTGGAACTATGAGCTTTAAATTTGGTAAATCTCTTTTATTTTTATCATTATGAATAGTAACTGTGATAATATTTGTCACTTCGATAAGAGTAAAATGGGTAAAACAAAGTTAGAAATATGAGATAAGGTCTCAAAATTAACCCAACACCTGCCTTTATTTTGTTGGATGAGATTAATTCGACCATAACCATCCTAACTTCGAATATATGACATTTTGGTTTTATTTTCCTTTGATAATGACATTTATATTATTTTAAGTTAAGAAAATTCCAAAATTCCTGTCTCTTGCTTTTAATTTCTCTTATGTGTTCACATAGGGATAAGAAGATGTTATGAATGAATCTAAAAGTTTATTTTGAACATAATCAATTCATTTTTATGATGTAATTTATTTTTAATTTCTAGTGATGGTATAATTTCATAAATACTTACACAACATTGACACGGTGCTTGTGAAAATAGTGAAAAAATCAAAGTAAATATTTTTAAAAACATCAAAAGTAATATTTTTTAAACGACTTATGGGGTCACGAATTTTATAGTTAATAACAATATATATTTGATGATTAAGCGGATTATATTCGAATTACATACCTGTTTTGATGTTTTTAAAGTCAAAATGTACGAATAGTCTCTAAAACGACATTATTGATATTTTATGTTATATAATATTTTATTAAATGATTTAAAAATCATAATAATCCTGTAATAGGGCAAATGGAATGTCAAATGGTCGACAATGTCATCCATGGACCATTTATGAACCACTTGTTACGTTAGAAGTAAATTTATAACCCTTAATGATTGAAAAATGTATTACCATGGATAAGGATAAAAAAGGTTAATGGGGGGGGGGGATACATTAAAAAGATAAGGATTGAAATGACCTAAAAAGTTGTCTAAATCCTATTGGTTGGGTTTATTTTGATCCTATCCCAACTTGACTTTGCAATTAAGCCAATTTGGAACCACTTGGGCATGGATGTGACTTCATAATATTTTAAAGTTTTGAAAAAGTACAAGTGTGTCCTCTCCCTCACCTTTAAAAAAGAACTCTCTCTCCTCTCTTCGCCACACTTCAGAAACCATTTGGTTCGATCAAGCTCTGTCCAAATCCTTTTCCAACATCCCTCCCCACATCTCAGAGGTCTTAGTTCTGACATAATATCGACCTTTGAGGGTTTAAGGTGTAAAACAAATGAGGTTGTCTGAAGAAGATATATAACTTTTAACCGAATGTTTTAGTTTTATTTCTTTTTCTACCTCCTTCAAAACTATTCTAATCATTGTGATATAATAAAATCAATACATTTCATATACTAACATGTTATTATGCTGATGGCTTAACTTTAATCCATCTCCTTCCTCTTCTAATGGGAAACGAAAGCATCATTTGTGTGTATGACGAACTATCGCCTTGCGAACCGATGTAATTTGTTTTCCATTACCGCCTATTACAGTTGGTTATAATAATGGATTTAAAGTATATATATGATATTAATGACATAATTTTCATTCTGTAAAGATAATATATCATCTATTTTCTTACTAGTCCATTTATTGAAAAATGATAACATCGTTTGTGCATACGTGTGGATTACCATCTTTTCGAAGCAATGCGATTCGCTTTTCATCACCTCTTCTCATGGATGGTTTATATAAGTATATTTAAAGAGAGAATATGATATTTATGATATAATAATCATTTTGGAAAGATAAAATGATACACACCTTATTTCTCTCATGTTCATTAAAAAATGGAAACGTTACTCATGCGTATGTTTGACCCATCGTCTCTATGATTGCAACGTAATTAGCAATGCGAAACGGGCGGGGCGGGGTGGGGTGGGCCAAGCCCGCACGGGCTTGAGCCCATGCAGGCTAAACCCGCAAAAGCCCGTATAAAAAATGGGTGGATTTATCAAGCCCGCCCCAACCCGCAATGGATGCGGACAAGCCCACGGGCAACCCGCATTCATTATTGTTTTTAAAAAAATTTATATTTTAATAGTCTCATAAAAGACATCACGAAAAAAATGAAAACTGTTAAAAAATAAAATGAAAAACTAAAATAATGTTATGAAAAAAACAAAATATTAAAAATTTCAAATAACCTCAAAGGAGGAGAAACATCGAACTGCAGGGGGGTGAGAAATGTCGAACTGCAGGGGCGGGCGGCTGGGGGCGGAGGAATCAGATAACATCGACGGGGGGGGGGGGGGGGGCACTGGCGGAGGTGGTGGGCGCGAGATGGAGGTGGCATGCTACTTCGACGACAGGCGGCGTTGGCCTGGGGAAGGAGAAGGGCGCTGGGTAGGGGGAGGAGGATGACATGAGGGGTAGGGGATGACGATGCGGTGGCGAGGTGTGGAGGGAAGCAGAGGAGGCGTTGGTGGGGGGATGATGAGGGGTGGGGTGCCGGAGGAGATGATGACAGACGAGGGTGGGGGTGGGGGTGGGGGGGATGATGCGGCGGTGGGTAGCCTGGAGGACGATGACAATAGGGGAGCGCGGGGCAAGCAGGGGCAGCGGAGGAGGCTTGGGGGGAGGGGAAGGAGGATGACACGGGGGTTGGGGGTCGGAGGATGACTAAACGTTGAGGATGAAGTAGAGGAAGGAAGGTGGGGGCTGGTGGCTGGCCGGGATACCGTCGGAAGAAGGTGGTGCCTGAGGTGAAGTGAACGACGATTGGGAGGGTGGTGCGCCTTAGTACAGTATGGCTCAATTCAGTTGGTTAAATAAAATTTAAACGAAGATTGTTGGGAATTGTGGATAGACTGTTGTGGTTCCCAGGCAGCGTCGCATGGGAATGAATGAGGGTGGCATGACATGCGCCGACACCGCATGCGGCTTTGGTAATTGCAGATGGTGTGGCGGTTGAAAAAATTAATCATTATATTTTAAAAAAATGAATGGCCCGCGGGCCAACCCGTATCCGTGCGGGTTTACCTGCACGGGTCAGCTACCCACACGGGCTGTCCATATAAACCCGTTTTAAATGTGGGTTTTTTTAATAAGCCCGCCCCGCCCCAAACCCGCCCCAAGCCCACTCAGCCCGTGGGCCCAAAACCCGTTTTGCACTACTAAATGTAATTCATTTTTCGTAATTGTCTTACATAGTTAGTTCTAAAAGTATAATTAATGTATAAAAATGATAATTGTGTCATGATTGTTATTTTAGAGGTGATGGAATAAGGATCTCTTTGACCACGATCAACATACCGAAGTCGTTTTGAAATTATGAACCGAACGTCCTCAAAACATCCTATGTGGACATAACCCATTAAGTAATTAAATATGTTGTATCTTCACTTGTTTTGTATGGATTTACATTTTTTACACATAATCGCTCCATTGATTAATTCTCAATGCGATGATATGATCTTCGTAAGGTTTTTTCGTCTCAAATTTTTCTTCTTTGGGATATATGTTTATGTTATGCATCTATATTCTTTTATGAGGTATATATACTGCCCCATGACATGTTATATCATGAACATCCTTATATTCATGATATTTAAAGTTTCATTTGATGTCAATTCTTTCACGATCTTAAGATTCAAATGTTACCAAAACAGTAAGGATTTTTATGGTACAATCTCTTTTTATTTTGGGATTTTCTATGTTCAATGTTCCTTTGGGGAGGGATCATATGCTCTTATTTTCTTGAACCACATCTTTTTTTCTTCTCCTCTAGTTATGAATGTGGTTTACATGTTTAATTTCTCTTTCATCCCTTATTGATTGAAGAAACATCAAGAAAGTTGTTTGTAAGTGATATTGATCTTGTATTTTTTTAGATCAAGAATCTTTCTCTTCATATCCATGTTTTCTAAAATGTTTTCAAGAATGTTCTTATTTACATTTCAATGATTTATTAAGGTCATTTTCAGGTGTCTAAATTTATTTAAAATGCTTTTAAAAAGGAATATTTTTAATATTGTTCGTACGACACATTTTGACTTCATTTACAAAAGTGTGAAAATAATATTTTATTTTAACATATACGGCTTAACTTCCTTTTTGCATTGTCATGGATATTTTTCATTGAAGCTTCCTATGAAAGTTTCTAATGTCATTTTCAAATAAAATGTTTTTCCTAATATTTGAGAAATTCTTAGTTTTTAAATGTTATTTTGAAAATGAAAAGGATATTTTCCTCAAGAATGTTTTAATGATCTTTTAATAGTATTTCTATTCATCAATGACAACAACCATTGATGTTACTTCTGCTCCACTGGGGATATGTTTTAATGATACCATCCTTATTTTTTCTCTGGATGGATTATGATTGTTTCAAAGATATTGTCATGAAATCTGTTTCTTTTTCATGAGTAAATCAAGCTATGAATGAACAATGATTGTTTTTATATTGAAAAGTGCAAGCTTCTAATTATTTTTCTCATTCTATGGTACTTGGACATATGTATGGATGATCGACGGACGATTCCATTATAAACCAAGGATAGGTGGTTACATTATAAACCAATGACGGATGGTTTCGTTATTTACCTTCAATGCATTGGATAAAGAAAAAGAGTTAACCGATTATAGGTTTCTCCTAAGCGATTGTTGGAATTTACCGGGTATGTTATTCCATTTGTAAGAGTGATTATAAGAGTGATATGATAGAGATATTTCAAGATACTAGCACACTTTCTCTATGATTTCTATGAGTTCTAATAGACCCTTTTCTCATGGATTATGATTATTGACTTATATAACTCTTATCTTATGTTAAATCTTTATACTATGTCTCATGATTTAGGATCCATGTTTGATGGGTATCATTTCTCTTATGTTTTGCTCTTGTAGATTGATTATGTCATCATACCCTTATGCTCATCTTATGCTCACTAATGACATTCAATTATTAATGCTTATGTTTACCCTTACTAAGCATTTGAGTTCACCCTTCTTATGTTTCTTTTTCTCAGGTTATGAAGAATGATATTAAATGAATTATGTCTAGAAAGGTTTCATGTGTGAATAATTTTATGGGAGATGATGAAAACATAATGTGGAATAAGAAAAGATGGGTATAGTGGAAAAAATACTCACTTAAAGACATGTGTATTATTATGTAAGAGTTTTTCCAAATTCCCTAAAACTCTAAATCTAAAAGGTCATTGAGTATGTAAGTGATTCAATATTTCCATTTGATGTTGTAAGTTTTGGATGGTTGAAATTAAGTCACGTTTATCAGTATCAAATTTAGAAATGTAAAGATTATGTTTTTAGCACCGGATCTAGGAGTGCATGGTCAGAGATGTTATAGTTGGTATCAGAGCAAGGTGTAAATAACATTGGAGATTAAGATTTTTTCATGTGAGGTTAACTTAAGAGTTATAGATACCATAATGGGTTTATAAGTTCAAGGTTGATCATAAGTTCAAAGACATAGAAACCCCCTTTTAGGTTTCAAGTTATGATATTTCAAGGTGGTTAATGATATTATGAGAGACTTTTTATTGGGGGTGAGGTATATGTAACCTTTAGGTTTAATATGAAGTATTATTTGGGAAGAATGTTATTACATTTTTGGGGATGTAAACTGAAGGTTATGATATAACCTTTGATGTTAAAACATTCTTTAAAGTTGAGGTTATTGAGATAATTTGGGATGTAGTGTTATTTATTTATGAAATGATCTAAGTTGAACCTTTGGGTTATTGTGAAAATTTTGGAGTTAAATTTATTATTTCTACATATGAAGGTTTATACATTTTGGATATTATCTTACCTTGTGCTAACCATTTTAAGATTTGGTTATTATATAAAGACAATAGGAATAACTTGTTATTCTTTTATGGATTATGTGATCCATTAAAAATTGATTTTAGTACTTCATGCATGAAAAATTCATCTTGAATACTCATCATTTGGAGCAAAAGACGAGATTGTGATGGGAATCGATTAAAGAATGAAATTCTACTTTTTAGGTAAATATATTTCCACACGTTCTTAGTCTAGATGGTAATGAAATTTCTCAAACTCTAGGAAAAAGATCTTGAAATAAAAATATTATCCCATTACATTCATTTCTGGGGAATTGATTGTCCTTTTTCACACCTCATTGGTTTATGGGTTTGCAGTCATTAACTTTCTCATGGCCATTCACTTTTTTTGTGATCAATGTTCTCTGTCTGGCTCTATCATTATTTAGATATTAATTTTTTCTCAATTTCTATATTTTTAATTCCCACTAATGTTATCCTATTTGGAAACCTAGTTATATGTTATTCCAGATGACCTTATTTTCGTTCCCCTCTTTTTAAAAGGAAGTTTTATTAACCCTATTCATGATGTGAGTTTTCAACAAAGGTTTTTTCAAATGTTAAACCCTTGATAATCGAACTCAAGATAAAATGTCAAGGATGGAATTTATTAAAGATGAGAGAATGTAATACCCTGAGATTTAAAAAAAACAATACTATGCTCAATAACTTTCTTAACACGAAACATTGTGCTTTAAGCGAATTGCGATATGCTATAAAAATATTATTTTTTTAAATGCCTTATAGGAGGATAATTAACAATAAGGGTTGTTGATATTAAAATAATCTTAAGGAAAAATAATATTTAAACATTCCAATGTGTCCCATACCACATTGAAACATTTAAATCGTAATTCCACACAAATTAAATGAAACTTATAATATCATTAGAATAAGTAGATTCATGATATAACATGTTTTGACTTGCGATTTGTTGTTACTATTAATTAGATCACGATTTCATAATCTACAAAAGGTAAAACATTAATAAATTATGTTATATATTCAGTACATATGTATTTAGAATAGTCCATAATATTTGGATATTATAAATGAAGTGTGCCGTTCATGGAGACGGTAAGCTGTACGTACGTATGAATGCTACATTCATTTCATTGTAGTATTAAAAGAATGAAAAATAAATGAAAAATAAATGATACATATGTATATTATAATTAAAAAAATCACATCTATGTTATATATGTTACATAGGTTTATGAACACCATCCTTTATATGTTCCACGTATGGCATGAACGAGTAATATCGCTTTGAGGGGGTGGTAGTCCACACTTCGTCAAACAAAATTATCATAATTACACAACCTGGAAAGCATAAAGGCATGTTCTAAATAAAAATTAAATAAGTATAAAGACTTTATAAATAACATTTATATCATATATAAATAGAGTTTTTATCATAATTTCCACCATGAGAGGTGGTAGGAGAAAATTGAACAATCATCATTTCATAAGACAATCATTCACCGTACACAGAAATAGTATGTTTGTTACCCATTAGATGGAGGTGTGTGTAAGTGTAGGTCAAAATATTAAAATAACAATATCATAGTATATTGAGGATATTGGTGTTTTTATGTAAGTATAGAATAGGAATATTATTGAGAGTGGATAATGGAAATGAAACTAAAAAGCTTGAGAGGATACATTACCGCTTACTCGGGTAACTTCTTTTGGTTTGAACCAAAAGGATTCTTTAGGTGGATTCTTGCCTAAAGGTAGGCTTATAAGTCCAGGGGGGGGGGGATTTTTGGAGACTAATTGGGTAGATCTTGGCTGAACCTTAGTGGTTTGAGAGGTGTGAGGAATGGGGAGAGGTGGTGACCTTTTATAGGAAAGGAAAAGGATTCACTTGTAATTTTTGGAAACAAGTTAGGTGTACACATGATCTTACCTAAAAAAATTCATACAAAAACAACAAAACTCAACAATGGAAGGTTCATGACCGAGATATGGATATAAAATTGGTGTTGTACAAGTGTCTAGGTCAATTGGGACCTTAAGTTAAAGGTTTAGTCCTTTATTAAACTTAACTTTACCTTAATAATTGTAATTAATTTTAATTACTTTCATTAATAATTTTGTTCAAAAAAAAGTTGGTATTATTATACATTATAATTTTTTTAATTACAAATATTTAATCCATTTTTCCAAATTTCAATCACAGAAGTGGCAGAAATTAATTTAAAATTCATCATACAGGTGGGATGACAATGTGAGTTTTTGAAGTAAAAATGTCTAAACGTTTGATAAGTTTTTACATTCAATTTCAAAGTGAAATTGATCCAAATCACCTAAATTGTATTAATTGATAAAAATATGATCTAATTAAACTTTAAAACCAATATAAAACATAATTTAACCTTATAAATAAAATAGAACAAAAATCAGTTTTGAACTAAAATTCAGTATTTTCAACCATTCATTAAAAAATGATATGTTTTCAAAAAATATAAAAAAAATTAACCTAACCTAATTTTTATGTTTATATTTCAAATATGGAGTTTATTTTGACATATTAAATCAATTAAAGTGTAGCAGCCGGGAATATTCCCCCGTTTGGGCCTTCGGGCCACCGATTTGGTCCCTGAGTCCTTTAAGGCCTTCGGAGCACCCAGGCCTTCGGGTCAGTAAGGCTTTCGGGCCACCTTAAGGCCTTCGGGCCACTTTAAGTGTAGATGCAAACCAGAAAACCTATAAGGAACAAGCTTCAGAAGGAGGATGAGCAAGGAGCTTTCACCATAGTAGAAGCTAAACAGATTGCAAGAATGAGAGGGTATGACACCTGCCATCGAGACAAGCATGTGCATGCACGAGAAAGCCTAGCCGAACAGCCATGCGAAGGTGGAGAGCTGATTTCACGATGAAGATGCTGGGGAGGAGCAGTTCCAAGTAGTTAGTCTGAGTTGTATGTAATGTTTGAAGTTTACGAGCAATGATTCCTCTAAGGCCTACGGGCCATGTAATGCTTACGCCTACGAGCCATGTAATGCTTACGCCTACGGGCCTTGTAAGGGTTCCACCTCACCCCTTGAAAGGTGAATTATCAAAAATCAATAAAAAATGAAGGCCTTTGGGCCATTGGAGAGTATAACACAAGCCATCGAAGAAGGTTGCTCTTGCATATAACACATACTGACTCGATGTTGTGTGAATTTCCAAATATATCAGATCTATTTAAAATATTAAATATATTTTAAAGTATTAGGGTATTATATTCCCTTACACGCTTTGTGTCCCATGTCATACATGCTATTGAATACAATATTCATACTTTAGAATTTTGGGGTGTTATATTATCCCAACCTTAATTAAATTGCGTCCTTGCAATTTAAACTTGATCTCAGTAATCTATGGATTTAAAAAAACTATTGTTGAAAGACCCACATCGTAACAAGGGTTAATATCACATATTCTTAATAAGAGAGAAAAGAAAGTACAATGGTTACGTAACTAGGTTCCCTTAGTAGGAGAACATAGGTGGGAAATGAAAACATGGATATGGAGGAAAAATCTAACAATCAAGTTCTGGTGAAGAGTTCTAGAGAATATGTTCAGATGAAAGTTGTAGACTACAAAACCATAAACCATAAGTGTGAATAAAGGTCATTGATATCATAAAAATGATGATAATAGGACAACATTTTTGTTTCAAAACCATTTTTTTTCTATAATTAAGGAATTATTTCACTGTATAAGAATATAAGTAAATATACATTTTTATAAACATAATATTTTCCTTTGATTATGTCTTGAACTATTTCTACTTCATCTCTTAGCACATAATGCGTCATATGGTGAGGTAATACATTAAACTCTAAAATATCATCCAATGATCCTCTTAAACCATTTTATAAATGGTTAAAATTTTCAAATGATAATGATCCAAACACTTATGAAGGAGAGTCACTAAATTTCCATAATGAACTTATCATTATCCTTTAATTAATATGTAGTAGCTTCAAATTTTTACATTCCAAACACGTGAATAACTTCTTCACGCATCCTCTTGAAATATGGTAATAACTCGAATCACCATAAAATCGCATTGGAAACATGCATTATTCCTTATTCCTTAAGTAAGACATAGGTTATTGGATATATTCCTTTAATTCAGAAGTGTTGTAAACTCCATTCGTGATAGAATAGACCACTTATCGGCAAGTCATTAATCAATTCTAAGGTAGTCAGCACTTATCCAAATCAATCATTTCTTCATAATTATCTTTAAATCAAGAACATATTAGGGTTTTATTTCCCTCAATCATGTGTTTTACAAAAAGTTTAACTTTTTACTGAATAACATTTCTTGGTACTATTCAACATATGATCTCAAATCTTTAATGAAAAAGTAATGCAGTATAATCCTTACATATTTCATAAATCATATAATGAGAACATCATAAACAAAATATTTTTACAAAATATTTTTTGGGTCCAAATTCAGTACATTAATCATTACACATCGGTCGTGTCAATAACATATGCTTTACCTTGATCCCTTAGCTTCTACCGAGGTATATTCTCTTGACGCTTGGGGTATTCATTTGCGTAGTGCCCCATCTTCTTATAGTTGTAACATTTAATAATAGTATTTTCCTTCTTTCCTTTGCATTATTTTTCCTGGTGACCCTTTTCTACACACTTATAAAAAACTCCCAATCCTTTAAAGCATTTACTAGGATGATTCTTTCAACAGTTATCACATGTTGGAAAATACTTCTTTCCCTCTATCTTCTTTGACTCATTCCCTTTTTCATGATTCTTTGATGACCTCTTCTTATCTTGGTTTCCTTTGAATATGTTGATTCTAGAAAATTCCTTCTCCATCTTAATGGAACATAAAACTATTTCATCATATGATGAAACATTCTGAGAAACCAGGGCCCTTCAAAGATTTGGTTTAAGACCTTCAAATAAGTGATCAATCTTGCACTCCCTATTGCGTATATAATCCGAAGCATACCTAGCTAGCCTTGTGAAGGTAGCTTCATAATCCGCAACACTCTCTTCTTCCTTCTACTTTAAGCTAAGGAACTTCCTCTTCATCTCAATTTATTGATCACAGGGGAAGTATTTATCAAAGAATGTATCCTTAAATGATCTCTATTCCATGAGTTCTATTTCTTCTTCCTTCCTTGTATTTTGGATCAGATACCACCACTGATCAACATCACCTTGAAGACAATAGACCTCAAGTGCAACCTTTTCCTTTTCGTTGTATTCCAAGTCCATAAATATATTTTCGAGAGACTTAATCCACGACTAAAAAACAATTGGATTATTAGTCCCACTAAACGATTGGGGATTCTTCTGTATAAAGCGATCTGTTATAGAAGATTCTCTTCTCATAATAGGTTACTCTATTCAGGAAATGTTATTTGTCATAAACTGACTAAGATACCCTAATATATCCATAACTTGATTAGTTCTAATACCATCTACATTGACTTCCTCAGTAGGGAAATCTCTACATTGTCCATGAGTGTTGACACACTTCTTCCTTATAGGATCCATTTCTAGAAAATGACATATACTAGTTTAGCTCATAAAATTATGAACTTTCTATAAATCTAAACATGGTATAGCCCATAACATAAATTTATGCATCATAAATCCCTAAATCATAAACTTTTGTTACTTTGGGGAAATCTTTACTTTAAAATCCTTCATAATGGTAGGTAAATATAATATGAATTATCCTAAGTGTATCTCCTAGGAGTGTCAAACTAGGTGTGCAATAAGACCCATTGTTGTGTACCAGGTTACCCCGAGTTAGGCCCATAACATCTTGTCAGATTTATTACTCCTAGGTACATCTTTTCTAGAATCACGTCCACTTGTAGTATCCAGACATGGATGTATTGCTAGGAATACCCACATAATATCAACCTTACCAAATTTATAGGATGTTCTTCTATACTCATCCTCAAAGTCTATCTTAGGATTATGTTCCCTAATATAAGTTTTCTAAATCTAGTTTCCAAGATTGCTGCTAAACTTCTTTTGATACCAACTATAGCGCCCTAACCCCAGAAGCCCAGAGCCGATGCATTACTTTATTATATTGGCACGATTACAAGAAAAAAAACCTTGAAGGACCGTTTAGTTTAGTAGTATTAGAAAGATATATTACATACATGATACCCATAATACATTGAGAAATAGGAAATAAAAAATGATACATAAAAAGGAAATAAATTTCATCCTTGAATGCTTATTCAAAGATTTCTTCTTCATAACTCAGGGAAAGAAACATAATAAGGGTGAGCTCAAATGCTCAGTAAGGGTAAGTAAATAAAAATAAATAAGGAATCAATAGGAATAAATTAACATATCAAGGTAAATAATTGACAACGTGTGCCATTTAAATAACTAGCTAAGACAATATCAATATGGAAAGGTAATAAATTGAAAACACATGCCATTAAATCAATGAACTGAAAATGAAATGCATCCATAGATATGTCGATGAAAAATCTCATGGATGAATAATAACTGAAACTAAATGAGGGATAATGATTAATTATTGGATTCCATGTTTCCTCGAGTACATGGAACTAGTACCTTCAAGATATAGTTTACCCATACCAATTTGTGCAACAGATTCGTCCCATGAGACTACCGATGCATCGAGGGGATTTCATTAACCAGTCCTCAACCCGTTTATTGCATGTCTTAAGCATTACTCATATATCAAAAAAATAGTGAGACTTATCAAATATCCATATTGAATAAATAATATGGATTTATCAATAATGCATCAGAGGAGGATAATTAACAATTAGAGTTGTTGTTATTAAAACAATCTTGAGGAAAAATAATATTTAAACATTCCAATGTGTCCCATACCACATTGAAACATTTAAATCATAATTCCCCAATAATTAAATTAAAATTATAATATCATGATAATAAGTAGATTCATGATATAGAATATCAATGTATAGTATATACACCAAATAAAAGTGAATTGGTGCATAACAAACATAAGTCTCATTGGTAAGTAAGTTGAGATGAAATCCCTTACCGTAACCTTCCTTTTGTTGTGTGGTATTTATCCTCCTGTATATTGGTTTAAAATATGTTAATAACTTATGCCAGAACTATACTCATGTTAATAATATCATATATTAACTTCTTACAATATAATATTACCTGTTTGTCAACACTCTTTCATTATTTTAACTATTTTAGGTGTTAATTTCCTAGTTTTCGCAAGTATGTTTTGACTTGTGATTTGTTGTTACTATTAATTAGATCATGATTTCATCATCTAAAAAATGTAAACAATGAATAAATTATCTTATATATTTAGTACATATTTATTTATAATATTCCATAATATTTGGATATTAGAAATGAAGTGCACCGTTCACGGAGATAGTAGCCCGTACATACGTATAAACGCTACCTTCATTTCATTGTAGTATTAAAAGAAGGAAAACTAAATGATACATATGCATATTATAATTTCAAAATCATATATATGTTATATATGTTACATAGGTTTATTTAAACCATTCTTTATACGTTCCATGTATGTAATGAATGAGTCATATCGCTTTGAGGGAGCGGTAGTCTACACTTCCTCAAACGAAATTATCGTATTTACACAACTTGGAAAGAAAAAATGCATATTATAAATAAAAATTATAGAAGCATAAATACATTATAAATAAAATTTATATCATATATAAACATATTTTCGATCATAATTTCCACCATGATAGGTGGTAGGGGAAAATTGAACAATCATCGTTTCGTGAGTCAGTAGTTTGTCGAACATAGAAACAATATGTTCATTACCCATTAGATCAAAGTGTGTGTAAGTGTAGGTAAAACTATTAACATAAAAACATCCTAGTATATTTAGGATACTGGTGTTATTATTTAAGCATAGAATAAGAATATTATAGGGAGTGAAGAATTTAAATGAAACTAAAAAACTTGAGAGGAGACATTACCTCTTAATCAGGTAACTTATTTTGGTTTGAACCAAAAGGATTCTTTAGGTATATTCCTGCCCAAAGTGAGGCTTCTAGGTCAAGGGGATGGATGTTGGGAGAATAATTGGGTAGATCTTGGATGAATCTAATTGGTTTGATAGGTGTGAGGAATGAGGAGAGTTGATGGCCTTTTATAGGAAAAGAAAAGGACTCACTTGCAATTTTTGGAAACAAGTTAGGTGCACACATGCTCTTACCTAAAAAAATTCATACCAAAACAAAAAAACTAAATAATGGAAGGTTAATGGCTGATATATTTCTATAAAATGGGTTTTGGACAAGTGGATAGGTCAATTGGGCTCTTAAGTTAAAGGTTTAGTCCTTTTATTAAGTTTAATTTCACCTTAATAATTGTAATTAATTTTAATTACTTTCACTAATCATTTTGGTCAAAAACAAAGTTGGTATTATTAGAAATTAGAAATTATTATGATTCCAAATATTGAATCCAATTTTTAAAATTCCAATCATATAAGTGGCATAAATTAATTTAAAATTCATCCCGCAGACGGGACGACAATGCAGGTTTTTAAAGTAAAAAGGTCCAAAAGTTTGATAAGTTTTTACATTCAATTTCAAAATGAAATTGATCCAAATAACCTAACTTGTATTAATTGATAAAAATATTATCTAATTAAACTTTAAACAAATATAAAACATAATTTAACCTTATAAATAAAATAGAACAAAAAGCAGTTTTAAACTAAAATTCAGTATTTTTAACAATTCATTAAAAAAGATATGTTTCTGAAAAATATCAAAAATTTACCCTAACATAATTTTTATGTTTTGATTTAAAATATGAAGTTTATTTCGACATATTAAATCAATTAAAGTGTCAAAATTCAAATTTAAAACGGGATCTCCATTAAAAGGTGGTAAAAATGCCTTAATAAAAATATAGGTTTTTATGTGTAAAATATAGTTTGTTTTTATCTTATGCATATCAAACCTAATGGATGAATATAAAAAATATTTTATTAAATATATAGAATATATATTTCACTTAAATCATTATATAATTATAATTAATTATGTTTATTAGGACAAAACTCCTTTGGAAGTATAAAAATAATAATATTTCTTTTATATCCAATTGGTTCTTATTTTCATTCCTTATTAATTAGTAATCCATGAATTCATTTCATATTTATATAAACCATAAATTTTCATAATTTAGTTAATAATATTCATAACCACTAGCATAACAGCCAGGTTATATCATATTATATCAAATAATAATATTTTAATTATATATTATATTTCGGTAAAACTTGGTCTTGCGTGTAACTTAAGCCATCGAAGGAGATCGCTCTTGCGTGTAATGCATTCTAACTAGATGTTGCATGAATTTTCAAATATATCAAATATATTGAAAATATTAAATATATTTTAACTATTAAGGTATTATATTCCCTTACGTGCTTTGTGTCGCGTGTCATACATGTTATCGAATAGAATATTCATACTCTAGAATTTCAGGGTGTTACACTTATAATAAGATCAAAGGTTTGAGGAAGAGTGGGTTTTGACCCGCACAAGACAAACACACATTTTTGTGTTTTTATTTTTCTTTTATTTTTTTTTGATTTTATTGTTTTTTTTGAGGGTGTACAATAGTCGGATAACATGACACACACATAGGTCAATTCAGTATAGTAATGAAATTGATCAGAAGAGAAACAAACGTATGGATCAACCATCGATATAAGATGATTTTTTTACCTAACATGCCTATATCTTCAATTGAGTAGGAAAAATTTCACAAGTCATTGTTGTGTGAAAATATGTGTGGAGAAATCAATGACACAATTTACCATGAATAAATATCACAAATAATGGTGTCAAAATCTAAAAGGTTTAATAATGACACAACTAATTATATCATAGACGATTTCAATTTTTTTATAAAAATCAACCCTTGAAGATGAAATCTTGCTCATTATTATCATGCCACCAATGAATTTTGAAAACATTCATTTTCTATATATTCCATATCTAAATGAACATGTTACATGATTTTTTTCTTATTTTTTGAGTATTTTAACCAAAAACTTAACAGAAAACACATACAAAACATGCAAAATAAAATCCTAAATATTTACCCCAAAATGTTGCCCCCTCCCCCACAATTAAAATATTGCATTTCCCTCAATGTAAACTTATGAGATGATATCTGAACATGAAATTCAGAATTTTAAATAGTAAAATTAATATAAAAGTGAAAGGGTTAAGAACAACATGATATTGTCAAGTGATGATGGCGTTATGCAGTGTGATAAAATCAACTGCATGGGTGGGAATTCCTTTAATGTATTTCTTTAAACATTTCCCATGGATTGTAAAGCTCTTTCCGGTGTCCTCTTGTGTTATCTCCACTATACCATAAGGAATGACATTAGATACAACATAAGGACTAAACCATATAGAATGAAACTTACCGAGCATCAGCTTTAGTCGCAAGCTGTAAAGTAGAACTTTCTCTCCTAGATGAAACTCACACTTTTTGATCATTATATCATGAGATACTTTTGATCTTTCCTTGTAGAGCCTCGAGTTCTCATATGATGATAATCTAATCTCCTAAAGCTCTTGATTTTGTAGCTTACATTGAATTCCATCTTGGTCTAAATCCATAATGCATTTCTTTATAGCCCAATAAACCCAATGCTCGACCTCCATAGGGAGATGATAGACTTTTCCAAAAATAATCTGAAATGAGGGAATACCGATGAGAGTCTTGTATTCCATACTATAATACCAAAGTGAATCATCCAAGCAATTTCTCCCATCCTTCCTATTCATATGCATGATTTTATCAAATATTTGTTTCAACTCCTGATTTGAAACCTCAACTTGACCATTTGTTTGGGGGCTTTATGGTGTTGATGTTTTGTGTTTCACCCCATACTTATGAAGGAGGGAAGCCAAATTATGATTGAAAAAGTGTGTACCCTGATCAATCATGATAGCCTTTAGTACTCCAAACCTGCAAAATATCGATGCCTTAATATATTCGACTAGAACACGAGAATCATCAGTCCTGGTGGCCTTGACCTCCACCCATTTGCTAACATAATCAACAACAACCAAAATATATAAAAAACCAAATGAACATGGAAAATGACTAATAAAGATACCATTTTCACATTTTTAATACTATAATTCAATGTTTATAATCCCACTATAGTGTTATTTAATGGTAAATTGTCTCATTTTTAGGTTTTTGTGTTATTTTGAGCTTAAATGCAAAAATTGAACAATTATGGAATTTTAAAAGTTTTCCAAAACATATGTATTTTATGAATATCTTTTTCATTATTGACCTAAATCGATTGATTATTATTTTTTGGGTTCCTCTATTCTCGGTCTACATATTTTTCATCTTGTTCAAGTCTTGATTAAGACATATAAAGGCCTAAATAAATCATTCTTTGTGGAAAGTTTTTCTATCTAGTTGAGTGAACCACACATTTGTAATTTAGGTATAAATTAGGATAAACGTGTACAAATGAATTTATTCCCACTGGAGATGAATAATGATTCAATGAGGTGTGTCCTTGATGAGTTTCAAGTCAAAAGCATCTTATTAAGGCATTCTTTGAAAGGTTCAAACATGTGAAATATGAAAGGTCTCATTAGGAAGAAACAATTCCATTTAGAAATTAATTCATACCATCTAAACCACATGTCCAAAATGTATGAAATTTTGTGTAGGGGTGTTAAATAAAATATGAAACAACTTTTAGTAAAGATAGAATTTGTGAATCCACCAATTTCAAGTTCATAATGGCATGGGAATATGAATATGTGGAATATGATGAGGCACATGGACAAAATTAATTTCTCAGAGTAAATCAGCCATAACTCCTACATTCGGTGGCCAATAAAGATAATTTTTTTAGAGTTAATGAATAAGACATTATTGATTTTTTTTTATAATTACAACCATTACAAATTCATCCATTTAATGTGATATACATGAGGAAACATTTTAAGGATACTTTTGGAGTGAATTCCTTCACCCCTCGCCCTATAAATATGTATCCCATCTTCATTTCAAGGGGTGGAAACTTGGGAGTCACCTTTGTTGGGAATTTATGTATCTTTGTAGTATTTTTTATTTTTTAATAGTAGTTTACTTTTAATATATTAGTCTTATTCTTGATTTATCTTCTTCTTCCATTTCTCTTCTTTTCTTATTTTGTGTTTCTCGCACCATGCTTTCAACTCCATTTTTTGGAGAACTAATCCTCATTGTTGTTCAAGGGGGTAAGTGTGGGCATTTGAGTTTATTGAACATTAATGATTTATCATGTTTTATTCTAAGATTTTAGTAGTGGTTAAATTGATTTTGGTGATAGGTCTCCCCACCTTCTTTACAATTGTTTTCTTCCTCCTCATTTAATCACTTTCCTTCTCGTTGATATCTAAGTCATTCAAACAGTGGAGTTTGAATTAGGTGTTTATGTGGAAGTGATCAATCCTACATGAAGAGGTCTTAGTGTAGGGTAATACCATAAAAATGAGAGTGTGTATAGTGAAAGGTTGAGATCTCTATATTGAGTAAAATAATGAGAAAATATTTTAAATAACAGTGATAACACCACCATAAAACCTCATAGACAACGATTTTTCTTCCACCAACTTATTTGTGTCATTTCATTATTTTGTTTGTGATTTTCATTTTAATTTTCATATATATTATATTTCATGTATTTTAAAAATCAACCCCCATTTATATTAGTATATAAGTAGTTTTATATTAGTTAGATTTATAATAGTGGCAACAGGAAGATGATGTGTTGTGAGCGGCTTCCTTGTGAGATCGACCCTAGGGTGTTCCACTATGGTAAAATTTTAGGTAAATAAAATATTAAATAGGATAAAATTACCGGAACCCCTATCATCAATTTGGTTCCGTTTCTTGGGAGGCCAAACACTTACACACACTATTTTTCATAAAAAAACCAAAAAAATTAAAATATTTCAAAAACTTAAAAAATAATAATTTCATTGCATATCTTCAATTTCTTCAAACAATATGGATTTTATGGTGATTACTATAATTATTGGACTGTTAAAAAAATTTATGGTTAGACTATAAGGGAAGATATATTGAAGATTCAAATGGAACAAAATGCCTTGATGCTTCAAGATAATTTCACAGTTCTCGAAAAAGAAAGTAAGATGGTTGCATCGTTGGTCACCGAAGCTGAAGAAGTTAAAGTCCTATGGATGGAATGGAAAAAAGGAAATATAAGGAGAATGAAGTTTCTATTCTGCCTACATTTCAAGAAGACATTGGTGAGGTTGAACCCAAACTTAAAGATCTACTTCCTTCTCCAACAAATCCATTCCCAGCTACCTTTCTTGAAGAAAATGAGTATGAAACTAAAAATTTTGAGGGAGATTTAATTTATATGAATTATTTTCATTCAAATATTATTAATTATGAATTTAAAAATAATCTCTCATGTGTTTATTTTTTAGATTCAGTACCATTACTATAGGATATGGATAAAGAAAAAGAATAAGTTACTTGTGTTGAGGAGAAGATGGAGGAGATAGTTGAGTTGTTCACCTGTGCAAACGAGGATGATGGAACCAAAGAAGAAATACCCAAGGAACCATTATATGAACCTGAACCAGATGATAAGCCACACCCTATTCTTCTATCTCCAACACTAGTGGACACCTCTCCTCCAACTGATCTAAATAAGGAGCACCCCTATTTTCTTTCCCCCCTCTTGATCTCAAATTTTCCAATTCATATATTCTGGGGGATGATACTATTTTTCTTTTAATTGGGGGTTATAAATCCTATAAAATACTTATAGATGTAGGGAGAAATAATATGTGGTGTTTTATAAGCAATAAACCCCATCCACCTTCAGATTTGGGTTAAACCTCTACGACTGCCTAACTAGGGGCAGTAAAAACCTAGCACCTGCTTGGGGTTCAAACCAAACATTATCCATTTTCTTTCCCCTTTACTTTTTTTCCTTTATATTTCTACCATTTTTTCATTTATTTAGTTTAGGTTTAATGTGGTAGAAGCTAGGATCTTAACTCAAAGCTACCATTAAAAAATAAAGTCAGTTTGTATCTTTCCTTATCTTTAGTTTTTCTGCCCTTATTTATATTTTTTTGATCTAAAATGAAGGGTAGTAAAATTAAGTTTGGGGGGAGTTTCAACCTTATAGTTGTATTTTTTGTATGATTTTTTTCTTCATTTTTTAGGAATCTTGAGTTTCAATTAATATTCTGATCATTTTTATACATCAATTGATTTTGAGAAAATTGAAATGGTTTTTGAAAAAAAAAGGATTTTAAATGATTGTTGATGTGAAAACTTTTTTCTTGATTTGGATTTTCAATCATTTTTATGCATTTAACTGATTTCTAAAATTGATTCCCATGAAACAATAATACAAAATATTTTTTTCCAGTCCTGTGAGGTATTCTGAACCACTTTGAAGCATTCTTCATAATACCCACACTTTCTTGAGAGAAGCTTGGATTTTGGTGAGAACCAGAATTTGTGATTTTTCTATTTTGAAGATTTGGATTTCATGGAATGTTTTTAATTTGATCGATTAATCTATTTTGCAAGCCAAATTTTTTAATTGAAACCCACCTTTACATTTATCCTTTTTTATCCCTTAGATTCCATGAATTTCCTTATAGGTTTAAGCCACATTACAAGTCAAGTTTTCCTTACCTACCCACACTCTTGGTATTTTTGCATGGATATTTCAATTTTGAGTGAGGGGGAAGGGAATTTCATGTGAGTTCTTTGGGATGTGTTTCATTTATGGGTGGTGTGAGGTGTGTGTCAACATTTTGGGTAGTGGATAATGAAATAATTGAAAATGAGTCAAAATTTCATTGCGCATTATTTCTTTCATCTGGTTCTCCTTCAAAAAAAAAGAAAAAAATTGAGATGAGTTTGAATTCATCATTATAATTTCTTTTATGGATCATTTACCTCTTTAAAATATAGGGAATTATTTTCATTCATTCATTGCATTCAATTTTCAGCCCATCCTCTATGAAAAAAACAAAAAAAGAAAAGAAAATAAAGTTGTTCCTTTCTGGAGCATTACAAAAAAAAGAAAAAAAGGGGGAGAACTTGGATGATATCATTCTTTTTAATCACTGATTGGATCATATACCATGTAAAAAAATGGGATGGTGTTGTGTTTTATATTCTCAAGTGTATTTGAGTGAGGTTTATCCTCTTTTTTCGCTGGATTATACATGCATTGTACTTAAGAGTCAAACCTCCTATTTCCAGCCTTAAATTTTTTAATCATTTTCTCACCAACCCTAAGCCACAAAATTTACCTTGAAAAATTACTCATGATTGAATTCATTTTCATGTTTCATGTTGTAGATAAATGATGATTTTCCTAAGCCTATGGTGATACATATAACTTCCAAGTATGATTATAACTTCAGATTCAATTTCTCTTAAGTGAAGAGTGACATAAAATTAAATGTGAGGTAGATTATGACTGGGACAATTATGTATTTTTGAGGTTGAAAAAATTTAAATGCGAGGAATAAAAATTATATGTAATTTTTTTCATAGAAGATTCATGATGAAATTTCATTTTGGAAAATATCATTAATGTTTTCTCATTTTTGATTGTGTGGATTATGATTTGAATATATGATGACTACCTGAGAGTGCGATGGTTAGTGTAGAGGAGTTATGAAGATACAATTTTCACATTTTTAATACTGAAATTCAATTTTTATAATCCCACAATAGTGTTATTTAATGAGCAATTATCACATTTTTAGGTTTTTGTGTTATTTTGAGCTTAAATGAAAAAATTGCACAATTATGGAATTTTAATAGTTTTCCAACACTTCAGTATTTTGGGAATATCTTTTTCATTGTTGATATAAATTGAGTGATTATTTTTTTAGGGTTTCTTTGTTCCTGGGCTACATATTTTTCAACTGGTTCAAGTCTTGATTTGGACATATTAAATCTCAAATAAATCATTCTTTATAGAAAGTAGTTCTATCCAGCAGAGTGGACCCCTCATCCATAATTGAGGAATAAATCCGGTTAAACATGTCCAAATCCATTTCTTCTGGATGGATATTAATGATGATTCAATGAGGCCCATCCTTTATGAGTTTTAAGTCAAAATCCTCTCATTAAGGTATTCTTTGAATGGTTCAAACACGTAGAATATGAAAGGGCTCATCAGACAGAAACAATTCCATTCAGTAATTAATTCATACCATCTGAACAACACTTCCAAAATGTTTGAAATTTTGTATAGGAATGAGAAAGAAAATATGGACCAATTTTTATTAAGGATTGAATACGTGAATATACCGTTTGTAAAGTCATAATGTCATGGGAATGTGAAGATGTGGAATATGATGAGGCACATGGATGAAATTAATTTCTCAGAGTAAATCGGGCATAACTCATACATAATATAGACAATAAAGCTCAATTTTTAAGAGTGAATGAATCAAACATTATTGAAAAAATTTCATGAAGATATATATTACAAATTCATCCATTTAATGTGACATACACATGGAAAAATTTGGAGGATACTTTTGGATCGAATTCCTTCACCCCTCTCCCTATAAATATGTATCCCTTATTCATTTCAAGGGGTGGAAATTTGGGAGTTCCCTTTGTTGTAAATTTAAGTATATTTATAGTATTTTACATTTTTAATAGTATTTTACTTTTAATATATTAGTCTTATTCTTAATTTATCTTCTTATTCCATTTCTCTTCTCCTCTTATTTTGTGTTTATCCCACCATGCTTTCAACTCCATGTTTGTAGAGAACTAATCCTCATTGTTGTTTGAGGGGGGAAGTGGTGGAATTTGAGTTTATTGAAAATTAATTATTTATCATATTTTATTCTAATATTTCAGTAGTGTTTAAATTGATTGTGGTGAGTAGTCTCTCCACCTTATCTAAAATTGTTTTCTTCTTCCTCATTTAATCATTTTCCTTCTTGTTGATATCTAAGCCATTCAAATGGTGGAGTTTGAATTAGGTGTTTATGTGGAATACATCACTCATATATGTAGAGGTATTGGTGTAGGGTAATACCATAAAAATTATATGGTGTATAGTGAAATGTTTGTATATATATATTGAGTAAAATAATGAGGAAATATTTTGAATAAAAATGATAACACCGCCATGAAACCCTGAGAACAAGGATTTTTCTTCCCCTAACTTCCATATGTCCTTTCATTATTTCCTTTATGATTTTCATTTTCATTTTCATAGATATTATATTTCATGTATTTTCATAATCAAACCCCCATTTATATTAGTATATAAGTAGTTTTATATTAGTTAGATTTATAATAGTGACAATAGGAAGATAGTGTGTTGTGAGCGGCCTCCTTGTGAGATTGACCCTAGGGTGTCCACTATGGTGCATTTTTAGGTAAATAAAATATTTAATAGGGTCAAACGACTAGAATCCCTATCTTCAAGGACCCATAAAATCAATTCCCCATATATAAAAAATCTCACCGAATAATATGGGTTGTTGGGGCATCTCGTGTCTCCTCAAAATGTTTCCAGTGTGTTGGCAACGTGAGCATAAATTACAAAACTCATCATAATCATGGAATAAGCTAGGCCAATATAATATTGAGTCTAATAATTTCCTAGATGTCTGTTGGGGTCCAAAGAGTCATCCATATGTAAGTGTATGGAATAAATACAGAATAGAGTTAAACTCATGACCATGAACACAACTCCTAATGAATTGGTCACTACACATGTGCTAGAGGTAGGGATGATCTCACACATAAAGCCCAGACTCACTCATTAATTTTTGGGCTTGATGTTTCTTTAAATTTGAAGGAATTTTAGAGGTAACAATGTATCTTACTAAATAAACATACCAAATATGCATACCTGAGAGTGCCTAAAGATGCTCATCGGGAAAAGTGTTCCGAAGTGGTACCTGGTCCAAGGTGTCAGCCTCTAGTGTGTGAGTAATCCTACCCATGTGGTATGCCACTGAGTTTTCCGACCCCTTCTTATCCTTTATCTCAATATCAAATTCTTGAAGAAGGAGCATCCATCAGATAAGTTTGGGCCTTGCATCTATCTTCTTCAAGAGGTGCCTCAGAGATACATGGTCAGAAAAAGCAACTACTTTAGAGCCCAAAAAATATGAATATAATTAATCTAAAGAAAATATGATAGAAGGAAACTTCTTTTCCATGGTTGTGTAGTTTGATTGGGCTGAATCCAATGTCCTCGAATCATAGGCAATCACATGTGAATGCCTCTCCACCCTTTATGATATGACAACTCCAACTGTGAAGTTTGAAGCATCACACATAAACTCGAATGGAAGCTCCCACCGTGGGGGATGTATGATTGGTGGAGTGGTTAGTCGCTTCTTTAGCTCATAAAATGATACCCTACATGAATCATAAAAAATTAAGTCAATATCTTTTTAAAGTAATCGAGATAAGGGTAGAGCGATCTTACTAAAATATTTTATGAAGCGTCGATAATAGCATGCATTCCCTAGTAATGATCTAACATTAGGCACAAATGAAGGATATAGAAAGGATGAAATAATATCTACCTTGGATCTATCAAACTATATTCCATGTTTTGACACTACATTCTCTAAGAAAATGACAAGATCTACCATGAAATGATGATTTTCAAATTTTAAGACCATATTATTCTCAATTAAAAATTTCAACCCCTTTCACAAACTAAAGATAAATTCATCAAATGAAGATCCATACACTATAAAATTATCCATAAATACCTCCATGAAGGTCTCAATGAAATATAAAAAAAATACCGACGATGCATCTCTCAAAGGTACGTGGGGAATTTCATAGTCTAAATGGAATTATTTGGTAGGAAAATGTACCGAATGAACAAGTGAATTTTGTCTTATCTTGATCCTATGGAGTTATAGGAACTTGAAAATATCTAGAAAATCCATCGAAGAAACAATAGTGTGTCTTCCCAGCCAGTCTCTCAAGCATTTGATCAATAAATGGGAGGGGAAAATGATGCTTACGAGTGGATTGATTTAGTTTCCTACAATCAATACACATATGACAACTATTTTGTACCCTCATTGGAACAAACTCCTCCCTATCATTTCTAACAACAACAACACCACTTTTCTTAGGCATCACTTAAATAGGACTTACTCACTGGGAATCTAAAATTGGATAAATTATACTTACCTCGAGCAATTTTCAACTTCTTTTTTAGCAACTTCCAAAAGAGTTGGATCTAATATCCTTTGTGGCTGCCTAACTAGTTCATTCCCATCCTCCAAAAGAATCCTATATATAAAAATAAAGGGGCTAATATCTGATATGTCAGCAAAGGTCCACCTGATTTACCTAATGTTATCCCTCAAAAGATTCAAAAGTTTTTCATAATGCTCAAAATGGAAATTGTTAGCAATTATAACAGGTAATCTCTCACCACTCAACAAGTATTCATATTTGAGATTTGGTGGCAATGGATTTAGTTCCAATGAAGGGGGTGTAGCTTGTATGGATACATTAAAGGAACTAAAATGTGTGCACAATGAACATCAGTACCAGAATATAAATCATCAAAATCAGAGAATAATGCATCAAATCCATCAGCATACTCAATATCCATGTCATAATAAAAGTGAGCATAGTCAAAATCAGAATATGAATCCATTTCAAAATCAAATCTAAGAGAGGTTTGTGCATTAGAAATTGGTGTGGAAGTTCTCTTTTGATATCAAATTAGAACTAATTATCATAATCTCTATAAGAATATGATAATCAAAATCCATCAGTTTTTTACTTGGTGGTTCAAAATAGGAGATAACAAAATTAGAATGGTCCTCTGGGGGGTACTTCATGGATTCCACAACATTAAATATCACAACTTCATCTCTAAACTCCATGGAAAGTATACCCACATGAACATTTAGGATCATTTTTTTAGTTTTGAGGAAGGTCCTACCTAAGATAATGGGAGCACGAGAATTTACCTAATCATCCTCTATGTTAAGAACTTAGAAATCTACTAGAAAGATCATGTCCCTTACCCGAACAATTACATCCTCAAGAACTTCCACTAGAAATGCTGTTACTCTATTTTCCAAATGCACCGCTACTCTCATCAGCTTCAACTCACCAACCTATAATGAATAGAATAAATAGCGTGGAATCACATTTATGGAAGCTCTCAAATCATATAGTGCATCAGAAAAGTGAACTCCCCTATGGTTTATGGGATGGTGAATGTCCCCGGATCGTTGTACTTTGTTGGAATTGCTTGAGTTGGTGTAATTAGTGTTGAAAAATTTCTTCCAAGATTAATCCTCTCATTTCCCTTGAGCCCTCTTTGATTGGTATAAAGTTCTTTTAAGAATTTGGAATACCTTATTATTTGCTTAATGGTCTCAATAAGGTGGATGTTTATCTCCACAAGATTGAATGTATCAAAAACCTCTTTTTTCATCACCTCTTAAGCCATCTTTTTGTTTTGAACAACTCTATTTGTTATGGGAAGGGGTTTATGAGGAAAATAATCAATTTTTTTCTTACCTTTTTCTTTCTCTTTAGGCAGCTCATCAGTTGGTCTTGAATGGGGATTCTCTGGAGTTGAGGTGAATCCTAATGGAATGATAGGTGCAGATGTATCATTTGTTTTCTTCCCACTTCTCAATGTGATGGCACTGACATTCCCCTTGGTATTTGGAGTAGGATTGGAAGGAAGATTTCTAGATTTCTTACTTACCAGTTCATAGAGGGTGGTGTCAATCTATCTCATTTGAGTCTTCAACTCCCTCAACTCCAAACCTTGACTCTTCAGATCATTTTGTTGATTAAAAACAATTTGTTTCAAAATATAATCGGTATTAGAATATTAATTTCATTGTTGTTGAATTGTTGATTCTTAGGCTTCAAATATCCTTTGGGGTTGTTGGAAACCCTATTTTTAAGGTGGAGACTCCTGAAAATTTTATTGAAAAGGAGGCCTTTGTTGTTGTCCATAGACATACCTCATGTCTGATTGATCCTTCCACCCTTGGTTGTATGTTGGAGCAAAGGAATCATACTTCTTGTAGGGATGTGGTTGTTGTTTCAGTTAATATGGTCTCTTAGGGAATACTGCTATGCAATCCTCCATCGCTTGTAGTTGGGGGAATCAGTCAGTTGGGTGGTCTGTTTCAGTGAAAATTCCATAAGGCCTCATAGGAGTGGGTTGTGATGTATTTTGAGCCAATTCAATATGCATCACCATAGTGGTCAATTCTTCAAACTTGGTATTAATTAAATAACTTTAAAGGGAATATGGAATTACCTGGCGTACTCCTCTAACATGTGTTGTACCTTGATCTTCAAATTGTTGGGAGTTTTATGCCATCTTGTCAATCAACACATGTGAAGATGTTGGTGATTCATCGACCAATGGACCTTGAGCTGTGACATCCACCATGCTCCTCTCCATAGGTGTGAGGCCTTCATAGAATTATTGGATGAGGAGTTTCTCACTAATTTTGTGATGTGGTCATCTTGAACACAACTTCTTGAATTTCTTCCAATACTCATACATCGAATCCCTTTGATATTTCTTGATTCCTAAGATCTATTTTTGAATGAAAGTGGTCCTTGATGCTGGAAAAAAACTCTGTAAGAAAATATGTTTCAAATCATTCCAACATGTTACATCTTCTGGTTATAAATAATACATCCAATCCTTTGCTATTTCATAAAGTGATAATGATAACGATTTTAGTTTAATTAGATATTCAGATACATTTCTTGTTTTAGGGTTGAGAAAACCAAATTAAATTATTTTAAATGTTTGTTTGGATACTCATGAGATAATCCATGAAATTTAGGATGAAGGAAAATTAACCCATATTTCAGTTCAAAGTCCGATTCGAGAGTAGGATATGCAATACAATTTGGTTGATAGTTAATGTTGGGTGCATCCAATTCTAGAATAGTATTATTAATTTCATTATTATTATTTTCATACATTGGTTCTGGTTTTAGGTTTTAATCATAATTGCTTCCAATTTCATTGTCCTTGAAATAGAGGAATTCTATAACTGGTTGAATGTTGAAACTTCCTGTAGACTAAGATTGTCTGATTTGAGCTCAAAAGATATGTTCAATCTTTGGGTCAATATTTAAGAGATCCTAAAGATTTTTTCATGTCATAAATAAAATAAAAATAAAAAGGAAATGAAGAAAATTGGACCATAATAAAAATAAAATAAGTTTGAGTTGATGGTCCAATAAAAAGAAAAGAAGAGAAAAAGAAAAAAGAAAGAAAACATGTGAAAGGGGAAAGAAGGAAGAAATGGGAGGAGAAAAGTATAAAATGAAAAATAAAAGAAATACCTCTAATTGGTTGAAAAATTAATTTCCTCCCCAACAAAAGTGACAATTTAAAAGGCGTTGTCGTGGGCGCTCTCAAATGATGTGTAGTGTTTGGTTTTTTAGGTGTAACAATGTGGATGACTAAGGTTGTCTCTCAAAGGAGGAAGTAATTAAAAAAATATATTAAAGGTATTTTGAAAATAAAATAAAATAAACATATTAATTAAAAGTATGGGGGGGGGGTTCCATTTATAAATCTATATGTAGTATGCTGGATGAAGATTATATTTTTTTTTGTTTTTGAAATGTGATTGAGAAAACACAAGTATAAGATGATTTTTTAGAAAATATTTTTAAAAGGCATAATCAATATAAATATACCTCATCACTTACTTAATAATCATTATCCTTTAAATTAATATCCACTTAATTAGGATCTCCTAATTTTTTAACCCTTGAACCGTATGAGAAATAACTTAACCACCAAGATGAAATTAATTAAACCCTAGGCTAGCTTCGGAACATGTAATCACAACACCCTGATTTGATTGATGTTCTAAGGTTAATTATGGTAAGTGGTAAATTAGGTCACATATAAACTCTAGAAACTAGAATTAATTAAGTTTATGGATTATATTTTAACTCTAAAAATTGATCCCTTGTGGTTTTGTATTACCGATTAAGATTGCGCTCTCACAATTCACATAATTCTTGACCTCGTGTGTTTTATGTTAGTTGTTTAATTGATTTATTATTTTCATTTAAATTAAAAAATAAATTAATATGTCATATTAAGTAAATCATAGTTGGTCATTTATTAAAATTAAATGAATGAATAAGGTAATATTTAGATCGATTACAAAAAAGAACTACTCTTCCATGGGCGGTGTAGTCATTATAGAAACATTTTCATTCACAAAGGTCATGGAAAGGGTATAACCCAATCACGTTTCCACTATTGATTTCCAGCCCAAATAGGATGAGTATAAAAGAATAACATTGAATAAAATAGAATAAAATTGAAGAAATAGAAAATAAACTAAGAAGTTTATTACGTAAACTCAAATATTACAATGCGAAGAAGAAGAAGAAGGCTTCGATGAAGAGATCCTTACTTCAAGAGCTACCCTTATTAAAATAATTGGATAATTAGATTGGAAAAATTTCTCCTATGCCCTAAACTTTCTAATTCACATCCCCACACCTATAAATGATAAAAATACATATTTATAGAGCGGAGGGGAGACTAGGTTTACAAGTAGTTTCAAGTGTGAATGGGAAAATTCAACCACATATTTTAATCTAACTTTAACTACTTTCTTGAACTCCAAAATGCATAAACCAACTGTCCTTACAGTAGGATTAGTTTTGTGAAATTGGGTTCTCGAGATTCTCTCCAAATTTGGTCCCAATCCAAGCATGAATGAAGAAGTTATGACCCAAATACTGAATTGGTGTCCAATCTGGCGAGTCCATTCCGTCTTTAACTTCATGCCCCATTTACTCCAATCAAATGCATGATCCAGATCAGATTTACTGATTTAAAGTTGTATCCCATTAAGTTAGGAACATAATTACAAAATTTTAAGTTCCAATAATTCACTGAAAAATATTTATATCCGAAATACTACAGTGAACTTTAAAGGGAAAAACTGGAATTCTCATCCAATTTTCAAATGAATGATCTAACTGCAAATATATTATAAATAAACATATTGAACACAATGTGAGGAAATTATGTCATTTATTATCAATAAAATATTCAATAAAATTGTGTTTTATCACTTATCCTCAAAGTGTCTCTTAGGGTTATATTTCTTAATATATGTTTTTCTAAATCTAGTTCGTAAGATTTCTATTAAAATTACTCTAATACCAAATACAAAGACCACAACTCCAGAAGTTCGAAGCTGGTGCCTTACTTTATTACATTGAAATAGATACAATGAGTTGAATCCCAAAGGTCCGATCAGTTTAGTAGTTTTGGAAAAATAGATATATACATGATACCCATTTTACATTGGGAAAAGAAAATAAATCATAACAAAAGTAAAATCTCAACATCCTTGAAACTCATTCCAAGAATTCATCTTTATATACCAAGAAAAGGAAACAAAATAAGGATGAAATCAAATGCTCAGTAAGAGTTAAGTACAATGGAAGCTATCATGAATCAATAATCATAATCAATATGGCATGGTCACTACTACAAATATGACTTTTATCAGCACTAAAAATGGCCTTTAACAGCGTTAGAAAAGCGCTATTAATACCGGCGAAGATAAAGGGGGGGGGGGTCCCCTTTATTAGCGCTCCAAAAAGTGCTGATAAAGACCCCTTTTATCATCGATTTTTTTTAGCGCTGATAAAAAAAAACTTCCAATCTCGGGGGGGCTTTTTACAGCGCTTGAGCCCCCCTTTATCAGCGCTTTCCCGCACCTCCAGCGCCTGCACGCACCACCTACACCCTTTATCAGCACTAGCCCCTCTAAATCACCCTTGCGCGTGTGCCCCTGCCTCTACCCGGATTTGATCTCGAGACCTCCCCCCTGCGCACCTAAAGCCTTTGCCACTCCCCTATATTGATTTGTTCTCTTATTTATGATATGTCTATTTATTTATATATATATATTTAGTTATATTTATTTTTATAGTAATATATATTTATATTAATATATATAGTTATATTAATATATATATATAGTTATATTAATATATATTTATAGTTATATTAATATATATATAGTTATATTAATATATATATAGTTATATTAATATATATATAGTTATATTAATATATATATAGTTATATTAATATATAGTTATATAAATATTTATATATTGGTATTTTAAATAAAATGGATATTAGTTATTATTTAGACAAAGATAATATATTTTATATGTAAATATGTTTAATTATTTATTTAAAAAATTTAATTTTTAGGTGTGAATATATAAAAAATACGTACATATAGTTATATATTTGATTATAAATAGTAGTACATTATAAAAAAAGATAAAATTTCAAAGACATAATATCAATATGAATGTAATAACTTGGAATAAATTCATTCCCCACCAAAAAAACCAATAATACCCCCTTAAACGAGGCTGAAAATCCACAAAATGTTAAACAATCGGGGTACCTTGACTAAAAACTCAGTTTTGGAGGCCTTCTAGGCCTCTTTTGGCCTAAAAAAAACATTAAATGGGGTTTCCCTCGGTCACAGCGACGTAGAGCTCTTCGCAGAATTCGATTTGATATGTGGTAGAGCTCAAACGGACATTCGGATCAAAAGTTATGGCCGTTTGAAGTTTGAGTTGCATTTTCAACATATTTTGGATCTTTTTTTAATTTTTTATATTTTTTTAGTCTTCAAATTGTTATTAAATGACTATTACTCCATAATAATTAGCAAATTATTAATTAAAAATATTTTTTTAATTTTTTTATAATCCATTTTCACTAAATATCTTATATATTAAGTATAATAAGTGTAAATGTATATTTATACTTATCTAAAATATATTTAAAAATTATATATTATATTTATATCAATATAACTATATTGATATATTGATATATTATTTTTAATTATTATTTTTTTAATTCGAACCCTTTATCAGCCCTTTTAAAAAAAGCGCTGATAAAGGCCCCCCTTTATCAGCGCTACTAAAAAAAGCGCTAATAAAGGGGTGGCGTTGGCCTTACCTAGTTTTGTGGTAGTAACTGAACGTAAATTCAATTTAAATAACTTGAATATCATATTGAGAAAAGGTAGAATCAATATAGAAAGGTAAATAACTAAAACATATTCCATTTAATCAATGAAGAATGAAATTCATCCATAGATAATGTCATAGAAAAAATCTAATGGATAATAATAATAATTGAATTCTCAATAAAGTTAATTCTTAATTTTTGGACATCATGTTTCCTAGGTACATGATACCTTTACCTTCAAGACCTTTCACATGATGGTTTAAGCCATACTAGGTAGAAACCCATCTGATTTGGACAATTGATTCATCTTAGGAGACTACCGATGCATCGAGGGGCTTTCTATAAATGGTACCCATCCCATGTTATACTTTTCTAAAGCATTCCTTATATATCTAATAATCAATTTAATTCATAAACATCATTCCTTATCATATAGTATCTGTATTGAGTAAAGGATACCGATTTATCAATATTTTCCCAGTTAATCAAATAACATTCAAAGTGAACACCGTATGTAAAAATGGTATATGGTTTAGAAAATAATAACATTCATCACTCAAGAATATAGATATCTAATAGAAATTTAATGTATAATGAAATATTATTACAATAAAGTGATTGTTTCAAGATAAATTTAACAATCACAAAATAAAGTGAGATTTCACAATAACTTTTACCACTTGATAATTTTTAAGTCAAATACCCTTGGATGAAATAATTCAAATTGGAACTTAAAATAACAAGAACTATGAATTAATCATGATATTACATGTAAAAAGTGAATTATATTCACCACATAAAATTGAATTGGTGCATAATAACAAATAAGTCTTAATGGAATGTAAATTGAGACGAAATCACTTACCACATGCTTCCTTTTGATTAAACATTATTTAACCTATTGTATAGTGGTTTTAAAATTTTTATTAACTAATAAAAAAACTTTATTAATATTTATAACATTATATATGATCCATTTAAAACATCTTATTACCTGTTTATTAATAATATTTCATTATCTTCATTGTTTCCGGTGTTAATTGCCTGCTTTTCTCATTCGTACGTTTTTATGAAAGTTATAGTTCTTGTGCATATTATATAGTTTTATCATATCTAGAATAATAATCATGAAATAATCATAATATTTATATATCAATTATAATTCTAAGATTAATCATGAATGATGATTATGAAAAATGAAGTAAGTTACGATCATGGATATGGTAGGCCGTACGTACATATGAGCAACATTTCAATTTTTTAATGATCATTATAGAAAAGAGATAAGTGATATTTTACCTTTACATAATGATAATAATATAATATATACTATATAATATACTTATATATATTATAAATGTGGTGTGGTGATGAGAAGAGAGTCACATCGCTTCGTAAAGGTGGTAGTCCGCACGTACATGAACGATGTTATCATCTTTATATGAGTGAAAAGAATAAAAGAAAATGATATATATATATATATATTATGTCATGAATATCATAATTATATCAATTATTTCACATATAACCATTAACATTATATTTATGACCTTCCATGTGAAGCATTAGTGAAAGTTGAGTCACATCGCTTCGCGAGGCGGTAGTCCGCCACACATACGAGTGACGTTATTGTATCTCCTATGGAATTGAAGGTAAAAATATATATAAATTATAGTGAATCCCTAGGTAAAAATATGTTATAAATATCATATATATACTTTATATCCACCATCATACCAACATTGAGAGGTGGAAATGGAAAAAATAAACGATATCAGTTTGTAAGGTGGTAGTCCTCCATACACATGAATGATGATTTCATAAACCATTTTATAGAAGTGTAGATAGTTTTAGGTAATGAAATTATTAGAAAAATATCCCAGTACATGGAATATAATTAGGTTATTATATCATCAAAGTTTAATAAAACTTGAAGGAGGTGGAGAAAAAAGTAAAATAAAGACGCTCATTGAAGAACATTACCTATTCTTCAGGTATCCTCTTTAGGTTTACACTAAAGATTTACTAGGTTGGTTTTCTACACAAAATAAGGTTTATAATTTGAGTATGAATAATTTGGGAAGTGATTTGGGTAGGGTATGGATGCCAAAAATGTCTTTAGAGATGTGAGGAAATGAGGGGAGTGAGTTCCCTTTTATAGTTGAAGAGGAGTGATACTTGTAAATACCTAAAAGTATTCACTATTGGGAGGTAAATCTTACCTCAAGTGGCTCCAAGATTGACAATTAATGGAGTGTAGGGATGATATGGACGATCTACACATACACCACACAATAAAACACATTTTGTAAACATTTGTTTCCTTAACTTCTAAGTTTCCTTATTTTTACCATTTTTTTTCACTATAGTAACTAGTTTTCTAACCTAGGTAATTTATCCTTTAATAATAAATTAAAGTGAGAATTATTAGATAATTTGAAAACACTGATTTTACATATGATATACAATTTATAAAATATAAGTTCTATGTGTGTTGTAAATTAACTTTAACACAAGCACATATAAGGTGAAAAACTACTGCTTTAACCTTAACCACACTAACCAAGTTTTTACAATTTAGTGGTCAATATTGTCATTATAAAAGAACAATTTTTCCATAAATGGAACATAGTAAATATTTATTATCATTTATAATATAATTAGTATAATATAATATATATAGTAATTATAAATCATTTAATAAAATATAATTTATTATAAAATAACATTAATGTAAATTTTGAAATTATTCATTTAAATTGAATTTAAAAATATCAAAAATATTTCCATAATTCAGAGACCCCCATGAATTGCCTCTGAGCGGCCTCGTTCTCCTTCTCTCCCAATCTAGGGTTTTCCACGGTGGCTCTTCGGAGGGGGGAGGCCTATGCATCGCTTCCGGCTCTGTCTCCCCCTTCCATCTTCCCTCATTCTTCCCCTCATCGTTCCCCCATGTCTCCGCTTCTTTTGGCGCTTCCGTCTTCCATTTCCACCTCTGCATCCCTTTCCCTTGGGTTTTTTGTTCCTTTCAGCGGCGAAGGCTCGCTTCCCCTTATCTTCTTTTTGATATCTTATTTCTCCATCCCTTGCTTGTCTGATGCTGTTCACTTGTGGGACATCGTTTTCCTCCCACCGCCCTCTTTCTGCCTTACCCTGTGCATTAGACCTCCATTTATGGGTCTATGTGCTGGTGCTTCAGGCGGTTTGGGTCAGCGCCGGTGGTGGAATTCGCTGTCCTTCTCCTTCTCTTCCCTTGATGTCCAACCCATCGAGCTCAACCCCATCTTGGTCGGGTTGGATGAGGGTTTTGGGATCTCTTGGGATGGTGTTGGAGGGGGGCTAGCAACAGTCTCAATGCTCTTTCTTCTCTGGCATGGGTTTCCTGTTCGGTTTCTCTCTTCTCTGTTTTGATGTTCCTTTTTGGCGATGTTTCCAATTTCCTTTTGATTTAATTTTTGTTTTATGGTTGTTTGGATGGTTTTTTCTGGTGTTCGATGTTCTGTTCTTCTGTGGTTTAATGCATGGTTATGGTTTCTGACGGCGACGACCAATGTTCTGTTTGTGTTGGCAACGATGACGATGATGTGTGCGGATGCAGCGACCATAAACGACGACTCTGGTTTCGGTTCGCTTTGATGTTTTTTGGTGGTGACGATGGTCCCTGGCAGTGACGAGGGACTCTGGTGATCTGTTTTATGTGTGTTGGTGGTGACAACGATGGATTCTCTTTTGCGTGGATGGTCTCCTTGGTTGATGCTGTGCTGTTTCGTGTTTCGATGTCGTTGAAGCTCTGTTGGTGAGGATGGACTCCGGTGGAGGCTTATCGGTGTTCTGGTCAGAGGTGATGATAGGGCTCAGTGTGATTGGCACACGGCTCAAGGTGGGTGCGATTTGATGGTTACGCGACGTGAGGGGGAACTTCGATCAAGCAGAACCTTGATTTGATGACACGTGGTTTGAGGATGGTTGGACTTTTTGAAATTTGAATTTGATAATTTTGTTGATGGAGCTCAATTTTTGTTTCTGTGAAGGTGGGCTGTGATGTTTGGTTTTGTCTGGTTGGATTTCTGTTAAGGTTCACACTTAGCCTTTAAAAGTGTTATTTGAAAATATAAAAATATGTATTGTGTGGTAAAAAAAAAATAAAAAAAATGATGGAATTTGAATCTATTTTTTTCACACCTAAGTAACATGGAATATTAATATAAAAAAATAATGGAACATAATAATTCCTTCAATTTACTTCACTTTTAATATTTTTTTATCATTTATTTTTTAATTTTTTACTAAATAATTATTATGCTGGCATTTCTTAAGCATTTAAAACAAATATTTCATCTAAAAAAATTAAAATAAATTATCATCATAAAAAACTTATTAATATTTCCAAATGATATATACAACTGAGTATATGTTGTTTTTGTCAATATCCCATGACTTTATAGATATTAAAAGTAAGAAAAATATATTTTTTGTCTTTTTCTTTACTTAACTTATTATATGGGTCATATTCAAAGGAAAGTGGAAAGGAATTGCCATATTTTAGATATTTTTATGGAAAAGGTATAAATATACTCATTCAATAAAATTTATATAATGTTTTATGTCATTTCCACTCTTTTCTTTCTAGTTTAATCCCCAGTAAACCCATTTTTATCTTAACCATGATAATTAATTTTTACTACATTCACTATTCATTTTGGTAAAAAATTATGCTTCCGTTATTATAAATTATAAATTAAGATTATTAAAAATATGGAATCCATTTTTCCAAATTCAATTCACAGAATTAAAAAAAATTTAATTTAAAATTAATCCTACAAACGTGAGTAGAAGAAGTGAAAATATTCAAAAGTTTACAAAGATTTCATATCTAAATTCAATTTGAAAATGATTATAATGATATAAATTGGATTAATTGATATAAAATTTAATTAATATTTCTTTAAAACCAATTAAAAATATAATTTAACTTTATAAATTATTTAAACAAAAAAACAATTTTCAATTAAAATTCAGTATTTTTCAATATTCATCAAAAAATGAAACTTTTTTGAAAAATACAAAAAATTAACCCTAATATAATTTTGGTATTATGATTTCAAAAAAAAAATTTATTTTTTCAAATAAATTTTATAAAATTGTTAAAATGTAATTTTAAATTAAGTGTGTAATGAGTGACTAAACAATGTTTTGTTTAAACCTGGTATTGCGTGCATCGCAAGCTATTAATGAAGTTAAATTTATTCTTAAAGAAATATATTATAAATTCTTGGGGTTTTACAAAACATAAGTCTTATTTAATTATATATAATCTAATTAATTACATTTAAATCATCATTATACCAAATTTTGATGGTAGTTCATTTTTGGGCTTAAAAACACATTTATCTTAAAACTAATTTTCATTGAGTTTTTCATTTTTATCATAAATTAATTTCTTACACTTATAGAAATTGTATCTTAAAAAATTGATTCTATATTTGGAATCAAGAGCTTTATATTTTTTAAATAACCCATTTTTTTTTCATTATGAATAGTAATTGTGGTAAATATTTATCACCTCAATAAGGGTAAAATGGGTAAAAAAAGTTAAAACTATGGGATAAGGTCTCAAAATCAACCCAACACTTGAATTTATTTCTTTTTATGAGATTAATTTGAACAAAACCATCCTAAATTCAAATATATTTCATTTTGATTCCAATTTCCTTTGAGAATGACATTTATATTTTTTTATTTAAGAAAATTCTAAAATGTCTCCCTCTTGCTTTTAATATATCTCATGCGTTTACATAGACATAAGAAGATGTTATGTATGAATCTAAAAGTTTATTTCAAACAAAAATTAATTTATTTTTATGCTTATAATTTTTTTTTAATTTTTAGTGATGATATAATTATCAAAAATGCTTACGCAACATTGGCACATTGCTTGTGTAGGTAGTAGAAAAATCAAATTAAATGATTTTGAAAACATAAAAAGTAATATTTTTGGAATAAATTATGGTGTAACAAGAATTTTATGGTTAATAATAATTTATAATTGATGGTTAAGTGGATTATATTCTAATTCCATACATTTTTTGATGTTTTTAAAGTCAAAATATATAAATAGTTTCAAAAATTACATTAATGATATTTTATATTATAAAATATTTTATTAAATGATTTAAAAATCCTAAAAATCTTACGATATGACAATTATAATGGGAAATGGTCATTAATTTCATCCATGGATCATTTATGAACCATTTTTTACATTATAAGTAAATTTATAACCCTTAATGATTGAAAAATGTATTTTCATAGTTAAGGATAAAAAATCATTTTGATCCTATCTCATCCCGACTTCAAAATTAAGCCAATTTTTAACTAATTGTCCATGAATGTTACTTTATAGTATTTTAAAGTTTTGAAAAATTTCAAGTGTGTTCTCTCCCTCTCTTTTAAGATGACATTCTCTCTCCTCTCCTCTTCACACTTCGATAACCATTTAGTTTGGTCAAACCCTACCCGAACCCCTTACTAACATCCCTCCTCACATCCTAGAGGTCATAGTTATGATACAATACCAACCTTAGAGGGTTTATGGTGTAATTTAAATCATGTTTTCTGAAGAATAGGTATAACTTTTTGAGGAATATGTTCCCTAAATCCTTATATATATATGATATATATATTGCATGTAAATTATGATTTTCATGCAGATAAGGGTATATTATTTTATACAATACATGATGGAAGTAGATTGATAAATATTATAATTTTTTGCTTCTCCCACATATTCTATCATTCAAGGTACCATTTTATAAGATGAAACAGTGAGGAGGTATAACATTCATATGATGGATGCATTTATTGGCCAAAGAATTCACTCATACATTATGAACACATTACTAAATGCTACAAAACATGGGGTTTCCTTATGTATTTATAAACCATTTTTCATGAGATGAAAGTGGGGTGGGGGTATATTGAGATCCTCATACTGTGACAAAAATCCACGATACCTATAGCTCTCTTCATCTTCCTTCTTTTCATTTGAAAAATCTAGCACATCGTGAATGGATGAATGGATACCTCTCATTCCATGATAGATTTAGTTTGGCCTGTAGATAAAATATAGATGTGGGATGCATTTTCCACTTAGTGATCTTTATCAAACCCATGCGATGAAGTTTGTGGATGTTGGATATGCTCTTTAGTGTATGGTAGACTCATTTACAACAATGTTCTTCATTTTTGATTTTATACACAGTTTCATATTATCTTTCATAGAGATACTCATACAAGGGTTCTTAATCACTTCCTCTTGATCTGATAATCATTATTAGACTCTAATAAAACCATTCCATGGCATCAGAGTGAGCTCATGTTTTAGTTTTATGAAATCATGCATGAAAATGAAGAAGAAACAAAGAGCAGAGCATCGTTTTTCAAGTTTCTCAAAAATCTAGAAAATATGTTAACCCTTACATAGCTGGGCTTTGTAACGGTAACCAAGGATTTACCCTTACACATAGTGTTCTACATTAGGGTCATTACTCCTCACCCTTATGTAGATCAGTCTACGTAAGGGTCACCTAATCTTACTCTTACATGATGATATTTGTTTAAAGGTCATACCCTTATGCAGAAGGTATGTGTAATGGTAACATATTTGTTTTATTTATGAAAATAGTTTGTGTTAAGTTAATACACTTACATAGTGGTTCCATAAGGTCATGTAAAGGTAAATTGAGGCCTACCCTTACGTGAAGCATTCACATAAATGTAATATCCTATATACCCTTATGTAGAATGAGATACGTAAAGGTAGTACTCATATTACCTTTATCTAACACATTATATTTAAGTTGTGTAATGGTAAGTAGTGACTTTCCTTTACACAAGGGCTTATAGGAAGCCTGCGTAAGGGTAGATGACTTTACCCATATGCATTAATACCCCTATGTATAAAAGTAAACAAATAAGATTTTAAAAATTGTTTTTAAATTCCTAAATTATTTTAATGGTTTATAAAAATGTTTATACATCATTATAAAAGGTATTTTTGGATATTTTAATTTTTAAAAGGTTTATAAATTAATTAATTATATATTTTTTATAATTAATTAATTTTTTATGAAACATTTTATATCCAAATATTAAATGATAATATTTAAAATATATTTTAACAAATTACATGACATGTAACATCCCATTACCCATTTTCAAGTACTTATTGACCCTTGTTTTGATATTTCTTCATTGGGTCTTATTTAGGGGTCATTTCAGGAGTGTTTTGAAAATTTTGGGAAGCCCATGGGGTTGTGAACAGTTGGCATACAATTATGGAAAACCATACAGTTTGGCCTATAAAATCGCACACTCTATTGTGAGCCAATTGAGGGGGGGGGGATGGTTAGTTTCAAACCATGAAACCTTCCCCCAAACCATGCGGCCTTATTCATTGGAGGTTTCATGGTTAGAGAATGGTTAATCTAAACATGTTTCCAAACCATGAAACCTTTCTAGAAGCCTAGTAAGGGCATACAATTACTACTAACCATGCAACTCAACTAGGAAACCATGTGTGTGAGTTTTTAATTCCTTGAAGATTTAATTAAATATCTCAGGACCCATATTTATGATTCCTAACACTACCTATTTGACCCTAACATGATCCTTTGGATCTTGGAGGCTCCTGAGAGGATTTCTTGGCTCCTCTAACCTCTTATCTTGTGAATTAAAGTGTTGGTGGAAGATCTGATCACTTTCTAGTATGCAGTTTCTCTCTTGATTTGGGTTTTCTCTCCCCCTCATTTATCTCAATTTTGAGAGTGGTGAATCCTCATGTTGTTGACGTAATAGATCCTTTTTATGGATCTTGATTCTAGGGATCATTCCATGATCTTCTATGCCTTCATTCTCCATTGGCGTTTCCTATTATGAGTGTTGACTTGTTTGATCATGTGATTAAATTTAGGTGGTCCCATAATGATTTAACCTAAAATTGAAACATTAAATTTCATAATTTATTTGAAATGAGTTTTCAATTTATTTATAAAACCTTGATTTGTGATTATTTTATGTTTTATTTAAAAAGGGCATGGAAATTATGAAAATCCCCCAATTTCAGTGGCATTGAAATTGTTGGGTGGATTTAAGAAATGTGATGGATTGAAATGATATTTTTTTTGATGAAATGATTTAATGTTGATGCTTGAAAAAATTGGATTAAAATGAAAGATGATTTAAAAGGCATGAATTTTATGAAAACCCTTGATTTGGTTTTAAAATTGAAATGAGATGCTAAACTTGAAATTGGGAAATTAAACCATGAATGGTGAATTGATTTGAAATGATTGAATTTCCCATGATTGATTGATTGATTGATTAAATCACATGTGATCATGAGTAGTTAGTGGGTGATTAGGACAATCACACCAGAACTGTGGCTACCTATAAATGGATTAATGTTGATAACTCCAATTAAAACTTATTCAACATGATTGTCCCTAATGGGATATTGATTTCTTAGTCTCATTAACCCAATCCTCAGGATGTGTGCACACATACTTGAGTTGTGATTTATGATTGAGTAGTTTGAGTATCCAAGATCTTAGAACTAATGTAACGGAGGGAATATGACTGTGGTTCTTGTTTTGTTGACTTGATTATACATACTATTGTTTATAGAGCTATTTTATTCATTCCAGTTTTTTATATAAATGTTTTATATATAATTTTCATTTAATCCTATTTTGATATACATACCATAAATGGTTTAATTGTTATGGAATTGATTATGGAACAATTAGTGAGACCCTAGTGAGATTTTTAGCTCACACCTTACTTTGCCTTAGTTTGTTTGTATATCTTTTCATGCTTGGTCTAAGGAAAGTGAAAGCGCCAATTAGAGGTGGTAGATGTGCTTGATTTATGGGACTCAGGAGTGATGGCGGTGACTAATGAAGCTATGGTCCACTTGTTTCATAGGGTTTTGGAGACTACATCTTGATGAGAATTATGTTGTACTTTGGTTTATATTTTAAATTAGGATTTTTATCTTTTTGATTATGGTACTTTTCTCCTTGAGGAGTGTTTGACATACTGACTGGTTATTGTTTTATCTTACACTATTTTGTATCGATGGTTTGTACTTGTGAAAAAATCATTTCTTTTGATGTTATTTATGATACCAGGTGCTAGTATCCAACCCATAAGGATCGAGAACACCCTTAGGGTTATGTTAGGATTAGATTATATATTAGTTTAATAGGGTATCTGGGCTAGTTCCTGAAAAAGTGGTTTCAAAGGAAGGTTGAGTTTCTTTCCTTGATGTCGGTATACAGTCTAGGATGTCATGGTAGATATGAGGTAGGATATTTTGGGACTTAGTAGGTAGTTACGAGTGAGTTCCTAGAAAAATCTCATCATAAAAACCCTTAAGTCACCATAGGTGTTTGGGAAAAGCATCTTTGAGGAATAATTTGATCTGATAATAGTCTTTTCCCTAAACGTGACCTGAGTATCTTTAAATATCAGAATGTTAAATTCTATTTTATGGAATTGATATTTCTATATATATTGATTGATTCGATGATTTGTGTATCATTTTTGACGTTTCAATGTTGACTATTGATGTTTTGTAACATCATTCCCCCGATAAGATGTTTGAATAGGCCCCATGAGGAAGATACTAGTGAACCACAATGAGTGAACCCTCCGGTGAATCAGAATGTTTTTGAGATAGTGGTGTGTTCAGTCCAAGATATGGGAAAAATACCTACACCCATTCCTATTCATCCTCTATTATTAGAACCACGAAGGGATAAATCTAGAAATCATGCTCAAGAGATTATTTCCCCAAAACTGCCATCTTTCCAAGGCTCTAATGATACTCAAGAGGTTGAGGATTGGTTGAAAAATATTGAACTAATTTTTGAGTTCTTTGAAACACCTGATTTGATAAAGGTGAAGTGTGCTACCTTCATTCTTGAAAGGCCTAGAAGAATATGGTGGGATTCGATGGTTACAATAAAGAAACATGAGTTCTTAGAGTGTAATTAATTCAGAGATATTTTCACTGAGTAATTCTATCTGGAGTCGATGGTCTTGGTGAGGTTTATGGAGTTTCTTATCCCCCATTAGGGAGACAAGACTATGAATTAATATGCAAACTTATTTGATGAACTTGTTCGGTTTTATCCTAAGGTAGTTAAAAATGAGAGGTTGGAGGCTCAAAAATTTGAAATGGGCCTTTTATATAATATCTTATCTCCGGTTTTCATATTAAATCTCACTTTTTATGTGGATTTCTAGATAGTGTGCTAATGGATAATCTTGACCTGGCTGGTATGTCAAGGTTGATGGGGGTACCTCTTACTCATAGTGGTAGTTTGATTGGTTCCTTTAAAGGAAAGATAAAGCATGATGAGCCTCTTGGTGGTTTTTGATAGTAGAATTCATCCAAACCTCCTGTAGTGCCTAAAATAGGCCCTTTTTCTTGATTCCAGTGTGATAATGTTGGGCATTTGAAACAATATTGTACCGAGGCACTGAATATCTATAGTTAATACAATCACTCAGGCCACCAGTATAAGTTCTTCCATATAATTTCATCCCCACATAGTGGCATGGGCTCATCAGGTCCTAAAAGTACTATAGTGCAATAATATGCTTCAAGATATAAGGGTTTCCAACCGTAGGAATCCAAAATAAAGTTTCTTTATGCAGTGGAAGAGTCTCTAGAGGAAAATGATTCAATTCCAATGACAGTGAGGCACCATAAATATAGCTTTATCTTAAGTGAATACTTTATTTGATACGAGTGAATCTCAATTCATTCGTATCAACTTGTGTTGTGAATTTTCTAACCCTTCCTATAGAGATTATGTCGTATGTGATGGATATTACTAAAAACCTCAGAATGAAGAGAGATAAGGGTTTTTGATGTCCCTTTTGAGTCTTCTCTCCATTAGAGATTGAAATCACTTGGAATTTTATAGTTCTCAGCATGAAACCTATTGATTTCATTATTAGGATGGATTGAATAATCTATCATAAGGACCATATTGAATTTTATCTTCATAGGGTCTCCTTTTCTATTATTAATGAGGTGTGCCATGTTTTTTAGGGAGAATGGGATTGAGGTCGAGTAGAGTTAGACCTTCCTTTTTGGAGTTGGGTAGGGTAATATTAGTGTTTAATTTTGATCTGGAGCTAGAATCTCTGAGTGGTGATATTCCTCCAGTTTTCATCATGTTTCTCAATGTGTTTCCATATGAATTTTCTTGTTTTTCATTGGTAAGGGAAGTATAGTTTTTCATTGATTTGGTACCTATTATTCAACCATTGTCTATTCCTTCTTACCATATTGTGTTAGTTGAATTGAAAGAGTTAAAGATCTGGTTGAATGAATTTTTAGAAAAAGGATTTATATGCTTGAGTTTGTCACCTTGGACGACACCTGTTTTTTTGAAAAGTTTGATAGAACACTTCTCATTTGTGTTTATTATTGAGAAATCAATCGATTTATGATAAAGAATAAATATTAATTTCCATATATCTATGATCTATTTGATCTTTTGAAATGGGAGAAGTGGTTCTCAAAGATTGATCTTTGAGCTAGTTACCACCAATTGAGAATCAAAGAATATAACATCCTAAATACCACCTCCAGGAGTAAGTATGACCATTATGAGTATCTTGTTATGCTTTTTGTTCTAACTAATTCTCTTATAGTTTTTATATCACTGATAAATAGGATATTCCATGAGTATCTTGATTCATTCATGGTGGTTTTCATGGATGACATTTTGGTTTACTCTAAAATTGAGGAAGACCATGTGTGTCATCTGAGATAAGTTCTAGAAATCCTGATAGATCACCAACTTTACATGAATCTTTTGAAATGTAATTTCTGGATTTGGGAAGTGATGTTCTTAGGACACATGGTCTCAAAACATGATATTTTAGTCGATCTTGATAAGGTAGAGGCTATTATGACATGGTGGAAACCACATAATGTTTTCAAGATTCATATATACTTGGGTTTGGTGAGGTATTACCATAGGTTCGTTAAATATTTCTCGAATATGGATTCTCCTATGACCACTTTCACTTAGAAGGGATTGATTTTCTTGTAAGATGTGAAATGTTAGAGTTATTTTGAAAACTTAAAAATTTATTTTGACTTCTATACTTATGTTTAATCTTTTAGAGGCTGGGCAAGGCTATGTTTTCTTTTGTGACACATCAAGTTTGAGTTTGGGATACATTCTTATTCAGGGTGATCACATGATAACCATTGGTTCCAAAAAACTTAGGCCACATGAGAAGAATTATCCGACCCATGATCTTGAGATTTCTTCTATTATGAATGCTCTTAAGAGTTGGAGACATTAACTTTTCATAAAAATATTTACCATTTATTTTGACCAAAAAATCTTGAGTTATGTCTTCTCTCAAAAATATTTGAACCATCAGTGGAGACAGTGGGTGGAGTACCTACAATATTTTAATCTTGAAATTTCCTATACCCCTGGTAAGGGGAATGTTGTTTCTGATGCTTTGAGTGGAGAACTTTTGACCAAGGTCACGAAAGAGTAATCATAATAGTGTAATTTGATGGATCTATTTGCTCGATTTCATTTGGGAGTTTGTGATAATGAGACTAAGGTTGTTTTGGAACATGTTTAGCTGAACTCCTCTCTTATTTATATGATTATTTTGGAGAAGTATTTTGATGATTAATTCAGTGGAATTAAGGATTGTATTTATAGTGGGGATACCATCAGTGAGTTTCTGTTCTCTTCTAAGGGTGTCCTATGTTACCAAAACTGATACGTCATTCCTTTATTAGTGAGAAAAGATGTTATGGGGGATTTCCATAATTCTTAGTTAGTGGAGAACCCAAGTTTTATAATGATGTTCTATAAAATTTGGTGGTAATTTTGGTGTCCAGGTATGAGGTGAGATATCACTGAATTTGTTTCTTGTTGTTATACCTATTTGCAGGTCAAGGATGAGCTTCATAAACCTTCGAGTTTTCTTTAGCCCATTCCTATGATAATTTGAATGTGGGATGATATTTCTATGGATTTTTTGATTAGTTTACTACTTACCTCTTAAAAGAAGAATGTGATATGTGTTGTGATTGATAGGATAACCAAATCATATCACTTTATTCGCATTCAAGATATAATCAAAGTTTAGGATTTTATAAGTGTCTATGTGAAAGATATTTTCAGATTACATGGAGTTCCAACTATTATAGTCTCTGATAGGGATCTCCATTTCACTTGTTGTTTTTGGAGAGGCCTCCAGGAGGCGATGGGATCCCAAGTTATATTGAGCATGGAATATCATCTAAAGATGGATGGCCAGACAGAATGAGCTATACATATCCTTTTGGACATGTTATATTATTGTATCCTCAACTTTTTTTGAGCTTGGGATGTCCATTTAGGATTGGTTGATTTTTCCTACAACAATAGCTACCAGTATACAATTCTAATGCCTCCTTTTAAGTCATTGTCTAACCAGCCATGTATATATCCTCTCTGTTGGATAGAGATTGGTGAAGCTTCCTTAGTTGGACTGAGTTTGGTCCAAGAGATAAAGATGAAGAATCAATTGGTTCATCATATAATGGAGATGAAAAAGATCCAATATAAATATTATGCTGATTTTTGGCATAGAATGTTGGAGTTTTTGGTTGGTGACTAGGTTTTTTTGAATGTTTCACATCGGTTGGGTCACCAACAGTTTAGAAAATAGAGAAATCTTGCACCAATATTTATGGGTCCTTTTGAGATTGTTGAGTTAGTTGGAAGTGTAACTTAACATTTATATTTTCCACAATAGTTTACATTGATCTACAATATGTTTCATGTATTGAAAATCAAGAAGTATCTTTCCAAACCATCTCATGTCTTGATTTGGGAAAACCTTGTTGTGGAACTTGATTTATCAATGATCGAGTGTCCAATCAAGATTATTGATTTTGAGACAAAGGTTCTTCCTAGGAATTACATACCTTTGGTTTTTGTTCTATGACAAAATGGTTCTAACTTTCATGAGACTTGGGAGTGTGAGTCACTGATGAGGGATCAGTTGCCTCATCTCCTTTACATGGAGTCATCTTGATAGGATTTTTGGGGAAATAAATTATTTATGATGGGGAGGTTTTAACATTCCATTACTTGTTTTCAGGTACTTCTTAACCATTATTTTGGTCTTTCTTAATCAGCTCTTTTTTAGGGGTCATTTCAGGAGAATTTTGAACATTTTTGGAGGCCCATGGGGCTGTGCACAGTTAGGGAAACCTATTCAGTTTGGATCAACAAACCATGCACCCTATTGCGATCCAATGGAGGGGGGGGGGATCATGATTAGTTTCAAACTGTGTGGACTTCCCCTAAACCATGAAGAATTGGTTAGTAGGGGTTTCATGGTTAGAACATGGTTAAACTAACTGTATGACCAAACTATTCACCCTTTCTAGAAGCCCAGTAAGGTCGCACAGTTACTATTAACCATGCAGCCCAACTTGGAAACCATGTGTGCAGGTTTATAATTCCCTAAAAATTTAATTAAAAATATCAAGACCCCCTTTTAAGATGACTAACACACCCTGTAAAGACCCGTAAATTTCAAGGAAATTTTTTTCTTAATTTTCTTTGGAATTTTACAAGAATGCAGTTTCTGACAGCACCTGATTCCGAGGCCTGGTGTTCCCGGAATCATTTTCCGAAGTTTGGCTCGGGTACGTTCAGTGAACGGACGAGCGGGTTTTTCTAACTTTTGAACCGGTGCCCGGAATTGAATTCTGAGGGCACCGATGAAATCACAGTGCCGGTATTCGCTTAGAAACACCTATTCCGGAGTTGCGTTTGCTCGAGTGTGGTTTTTAATTTTCGGGCTTAAAGTTAAGAAATAAAATAATTTTACGACAACTTTATTTTATTTCACTTAAGCCACTTGGAAGCCACTTGAAGCCACTTAAAAGCGGCTTAAACTGAGTTGATCCGGATAGGATGCTATCCAGAAATATCCTACCCCCTTGGTAGGATATTTGCGAGGTGGGGCCCGCACGAGCCCCACCATTTCTTTCCGCTAAGTAACGCACCCGCGAAAACCCGTCATTATGAAAGTCAACTGACGCATTTTCTTAAATTCTTAATAGACCATTTAATTGGGAGGTTTATTTCGTGAATTAAATGGGCGGTTTCTTTCGTTGAATTAATTCAACGAATTGATGGGTCGTTACTTACCTTTTTCGTTTGTTGGCGTAATAATAAAATAAGACCAACTAGTATTTTTGGAGGATTACTGGTTGAGAGGTTTGGCAGAGTCCTAGTACCTTTATCCTTCTTCGTGAAGAACGCGAAGAATGTGAAGAACGCGAAGAACGCCGAACCCGGAAATCGACGATGCGACGCCGTGTTCCGCGACGCCGACGTTCCCTTCCTGCAACGTTCTTCTGCGACATCTCTTCCTCCGTAACGGATCTTCGATCAGCTGCTTGAGGTAAGAGTCTCAGATATTTTCTTTTTAATCTCCCTTGTGGTTTTTACCAAAACACGGATTTAATGATTTAATTAAATTAAATCTATTGCTTCATGGTCCGTTGAGTTTGCCGACTCAACGCCGGTTTCCGCGACGACGCGACGCCCTTCCGCGACGACGCGACGATCTCCTCCTTCCGTGACGAGCAATTCCGCGAAGGACGTGCGTTCGATGACGACCAACGAGGTAGGGGTTGTTGTGAACCTTTCTTTTTCCCGTGATCGTTCTTTTTTTTTAAAAAAAGTAAAGAACCGGACAATAAGAACAATTTTATTCCATTAAAATTGTTGAATTCATATGTTGAATTTTGTTTCTCCCGTTGTTTATCACTAACGCGGAGGGTGCAGGCCAAACGAACACGGCCCGACGACCCTCCACCGTTCTTCGTTGTTATGCGGATTTGACGGGAGATGACGAAACGTGCCGCAACGGAAGTTTGATGATTCCGCAGTGAAGGGCGAGTCCCGGGAGGATCAGCGGCGCAGACGGGAACAGAATCGGACCACCGGAGCGACTCCGGTGGCCCGAGGAAGCTGCCGGCGGCGCGGGTCGCCGGCAGCCTGGAGAGGCGGCGCCCCGGCGCGCCGCCGGACAAGACCGCCGTGGCAGAAGCCGCGGCGGCGGCGCTCGCGGACCCGCGGCCGCGCGGGTCCGGCGCGCGCGGGACGCGGCTGAAGCCGCGTCCGGTTGTCCGAGCGACACCCCGCGGGTGCCACGGGGGTGTCACGCAGGGGCGGCGGCTCCCCCCCGCGTTGCTCGGCTGCCCAGGGCGACACCCCGCGGGTGCCGCGGGGGTGTCACGCGGGGGTGGCGGCTCCCCCCCGCGTCGCTCGGCTGAGCCGAGCCAGCCGGTCCGACCGGCCGGGCCGGACCGGGTCCAACCGGGTCGACCCGGTTCTGCCGACCCAGGGGGGGGGGGGGGGGTCGGGCCGGCTCGGCCCTGGCCCGGACCCCCCGTCTTCGGAAGGTTTTCGTTCAAATGCCCGTAACTTGAGCTACGGGCCTCCAAACGACACACCATCAGCGGCAAAGTGATCCTTGGATCGAGACGGTCGTTTCGGTATATCACATTCAAGGTTTAGGAATACTTTGAGATCGGCTGGGTTGGTTCGTACACGAAACCAACCGGGCCCCCGGAGCGGAAACGCTCGTATCTTGAGCTACGGACGCCCGAATGACATGCTGTCAGCTTCGTTGTTTTCCTATAAGTGAGACAGATCTTTTGGCTCACTCCGCCCGAGGTTTGGACGCAGGTGGAGTACGGTCGGGTTGGTTTTGCATTAAAAACCAACCGGGCCCCTAGGACGAAAAATCCAATAACTCTCAGACCGGGCGTCCGATCGACACGCTGTCTGCGACGTTGAGTTCCTGTTGACGATACGGAACTTTTGGATACATCAACTTCGGACTTTGTGTTAGTTGATGTATCAGCCTCTCGGCTCGTGGAGCGGACCCTCCCGAATGAGCTTTCTGTGTGCGGGAACCCTAGTGCTGGCTGTGACTGCTTCTTCGTCAACGATGACCGTGCAGAGATCCTCAGTGGACTGCGGCGACGACTGGGCAGAGATCCTCAGTGGACTCCGACGATGACCGTGCAGAGATCCTCAGTGGACTGCGGCGATGACTGTGCAGAGATCCTCAGTGGACTGCGACGACTACTGCACTCAGCGATCCTACGTGGATCAGTGCTACAGGTACTGTGTGGGCCCGGTCCTATGTGGGCTCGATCCTGTGTGGGTCCGATCCTGTGTGGGTCCGCGCTCAGTAGTTCTGTGTGATCCAGCGCCTACAGGTCCTGTGTGGGCCCGATCCTGTGTGGGTCATTGCGGGGGTTAGTTACCTATCGATCCTTCGTGGGTCTGATGACTTAGATGGATCAGTGATCATCTTTATCGTCATCTGAAGAAGTATACCTGTGTGAGCTGAATCTTGTGTTACTCTCATTTGTGGATTGTGTTGAGCTATCCTGTGTGGATTTACTGTTTACTCTCCTTTGTGGATTGTGTTGAGATATCCTGTGTGGGTATACGTTTTGCTTTCCTGTGTGGACTGGGTTGTGCTTGGGCTCGGACGTTGGAGCCGAACGGGAATTGATGACTTAGGTATATGTATGGGCATATACCTAAGCCGTGTCAGATGTTACTTCGTGATTGTATCTTTCCTTTGTGGATTATCCTTTGTGGATTTCGGGAGACCTTCGGGGGTCTCGGGGTCCCTATTGAGTAGCTTATACTCACCCCTGCACAGGCTATGCCCGCACTACGTTGTGTTGGTTGCAGACGACGGACAGCGCTGATCGTGGTGGAGGCATGCGGAGCAGGACGGTACCTGGAGGTGGACCACTGGGCGGGACGTACTCGGAGCGGTCAGGTGGACCCGAGGAGCAGTGGAGGCTATCTGTACCCACCCTTCAAGTGGGACTTCCAGAGGACGGCTCGACGCTGCAGATTTTCCTTTCAGTTGCTGTTTTTCCTTTCAGTTGTACTTTACAATTGAGCTTGTATTTCCGGCCCCTTTTACTTTCAGCACAGCTTGTACAGTTTTTACTTAGTGTTTAATTTTCCGCTTGCTTACTCTGTGGTGCTTGTTTACTTTTCAAAGGCAATGCCTTCCCTTTTTGTTGGGATTTACGCCTTGGTGCTAGTCGCCATCCCCTGGCCTATGGAAGGCGGACTTGGGGTAGTCACGACATGGGCCCCGAGGACGGGTCGTGACAAATTGGTATCAGAGGTGGTTGGTTCTACCGCAGACTCTGATCTTTCTTCTATGTGAAGCAATAGTGTTTAGCGTATTGGGTGTGGTTATCAGTCCAGGGAGTCCAGTGTTGGTGCGGCGGCCGACGTATCCGTACACTAGGACCCTTACTTCTGATTTCCGACTTAATGCACAAAAACATTGATTGCATGTGTGTTTCAAGTTTTCTTTGTGATTACTTATGTCAGCTCACCAGGTATACTGTTCTGACCATGGCGCACTTGTTTCCTTTTCAGGATGGCCCCACGACGGCAGCCATCTAGGGTTCCGAGAGTAGAGCGCGATGACAACCCGCCGAGCGACGAGGCCTCGGTACAGGGCCCGTTGACAGCAGAGGCACCGACGGTACCTTTACCCGCCGAGCCCCCGATGCTTCCAGCGTCGATCGCTGACGATGCACGACGCCTCGGAGCTCTGCACGAGTTCCAGCGCCAGCGAACACCCAGGTTCCATGGGGAGTCGGACCCCCAGGCCACCGGGGACTGGCTGGAGGCGGTCGTCCGAGTTTTCAGGCTAGTGAGGACACCAGCAGACCTCATGGTGATCCTCGCGGCGAGCTTACTGCACGCAGCAGCAGGGCGATGGTGGAGCTTGATGCTCCAGGTACACGATGAGGCCTCCCTCATCTGGATGGACTTCGAGAGCCTCTTCTGCTCAGAGTTCGTCCCAGCCACCCTCCGTGCGGTGCGCATTCAGGAGCTTCTTCAGCTACGGCAGGGCAGCTTGACGGTCGCCCAGTACGCGGCGAGATTCACCGACCTTTCTCGCTACTCGATAGACATGGTACGGGACCCCTTCTTCCGGTCCCGGACCTTCGAGCAGGGTTTGAGACACGAGATCAGGGCATCGCTGATCTCCCTCAGCATCCCAACCCAGGCAGGGGTGCTAGAGCGAGCCCTTCTGATCGAGAGCTTTCTGGCTGAGTCCACAGTGAGACCTACCGCAGGGCGGCAGGTAGCAGATTCTTCGGCAGCTGGTAGCCGACGAATGAATCAGGGTTCCAGGGAGACCAGACCTTCTGGGAGACGACCTCGGGACACTGGATCAGCAGTGCGGGGCACACAACGTGAAGCTAGTCTTCCGAGAGGCAGGCAGTGTTACGCGTGCGGCGGGCAGGGCCACATGGCTCGTGACTGCCCGACCCGCCGTACCAAGGAGCAGTAGACAGTGGAGGGGCCACCTAGGCAGAGGCAGAGGGTCGACCGTGGCGGTCCGCAGGGAGGAGGCGGACGAGGCAGAGGAGCTGGCCGAGCAGCAGGTGGTGGGCGACGCTTTGAGGCTCTGCCACCACCACCACCAGGAGGTCCGCCCCGACCACAGGGAGCTGGCGGGCAGAGACAGGCTCATCTCCAGGCAGCGGAGGCCTACGACCACGGCGCACCAGAGATGATTCGAGGTACGATCTGTGTCTATTCCACCCTTTCTGCAGTTCTTATAAACACAGGAGCGAGTCACTCTTTCATAGCCGCTGCCCTTGTTCGGAGCTCGGAGATTCCGACAGAGCCGTTGGCTCGATCCTTGCGGCTAGAGACTCCTACGGGAGGAGACTCGACGATTACGCACTGGTGCCGGCAGTGTGAGCTTACTCTAGGAGGCGAGAGCTTCGACTGAGATCTTCTTGTAGCGGTGTCTAGGCCTTACGACGTCATCTTGGGCATGGATTGGTTATCTACGGTCCATGCACAGATTGACTGCATTAGGCGCAAGGTGCGATGTGTGCGCACCGATGGGAGTATGTTCACCTTCACCGGCGAGAAGGGAGCCTTCACAGCACAGGATGGACTCCCGCAGAGGAGAGGACATCCCATCACCCATCAGTTGGCTAGTCTCATCCTAGGAGTAGTGGACGTGCAGAGTCCTAGTTTTCCTGCAGTGGTGGATCAGTATGCGGACGTCTTCCCCGACGACGTTCCAGGGCTACCTCCTCGTAGAGAGGTAGACTTTTATATTGATCTGTACCCTGGGACAACCCCGATATCCACTCCAGCATATCGGATGGCCCCCGCCGAGCTTCGAGAGCTAAGGGTACAGTTGGAGGACTTGCAGGGCAAGGGGTTCATCCAACCCAGTGTTTCACCCTGGGCTTTGCCGATATTGTTCGCCAAGAAGGCGGACGAGAGCTTGCGACTGTGTGTCGATTATCATCGCCTGAACCAGGTGACAGTGAGGAACAGATATCCGCTACCCAAGATTGATGACCTCTTCGATCAGCTCAAGGGAGCACGGTGGTTCTCGAAGATAGACCTCAGGTCAGGCTATCATCAGCTCAGAGTTCGAGACAAGGATGTGCAGAAGACGACCTTCAGGTGTCGGTATGGCCACTATGAGTTCTTGGTTATGCCTTTCGGCGTAACCAATGCTCCAATAGTGTTCATGAGCCTCATGAATAGGATCTTCCAGCCATACCTCGATCGTTTTGTCATGGTCTTCATCGACGACATTTTGGTGTACTCGACCACGGAGGAGGAGCATGCCTACCACTTGCGGGTTGTACTAGACACACTCCGAGAGCACCAGCTTTATGGAAAGCTCTCGAAGTGACAGTTCTGGTTACGTGAGGTCCACTTCTTGGGGCACGTCATTTCTAAGGCGGGAGTTGCAGTGGACCCCATGAAGATCGAGGCAGTGCTAGCTTGGGAGCCACCCAGGAGCGTGACGGAGGTGCGGAGTTTCTTGGGCCTAGCCGGATACTATTAGAGATTTGTGCCAGACTTCTCTAGAGTTGCGGTGCCACTCTCAGCCTTGACGAAGAAGGGGAAACCCTTTGTGTGGTCAGACAGATGTCAGCAGAGCTTCCAGGAGCTGAGGCAGAGATTGACCAGCGCACCTATCTTGAGGTTGCCTGAGGAGGGAGTTGGATACGTAGTCTACTGCGATGCATCAGGGACCAGACTCGGGTGTGTCCTGATGCAGGAGCGGGCTGTGATTACCTATGGATCATGTTAGTTGAGGCCACATGAGCAGAACTACGCTACCCATGACCTGGAGTTGGCAGCAGTGGTCTTCGCTCTGAAGACATGGCGGCACTATCTGATGGGTGAGCGCTTTACAGTCTTTTCTGACCACCAGAGTCTCAGGTACATCTTCTCTCAGAAGGACCTGAACCTGAGACAGCGGCGATGGCTCGAGTTCCTCCAGGACTATGACTTTGAGATAGTCTATACTCCTGGTAAGGGGAACGTGGTAGCTGATGCCCTCAGCAGGAGGACGGGCATCCAACTACTTGAGGAGGCGACAGAGCATCTAGCTGCTTTACAGATATCCTTCGTGGATAGAGACAGAGCAACCTTCCTTCAGTCTCTCACCGTCTCTCCTCCACTTCTACAGCGGGTCAGAGAGGCTCAGCGTGGGGATGCTGACTGTGAGACGCGGCATGCACAGATATCCTCTTGGACAGGCACTTGATGGTTTCTCCCTTGGAGCAGAGCACGACGTCTTTTTCAAAGGACGTACCCTGGTACCGGTCGCTTTACGAGAGGAGGTTCTTAGAGAGTTTCACACTTCTCCTTTGGCGGTACATCCTGGAGTGGCGAAGATGTACCAGGATCTCAGGTGACAGCACTGGTGGCCGGGCATGAAGAAGGCTGTGGCAGAGTTCGTTTCACGGTGCCTCACCTGCCAACAGGTGAAGGCAGAGCATCAGGTACCAGCAGGCTTGGTACAACCCTTGGAGGTCCTGGAGTGGAAGTGGTACGAGATATCTATGGACTTCGTGACTGGACTTCCACGCACTTCCAGAGGTCACGACTCCATTTGGGTGATTGTTGACCGACTCACCAAGTCAGCACACTTATTACCCATCCGAGAGAAGGGCTCAGTGGAGAGCTTGGGGCGTCTCTACGTTCAGGAGATTGTACGGCTTCACGGTGTTCCATCGACTATCGCCTCCAATCGGGACACTCGCTTTACTTCCCGGCTTTGGAAGGGGTTGCAAGAGGCGTTCAGGACGCGGCTACGTCTGAGCACCGCCTTTCACCCTCAGACGGATGGTCAGACAGAGAGGACCATTCAGACTCTCGAGGAAATGCTCCGCGCATGTGTCCTTGACTTTGGTCGCAGCTGGGAGGACCACCTACCCTTGGTGGAGTTCGCGTACAACAATAGATACCACTCCACCATCGGGATGGCACCATACGAGGCGTTGTACGACAGGCCTTGCAGATCTCCTTTGTGCTGGACAGACCCTGGGGAGTCAGCACTTGTGGGACCAGAGATGGTCCGGGCCACGACAGAGAAGGTCCAGGTCATCTAGGAGCGGATGAGGACAGCACAGAGCTGGTAGAAGTCATATGCTGACAGGAGGTGGAGGCCACTAGAGTTCGAGGATGGCGACCACGTCTTCTTGCGGGTCTCACCTCGACGTGGTTTGCAGAGATTTGGCCGAGGCGGTAATTTGTCTCTATGCTTCATCGGGCCTTTCCAGGTCCTCAGCAGGATTGGCGAGGTGGCTTATCGCTTGGCTCTGCCACCTCAGTTGCACCGGGTGCACGACGTCTTCCACGTATCTCAGCTGAGGAGATACGTGCATGACCCGACGCACATCATTGACCATGGGGAGCTAGACGTGGATGATGGGGCGACTTTTACGGAGGTCCCGGTGGAGATAGAGGATCGACAGGAGCGGGTCCTACGTGGGCGATCGATTCCTCTTGTGCGCATCAGAAGGCAGCACGAGAACCTATAGGAGAGCACATGGGAGCGGGAGGCTCAGATGCGTGCTCAGTACCCACATTTGTTTCCCTAGTTTATGATGTAACTTTACGGGGACGTAAAGCCCTGAGGTGGGAGTAATGTAAAGACCCGTAAATTTCAAGGAAATTTTTTTCTTAATTTTCTTTGGAATTTTACAAGAACGCAGTTTCTGACGGCACCTGATTCCGAGGCCTGGTGTTCCCGGAATCATTTTCCGAAGTTTGGCTCGGGTACGTTCAGTGAACGGATGAGCGGGTTTTTCTAACTTTTGAACCGGTGCCCGGAATTGAATTCTGAGGGCACCGATGAAATCACAGCACCGGTATTCTCTTAGAAACGCCTCTTCCGGAGTTGCGTTTTCTCGAGTGTGGTTTTTAATTTTCGGGCTTAAAGTTAAGAAATAAAATAATTTTACGAAAACTTTATTTTATTTCACTTAAGCCACTTGGAAGCTACTTGAAGCCACTTAAAAGTGGCTTAAACTGAGTTGATCCGGATAGGATGCTATCCAGAAATATCCTACCCCCTTGGTAGGATATTTGCGAGGTGGGGCCCGCACGAGCCCCGCCGTTTCTTTCCGCTAAGTAACGCACCCGTGAAAACCCATCATTATGAAAGTCAACTGACGCGTTTTCTTAAATTCTTAACAGACCATTTAATTGGGCGGTTTATTTCGTGAATTAAATGGGCGGTTTCTTTCGTTGAATTAATTCAACGAATTGATGGGTCGTTACTTACCTTTTTCGTTTGTTGGCGTAATAATAAAATAAGACCAACTAGTCTTTTTGGAGGATTACTGGTTGAGAGGTTTGGCAGAGTCCTAATACCTTTATCCTTCTTCGCGAAGAACGCGAAGAACGCGAAGAACGCGAAGAACGCGAAGAACGCCGAACCCGGAAATCGACGACGCGATGCCGTGTTCCGCGACGCCGACGTTCCCTTCCTGCAACGTTCTTCTGCGACGTCTCTTCCTCCGCAACGGATCTTCGATCAGCTGCTTGAGGTAAGAGTCTCGGATATTTTCTTTTTAATATCCCTTTTGGTTTTTACCAAAACACGGATTTAATGATTTAATTAAATTAAATCTGTTGTTTCATGGTCCGTTGAGTTTGCCGACTCAACGCCGGTTTCCACGACGACGCGACGCCCTTCCGCAACGACGCGACGATCTCCTCCTTCCGCGACGAGCAATTCCGCGAAGGACGTGCGTTCGACGACGACCAACGAGGTAGGGGTTGTTGTGAACCTTTCTTTTTCCCGTGATCTTTCTTCTTTTTTTTTTAAAAAAGTAAAGAACGGACAATAAGAACAATTTTATTCCATTAAAATTGTTGAATTCATATGTTGAATTTTGTTTCTCCCGTTGTTTATCACTAACGCGGAGGGTACGGGCCAAACGAACACGACCCGACGACCCTCCGCCGTTCTTCGTTGTTATGCGAATTTAACGGGCGACGACGGAACGTGCCGCAACGGAAGTTTGATGATTCCGCAGTGAAGGGAGAGTCCTGGGAGGAGCAGCGTTGCAGACGGGAACAGAATCGGACCACCGGAGTAGCGGCGCCCCGACGCGCCGCCAGACAAGGCCGCCGCGGCAGAAGCGGCGGCGGCGGCGCTCGCGGACCCGCGACCGCACGGGTCCGGCGCGTGCGGGACGCGGCTGAAGCCGCGTCCGGTTGTTCGAGCGACACCCCGCGGGTGCCGCGGGGGTGTTACGCGGGGGCGGCGGCTACCCCCCGCATTGCTCGGCTGCCCAGGGCGACACCCCGCGGGTGCCGCGGGGGTGTCACGCGGGGGTGGCGACTCCCCCCCGCGTCGCTCGGCCGCTCGGCCGAGCCGAGCCGGGCTGGCCGAGCCAGCCGGTCCGACTGGCCGGGCCGCGCCCTGGCCGGGCCGGACCGGGTCCAACCGGGTCGACCCGGTTCGGCCGACCCAGGGGGGGTCGGGCCGGCTCGGCCCGGGCCCGGACCCCCCGTCTTCGGACGGTTTTCGTTCAAATGCCCGTAACTTGAGCTACGAGCCTCTAAAGGACACGCCGTCAGCGGCAACGTGATCCTTGGATCGAGACGGTCGTTTCGATATATCACATTCAAGGTTTAGGAATACTTTGAGTTCGGCCGGGTTGGTTCGTACACGAAACCAACCGGGCCCCCGGAGCGGAAACGCTCGTATCTTGAGCTACAGACGCCCGAATGACGTGCCGTCAGCTTCGTTGTTTTCCTCTAAGTGAGATGGATCTTTTGGCTCACTTAGCCCGAGGTTTGGATGCAGGTGGAGTACGGTCGGGTTGGTTTTGACTTAAAAACCAAACGGGCCCCTGGGACGAAAAAGCCAATAACTCTCAGACCGGGCGTCCGATCGACGCGCCATCTGCGACGTTGAGTTCCTGTTGACGATACTGAACTTTTGGATACATAAACTTCAGACTTTGTGTCAGTTGATGTATCAGCCTCTCGGCTCGTGGAGCGGACCCTCCCAAACAAGCTTGCTGTGTGCGGGAAACCTAGTGCTGGCTGCGACTGCTTCTTCGATAGCAACGACCGTGCAGAGATCCTCAGTGGACTGCGGCGACGACTGGGCAGAGATCGTCAGTGGAATCCGACGACGACAGTGTAGAGATCCTCAGTGGACTGCGGCGACGACTGTGCAGAGATCCTCAGTGGACTGCGACGACTACTGCACTCAGCGATCCTACGTGGATCAGTGCTACAGGTCCTATGTGGGCCCGGTCCTATGTGGGCCCAATCCTGTGTGGGTCCGATCCTGTGTGGGTCCGCGCTCAACGGTTCTGTGTGAGCCAGCGCCTACAAGTCCTGTGTGGGCCCGATCCTGTGTGGGTCATTGCGGGGGTTAGTTACCTATCGATCCTTCATGGGTCCGACGACTTAGATGGATCAGTGATCATCTTTATCATCATCTAAAGAAGTTTACCTGTGTGAGCTGAATCTTGTGTTACTCTCCTTTGTGGATTGTGTTGAGCTATCCTGTGTGGATTTACTGTTTACTCTCCTTTGTGGATTGTGTTGAGCTATCCTGTGTGGGTATACGTTTTGCTTTCCTGTGTGGACTGGGTTGTGCTTGGGCTCGGACGTTGGAGCTGAACGGGAATTGATGACTTAGGTATATGTATGGGCATATACCTAAGCTGTGTCAGATGTTACTTCGTGATTTTATCTTTCCTTTGTGGATTATACTTTGTGGATTTTGGGAGACCTTCGGGGGTCTCGGGGTCCCTACTGAGTAGCTTATACTCACCCCTGCACGGGCTATGCCCGCACTATGTTGTGTTGGTTGCAGACGACGAACAACGCTGATCGTGGTGGAGGCGTGCGGAGCAGGACGGTACCTGGAGGTGGACCACTGGGCAGGACGTACTCGGAGCGGTCAGGTGGACCCGAGGAGCAGTGGAGGATATCTCTACCCACCCTTCAAGTGGGACTTCTAGAGGACGGCTCGACGCTGCAGATTTTCCTTTCAGTTGCTGTTTTTCCTTTCAGTTGTACTTTACAGTTGGGCTTGTATTTCCGGCCCCTTTTACTTTCAGCACAGCTTGTACAGTTTTTACTTAGTGTTTACTTTTCCGCTTGCTTACTCTGTGGTGCTTGTTTACTTTTCGAAGGCAATGCCTTCCCTTTTTGTTGGGATTTACGCCTTGGTGCTAGTCGCCAGCCCCTGGCCTATGGAAGGCGGGCTTGGGGTAGTCACGGAACGGGCCCCAAGGACGGGTCGTGACACACCCCATTCAACCATAACATCATCCTTTTACTTTTGTAGGCTACCGAGAGGATTTATTGTCTCCTCCAACCTCTTTTATTACGAATCAAAGTGATTGTGGAAGATCCGATCCCTCTCCGATATGTAGTTTCTCTATTATTTTGGTTTTTCTCTCTCCCTCCTTTCTCTCCCTTTTGAGAGTGGTGAATTATTATGTTTTTATGGGTTAGATATTTTCTTTGATGGATTTTTATTCTAGGTATTGCTTCTTGATCTTATTCTCCTTCGTTATCCATTGTATTTTCCCATTGTGAGTGTTGATTTGTTTGATCATGTGATTAAAATTAGGTGGTTCCATAAGGATTTTCCCTACAATAAAAACCCTAAATTCCATGAATGGATTGAAATGGGTTTTCAATTGATTTATAAAAACTTTATTTGTGATTATTTGATATTTTATTTAAAAAGGGCATGAAAATTTTGGAAGCCCCCCAATTTCAATGGCATTGAAATTGTTGGGTGGATTTGAGAAAATTGATGGATTGAAATGAGAAATGTTTTAATGAAGTGATTTGATGTTGATTCTTGAGAAAATTAGATTAAAATGAAATATGTTTTGAAATACATGAATTTGATAAAAACCGATGATTTGGCTTTGAAATTTAAAAGGAATATTAAACTTGAAATCTAGAAATTGAACCATGAATGATGAATTGATTTAAAATGATTGATTTTACCTTGATTGATTAATTGATTGAAAAACATGTGATCCTAATTAGTTAGCGGGTGCTTAGTAAAATCATGCAAGGACTCTAACTCCCTAGAAATGGATTGACAATGTCAAATCTAACTAAACCTAGTCTATCATGATTTTCCTTGATGGGATATTGATTGATTAGTCCTATTAGCTTGAGACCAGGGACATGTGAACACATACTTGAGTTTTGATTGATGATTGAGTAGTGTGAGGATCCAAGAGCCTGAAACTAACATAACTTAAGGCATATGTCCATAGTTCTTATTTTATTGACTTGATTATACATTACATTATTTATATAAATATTTTATTCATGCCAATTATTTTATATAAAATATTCATTTAACCCTATTTTGATATATCTATCATCTTTTGATTTGAATGCATGTTTTGGTATTAAAATATGTAAATGAATTGTCATGCCATGTTTTTTTTAAATTGAAAGAAGAAATTGTTTAATTGTTATGGAATTGATTATTTAACACTTGGTGAGACCCTACTAGGCTGTTTATCTCACACCCTACCTTTTCCTTCGAGTGTTTGTAGATTTTGTTATTCCAAGTACAGGGAAAGGAAAAACACCATTTGGAGGTGGTGGATGTGCTTGATCCGTGAGACTCTGGAGTGATGGTGGTGATTGATGAAGCTATTTTCAACTTATTACACAAGGTTTTGGAGATTAAGTCTTGATGAGTGTTGTGTTGTCCTTTGGTTTGTGTTTTACCATGGGATGTTTATATTTCTCCTTATGGTAAATTTATCCTTGAGAAGTGTTTGTCATACCAATCAGTTATTGTTTTATCTTCCACTGATTTGTATCGATGGTTTGTAATTGTGAAAAAATTATTCTATTTGATGTTTTTTATGATGTGAGGTGCTAGTCACCAACCCATGGGGATCAGGAACACCCTTTGGGCCATGTTAGTATCATCTTGGGTATTAGTGTACTAGGGTATCTGGGTTGGTTTGTGACATGACCCGACTTATAATCTATAAATAAAAATGTTTATTTATAAATCATTAGTAATAATTTATAAAGAGTTATAAATTACCAAATAAGGTCAAAATATAAAATCTTTATATTTAAATTTTTATTTTTTCACAATTAATCTTTTTGAAATGTTCAAAATAAAAGGGGGACTTATTTGGATATTATTTAAGCTATATCAAAAGTGTTTTGATGATTTATATAATCAAGGTTTAAATAGTGATTGAGTATATGATATTTAGATTATTTAATATGTTTAACTTACAGAAATTGGATTATAAAATATATTATATTTTAAAATGGAAATTCCATATAATGATAAATATAAAAGATTTCATATTAGAATGAATATAAAATGTTTATATTCAAAATTATGGAATGTACATAATGTTAGAACTAAAATTATAAAATATTTATAATTATATTTTATTTATGAATTGTTAATAGATTTTTATCGCATATTTAAATATCTAAATTTTTCATTTATTTAAATTTTATTCCCTATTTTTATTTATAGTTATAAATTCTTGATATTATGAATGTAGACATGCCAAAATTCATATGATAAATTGCTTCTCAAGTAGAGCCTTTATTTTTCATGATAATAATGACTCCAAAATAAATAACTAGAAGCATGCATATATAAAGGGGATAACATGAGATAAGATGGAGAGATTAAAATCCCCTTCAAATACTAAGAGTGATATTTTTTCCAAAACAACACTTGTAAAACCCTAATCATTCAACTAGGTTGGTTCTTCCATAGCAGGGTGCCCTTGGATTATCTTGGGTAATACAACCAAGTATTTGGTGACACTAGATTATCCTTGGGTAGGTTCTTCCATAGTAGGGTGCCCTTGGGTTGTATTTTTTTAATTTTTTTTTGATGTTTACTTTGGGTTACACTTTTTTGGAAAACCCTTGGGACGAATACTAGAAGAATGAAGATGAGTTTATCCATATGATAAAGGGTTTCCCTATCATGTAATGACCCAAAATTCTATCAATGATATTTCCATTTCTATGTTTATTTCATAAAACCACATAGAGAACACAAAGAAAACTTTATAAATAAAGAATGAATGAAATAAGAGGTATTTATAGAAGTTAAAGAACCTATATCGATGAAATAACAACATGACCTTAGGAATACTAATACGACCATTATGAATAGTAAACCAGAAAAATGAATAGTAACCTTACCCATGATAATATAAATAAAATTTAGGCATGTAATAAGTGAAAGTATGATATAATTATATCATAGTATAAGTAAATGAATATTTTAAAAATTATTAATTAAGTGTTGGTATTTTTATAAGTCATAAATATTTAATCACAATTTTATAATTAATAAATCGATATAAAAGAGAATTAATTTTCATAAAATTTATTCATAAATGAGTATTTTGTTTTCTTATGATTTTAGGATAATTTTATGGAACCTTAGTTAATTTTTTAGAGTGTTATAAAATGAGTTATAATTTTAAAATCTGCATTTTTTGAGTAAATTATGGTTTTAATTAAAAATTAAATAACTCATATTTATAAAATTATTTTGTTAAAATTTAGTTCATTTTTTAATTCTACACATCAAAAAATGGTTGGAGTTAATTTTTGATATTTTTCTAAAATACTTGAATTTTTGGTGAATAGTGAAATATGGTAATTTACGGTATTTAAATTATAATCCAAATACATGAATTAAAAATATAATTCATGAAATAAGCACCCAAATATAGAAATAAAATTCCATATTTACTATATTTAGTCATAGGAATCAAAATTATTCATAGTCTTGAGCTAAATAGTAAACAAATGAATAAAATATTGAAAAATCACTCCTCTCCTCCACTATAAAAACCACCCCTCACCCCATATTCCCACCTATAAGCCTTAAATCTTGTCTAAATTCTGACCAAATTCTCTTCCCTAGTCTCTCACCCACATCCAGGATCTCTTGGTCTTTCTAAAATACTAAAATCCCTTTCCTTAAGGAGGTTCTCAAGGAAGACAATTCAAGAGGTAAACCCTCTTTTTCTTTTAATTTCATTTAAATTTATTTTATTTTCTTATCCTCTCCTCAAATCCTCTGTCCAAATGATCATGATAAATTTTGTATGATCTATATACTGTAATGATATCATTTTAATGGAATATTCATCATTAATATCCTTTCTCTCTCTTTTATTTTAAAAATGAAATCATCGTCCCGGAGGTGCCGGTTTACAACCTTCATGGACGATGAACTTTTGTTAATTTACAATTCAAGGCTAGTAATGAAACCATTTTTATGGTTGAACCATATTATAAAATATTTATTATATCTTATTTAAGGTTTTGGAACCATCTTATATATATGATATTAAATAATAGAACAAAACTGGTTCATTGCGATCGAAAACCCGATAAAATTAAGCTAAACGGTTATCAGTAATGATTCATCCTCATATATGAAAAAATTATAAATAATACCAATTACACTTATATTTGTTCATTAATATCATATAAATTCAATTCTGGATAATTATACCCATTCCACATGAACTTTAATACTCATATACAAGTATACCAATTATGAAAACCAAGGAAATGAACACCCCCGAGCAATAAAATTGTGTCTTATAACTCATAAAAAATGCCATAAATGAAATTAATAAAATTATAATAAATAAAATACACATATATAAGGTTATTAATTAATTAATTAATATATTTAATTTTATTATCCAAGACGTCAAGGTCAAGTGCAGAACACATTCATACATAAGGTAACAGATTCTACCCGAACCATCATTTTCCTCCGGGTTATTCTTTCACTATCTTTACACCAATGTAATGCTTATATTTTTTTTTGTACTTATTCTATATTCTATGTATATGTTCCAAATTTATATATCCAGATCATTTCATCAATATTTGATGGGATATACATGTTTATTATAAGATTCCTTTCTCAATTCTTCTCGATACACAATCCCGATTAAAGGTAACATCTCAATTTAAAACCCATTTTAAAGTACCAACAATAATATATTTTAAGACAATTTTTTTAATAAAATCCATAATTTTGTTATGAAAAAATTATATTTGTTCATTACTAGTTTTATACAAATAATTATGACAAATAAAAATGATTTTTCAAAAAGAACTCTTCTTTGCAAAGTAAAAGGGGTATTTCTCTCAAGAATTCCTCGATAATTTTATTAGAGTATTTTCAGCTATTTCTACACATCTATTGAATTTTATACTTTATTTAGGTTTATCTCTTATGTTTATCATCCACCACATTTTATTAAATGGTTTATAATCAGTTTGACTATGGATGTGTTATCTTGATACCATTCACCATACTACTCAGAATGGTTAGTGATTATGTTTTCAGATTGGGGAAAGTTATTTACATTTAGTATTTATATGTTGTTTATGTTTATCCCCATTCATATGAGGAATGTATTTGAATTATTAAGTGATGTTTGGGGCCCACTATAGCCCCTCGATGCATTGTTGGGTCTAATGAGACAAACTAGCCTGAGTTTTTACCCATTATGTATGGTGTATTGGCTAGGCCATGACTATATGATTATGATGTCTAGAATTATGCATTCCATCATTATGAAACTAGTAATTGTTAGCCTATGTGATTATTTGACTACTAGAATATCCATGGTTATGTGTTATTGTGTAATTAATTATTTATCTTTTATTCCTTCCATATTATGCTCAAGATTATGTTTTAATGGCATGTGTTCTTTAGTTATTCATCATGCATTATTATTTATGCTTATACTATATTACTTACCCTTATTGAGAATCTGATCTCACCCCTTTATTATGTTTATTTTTCCCCCAGATGCTAAGATAAAATTTGTGAATGACATGAAAAGATAATTTATAAGAATAAGAGTATTTCCAAAGGAGTTTCTATGATGTATTTCATTTCAAGTTGTAATGTTGAACTTATGTATGTATCTGGTTTTTAAAAGAAAACTATTTGGTCCTTTGGGATGAGTCTTCCTTGTTTATATTCCAATTTTATAAAATAATTCAACGGATCCAGGCTTCTAGGTTCAAGGAGTTATATCTCATCTATACACGAATCATATATGATATGATTGGGATAATTCCCTACCTAAATAACTATGTGGTGAGAGAAATGTTGTAGAATATCAATTGCTTAGTGAAATATAGATCTTTTTCCACTAATGGATTTGATTTAAATTTAAAGGGGGTCATCATTTTAGTGGGACCCCATTTAATAAAACTCCCCATTAAATGGTTAATAATAAATGATAATCACATGATAAAAGATTTTTCTATAGGAAAATATCATCATGATCATCAAGCTAAACTTTGAGATCAATACTTGAAAGAAAAAGCTTAAATTAAGCTACTCTAAAGATTGGTAACTTAAGAAAAGTCCTTAAGCTAGATTTTTGATCTAATAAAAGTTCTTAAGGAAAAATTTTATGTGTCAAAACTGTTCCTTCATCAGTAACCAAGTGTTGAAATTTTTCAACAAGTGAATTTAGATGCTTGTGGTGGATAGAGTGATTAATTTATGTTTTTAAAGGCATTAAATGAAAAAATAACCAAAATAATCTTAGTCTCCACTCAGATACTCAATATGATTGGGTATATCAATCATTTAAGAAATTTTAGTCTCATGTTTTCATGACCCTCCCCCCAAAGATACCCCTTTTAGGACAACAATGAGAGAATGTAGACAATGACGCCTGAATCCAACCACCAATAGGCCATGGGTTAATGATAAGCGCCAAGGGTATAACATACACATAAATTAAATTCATCACCATCTAATATATGAGAAACATGATAGATAAGTTAGAACCATGAAACAAATCCTTCTCATAAAAAATGAATAAATAATCCCTGTTGGGTCCAAGATTGCTGAATGAGTTTTTGAGGTTGTTGGAAGTTGTTTTGATGAAGTTTTGTTAGCCTGTTTTTGAAAAAGAAGGTTTGATGGAAATGGTTGACTTTTTTTTTGTCTTAAAAAAAGTCACATCACTTTGTAAAGTTTTTTAACAAATGAAATCATATGGATAGGATGAGACAAAGGTTTCCTAACCAGAATCCACCAGAAGAACATTTTTCTATCTAATAATTTTAGATTAAGTTTTTTGTTTATTTTTTTTCTTTTAAAGTTTCCAAAGTTCCATCAAATGGAATGTTCAATAAAAAATTATAGCGATTATTTATTATTCTAAATGTTTCCAACATAATGAACTGAAAATATCTCATGGTCCAAGAATTTAGAAGAAATGGGGAGAAATTTGTTTGGATGCACAAAGTTCCATTTTATGAATTTCTATAAAGTTCACTGGATAGACAAAATTATAAAAAGTTTTGGATAAGGAAAGTTTGAGTTTGTATAAAGTTAATGAATTCAGATCTCTGCAAGAAAGGTTTTTGAGAAATTTGTATGGAAGTACATTCAATTATATGAAGTTTGGGATGAATGCTTGTAAAGGTTGGAAACTAGAAAATTGTTTTTTGAGAAAAGGGATGATATTGAGGAATCAAACGTACAAAGTCTATCAAATTAACATTTAAAAAGTCGATAATAAAAGTTTTCAATAGTGATGTTGCTGATGGTTGTCATTGGAAAAAGTCATCAGATGAATTCCATCAGACAAATTTTTTTTAGAAAAGTTTGTAAAGTGAAAAAGAAAAAAATAAACTAAGTCCCTAAGAAGTGTCATCAGACAAAAATATATGAAGTTGTGAATTTGAAATTTTCTATAAGATTATCAAACAAGCGTTTTGTATAAAGTTCATCGCACATAAGTTGATAAAACAAGACAATAAACGAAGAGTTCTGATGTAACCCATCAGATGGAGAAACTATCTAACAAAGGCTTCTAAGAAGTTCCTATGAAGTTTTTATGGAAACAATCATACAAATATTCTCATCGGATGGAGATTCTCATCAGACAGAAGAATTGTTATGAAGTTTTATACCAGAAAAACTTTAAATGGTTTCATATTCTTACTGGATCAAAGTTCCTTATTATGTTTTCATAATGATTATAAAATTTATAAAACTTAGATGGTTATTTAATTATCCAAAAATCAAGGAAGAAAATCATGATACTCACTGATATTTAAGGAAAGTTGAATAATGATGGAGTTACTGAAGTTTATCATATGAGTTCAAGAATGTTATTGGATTATTGTGAAGTTTTTGATGAATTATTTGGGTGGGAGTTTTGAATTTCAATTTTTCATTGATTTGGAAATCAAAATTGACTTCCCACCTATTCTCTCTCAAATGTTTATATATATAGGGGTGAAATTACGGTGTGTGTGTACTGTTCATGTGTGTTAAAGCTAAAGTTTTGTAGAATTGGTTTCATATAGAGTTGTCATATAAAATTTTAAAAGTAAAGTTTTTATAGGAAGTTCCCAACCAAGGAATCTATTGGTTGTGGAAAAAGTAGAAGAAGAAGTGGAAAAAAATAATGGTGTTGTGATCAGAGGAAGGAGACAAAGTTTCACTGGGAAAACTCTTATAATAGGTGGAATCTGATAGACAAAGTGTAAGGAAGCATGAACTGATTATCAAAAAGTATCAGGCAAACATTTTAAACGATCATTTTGGATGGAGTTATCAGATGGAAAAATCAGATAGATAATTCGAATGAATAATGAATAGATGGAGGAAGTTCTTACTTACTATTGGGTAAGAAAGTGAATAAGAAGTTTTCACAAGAAGATAAAAGGTGAAGTTTTTACAATAAGCACAGTGAAAATTTAACATTTTGTTACCTTCTTTTAGGTACATCTTATCTCTCTTTTGGTTTCCCCTTTTTTAGGTGTATTTGAGACCTTTCAAGGCCATAGAGAATTATTGAGGAAGATGACCTAAAGTTTAGGGATGTATGTTTGTTTGAATTAATAGAGTCCAGGTATAAATATGTAAAAGGATTAAGAGGGTGTAATTTTGTGTCTGGGTTTATCTGTGGTATTTTTCTAAGTTTTTTTTGTAGAATCTACCTACAAGACACATTCACATCATAAACTATTTACACAAAATTAAATCATTATAGGGTATATTTAATAAATTGGTTTCAATCATAAAAAATTCACAAGACATGAAATTGTTTCACTTCATGAGATGGAAAGGATTAATATTTTTAGTCTGAGGTGATTCCTTTTTCAGTGTATCTTTTAGATCATGAAATTCAATTTGTGAAAGGGTTTAACATCATGAATATTTTGGGACCAACAGTTTTTACCACACTACATGTATGATTATTTTCATTCGATGTGATGGATTATCCCATGAAACCTAGGATCCCTCCAAGGTGATTTTGGGGATCATTGATCGTTTTGAATCACATAATTATATTATTTATCTTTATTTTGGTTTCACTGCATATTTTTGGGTAAGTGATCTATCTTCTTCTCTGTTCCCATTGATTGGAGTAGCACCGTTTCACCATGTTTGTGGATCCTTTGATCTTATGGTCAATTTATTCTTGATACTTTATAGATCTGTTATGAAATATTCCATTAGAGGCTGATCCTTATGTTGGTTATAGTGTGGCGTGTGAGTTCCTTGATGTATGTGTTTTTTATCTTCTCTACTATCCTCTTCGATTGTTAAATTAATTATAAGATATGGGAATCGGTTTTAGGGCCTCTGTTGATGTCTTTGCATTCCTTCCTTATTAGTGGATTCAATTGTAGGCGTGTGTAGCCTGAGTTTGAGGTTGGTGGTTTTTTCTCTAACCTATGTTGGATAAACCTTTATTTCCCTAGTTTTATAAATTTTTTTATAAATAAAATGACATGATTGATTGATTTATGTGTGTGTAAATGGATTTTATAGAAAATGTGTTTTCCCCTATTTTGGTAAAAGAAAAGGTATTTCAAATAATTTTGAAATGGATTTATAAAATGGTTTTCAAATCATGGTTTTGATGAAAATATTTTGAAAATATAGCACACAAAAAGCCTTGGGTACTTAGGTGGAAGGTGTAACAATAGGCCTTGTATGTTGATACTGTTGGGGGGGACAAATCATGGGGTGTTTCTATTCTACCTAGGCCTGTTGTTCTAAGGAATTGTTAGACACTATTTGGGGGTTCACTTTCTAGGGCTTTTCTATGCTATCTAGATTTGATGCATATGTCTAGATACTTGATTCATACAATTTTCTATGTTTAGGTACGAGTGTTTTAGCTAGCCTAACCTGTAGTGATCCTTACATTGATGTTACCTATGCTTTTGGTTTGTACTGTTTTGGATATGATATGATATGTGGTATATGATTTGAACTTATTTGATATATGTGATGTTCTTTGAAATTGTTTTACCTAGATTATTTAGAACTGTGGAAAAAGGGGGAATTATTTACCATGCTTTTAATATAAAAACTATTTAACTTATTATCATTCCTTGTTTTCTTCAAATTTAAGTATATTTAGATTTTTATACAGAGACTTGTTATAGAACATACAGGTGGGATCCTACTGATCCTATTTAGCTCACACCCTTCACACCCCTTCGATAGTGTGTAGAACTAGTTATGTATTTTGATTTAGGGAAAGGAAAGGTGCTGTAATGAGGCGATGAGGTTTCTATCAGCTAATTTTGTGTAACTAGTGGTGAGATGGTGGGAGTTTTTCCATGCTATCACATGTAGTTTTTAGTTTCTATTTTAGTTTTTATTTTCTATTGGAATGGTACTTTGGGCTATTCTAAATTCTTGATTTTTATCATTTCTTATATCTTCTTTCAGTGTTATGTAATATATTTCCCTACCTTATCTTTTGTTATTTCTCTCTACTTTATATATATATATATGCCACATTGTATGATTCATGTTTGGAGAAATCATTAAATTTGGTTTTTGTTTGATGATCAGGTGCTAGCTGCCAACTTGTGAGGATTGGGAACCACCTTCAGGTATGTGGTGGTTTGGGTTAGGTTCCAGGTTTGAGGGTAACCAAGGTAGGTTCATGAAAAATTAGTATCAAAGGTGGTTTTTCCTCAAGAGTCATTGTCTTGAGGCATTTGGTAGACTAAAGATCAGATTTTTGAAAATTAGGAGGAAGGTTGTAGTGAGTACCTGAATACCTCTTTCCATGATGGAACTTAAGTTACCATGGTATGTTGGGATGTGTGTCTCCTATGTTGAGTTTTTCATCTTTATCTTAGTTTTTATTAGTTTTCTAGTTTGAACTAAGATTATTCTATATTTGATCATTTCTTCTATTTTTGGTGTGCAGTGACAAGCCTTTGATACGTCTTCCATGGGATCCACAGGAGGGTATAGTGGATGCTCCTCAAGGGAATCTACCCCTAGATCATAATCTTATCTAGACTATCATTTGAGTAGTTCGTGTTGTGGAACAAAATGTACTACAAGTCCAGAAAGCAACGATTGAGGTACATTAAGAAGATGGATGAGAAAGGGATTGATCTTGGGAGTTATTATGTGAGAAACCATTGTCCTTTAAGGGTAATAATGAGACCCATGAGGTGTAGGACTTACTAGAAAATATTGACCATATATTTCAATTTTTGGATACACTTGAGAATATCAAGGTGAAGTGCACGCTATTCAGACTCAAGTGTACCAATAAGCAATGGTGGGATTCCATGGTATATGTAGATAGGTATGTGGGATTAGACTTGAAGGGTTTTAAGACCCTCTTCTTCCATAAGTCATTTCCAGAGTCTACGATGATGTAAAAGTTCCTGGATTTCCTCTCTTTGTAGCAGGGAGAATAATTAGTGTCAGCATACACTAATCAATTTGTGAAGCTGATTCATTTTTCTCTAGAGGTAGTGAAGAATGACTTGCTAAAAGCTAAAAAATACCTATATGTTTTGTGACTAGATATCAGATAAAATTTATTCATGTTTAATCTTTTTACCTATACAGAGATAGTAAAAATGGAAATGATGAAAGAGATGGATATTGAAGGAAAGGTTGGATATTTTGGAACTTCTCTTCCCCTCAATGAAAGTTTCAATGGCACTCATGAGAAGAAAATGAAGTGGTATGATCATCACAGAGGTGGTGGAGGTTGTTCTCAGTAGTGAGAATCCTCTTCACCATCAATTATAGCCAGTATTGTTCCCTTGGAATGATATCAATGTGGAAAGGTTGGGAACACCCAACATTCTTGTTTCATTCCTGCAAATATGTACAATGGTTTTGGCAGCTATAACCATTTATAGAGATTATTCTAAGCTATGTCTTCTCCATATTATAGTTAGGCATCATCAGATCCAAAGGTTACTAAAGTTAAGTCATATTCTTCAAAGACTATTGGGCTTTGGCCATAGGGATCAGAAGTAAAGTACCTTCACATAGTGGATGAGTTTTCGATGGAGGTTGATACAGGTCTGGTGATAGTGATCGATACAATATTTATTTCATATTATGTAGATATTTCTTTATTTGATACTAGTTCCTTCCACTTGAATATTTCTACCCATTTTGTTGATGTTCTTAAACTTTCAACATAATTATTGTCCATTGTTATGGTGTTAGTGACGCACATGAGCCTTAGCCTAGTTGGTAAGGACTCCGTAAGTGCATCCAGGAGACCCGTGATCAAATCCAGGTGGAGAAATTATTTCCAAGTACTGTAGTAGTACTGTAGCGGGAACTGTACAGTACTGTAACAGGTACCGTAGTAGGTACTGTTTGGCACTGTAGTAGATGAGAATATGCCCCCGTTTGGGCCTTCGGGCCACCGATTTGGTCCCCGAGTCCTTTAAGGCCTTTGGGCCACCCAAGCCTTTGGGTCGGTAAGGCATTCGGGACACCTCAAGGCCTTCAGGCCACCTTAAGTGCAGATGAAAACTAGATGACCTACAAGAAAAAATCTCTACAAGGAGGATGAGCAAAGAGCTTTCACCACAAAAAAAGCTAAACGGATTGCAAGAATGAGAAGGTATGGAACCTGCCATCGGGACAAGCCTATGCATGCATGGGAATGCCTAACCGAATAGCCATACGAAGGTGGAGAGCTGATTTCACGATGAAGATGCTGGGGAGGAGCAGTTCCAAGTAGTTAGTCTGGGTTGTATGTAATGTTTGAAGCCTATGGGAAAATGAATTCCTTTAAGGCCTATGGTCCATGTAATACTTACACCTATGGGCCTTGTAAGGGTTCCACCTCACCCATTAAAAGGTGTATTATCAAAAATCAATAAAAAATGAAGGCCTTCGGGCTATTGGATGGATGGTGTTAGTGAAACCTATTAGGAAGAGGAAAGAGAAGGGGTTTTAGTGTCCTTGTTTCTTATCGATAACTGATGTATAGTTAGTATGGGATTTCCTTGTTCTCAAGATAGATTTATTTGGCATTATGATCAAGATGGAATGGATTATCGCCCATCATGATGTGGTTAATTGTTATCATAAGTGTATCTTATTCTATAATACTGATGAGACCACTAAGGTGTTTTAGGGAGAGTGGGATATGAGGTCTGGTCATGAAGGAAATATCCACCTAGATCATAGAAGTTTGTTATCTACTATTTCAGTTGATATCAATGTTTTTTTTATCTATTGGTGATCTTCCCTTTGTTGTCACAGATTTCCCTAATGTATTCCCAGAAGACTTCTCCAGTCTTCCCCCAGAGAGGGATCTAGAGTTTACGATTTATCTGGTGTCAGTTATGCAGCTGATCTCAATAACCTCTTGTCATATGACATTGGTAGAGTTGAGAGAGTGAAATATTTAGTTGGATTATTTGATGGTGAAAGGTTTCATTCACCCCAATGTTTCACCTTGGCCATCCCCAATACTATTCACCAAGAAGGCTGATGGTTTACTTTGATTGTGTGTGGACTATCAGAAGTTTTACTAGGACATGGTTAAGAATAAGCATCATTTTTCTACATGAATAATTTGTTTGAATAGTTAAAGGGGGAAAATTGGTTTTCAAAGATCGATATTCGATCAGGTTATCATCAAGTTAGAGTTCAAGAGTCTGATATTCCAAAGACGAATTTCAAGAGCATTTATGGCCATTATAAATATCCTATGATGCCATTTAGTATGACTAATTCTCCTATAGTTTTTATGGATTTTATGAACTAGATATTCTATCAGTTTCTTAACACTTTTTTGGTAGTGTTCATTGAATATATTTTGGTTTATTTGAGATCCGAGTGTGAGCATGATCACTATATAAGTTTGGTTTTGGAAATCCCAAGGAATCACTGTTTTTATGGAAAGATTTCAAAATGTAGTTTCTGTATCCAATAAGTGGAGTTCTGGATCACATGATTTTTGAGTGTGGATTATCAGTCAATCTTAAGAATATTAAGGTAGTCTTATCATGGGAGGATCCACATAACATCTTTGAGATTCATAGATTCATTGGCCTTACTAGATAATATTGATGGTTCATCAAGGATTTCTTGAAGTTGGAATCACCTTTGACTTCTATTACCAGGAAAGGGGTAAAATTTACATGGGATTCCAAATGTTAGTATTCTTTCGATGAACCAAAAAAACTCCTGACATAGAATCCTATTATAATTTTACCTAAGTCTGGTAAGGGTTATATGGTATACTATGATGGTTCCAGTTCTGGTTTGGGTTGTGTGCTTATGCAGAGTGATCATGTTGTATCCTATGAATCTCTTTGATTTCGACCACATGATAATAATTACCCCACTCATGATCTGGAGATTTCCACATTTATGTATGCACTTAAATGTTTGAGACACTATCTTTTTGGGGAGAGATTCACAATCTTTTTTAACCATAAGAGTCTAAGATATATCTTTTCTTGGAAGGACATGAATATTAGATAGATACGGTGGGTGTAATACATTCATATGTTTCATTTTTATATCACCTACACCCCAGGGAAGGGGAATGCCATCACTGATTCCCTCAGTAGGAAAGTGCCATCACAGGATTTCATGGAATCAAAGGAAGAGTGGAATCTGATGGGACTCTTCAATTAGTTTCATATGGACGCTCAGGAGGATGGTTCAGGTATAGTTTTGACAAGTGTTTAACAATAATCATCTCTCCTTGAGTCTAATATATAAATTTAGCAATAGTATGATGAGTTCATAGGAATTTGAGAAACACTTTATGGTGGGGAGACCAGTTCTAATTGGTCACCCACTTTAGATGGTATTCTTGTCACGAACCAAGCCGGGATGCCATATGACCCAGCACCCGGCTCGATCTGCGACATGACCTGAAGGACGTTCCCAATCCCCACGGGCTGGCAACAAGTGCCGACCATCAAAATTAAACAAGAGAGAATGATTTAGCCTAATAATAAATAGGATCAAATTATACAACATTGAAAATGCAGTAGAGCTAACCACAACTGAATCTCAATAAATGAACAATCTGGTCCAATACAAATACAACTGAATAAAACTAACACTGAAAAAACCATAATCTACAACAAAATAAAACAACCATCTAGTAACATGATATTCATGTGACCTACTGGTCACCTCCAACAACAAGACCACCCTACTCCAAGAGATATCTCAAACAAGAAAAACCTGATCAAAACCTGAACCTGCAAAACATCTCGGGTCTACCGACACCGAGTGGTATTGGTAGGGCATGAGCTAACAGCTCAGTAGGCAATCACCACATATTCCAAGCGTTTCCTTTCCCAAAACAGTCCATTAACACTAGTTTTAAATAAAATTTTAAAAATATATTTTTCACATTTTATTAAACAACCAAAACTTTACCATTTCAAAGGCCAACACACGCCCCCATCCCTTTTTCAAGAAAACTATCATTTTATAACAAAAATCCAATCCAAAAAATACTAGTAAAAATTTTAAATGGAACAAATTTAAATGGAATTTTTTTTCAAAGAACTCCACATTAAAGACAAAGCACTGACTTTTAAAAATTACCAACCTAACCTACCATATGCCGACATGAGGTGCAATATAATCATTGAGCACTAGTCACGGGAATTCCCCTAGGCACTAGCTAGCTGTGAGCCCCATGTACCTCGTATCTTGGTGAAAAGTAACTGTAACAACATCCTTTCTCGTGCAGGAGCCACTAGTACAGAACATACCCATAACCTAGTGGTCCCCAACATCATCATCATAGTTTACTTAGTGTTTTCATCGTCAAACTTACTACATGAAACAGGATCAAACCCCACAGGATCACTAGCATACTAGTACCAGTCCGCCCACCTAGATACCCAGGCTTCCCATTTTGTGATCAATCAAATTTCACACATCACATGTTACCACAAACACCATTTATCAACCACACCGAGCATCTCATTTCATAAGCCACCACTTTCAAATCACAAACCCACTCTTAAGAAATTAAGAAAACCGAAACATTTACAAATCACTTAAAAAACCATGAGGAACACCACCTCTTAATTTTTTTTTCTAAACAAGCCTTTCCACATTTTAGGAAAAATATGAAACACTAAAAAAATGCCAAACGGGCCATCACATCACTTAAGCATTCAAACCATCTTTTAAAACACCTTAAGTTCCCAACTGATCATTCACATTTTCCAAATCACATTCTTTTCTAAAATCAACACAAAACATCACCTTTTAAGGTACAATTCCAAATGGGCCTTTATGTTTACACAACCAAAGGCATTTACCAAAAAATTTCCAAATCTTTTCCAAAACCATCTTCAAGTGTGAAATGCCAAACAAACCCCTCAAGCCAAACATTTTCCAAAACACACACAACAAAAGCTAAACAAGCATATACCCCCATGGGATTCCATTTTAAACAACATTTAGGAAACTAATATTTCAAGGAACACCCAAAAACCACTTCCACAAACCCAATCATTTTCTTTAAAACCACATCCAACTATCCATATTATTCAAAGAACATAAAACAATCTCATTGTAACCATAAAACCCATTTTACAACATTTTAACCCTTTTAAAAAGATAAATCATTTCCAAAACATACACACCAAATAAAGAACACAAATAATAAACAACCATCCCACCATAATCAAGGCTAAACATTTCATAAAACCTCCAATTTAACTTTAAATAATAATGAAGTTTTAAACAATAACCCTAGGTGCAATAAACCTAGGTATTTCACACAAATCCATTTGAAAAAATATTTTTAGTAAATTATACCAACATACAGACATAATTTGAATCAATCCATAGACATATTAGAGGTACAAAAGACATTTAAAAATTAAATGAAAACACACAAGTGCTTGTGGAGTGTTCCGAAAAGGAAAATGTTGGAAACGCCTACCTCAACCATGTCTGAATGGAACGAAAATTCAAGGGAGGAGAGATCTAAACCCCACTGACCATTCACACACCCTAGATCCAAAGAAAAACAAACCAAACATAAAACCTAGACATTAGGGTTTGGTCATGGAAGAAAACCCTAAAAGGAAACCCAAGAAAAAAGAGGGAAAGAGAAAGAGAGAATATTTGATGAAGGAAACATGAAGAAACTCCTACCTTTCTTGATAAATTTCCCCAAAATCTCCCCAAATCGAAGTAGGAAGGAGGGGGAGGCTCCTCTAGTCGATTACCAATAGAGAGGGATTCATTTTTGAGGTGGAATCAACCCAATCGAAGCTCCACGTCAAAAGTTATAAATCCCACAAGTGGCTGCACGATTTGTCAAACCGTGCGCAGACCGTGCAATGGCTACTGGAAACTTCTGAAACTTTGCATGGTTAGGTTGTACAGTTTTTATAGGCTGTTCTCAAACTGTGCAACCACAAAAATTGGCCAAAACCCCCAAATTACATCCCAAACACTAGGGAAGTCCACCCCTTGATCCTTGAATGTTTTAAACACAATATAGAGACACCACGACATCACAGACTCTCCAACATAAAACTTTTTCTCAATACCAACAAGAATAACTAATCATAGGTATAAAAGGAAACCCAATACCACAAAAACACAAGGAATTTTGTTGGGCACTCAACCTAAGCCTCAACCAAAAGATCCAACATCGAGAAAAGAATAAAATAAGGGAGTATCTGTGGTCGGGGTGTGACAATTATCCTCACCACAGACACTTTCTGCCCCCAAAAAGTTACCCAGCCAAAAGTCAACCAAAGCTCAAGTCTATACCCGAAAAAAACCAAGGGGAAACCATGAAATTCAGGATGACTATTCACTCCACAAGTGACACCCGACCGATCAAGAAGAAACCACAACGCATGGATGAGGATGTGGGGGGAACATTAGAGGGTTCTCCCCACCACAAGAACTCAACTAATTTGAAAAACCTTTAAACCCTAAACAAAACCCTCACAGCAACCAGGAACAATGGATTTCAATATTTAAATTTTTCGTATAGCTCACATGGTTTGGCTGTACGGTTTACCAAACTGTGCGCCAACTATGCGCGAACTACTGGATGGAAGGGGCACCCCGCACGACTTGGCCGCACAGTTTCAAAACCATATGCCAACTGTTTCAATGCCTCCACCAAAAAATGATACAAAGACGCATGGTTATGAGACCTATCACACGGTCGTGTGCTGGTCGTGCAGTTTGTTCTGTCTGCCTGGCTGGGGTTGCATGGTTTCGACTAGCCATGGGGTAACTGTGCTTCACTTGGAAAAATCTTTTAAAAACTCCAAAAACCCAGAAACCTCGACCAGGGTCAAACCTGAACTTCCATACACAAGATGGACACTACCACCACTAAAATAGGGACCCTACCAAACAAACCGAACACATAATAAACCAATTCTACAAAACTCAAGCATCTCCAAATGAGCACTGCCAAAAGTTAAAACTGCGACCGACCTACACGAAGGCAAGACACACTCAAAGGAGAATGAAAAACTTTCAAAGGGAATATTCAGATAGACTCAACTGTTGGGTTACAAGAGATCTAGTTAACCACACCATTACCACAAAATGTTAACTTACAAAATCAAGGCAACAATAACAAGGATATGTTAATAATTTCTATCCCAACACAGAAAAAAAAGCTAGGTTGGGTTTCACACCCCCCAAATGCATTTACCAAAACATTTTCAAATTTTTTCCAAAACCATCTTCAAGTGTGAAATTCCAAACAACCCCTCAAGACAAATATTTTCCAAAACACACACACCAAAATCTAAACAGGCATATCCCCCCATGGGATTCCATTTTAAACAAAATTTAGGAAACTAATATTTCAAGGAACACCCAAAAACTACTTCCAAAAAACCAATCATTTTCTTTAAAACCACATCCAACCATCCACATTATTAAAATAACATAAAACAATCCCATTGTAACCATAAAACCCATTTTACAACATTTTAACACTTTTAAAAAGATAAATCATTACCAAACCATACACACCAAATCAAGAACACAAATAATAAACAACCATCCCACCATAATCAAGGCTAAACATTTCATCAAAATCCCCCAATTTAACTTTAAAGAACAATGAGGTTTTAAACAATAACCCTAGGTGCAATAAACCTAGGTATTTCACACAAATACCTTTGAAAAACTATTTTTAGTAAATTGTACCAACATGAAGACATCATTTGCATCAATCCATAGATATATTAGAGGTGCGAAATACATTTAAAAATTAAATGAAAACACACAAGTGCTTGTGGAGTGTTCCAAAAAGGAAAATGTTGGAAACGCCTACCTCAACCATGTACGAATGGAATGAAACTTCAAGGGAGGAGATATGTAAGCCCTACTGACCATTGGAACACCCTAGATTCAAAGAAAAACAAACCAAACATAAACCCTAGACATTAGGGTTTGTCCATGGAAGAAAACCCCAAAAGGAAACCCAAGAACAAATAGGGAAAGAGAATGAGAGAAGATTAGATGAAGGAAACATGAAGAACCACATAAATTTCTTGATAAATATCCCAAAATCACCCACAATCGAAGCAAGAATGAGGGGAAGGCTCCTCTGGTCGATGTTCAACAGAGAGGGCTTCATTTTGGAGGTAGAATCACCCCAATCGTAGATCCACATCAAAAGTTATAAAGCCCGCAAATGGCTGTATAGTTTGTTAAACAGTGCGCAGACCATCCGATGGCTACTGGAAACTTCTGCAACTTCACATGGTTAGGTTGCACGGTTTGTCCAGGCCGTGCTCAAACCATGCAACCACAAAAATTGGCCAAAACCCCCAAATTACATCCCAAACACTAGGGAAGTCCACCCATTGATCCTTGAATGTTTTAAACACAATATAGAGACACCACAACATCACAAACTCTCCAACATGAAACTTTATCTCAATCCCAAAAAGAATAACTAATCATAGGTATAAAAGGAAACCCAAAACCACAAAAACACAAGGAATTTTGTTGGGCACTCAACCTAAACCTCAACCAAAAGTTCCAACATCGAGAAAAGAATAAAATAAGGGAGTATCTGTGGTTGGGGTGAAACAAGAGGGAATGATTTGGCCCAATAATAAATAGGATCAAATTATACAACATTGAAAATGTTGTAGAGCTAACCACAACTGAATCTCAATAAATGAAAAATCTGGTCCAATAAAAATACAACTGAATAAAACTAATACTGAAAAAACCATAAGCTACAAAAAAATAAAACAACCAGCTAGTAACATGATCTTCATGTGACCTACTGGTCACCTCCAACCACAAGACCACCCTGCTTCAAGAGATATCTCGAATAAGAAAATCCTAATCAAAACCTGAACCTGCAAAACATCTCGGGTCTACCGACACCGAGTGGTATTGGTAGGGTGTGAGCTAACAGCTCAGTAGGCAATCACCACATATTCCAAGCATTTACTTTCCCAAAACAGTCCATTAACACTAGTTTTAAATAAAATTATAAAAATAGATTTTTCACATTTTATTAAACAACCACAACTTTACCATTTCAAAGGCCAACACATGCCCCCATCCCCTTTTCAAGAAAACTATCATTTTATAACAGAAACCCAATCCAAAAAATACTAGTAACAATTTTCAATGGAAAAAATTTAAATGGAAAAAAATTTCAAAGAACTCCACATTAAAGACAAAGTATTGAATTTTAAAAATTACCAACCCAACCTACCGTATGCTGACAGGAGGTGAAATATAATCATTGAGCACTAGTCGTGGGAATGCCCCTAGGCACTAGCTAGCTGTAGCCCCATGTACCTCATATCTTGGTGAAAAGTAACCGTAACAATATCCTTTCTCATGCACGAGCCACTAGTAGGGAACATACCCATAACCTAGTGGTCCCCAACATCATCATCATAGTTTAGTTAGTGTTGTCATCTTCAAACCTACTACGTGAAATAGGGGCCAAACCCTACAGGATCCCTAGCATACTAGTACAAGTCCACCCACCTAGATACCCAGGCTTCCCATTTTGTGCTCAATCAAATTTCACACATCACATGTTACCAAAAACACCATTTATCAACCACACCGAGCATCTCATTTCATAATCCACCACTTTCACATCACAAACCCACTCTTGAGAAATTAAGAAAACTGAAACATTTACAAATCACTTCAAAAACCATGAGGAACACCACCTCTTCAAAAATTTGCTAAAAAGGCCTTTCCACATTTTAGGAAAAACATGAAACACTAAAAAAATTCCAAACAGGCCATCACATCACTTAAGAATTCAAACCATCTTTTAAAACACCTTAAGTTCCCAACCGGGCATTCACATATTCCAAATCACATTCTTTTCTAAAATCAACAGAAAACATCACCTTTAAAGGTACAATTCCAAACAGGCCTTTATGTTTACACACCCAAATGCATTTACTAAAAAATTTCCAAATATTTTCCAAAACCATCTTTAAGTGTGAAATTCCAAAAAAACCTCTCAAGCCAAACATTTTCCAAAACACACACACCAAAAGCCAAACAAGCATATCCCCCCATGGGATTCCATTTTAAACAAAATTTAGGAAACTAATATTTCAAAAAACACCCAAAAAACACTTCCACAAAACCAATCATTTTCTTTAAAACCACATCCAACCATCCACATTATTCAAAGAACATAAAACAATCCCATTGTAACCATAAAACCCCTTTTACAACATTTTAACACTTTTAAAAAGATAAATCATTACCAAAACATACAAACCAAATCAAGAACACAAATAATAAACAACCATCCCACCATAATCAAGGCTAAAAATTTCATAAAAACCCCCAATTTAACTTTAAAGAACAATGAGGTTTTAAACAATAACCCTAGGTGCAATAAACCTTGGTATTTCACACAAATCCCTTTGAAAAACTATTTTTAGTAAATTCTACCAACACAAATACATCATTTTCATCAAGCCATAGATATATTAGAGGTGAAAAATACATTTAAAAATTAAATGAAAACACACAAGTTCTTGTGGGGTGTTTCGAAAAGGAAAATGTTGGAAATGCCTACCTCAACCATGTGCGAATGGAACGAAACTTCAAGGGAGGAGAGATCTAAGCCCCACTAACCATTCACACAACCTAGATCTAAAGAAAAACAAACCAAACATAAACCCTAGACATTAGGGTTTGTCCATGGAAGAAAACCCCAAAAGGAAACCCAAGAACAAAGAGGGAAGGAGAAGGAGAGAATATTTGATGAAGGAAACATGAATAAACACCTACCTTTCTTGATAAATTTCCCCAAAATCGCCCCAAATAGAAGCAGGAAGGAGGGGGAGGCTCCTCTGGTCAATGTCCAATAGAGAGGGCTTCATTTTTGAGGTGGAATCACCCTAATCAGAGCTCCATATCAAAAGTTATAAAGCCCTCAAGTGGCTGCACGGTTTTGCTGCACGATTTGTCAAACCGTGCGTAGACCGTGCGATGGCTACTGGAAACTTATGATAATTTAAATGGTTATGTTGCATGGTTTTTCTAGGCCATGATCAAACCGTTCAACCACAAAAATTGTCCAAAACCCCCAAATTACATTCCAAACACTAGGGAAGTCATCCCATTGATCCTTGAATGTTTTAAACACAATATAGAGACACCACGACATCACAAACTCTCCAACATGAAACTTTATCTCAATCCCAACAAGAATAACTAATCATAGGTATAAAATGAAACCCAAAACCACAAAAACACAAGGAATTTTGTTGGGCACTCAACCTAAACCTCAACCAAAAGATCCAACATCGAGAAAAGAATAAAATAAGGGAGTATCTGTGGTCAGGGTGTGACAATTCTAAACTTTGGAACTCAGTTTGTCATACCAATAGCTATAGGAAGCTTAGTTTTGTTTGAAAGTCATAGTTGTTCATGGGTCGTTTATCTGGGAACTTTGAAGATGTATTATGACATGATATGGAAATTCCTATGGTTAGGTATGAGGCATGATATTGCTGATTATGTGTCTTACTGTTACACTTGACAAAAGATAAAGACAGAGAATCTGAAACCTTTTGGTCTACTCCAACTACTTTTATGCCAATTAGTAAGTGGGATGGGGTATCCATGGATTTTTTTTGTTGGATTACATAGGATCCTCGAGGGAAAATGCTATCTAGGTGGTGATTAATCAGTTAACGAAATCAGCTCATTTCATTCCGACCAAGGAAACTAATAAAGTTAAAGATTTGGGTAATATATATATGTAGGTGGTTGTGAGGTTACATGGGGTTACCTATTACAATGTTTCAAAAATAGATCCCCAGTTTACCTCTTGGTTCTAGAAGAGTCTCAAGGAGGCAACATGGACTCTGTTTAGGTTGAGTACATCTTATCATCCACATACAAATGGTCAGATGAAGCATTCTATTCAATCCCTGGAGGATATGATTAGTGCCTATGTCTTAGATTTTTGTGGATTGTGGGATAACCATATGGGAATAGTCAAGTTTGTGTATAACAATAGCTATCAATCTTTGATCAGAATGGTTCCCTTTGAGGTTTTTATGGTCACTCATGAAGGTCACCACTTTATTGGATATAGGTGGAAAAGAACTCTCTTATGTGGATGATCCATGTTAATGATATATTGTCAAGGCTTTAGGATATACATCAGCATTAGGTAATAAATCAGAGTTGGAATAAATCATATACAGATAATCAATATCACCCTTTTTAGTTTTCCATCAGTGACAATGTTTTCTTAAAGGTTTCTCCTTATTTGGGTCACCATTGTCTTGGAAAATAAGTAATGTTGGCTTCAAGATATTTTGGACAATTTGAGATCACTAAGTGTATTTGGAAGGTTTCTTATTGATTGGTATTACTAGCTCAGTTGACAAATATTCATGATATTTTCTACATATCTTAAATGAAGAAGTTTCATCCTGATCCTGATCATGTTCTGAGTTGGGAAGAGATTGAGTTAGAGATTAAAATTTCTATTATAGATCATCCAATGAAGATAATTTATTCTTAGGAGAAAATCCTATAGGGGAAGTCTATTCTATTTTGTAGAGTGTTATGGCGAAACAAATTAGATTCCCATGAGAATTGAGATCATGAAACGTTAGTGAGGGGGTAATGGCCTCACCTCTTTCTAGAGCACCATTATTCTACATGAATTCATGGGTATGAAAAGAACTATTTTGGGGATTTTATAACACCCCTTTACCTTATTTTAGGTAGATATTGTATCTCGTTTGGTTTCCCCTTTTTTTGGGTGTGTTTTAGACCTTTCAAGGTAAGCGAGCATTGTCTGGGAAAATGAACTAATATTTGGGGATATATGTTTGTTTGAATTAATAGAGTCTAGGTATAAATGTGTCAAAGGATTAAGTGGATTTCTTTTGGTGTTTGGGATGAATTAGGGTATTTTATATTTTTTTTATGTATAATCAGCCTTTTGGACACATTCACATCATGAAATAGTTACACTACATTAATTCCTTATAGGGAAGATGTAATGAACTAATTCAAAGAGTGAAAAGTTTACAAGTTATGAAAATGGTTCACATTGTGAGATAGTTGGGATCAATATTTTTAATATGAGGTGATTATTTTTTCAGTGTATCCTATAAATTTTGAAATTCATGTTGTAAAAGGGGTTCGCATCATGGATGTTTTGGGACCATCAATTTTTACCATGCTACACATATGATTCTTTTCATTCGGCATGCAGGATTCTTCATTGAAACCTAGGAGCTCTCATAGGAAATTTCAGGGGTATCTTATCCTTTCATATCGCATCATTCTACACTTGACATTTGTTGTGGTTGTGCTACATCTCTTTGGGTAAGCAATATTTTATCTTCTCTATTTCCATTGACCATGGTCACACTGTTGTGCTGAATTTTTGGATCCATTGATCTTATGGTGATGCTATCCTTGACCCTTTCTAGATCCATTGTGAAATATGCTCTATGAGGCTAACCCTTGTGTTTTTTGGGGTGTGTCATCTGAGTTCCTTGTGGTATGTGTTGTTTATCTTCTCTGCTGACCATTTCGCTTGTTAAATTGATTCTAAGATATGGGAATGGGTTCTAGAGCCTCCAACATTGTCTTTGTGTTCCTTCCTTATTGGTGTATTCCATTTTGGATGTGTGTGACCTTATTTTGAGGTTGGTGGTTTTGTATCTAGCATGTATTGGATGGACCTTGATTTCTCCGATATTATAAATTGTTTTATAAATAAAATGGCATGATTGATTGATTGATTTGTGTGTGTGTGGAAATGGTTTTTTTAAAAGGTTATTTCCCCCTATTTTGGTAAAAGAAAAGGTATTTCAAAGCATTGTGAAATGGATTTGTGAAATGGGTTTAAAAGCATAGTTTTGATGAAATTATTTTGAAAATATAGCATAGGGGAAGCCTTGGGTACTTAGGTGGAAGGTGTATCAATATTCCTCATCCATTGATATTGTCAGGGGGTTCAATCATTAGGCATTCCTATATTCCCTAGGCCTATTGTTCTAGGGACTTGTTCGACATTATTGGGGGGGTTCACTTTTTAGGGTGTCCCTAAGCTCTCTAAATTTTACACATATGTCTATAGACTTGATGCTCGTGATTGTTTATCATTGGGTATGAGTGTTCTAGCTAGAATGAATGGTAGTGATCCTTGGTGTGATGTTACCTATGTTTTTTGTTTTTACTATTTTGGATATGGTATGATATGTGGTACAGGATTTTAACTACTTTGATATATGTGATATTCTTTGAAATTTTTTTACCTAGATTATTTAGAACTATGGAAAAGGGGGAATTATCTACCCTTATTTTGATATAAAAACAGTTTAACTAAGTGTTATGCCATGTTTTCCTTAAATTTGAGCATGTTCGAATTGTTCTAAAAAGACTTGTTATGGAAAAATTGAGTTGGATCTTACTAAACATGTTTAGATCACACCCTACACACCCCTTTGGTGGTGTGTAGACCTGATTATTTCTTTTAATGCATGGAAAGGTAAGGTTTCATAGTAAGGTGGTGAGGTTTCTATCAGCTGAGTTTGGGAAGCTAGTGGTGAGATAGTGGGAGTTTCTCCACACTATCACATGGGGTAGTCAGTTTCTATTTTAGTTGTACTTTTCTATTGGACTTATATTATGGGTTGTTCTAACTACTCGAGATGTATCATTTCTGTTATCTTCATTTAGTGTTATGGTGTATATTTTCCTGCTTTCTCTTCTATTATTTCCATCTTATATATATATATATATATGACATGATTTCTACTTCACATTGGGAAAAATTATTCCCTATGGTTGTTGTTTGATATCCTAGTGCTAGTCTCCAACTCGTGGGGATCGGGAACACCCTTCAGGAATATGGAAGATTGGGTGAGGTTCTAGGTTTGAGGGTAACCCAGGTTAGTTCATGACAGACAACATTATGAGTTTGTTGGTGAAGGAATCTAAAATTGTTATGAAATCATTGTTACATCTTTTATATGTGGGGAAAACACATGCACTGTAGTTTGATAAAATTTTAACACAATTTTAAGGATATCCCTTTCTTGTTATAACCAAATAAAATTATTGACTTATAGTGGATTGTGTGGTATTGGATTATTTCCAAAAATTTCCAAGGACTAGATACTCTTGTTGAGTAATGAACCTTATAAATACTTTGTGTTCCTATAGGTGTGATTATGAATTTGTTTTTCTTTAAAGTTATAACTCTTTAACATGAGGAAAAGGTAGTTTTTTAAGAAATAAGACATAAAATAAAGAGTGATCACTAATTCACCACCTTACCCTCTTAGCAATCATATCACTCATTTCAATTGGTATCATAGGAGAAGGTTTCATTTTTTGAATCTTTACTAAAGTTTGAATAAATTTTAAGTTTCCATGGATGTTCAGAATTCTTTCTAATAGTAAGGTGATTCTAGTTTTTGATGGAAATAACTATCATATTTGGAAATATATAATATTACCATAACTTATGATTCTTAGTTATGAAGTTATTAAAGCTGTAACATATGGTTTCCCATCTTGTGCTAAAAATTCTCCCCTTACTATTACTGATAATTTTTTTTGGAGAAAGATGGGTGAGATAGAAATTATATACTATAATCACCATATGAAAGTGAGTTTCTTATATTTAAAGGATATGGAACTGCTAAATTCATTTGGTAGAAGTTAAATAACATCTATGAAGTAAATACGAATATTAAGAAGTCCAAGTTATATATGTGGATATTTATGTATAAATAACTAAAAATGGATGAGTATAAATATATTGGTTATTTATTTATAATTATGAATTACATTGTAATCACCATGATATTTCTTAGTATGAATCTAGTAGATTCAACCATACTTGAAAATATATTACAAATACTTCTTGATAAGTCTGATGAAAAAGTTTCATCATTGGAAGATAGTGATCCTGAAACTCTATCATCAGATTATAAACAGAGTACTCTTATCACATATGAAATGAGAAGAGAGAAAGTCCTGAAGAGTAAAAAAAGTTTGACCACAAAATTTCCTTCAAAGCTGCTAAATGAGGAAAATCTAAGAAAGTTTTTGAAGATGAATAAGATAACGAATCTATTACTAAATATGAGGTTAGAATTTTTTTGATGAATATATTTAGTTTTTTTATAAACATGTAAAAAGTGTCATAGGAAAGTTCAAAGTTAAGTTAATACTAATATTTTTTGGCTATAGAGTTATTGGGATCTTTTCTGAAAATTTCCCTTCGAATAAGGAAGATAAAGAAAGTGATGAAGTTTATAGAAAGTCAAGAAGATCCTTTAATAAAAAGAAATCCAAATCCAATTATCATTTCAAGGGAATGAATTAAAAGTTCTATAAACCCAAATGGTGAACCTTTTTGTATAAATATAACAAATATGATAGCAGTGAAGAAGAAGTTGAAAATTTAAGTGATAAAGTTGATGAAAATACTTTTATTTAAAAAGTGAATAAATAAAAGTTCTCTGATGATTAATGTATTTGTTTTGAAAAACAAAGGACTCAGATGTAGTTTATTCTTAAAAGAGAGTTGGAAGAATTTCTTCAAAATATTTTAATACTTGAATGGGAGAACAATAAGTTGAAGAAAGATAATCTATTAGAAACCAATAAAGAATTTTTTCTTAAAGAAAAATAAAAGTTTCTTAGAGAAATTGATGTTCTTTAGAAGAAACTTAATGAAGAGAAAAATCTAAATATTGAGCTTAAATAAAATTTGAAGTTGAATGAGGAAGAGTTATAACATGTTCAAAAAAATTTAAAGTTAAGAAAGAAGTTACAAATTTCAAAAACTCAGTTAATGAAGTTGGTGAAAGTTCTGAGAATAATAAACCTAAGAAGGATAAAAAAAATTATCTTCTAAGGTTTATAAGAAGAATGAAAATTCTCATAAGTAAAATGAATTTAAGAAAACCATGTATGTATCTTAAATAAGAAGATTTGAAAAACTTAAATTTTCTAAGGTTACAAAGTCTAAACCAAAAGTTTCTACTACTGTAGATTCTGTGAAGTCTGAGAATAAAATCACTGGATGTAACAAAAACATTGGTGTGAAATAAAGCGCCAAAGAATAAGGTAATACACTTGATAGAAAAAAAACACAACCCCAAATAGTGTAAAATTTAAATATGGATATATTACTTTTATGGTTACTTTTGGAATTGTGGTGGATTTAGGAATAAAACATGTATGTGTTGGTTTAATCATCAACATCATAGGGAATCCTGAAAAGGATGGAGGAAAAGCTTGAGGGGGAGTAAACCCATTAAAAATAGATAGATTTAGAAAGTTAGTATGAATATTGAAAATATATTCTAAAATTTGGAAAATATTTTTGAAATATGTGATCAACCTAAACACTATGAAAAATTATGTTTTTTTATGATACTGACACAACAAAGTTTTTATAAAAAATCTCAAAATCCAGATATAAAGAAAGAAAAAAAGGAAAAAGGAAATATTTTTGAAATAGATATAAAAGCTATAAAAGGAGAAAACCCTTGGATTTTGGATAGTGGGTGATCTTTACATATGAAAATTGATTTGAAGTTCTTAAAGAATTTGAAATATTTTAAAGACTGTATAGTGACATTTGGAAATGCCGAGTCACTTAGAATCAAATCTGTTGGATCTACCATCATTGGAGAATAAAAGTTGAAATCCAAAAGAGAAATGTTTATTGATGGGATAAAACATAACTTATTAAATTTTTAAAAACTTTATTATGAAGGTAATAAAGTCATTTTAAGAAAAGATAGTTTTTTGGTGAAAATAATAGAAGATAGGAAAGTTGTTATGAAAGGAAAATGAACCAAGGGAAACTTGTTTCAAGTTGGTAGTGTAGAAAATTCATTCTATCTGAGTATGATGGAAGAAAATAAGAAATTCCATAAGAGTCTGGGGAACATGTGTTATAGAAAATATGAGAAAGATAAAAAATAGAAAAAATATTTGTGATATTCCTGACATGACAATAAGAAAATATTCATGTTGTTACATTTGACAAAAAAGGGAAGATAAAAAAATCATTTCATAAAAAAGTTGAGATACGTTCAACTCGTCCCTTAGAACCGATTCACTTTGATATATGCAGATAAATGGTTTAACAATAAACATACAAATATAATTAATTTGTCTCTTTAATTTATGATTTTACTCACATTACATGTATTATGTATTTGAAACATAAATTAGAGGCTCTGAAAATTTTAAAAAGTTTCAAGAGAAGAGAAGAAAAAGAGCATGGATATTCTGTAAAGATTTTACAAACTGATAATAGTGAAGAATATAAAAATGAGAAGTTTAGATATTATATTAAAAAACATGGAATTCTTATTGAGTTTAGTTCATCGTACACACCATAACAAAAAAATTTTGATGAAAGAAGAAATAATATTTTTGTGGTGATAGCGCAAATGATGTCAACTGGACACGATACATCTCATTATTTTTAGAGGCAGACTATTAGTGAAATGGATTATATTTAGAATCAATGTTTCTATTGACCAAAACCTGGTATGAATCCTTATGAAATGTTTTACAATGAAACTCCATGTTTGAAGCTTCTAAGGGTGTTCAAAAGTACTTTCATTATAAAAGTCAAGGGTGTAAATCTTAGGAAATATAATCAGAGAGTTTTTGATGGAATATTTCTTGGATACGCCCCTAATGTTAGAGAATGAAGATGTTTTAATGATTAAATAGAAAATATAGTTGATTCTATAGATGTAAATTTTATTGAAAAAAATGATAAGAAAGTTTCAAAAACAGATACAGATGTGGAATATAGGTAAAATAAGGGGGTTACAGTTGAAAAACATGAAAAATTTCTTAATGATAGTTACAATTTTGATGTTGCATAAGATGGGGGTTCAAAATAATCTATTTCAAGTTATGAGGAATAAATTTATACATTTTATCATAGGATGAGGAAACAGGTGGAAGTTCATAACATCATTAGAGATCAACAAAACAGGTTCAAACTAGAAGAGCTTTAAAGTATGTTTTACATACTTCTTTATATTCATAGGTTTATCCACACGATGTTGATTAAGATCAGAAGAATTAGGAGTGGACTTATTCTATGAATTAAGAGTTATACCATGTTGAGAATAAAGATACTTGGGAACTTGTACCCAAACCAAAAAATAAAAATTTAATTAGTATAAAGTGGGTGTTCTGAAACAACTTAAATGAGGATGGTGAAGTGATAAGAAAAAAAACACGGCTGGTTTTCAAAATTTGCTCACAAATTTAGGTCAATAATTTTTATGAGAATTTTTATCCAGTGTAAATACTAAAAACAATTAGATTATTTATCGTTATCACTACACTACAAGGTTATAATTTTTTTCAGATAGACGTAAAGTTAGATTTTCATAACATAGAGCTTAATGAAGAAGCTTATATTAAACATCCATGTGAAATAATGATTGGGAAAGATGAACTTTATGTGTTTAAATTGAAGAAATAATTATATGGGTTAAAGAATGCTCCAAGTGCTTGGTAGTACAAATTGGATACATTCTTGAGGAATTTGAACTTTAAGAAAGAAAGTGTTGATAGTTTCCTCTACATTAAATAAAATAAGGAGGGTTCCCTCCTTGTAATTATTTATGTTGAAGATATTATATTTACTGGGAATGATAAAGAAACATGTTAAATGTTTTCTGAAGAGTTGAAGAATCTTTTTGAGATGTCTATGTTGGGAGAAATTAAATACTTTTTTGTCTTAAAAATATTAAAAAATAAGAAATATATTTTCCTATCTCAAGATAATCATGTTAAGGAACTTCTTAGGAAGTCTAGAATAGAAGATTGAAATCCATTTTACACACTAATTTTAGTGGGAACCAATTTGTCTAAATATGGTGAAGGAAAGAAGGTGGATCCTAAGGAGTTTAGAAAGTTGGTTGGAAGTTTGTTATATCTAATGACTTCAAGACTAGAAATTGTGAATGTTGTTATTTTTTGTTCCCGGTGTCAATTTTATCCAAAATAATCACATATCATGGAAGGAAAAAATAATTCTTAGATATATAAAAGGAATTGATAATTTTGGTATAAAATATGATAGCTTATGATATATTTATTTGTTTAGATATAGATTTACTAATTGAGAAGGAAGTGTTGATGATATAAGATCCACATTTGATGGAGTTTTATTTATGGGGGGAAGTTGTTGGAGTTGGCATACAAAGAATAAAAATTATGAAACTCTTAGTACAACTGAAGCTGGGTATGTGGATGCTACTCAAGATACCACAAATCTTATATAGATGAAGACTTAGTTTGAAGATTTATTAGTGAAAGTGGAGTTACCAATTTTGATAATCAAAATGATATAAATTTCACTAAAAATATAATACAATGTTCTCTATAAAATAATCTAGATATCAAATATCACTTTATCAAAGAGCATGTGGAGAAGAATGAACTAAATATGGAATATATTTCTATAATAAAACAAGTTTCTGATATATTCACTAAGTTATTTATGAAAGAAACTTTTTATAAAATGAGGTTGAACATGGGAGTATAACCTCACTCTATTCAAGGCTAAGGTATTTGAATCTATCCCCTCTCCATAATGTCTTTGGATAGTGTTTTCTAGGGGGAGGATAATGTTTGTAACATAAATATATCTATTGGTATGTGCTTAACCTTTTAAGGCGATAATGTATTTAGGGGGTATTCTTAAAAGAGGTAAGCTATGATTTTGACATGTGTGAAATGTTTTAATAGTTTGTTGAAGTGTATGAAGGAAATATTATTCTTTCAAGGAAAATGTGAATTTTTTTTGAAAGTTTTAGATTTGAGGAAGTGTGTTATAGGATTTTTTTTAAGTCACTGCTTATAAAAAACATGGTTTTTTATTCAGTGATTCTTGTTTCCTACATCAAGTTCACTAACACAGGCTTACAATTGTTGGAAAAGTAATCCATAGATTGTGTTATAAAGTTTCAGTGATTTATAATTATTTTAATAAAAAAATCCAAAGGGAGATATTTTTGGGACCAAGTTTTCTGAAGAAGTTTTTGAGATTGTTGGAATTTGTTTTGAAGAAGTTTGGTTGGCCTATTTTTGAAAAAGAAGGTTTGTTAGAAATGGTTTTTTTTTTGTATTTAAAAAAATCACATCAATTTGAAAAGTTTCATAACAAATGAAATCAGATGGATATGATCATATGGAGGTTTCTTAACCTTAGTCCATTAGATAAACTTTCTATATCTAAGAATTTCAGGTGTTGTTTTAGCTGAATGTTTGCCTCTTAATGTTTCCAAAGTCCTATCAGATGAAATGTTCGATAATAAAATATGACAACAATTTTTTGTTAAGAAATTTTTTAACATCATGAGTTACAAAGATCTCATGATCCAAGCATTTAGAATAACTAGGGATAAATGTTTTAGGATGTACAAAGTTTCATTTTATAAAGTTATTTAAAGTTTATATGATATAAAAAATTGGCCAAAATTTTGGATGAGGAAAGTTTTTTGTTCTTAAAAAGTTAAGGAAGTCCGAGTTCTATGAAAAGGGTTATTGAGAATGATTTGTAAAAGTATATTCGAGGCTATGAAGCTTATGATGAATATTTTTGAATATTGGTTGACTGGAAAAGTTTCTTGAGAAAAGGGATGCTACTGAGGGATCATTCATACATAGTCTATCAAATTGACATGTAAAAAGTTGAGAAGAAATTTTTTCAATATTGAAGTTGTTGAAGATTTTCATCGGAAAAATTATTCAGATGAAATCCATTAGAAAAAGTTTTTTTTATAAAAGTTGGCTAAGTGAAAAATAAAAAAGAAAATAAGTTGTTGAGGAGTGTCATCAGATAAAGTCATTACATGAAGTTCATTAAACAAAATCTTTGTACAATGTCTATCATAAAAACATATATGAATTTGTGTAGTTAATATTTTCTATAATATGATTAGATAAACATTTTTTATAATGTTAATCATATAGAATCTGATAAAGGAAGTCAATATGAAGAGGGTTTTTATGTGACCCATCATATAGAGAAACTATCTAATAAAGTCTTATGAAAAGTTCCTATAAATTTTGTATGGAAATAATTAGATGGAGATTCTCATCGGATGAATATTCTCATAGGATAGAAGAATTTTTATGAAGTTTCATACCATACAAACATTCATTGGTTTCATTTTCTTACTAGTTTAAAGTTAGTTATGATTTTTTTTTGTAAAGATTACAAAAGTGATGATGCTGAGATAGTTATTTAATGTTCTAAAATTCCTGGAGGAAAATCACGATACTCAATAAATTTTACTGAAAGTTGAAGAAGTGTAAATCCACTGAAGTTTTTCATATGCATTCAAGAACGTTCTATAATTGTTGAGAAGTTTTTGATGATTTGTTTGATTGAGAGTTTTGAATTTCAAGATTTTATTAAGAGGGAAATTAAAATTGGATTCCCACCTATAATCCATAAATTTTTTTAAATATAGGGATTCAAGTATGGTGTGTGTGTATATTATTTACGTGTGAAAAATATGAAGTTATATAGTATTGGTTTCAGACATAGTTGAAAATATTTCTGAAAGAAAATTATGAATAGAAAGTTTCCATCCAAAGAATCTATTAGTTAAGGAAAAATAAGAAGAAACAGAAAAATACATAGGTGTATTGATCTGAGGAAGAAAAAAAAGTTTCAATGGAAAAAAATTTATAATAGGTGGAATCTGACTGAAAGAGTATAAGGAATCCGAAACTAATTATTAGAAGGTACCAGGTGAAATTTCATAATGATCAATTCAGATAGACTTATCATATGAAAAAATCAGACAGATAATTCTTATGAATAGTGAATGGATGAAGGAAGTTCTTACCTACTAATGGGTAAGAAAGTGAAGAAGATCTATTCACAATAAGAGAAAAAGTGATGTTTGTACAAGAACCACAATGGAAATATTCCGATCCTATTAGTGAATTCTTATAAAGTTGTTAATAAATCTTTGTTACATATTTTATCTGTGCTAAAAGCACATGCACTGTAGTTTGATAAAAGTGAAATGAAAGTTTAAGGATATTTCCTGATTGCTGTAACCATATAAAAGGATTTTTCTTCAGTAGATTGTGTGGTATTGAATTACTTCAAAACCATTTCATGGATTAGATACTCTTGTTGATTAGTGAACCTTGTAAATACTTATGTTCCTATAATGGTGATTTTAAATTGGTTTTTCAAAAAATTTATAACTCATTAATATGAGGTGAATGTTGTTTCTTATGAAAGAAAATATAAAATAAAAAGAGATCACCAATTCACCCCTCCCCCTCTTAGTGATCATATTGGTCCTTTAAACCCCATTACATGATATGAAGTAATGATATATGACTAAAACAACAAAAAAACTAAAATATATTCTTAGAAGTGACCACAAATCTATAATAGCTCATGAAAAACTACTTGAATAAGAAAGGTATATCTCGATCACCAACTAGATCATGATGACTTGAAAAATATTTTATATATACATAGGGTGAGAATAACATGTATACTAGTAGGATAATCCCTATAACTTCTCATGAAAAATGTGAAAGAATTAAACTAAATCCTAGAGAGTAAACAAATGAAACCTAATCATCACCTAAATAGGATTACTATTATGTTACCATCCTCACCATAAATATCTCTCAACAATTATCATATACAATAGATTATATAATATAATAACAAAAACGGGTACCCTGCTACCACTTCCCCCCTAGTTCTCTGCTCTGCCCCAACATCACATGTCCTAAGCCATCTCTCTCCAAAAGAAATCCCAAATACACCTGGGATAAATTACGTCAGCTCGAAGACACCTGGGCTAAAACATGCACCTCATGCATCACATCATCTCACCATCCCAACTATATATTTATATAGTAACTAGGTAGTTTTCAAGAGCCACCAAAAACCATACATTGTGCATTATACCTCAATCCATCACAAACTATATAAAACATGATTATAAAAACCATTGGGACACTATATCTAGAGATATGTGTGTGTGAAATAACCACAAGCCATCACATCATTCTACTCACATATATGGGGAAATATAACCGTCGTTAATACCAATACATAATACTACTAGGAGAAAAGAGTGGTGTTAGAGGGGGTAATTGTCTATCTGTGCCTCACCAACCTAGATGTTGGGGGAAAACACCCTTTCGTAGTCCATTGGGTGTCAGTTTACCTACCATCATGGTTGGGGAGGTGTATGACATTACAAAACATACATGATATATATAAGTCTTACAGCCAAACTATGAAAAAATACTTTTCCTTAGAATCATCTTTCACTAATATTGCACTGGACTCTTGGTTACCACTGCTAAGAACTAAGTATCAAAAGCATACTAGCATCAATCACAACATTAATTAATTAATTAATTTTGATAAATCAATCAAACACTGATTTAAACTATGAATAATTTTGAAACCATAAATGTAATACTGATCATAGTTGAAGTACATCATTGATGGAACAAGTATAAAATTTTCATATGGCGATGGTGATGGCAAATAGTGATACAAATATAAGATAGAGATAAGATATAGTGAAAATAACACAATGTAGATCCCCAAAAAACCATCATATTTAGTTATCATTTCCATGTATTTATAGAGTATATAATAATATCAAAAGTTTTCATATGAGAAGTTGGTCACATGAAGGGGTTTGTTGGTAATGGGAGTTACTATAATTATGACATTGACATTTAATATTTTATAACACTCACCATTGAATGTCATAATTTCATGTAATCTTATATAATCTTCACTTAAAAACCCTGTGGTAAAAATAAGTGAAACCAAATTAATTTAATTTCATGTAATGTTGCCTCATTAAAAACCTTACTAGGAAAACCCAGTGGGAAAAAACAAAATGAAGGGAAAAAGAGTATAACATTCCCAACTACCCCTGATTATATCATTTAATTATGCCTTCAAGAGATCAAATAATAATATTATTTAATTATGCAATCGAGATATTGAAGTCATACCATAATTAATAATGAATGGTCTCATTGAAAATTATAACTCATGGGGAAGGTCAATAGTTTCCATTAATTACAAATATCCATAATAATTTACAACATTTCCTTGGATATCCATTATGATGTATGATTTCCTCATTAAAAACCTCATCAAGGAAAAACCCTTACATATAAAAGAAACCTTGATTGGGGAAAAATAGTATAACAACATCAAGTCCCCATAGTGTTTCCTTGTTAAAAACCTTATCAATAAAACCCAATGGAAAAAAACATAACTAGGGAAAAAGAGTAAAACAGTTACATATCCCACTCATAATGGTCATCACTACATCATTTAACTCACAGAATGTCCATGATAAATTTATAACCAAAACATTCGGTTGTTAATTTTGGAATAATAATTTATACCCTTTATATTTCAATAAATAGGCATGAAAATTTATTTTCATTATAATATTATTTAATATTATCTATAAGGTGCATATGCACATGCACATGTATATCCTTCATGGACAAATAAAATGTGCATTTATTTTTAATCCTTATGTGATAAGTAAGTTCTTCATCAAACCCTCATGTATGAAATATATAAATATTGTAAGAAAGATATTTAATTATTCATTTAGGGTAAAATCATTCCAAATTTTAATATTTCATCTTTGGGATGATAAATTCAAAATAGAAGGAAATTCCATGATCAAATAAGTCATTGATTTAAAAAAAACTATTCGAGAGTTTATATGTTTTTCAAATCACCTTAAAAACATGATGAATAAAATGATTCATACAAACCATGGGATAATAAATTCAATTTTATATTACTCTTTATCTTAATATGGATACATGATATACATCTTATTAATTTCACCCTATAATTTTTAAGATTGGGTGAAACTTTCATAATTTTGAATTTCCCTTAGGCACTTGAAACCCCTTGGGTATTTATATATAGATGTTGTAATCAATAAACAGTGAAAATATCAATTGTAAATAATCCAAACATATATAAATATCTAAATATACAAGGAACAATATTTATTATAATAAGATCAACAATATTCAATAATCTTGGTGGTTTGGATAATCAATCCAAAACTTTATATGTTGAGCATATCATAAGTTTATTTAATATTTATGGACAATTATTGTGATGTTGACATCTATCAAAATCTATAATCATTGATGAGTTTTGAAAGAATTTTAAATTTTAAATATATCATAAACAACATTAAATGGGATCTCACAATTTTTTATGGTACCCGTGTCACTTCAGGGATAATATCTAAAAAGATATAATGTTATCAGTATTTTCATTTTCCTCTTCAAATGAAAATATATTTATTAAAATATACTCATGATGAAAAATGATTTTATATAATCTTTTCAACCATAATTTTGGTATGTATAATCATATTATTTATTTTTAACACTTTACATTCATGTAAGTGTTGTAAGAATCTTCTCAATAGTTTTACAGGACCATTTTGTATATAGTATGTTGTGCTCAATATTTATTTTAATTAATATTCATAGCATGAAATGTATTCTCACAAATAGCTAATAAAAAACTTGATCATTTAGTAGATTCATCTTTCATATAGTATTTAAATGAATCACATGGTAGGTGGGCGCACCCATATATACTTTATAATTATTTCTTTATAAATGTATAAGAAATTCATTTCCAAAATAGATACTAATTATATAAATAATTTACCTCAATAATAGGTAACTTAATAACCAGTAACCCATGGTAAATTATTATATAGGGGGTATTCATAATAACCTAATGAGAATGAATTCATTTATAATTAAGTATACATACATAGAAAAAATAAATTCTTCATTCCCTCTTGATGGATTTCTACTATGTTATCAACAAATTGATGCTCATGTATACTTGAATAAATATATTTCATTATAATTGATCCTAGATAATGTAAACCATCATAACTTCTATTTAAAGTGCCTAGATTAATAAACTTTTGGTTTACCATTATTGGTTTGATTATATATAAAAAATTCTTTATAATCACTTTTTATGAATGCATATTACCTATCAAGGAATCTATTTTATCCAATGTCTCTATATGATGAATATAATTGATATATATCATCGAGACTTCAAATATAACAAAGTGCTATGAATTTGTACTACCATATAGAAATATATTCTCTCTCATAGAGCCATTAATTAATTTTCACTACTGGTAAATGTACTTATATAAGAATATACTAAATCATATATGAGTTCTTTTAAATCATTTAATCAAAACAACATCTATAAAGATTTATCTTTAAGATTGATTTACAAAATATCTATAGTATCATCCATTGTTCATACCCATATTTATTATTATAATTCCCACTTATGGTGTTTTATTAATTCATAATATAATCATAATGGGTTAGGCCCATCACCAAGCAGATTATTGTATATTTTTTAATTTCTTACCCAGATATTATTTTACAATACATCTACTTGGGAGTGGAACCCCCATGTATTTTGAAGTTGGTAAATGTGGTAGTGAGAACTAATGTGGAATAATATTCAAGATTCACAACACACACCTCATCACCATACAAAATTATAATTCATAGTATAACAAAATTCTCTTTACCAAATTAAATAGAAACCATTTAATCAAACTTCATCAACTCTCAAATATTCATGAATTTTTTTTAAGTACGAGTACCTAAAATCACATAAAAATTTTCATGAATAATTTCATTCACTTGAAGGAATGAACTTTAAAAATTAAAACTACACTCACATTGGGGAATTCATTCATTCATTATATTTCATAATCCACAAATGATAATTAATTATTTATCAATAATGATCATCTTGCATAAAATAAATTTTTTATTGATTTTGATGTTAATTATTTTAACCACTTTAGGTGGTAAAATCATTTTCATAAAATATATTGGATTATCAAAACTATGTAATTAAATCATTTCACAATAACATCCAATTGAGGGGATAAATGAATTACATGAGATGATATTATTAATCCATAATCACACGATAAATAATAAATTTTACCTTGATATTTAAACTGCAAGAGAAATAATTTCATATCAACCAAAAATGATGCACTATTTTATAAATATTAATAAAATTCAATGCGCTCTTTAAATATTTATTTTCATCAAACCACTTATGTTGGTTAAATTGTTTTTTTATATTTTTTTTATTTCTTAAAAAAATAAGGCATAATTATTATATGAAAATATCACATTCACTCGAAATAGATTTAAAATAAAATCATATATATTTTCATTCACTTCAGGGAATGAAATAAATAATTTTTAATAAATATTATTATTCACTTAATAGAATATAATAAAATTATTTTTTCGGGTTTTATAGGGTCTTCAAGATAATTACATGAATATTTAATTCAACAATTTCATCCACTTCAGGGGATGAATATATATAAAATATATTTATGTTTGCTATTAATGAATAATTATTTTATGAAATATTTTATAAGAAATAAAATAAAAGATAAAATAAAGAAAAAATACAATATTTAAAAAAATTCAAAGTAAATATCATCTCTATCACAAACCTTTATACAAAAAAATCAAACATGACACCTTCAGGGTGAAAAAAGGAATAAGATATATGAAATTTCATGGTTAATGAAATGATCAAAAAAGATTAATAAAATCATATATTATATATAAATTTATCAAGAGGGAATAAATAAATATTATATAGAAAATAAGGCTCACATGTTGATATAAATATTTGAATGAGTGGAGTTAATGTGAACTCTTCGATGAATTCCAAAAGAAGAATATTTGAAAAAAGGTAATTCATAACTTTTTCATGTAAGAATCATCTTACGTTGATGAGAACGTAATCATGATAAAAAATATAAATAAGATGATCATGATGATAATGTGTTGAGGAATTGATCGAATGCTTATTGAAACTACAAAGAATTTTGAAACTGGAAATGTAAGACCAATCATAGGTGAAGAACATCGCTTATGGAACGAGCATCAAATTTTCATATTGATATAAAAAAGACAAATAGAAATAAAAATATAAGAGAAATACAAGAAGAAGAGAAAATAACACAATATAGAGCCTAAAAAACTATCCGCTTTCATTATCATTTCCATGTATTTATAGAGTAAATAAGAATACCAAAAGTTGGAATATAAAAATTTGGGCCCATGAAGGGTTTTTTTGGGAATGGGAATTACTATAATTATGAAATTTATATTTAATATTTTATAATAATTATCCATTAATTAATAATTACCATTATCATTTTCAAGATTACCATTTTAATCTTTTGAGTCTAGTGTTTATGGAACTATTAATCATTTTCTTGTATTCTCAAGTATGTCATCATCATAATAAAGAATCAAGAACCAACCCTGTTCTTTCATTAATTCATTTATCATTTCATAATCTAATGAGAACTCTAAGACTCATCCCAAGATACAACATAAAAGATAAACTCGTAGTGTATACCATCAAACTGATTCCCACAGTTGGAAAATGATTATATAAATATATCCATCCATCAATCCACTAAATAAATAGATTCATTATCAATAAAGCATCCCAACTTTCAGCACAACAAAAACAAAAGGAAAACACAACTTAAATATGTTCTATAAGTCCTGATACTATCAACAACACCACTTCACATCATATCATATAAGGAATCCCATGCCAACATCATTATAATCCCCGGAACCTCATGCCACCATAATATCCTTGGGAATACCCACCCATATCATTACTATAACTAGAAATTCGTTCCACTATCACAGCCTTAGGCATCCCCTCCCATCATCATCAACATAATTGATACCCCATGACACCATCATAGCCTTGAGAATCCCCGCCCATATTTACTACCATATAGGGTTTTCATTAAATCATATCAAGGCTCTAAATCTATAGACCATAAATACATATTCAATGCATTATTACACACATAATTTCAAGGAAAATATGGTAAAAAAGGCATTCTAGCCTTTATCAAACAAAATTAGGATTTCTCACCCCTAAAACAATCATTAGTTTTCCATAATTATATTTAATTAACTGATTTATTAATAATAAATCCCAGCCACTCTATCCTTATAAAAATTCCCAAGTCTAAATATTATTTATTTAATTTTTTGTTCTTCCCTAAGTTTCTCTTTCATATATATCATGAATCTCAATGATTATTATTTCAACATGACTCTTTTAATATATTAAATCATTACCAACTTGAATTTTTTTATCAAATTTATAAGCATATAAACCATGCTCAACAACCATAATAATATATTGAACACTATTTAGTAAATCTCAGAGGCAATAAAATATAAATCACAAAGCATGTGATCACATATCCCAAATATTTCAATCATTAATACAATTATTGTCACATGTTATAATACTTATGGTACTATAATTTAATTAAATTCTAACATGTGATAAACTCTATTTCAAACTTCTAATAACCAAAATTATTGAATATTTCTCATCAATATTTATTAATAATTTAAACATCATGGAATGATATCATTTTGATTTAATCAAATATTAATTGGACAATGACATGAAATTATCTCTTTCTCCATCTTGTAAAATTCCATAATAATTATCATTATTATACAACATGAAAGTTCTTATTTTCTCTTTATTATGATAATATTATAGATTATCAAATATTATTATCTACTAGATGGTATAAACTTTGAAATTATTATCAACACTATTCATTTCAATAAGAAATTTCCAAATTCTAAAATAACATTATCTATCCTTGGCATGCAATATTACCTCTAATTCAATTATAAAATTTAAACAATAAAATTTTAACCATTTTATCTAAGAATTAAACTTATATTTAATTAATTGAAATAAAATTAATAAATTAATAATACCACATGAAAATTCTAACATTCAAAGAGACAAAAATTCTACTATATAAATCAACCTTCCTTTTAAAATTCTGGAATTAATAAAATTTCATTATAATTAATAAAATTATACAAAATTCATTTTATCCTCCTCTTACCAGATTACCATATAAAAATTATTTATGAAATTATTTCCTATATTTTATCTGATTATGGTCAATTAAATTCATTTAAACAAAAATTATAAAGCTTGATAATGTCATATTTCATAGTATAAAAAATGAGAAGTCACAAATCTCATACCTAATATTTCCTTTCTAGTGTAAATCACTTCAACCAAGAGGATAAAGGAGAGATATATTTCTTCATATTGGAAGACATAGGTCTATTGTATGAGGAAGAATCCCAATTAAAATTCAGATGGATTGAAAATAAAGAGGAGGTTTTGAGATCATCTAGACTTGAGAGAAACAAGGAGACACTCCCATGAGAGAAAGCAACTTGTTTAATATTCCTAAATATCCTTCCTTAAAAACTCTTTCAAATTCCATATTTTATTTCATATTAATTATTATTAAATTTATTTCTATTTAATTCACACCACACAATCATTTAGGATATCTTAATATATTAAAAAACCAATGATTCTCCATTTAATACCCATTAATCATGTTGAAAAACATGTTACAGGTCAAAAGAATAAACAAAAGGAAGTTTTTATATAGAAAATGATACCCTTACACAAGAAACATGTACTAAATAAGGTTAATGTGATTTTAACCTTATATAGACATTTACCCTTATATAGGGTTTAGAAAACTCTATTGACCCTTACACAGGCTTAAGGTTTTATGGGTTACCCTTACGTGAGGTAAAAACTACCATTGCACAACCTTTAGCATCAATAAATTACCCTTATGCGGGTTGAAGCTACCTTTACATAGTGCCTCAGTGCCCTTATGAAACTCATACCTTAACCTTATGTGAGTCAGGTTACCTTTATAAAAGCCAAGGTCTTACCCTTACATGAGATGAGCTTACCCTTATGTGAGCTGTCAAGCTACCCTTACACAACACGATTAACCTTATTCTAGCTTCCAGATCACACGGTTACCCTTACAAAACTTCGACCTTACCCTTACACAGCCTGTTTAAAACTAGAACACCCTTATGAAAGTCGATCCTTACCACTACAAAATGCATGGGAGGTCTAGGTTACCCTTAAATAACATATATAAAATCCCATATACCCTCACGCAAAGGTGAAATTCCCTTACATAAACCTTATAATTTTAGGGTTACCCTTATGTAACTCAAGAAACTGAATGTTGACCCTTACACAACCCTTTAAAACAAGGAGTTACCCTTACACAGAGTTATGACCAAGCATAAGGGTAAAAATAACTTTAAATATATTTTATTTTTTACTTAAAAAATATTACAAATAATTAAGAAAAGTCTTTATTAACATTTCTAAAATCCCAATAACACTTCTAAAAATTGAAGAATCATTTTAAAACTTCCAAATTAATTCCCAAATAAAATTTTAACACTTTGGAATTACTTCATTAACTTGAGAAATACTTTTAAAAAAAGTTTATAAATTACAAAAGAATTTCTAAAACAAAATTTAAATTTATGAAATTTCTCATGAACCACCAAACACCCTAAAAAGAAAAAGGAAGGATCTAGAATATTATGGGCCTTTATATTGGATATCTCTTAAAGAATTATTTTCCCCAACAATTAAAAAAATACATAAAGGAGTGGGTATGGATTGAGTATAGAGCATACACCTTGTGAGATACCTCTTAAGGTTCTCATTATAATTGGAACACAACAAAAAATTTAGAGGGACAAAGTGTATAGATACACAACACTTAAAAATAATCACCTAGGAGAGATACCACTAAAATAGGAGAAAGTACATTAATAAAATATTACATCAAGAGAAGAAAAAAAATCTCATTTATTAAACTGAGATAAAATACTCCATACGATCTAAATAATTCATTAAATTACATGGAATATTGAGCATGCATCTGTGACTCCTATTCCCAAGTAATATCACATAATAAAATCAAAGGCCACCTAGATAACCAAAACAAAACCAACAAGAAATTCATATACAATAAAAAAATATAAAAAAAGGAAACACCTTTTGAAACAATCAATTCACATTGGTTTAAAAATAAGGGAACTAAACTCCATTTGTGAGATAACACCTTTATCCTCAGTTTTTCAAAAATTTTACTTAGGTATTCCAACAAATGAAATTCTATACATACTTTATTTTCATTTATCATGCTATAAAGCTTTATTTACAAATAAACATGTTTTTCTAAAATATTATTTTCTTGTTAGGAAAGTATCCAACCATTTCACATTTAAAGTTAATTATATTTCAATACATGATAATAAAAACTTTTCTACAAATCTCCTATGTTTATAACCTGACAGGTCAATAAATACTTAAAATAAATCCATTTTAAACTTTTCTTCATAAAAAGGTATTTATCAAGATATTATTTGATAATAAACATTCAATAAATTTTCAAAACCACTTATTAAAATAAATAAAACTTCCAAGGATGACATACTGAAAGTAAATTTTTCTTTCCCAAAACATTTATTTTTTTAACATGAGTTCTATAATGATTTATAAAAAGATTTTATTAAACTAACACAACTCTACCATGATATTTATAATTAATATTAATAATCACAACCTCCAGAACTTGGAGAACTCAAATTTAACTTATGACATGCATTAAAAAAATTATGAGGTTTAAAAAAACTAATTTATATATCTTTAAAGTTATTTTAAACTTTGTTAGAAAAAAATTATTCACCAGGGACACACTCATGCAAAAGTTACAAAGGATAAAGTGTCCCAATTTCCATTACTATTTACCAAAGGTTCATGCCATCACATTCAAGAGGTCTATATAAATTTCATATAACATTCCCCAATCATCACATGCTCTAATATTATCATAAACAATGATTTTATAAGAATACAAATCAAAGTAACCCATCCAACACACCATGATATTATCCATTTTGGATGGTACTAACTTTCCCACATAGTTTTAAAATGTATCATAATATGACACATCATGATGGGTGAAGTTTCACCTCTCTTCATATGATTGAGGCTATAATAGTATGACATAAATCCCTTCCAGATATGTAAGCACACAAAACCACAACCATGTCATAAACAAAGCCACATGATCAACCCACAACATACAAGAACATAAATTCACAATAGGGAGAGTAATTAATCAAACATTAGGCAGAAATAAATTAAAGGTAAACTTAAAATGTTCTCCTTTTTCCAAAACAAAGTCCATATCACCTAAAATGAGTGAATAATATATTTATTAAAACAAGGTATACATATAAGAACCCCTTACCCTAGACCAAATCTCCTCTTAAACAAGCTTAAGAGAAGAGTAAATGATGCACATGATAATAATAACCCATCCCCCCAAACCAAAAACGGGATCGAGTAGAGAGTAAATAATGACCCTTCCCCTGGACCAAACAACGTCCTAAGGAGAGAGTGAATAGTGACCCCTCCTTCTAAGACCAAACAAGGGCTCAAGGAGAGAGTAATAGAATGACATGAACAATTTTAGAGAACTTATTCTCTAAGATTTATTTATGAAATGTTTTATTATTATATTTTTGGCACAAATTAATTAATGCATATAAAGGATGTTCCTTGATAACACTCTAATGTATTGGGTAAATAATTTAATCTCTAGATATGACACGATTTATGGTACCTTAGTGAATAACCTTGGTAATTTTTATGACACCTCAGTGACAATCCTTGGTGATATGCTAATGAATGACTCAATTAAATGTTGTATCCAAATTTATATGGTATAAATAATTTTCTTTTCATTATTATATTACTCTTTTACCCTTTATGATATTCCTCAAGTTCTTATTGATATTACTCAAGATCACAAGTAAACTATTTTCCTAGTTTTCCCTTACTAGGACTTATGCTCACCCTTTCTTTTAATGCATGTCCCTAGGTTATGTGATGAAATAAATATATATAGGATAAAATTTGAATAATCCTCTAAAGTGGAATAAATGAATGTTTTATGTTTTCATTTATTATGTACCCTTTTTACAAGAAACTAAACTTTAAAAGATCCTCTGTTTGTTTAGTGTAATGAAAAGTTTTGTAATAAAAAGGAGGGATTCCATAGTTGGTATCAAAGGACGGTTTAGTTATTTTTAGAAATTAGGATTTGAAAACATTAGGATGAAACTTATAAAAAATCTTAAATATAGGAAAACAACCTGGTATTTTGGTGAAATATTATGTAAGTGGTTTTTGAACAAAGAAATCCCTATCTAGATACAAACAAGTGAATGTGACTCTAGAAAATATGTACCTAGGAGTACCAACTCTGACAAGGTGCATTGAGCCTGACTCGGTGTAACATGGTACACCACAATGGGCCTTACTACAAACATGGTTTGACACTCTCGGGGGATATGTTTGGTTAATTAAAATATTTTTATGAACAACTATGAGGTATTTATATAAAATTTAATTACTATTAATGAGTAACATATTTAAGAATGATGTTTTATGTTATAAAATTACTTTATATTTGTAATATTATTAAATGAAACAAGTTTCTCACTAAGGGTTTCTTATTTTAGAAAATGATGGGAAATAGGAGAAACTGTGTAAATGGTGAGTGCAATGGAACCGAAGTTGATGGCCTTCCAATGGAATCCAGAATGAAAAAATTCATGAGAATGATGAATCAACTAACTCAAGTTATGAACAATAACTTGAATCAATCAAAGAGACCAGATTATCCTCGAAGGGAACAAATTTCTGTTGAGTCCTTTATGCGTCAACGAACACCTTCATTCAGTGGATCTACTGACCCATTGATTTTTGAACAGTGGATAATATCTATAGAAAAATATTTTCTATACTCTATTGTTCAAAACAAGATAAATTCAATTGGGACATGTACTGCTTAGAGGGAGAAGCTGATTAGTGATAGACACTGGTTAAAAACACAAATCCAAAAGGGTAGATTGAAGCTATGTAGTGGGAAGAGTTCAGGGAAACCTTTTTCAAAAAATATTTCCCCTATTTGATTCCAAAAAAATAGATAAGAAATTACTAGATATGAAGAAAAAGTAGAATGAATATTTGGTAAGATATGAGATGAAATTCACAATAATTTCTCACTACACCTCTAGTTTTTTCATTGATCCTAATGGAAAGGTTGAAAAATTATTCAATGGACTACGACCCCATATATGGAAGAATCTTTCCAATCAATATCACGACAACTATGAGGAGATAATAAAAAGTGATATGATGGTTGAACTAGAGTTCAGTGAGATACAATGGTCTCACAAATAGAATTAAAAGAAGAGATATTTGGAGACAAACTTGGGGAGGAGCTTTGATCAAGGAAGCAAATCAAGTACAACTTTACACATGCAACAAATGTGGGAAGAATCATTTCAAGGAACTTCCTACTTAGGAGTAGGAAATGTTAAAAGTGTGGAAGAGATGACCATATTACTCAGAACAATTGTAACGAGTTGAAGCCTCAAATTTTAAACACTAATGAAAAAGGAAAGATGGTGCATGCTTTTCCTAAAGTCCAATGCTTCAACTGTGGACAACTTTTCCACTTTTCCAATCAATACCCAAATCTGAGGGTAGTGGTGGGAAATCACCATCAACCTTAGCATAGGCCAATGGATAAAGGTCATGATTTTTCTATCAAGATGGCTGAATTTGAAGCTCTAAATGATGTGGTGGAAGGTACTCTCATTGTTCTTTCAAAGATAGTAAGTAATTTGTTTGATTCTGGTTCTAAACATTCCTTTATTTCCTCTAAGTTTGAAAAGAATATATAATCAATACCTGAAATTATAGAGGAATATTTATCTATCAAGACTCTTATAGGGATTATCCAAGCATCAAAAGTGTATAGAAACTCTAGTATTCACTTTGGAGAGCACAATATCATCAAAAATATAGTAGTCATTCCCATGTTGGAATTCAAAATTATACTAGGGATGGACTGGCTCTCAAAGTATAATTCTATGGTCAACTAAAAAAGCAAGGAAATCTAAGAAATCTTGAATGGACAACCTACAGTTGTTTTCAAAGGAGATATATCTCTACCTAATTTTTTTTCTAGAATCACCACCCGTAGATTTATTTATGAAAATGATTTGTGAAGATAAATAAGTAAATTAAAGTATAATAATACAGAATTTCCCCATAATTTAGGAATACATTGATGTATTTCTTGAGGATTTACCTAGAATTACCCTAGAAAGAGAGGTAGATTTATCCATCGAACTCATGCCTGGATCCAATCCGATATCGAAGACCCTGTATAGAAAGGTAAGTGTGGAGCCGAGGGAATTAAAGAAACAATTCCAAGATCTTTTGAAGAAGGGGATTATCTGGAAAAGTGTGTCTCCTTAGGGAGAAACGGTTCTCTTTATGAATAATCAGGATGTATCAATGCAGTTATTAACTGATTATAGAGAAATTAATAGGATCATAGTGAAGAACAAGTATCCTCTTCCAAGAATTGATGATTTATTTGACCAGCTTTATGGGGATCAATTATTCTACAAGATTTATCTTTGATCTGATTATCATAAATTGAGGGTGAAGAATGAATATATTCCAAAGACCCCATTTTTATCAAGATATGGGAATTATGAGTTTGTTTTTATGACCTTCGGCTTGATTAATGCACCTGATATTTTTATGTATTTGATGAATAGAGTCTTTAAGGACTACATTGATAACTTTTTGGTAGTTTTTATTGATGATATTATGATATATTACAAAATTCACAAGGAGAATGAGGATCATCTAAGGGTTATACTGGAAACTCTAAGGAAGGAGAGTCTCTTTAGAAATTTTATCAAATGTGAATTTTGTTTATAACAAGTTTCTTTCTTGGGGAACATTGTAAACAATGAAGGAATATTAGTTGATCCTACCAAGACAAAGGTTATAGAAGAGTGGTCTCAGCCTACAACAGTAATTGAGATTCATAGTTTCCTTGGATTTGAAATATATTATAGGAGGTTTGTGAACAAATTTTCATGTATTTATAATCCACAAACCAAGTTAACTCAAAAAGGTTCAAGTTCATCTAGATAAAGTAATGCGAATAAAATTTCCAATAGCTAAAGAAGAGATTGGTTACTACACCCATGTTAAATCTACCCTATATCGGAGAAGGATTCATTATTTTTATAAATTAATCTCTGAAAGGGCTTGGGTGTGTCCTCATATAAGATGAAAATGTGATTGCTTATGTGTCTCAACATTTGAAGCCTCATGTGAAGAATCATCATATGTATGACCTGAAGCTAGCTGTAGTTGTTTTTTTTCTATGAAGATATGGATACACTATCTTTATGAGGAGAAATGTGATATATACACAAACGATTAATGTTTGAAGTATATTTTCATGAAAAAGTAACTGAACATGAGATATAGGATATGGTTGGAACTTCTTAAAGGCTATTATTGTTCAATTCATTATCATCTCGAAAGAGAAAACAAAGTCACTGATGCATTAAGTATTAAAGACCCTATTATGCTAGAAATGATGAGGATTCTAGGAGATCCTTTGATCAAAGACTTGGTAAAATTAGACATGGGAATATTAAGGGAAGAGACATCATAAAAACTATCCCAAATGATTTTTAAACTTTCATTACTAGAGAAGATCAATAAATATCAAAGAGAAGATCCTTTGTTGCAAAAAAAATAGAGACCGTGAAGAATGAAAAGTTTCCCGAGTTCAATATTGATCAAGAAGGTGTATTGAATTTTCATACAAGGCTATGTGTTCCATATATTTTGGAAATAAAGAAGGATCTAATGGATGAAAACCATATATATACTTTCTCTATAAATCATGGAATCACAAAAATGTATAGAGACCTTCATGATCATTATTGGTTGGATAACATGAAAAGGAGAGATTACTGACTACACTACAAGGTTCCTGGTGTGTCAATAACTGAAGGTAGAGTGACAACTTTCTAAAGGTGTACTAGAACGACTACCCATACTATCATGGAAGTGGGATAATATCACTATGTACTTTGTCACTAGTCTCTTGAGAACATCCAAAGGAAAAAATGCGATATGGGTAATAGCAGATCGTCTCACCAAGATTTCCCATTTTATCTCTATTCGAGAAGATATATCTATTGATCAACTTACCAAGATTTATGTGAAGGAAGTAGTAAGGCTTAATGAGGTACCAATTTTGATCATTTCAGATCATGATCCGAGGTTCACATAAAATTTTTGGTAAAGTATTCAACATGATATGAATTCTGAATTGAATTTCAGTATGACCTATCACCCATAAATTGATGGCCAATCTGAAAAGATTATTTAGACACTCAAGGACATGTTGAGAATATTATCAATATAATTTAAAGGTGGATGGGATCAATATCTCCCATTATTTTAGTTCTTATAAAATAACTTCTATTCGCGTATTCAAATGACACCCTATGAATCTCTATATAGAGAGAGATGTAGAACTCATACTTGTTGGGATGAAGTTGTCAAGAGAAAGCTTCTTGGGCCTGATCTTGTGGAAGATATGATAGAAAAGGTTCATTCCATCCAAAATCACATAAAGACTACTCAGAGTTGGTAAAAGAGATATGTTGACAACCATCAAAGGGACTTGGAGTTTGATATTGGAGGTAAAATATTCCTTTGAATTTTACCTTAAAAGAGAGTCATGCGATTTGGGAAGAAAGGGAAGCTTAGCCCTAGGTACATTGACCCATATAAAATCCTCGATCACATAGTAGAATTGGACTATAGGCTTGCGCTTCCTCCAAATCTAGTTCAAGTTCATGATTTTTTCTATGTCTCTCTTGAGGAAGTACATACTTGACCCTTCACATGTACTAAATTTGGAGTTGGTATAACTGGAACATGAACTCTCTTACGAGGAGAAGCCGGTGAAGACCTTGGATTGTAGAGACAAGGTTCTACACAACAATACTACCCACCTTGTCAAAGTATTGTGGAGAAACCACAAATATAAAGAATCCATGTGGGAACCAGAGGAAAAAATGAGGTAGAAGTACACACACATTTTCTCTTCTAAGTGTACAAGTTGAAATTTCTAGGACAAAATTTCTTAAGGGGGGAAGAATGTAACGAACCAAACTTTTTTGAATAATATTTTTTCCTGAAAATATGTGTTATATTATATTACATAAGAAAACTATATCTATTTATTAATTAATTGAGTATAAATTGAAATGTAACCATTGGGTTTCAACTGTTATATGACCATTAAAAACTATACTCTTAATAATAAGTGTAATGTTATAATTATTGTTTATATGTGGAAATGACAAATGAAAATTAATGCAGAAAGAAGAGACGATGACCTCATCTAGTAGAGTCATGCCGTATGAAGCCTATTTTTCTGAACTTGAGAAGGAGGTAGAGTCATTGGGATTCTCTCTCGACTAATCCCAAGTTGAGCTTTAACAAATGAGGCTTGAATAAAATCACCTATAGGATAAGTTTAAGTTAGTGGAAATTACCACTCAGGCGATGTTAGCCAAGCCACCCCATGAGTCTATCATTATCGCACACCTCACCCTAAGGTCATATGCGGGTGTTATAAGGGGTTATGTGTCAAATCCTTAATTACTTCATTATAATAATTATTATTTTATTAAGGGATATAAAAGAAAAGATACCAAAATAACCTTATTAGGGAGACTTGAAATATTGAAAGCCAAGAGAACCCCCTTAAGGTTCACCCCCTCAGGGGGGAAAAGAGTTTAAACAAGAGAAAACATAAATTTCTAGAGTATGGGATTCCAAAGAAGCAAGAAAGTCTGCTACCTTATTTCCTTCCCTCCAGGTATGAATAATGCTCATCTAGATGCTGATAAGACCTATGCACTTTCTGATAGTGTAGAAAATAGACCAGGGAGGCTTTCCATTGTCCTTCAAGGACTCATGGAGGATAAGAGAGTCCATCTACACCACTTCCAAAATAATATTTTTATAGTGACAAAGCTGGAGACCAGTGAGGAGAGCCAATGCCTTCGCTTGAAGAGAGTGGCCTTGACCAAAGAAATCACTAAATTCAAATATGAGATAACCTTGGCTGTCACAAAATTACCCCACTAGTTACTTATTATATAATAAATTTTTATAAATAAAATTATTGTTCCATCAATTCCATTTTGAGTTTAGTTTTTCTTAAAAATATGAAAAATTTGATAAATTGTTTTTTAGACAGAAATTGTACTTTTCATAAATGATATAATTATTATAATGAACTAATATATTATTAGTAATAATTATTTTAATTAAATATTATGATTAAAACATACTTATTTAAATTTAAATGATAAGATAATTTTATTTTTTTAAGTGTCAAAAATTTTACTATGCATTCACTATGAATTTTCTGTCCACTATTTTTTTTAATAAATAAGTATTTTTATAGTTAAAAGTTAAATTTCTCATATTTATAGAATTATTATAATAAAATAAATTTCATTTTTGATATCAAAATGATTATATTAGGTTAGGGTTAATTTATTATAATTTTATAAAATACTTTAGTTTTTCATAAATAGTAAAAATAAAGTTTGAGTTTTTTTGGTATGTTTAATGACATCATAACTATGTAATAATTATGTAATAATTAATATAAAATTATGGAAAATTCTTGTGGATTAAAAAATTATAATAGGTTCCCCAAGTGTCCAATACCAGGGGCAATCCCATGATTTTGCAAATACCACTACCGAGGTGTTAAAGGAAATTAATAAAAAACTCCCTCACTTTTTCTATAAAGACCCACCCATTTCTTCATTTACTTCCATAACAAATTCACCATCCATGAATCTATGATATTTTTAACTCTCAAGGAGTCCTAAATCCCCCAAGGTCCCAATCTTTGAGTTTTAGGAGTTACTCTTCAAGATAAGGGAAATCTCAACTTCTCTTTTCCTTTCAAGTTCCCTTTTTTATGTGATATGTCTTTAATGTTTCCAAAATATGTTATTATGTCCATTTTATTCTATACCTTTACTATATTAAGATTATTTTATGAGTGTGATAAAATTTTCCCCTCTCCTTTTTAATCTTTTCTAAAACCATGTTTTATACCCGTCATGCTGCCGATTTTACTTCTCAAAATTTCTCTCTTTTCTGAAAGAAATTATTTTATTTTCTTTTTTGAATAACCAAACCTATTTATTATATAGGGGTATTCACATAGATTCAAAAATGATATATTTACTTTCGGTATTAATATACATTAAACCCACCTTCCTTTTCTGTGGGGTTAAAAATGACAAAAGGATCTTGTTTTTAAGCACTTTCTAAAACACCACGATTTTAATATGAAACCCATTACTTTTAGTATCCACAGGTTATTTATGAAATGTTTTATTATGATATTTTTGGATTAAATTATTTAATAAATATTAAGGGTGTTATATTATTGCACTCCAATTATTTGGGTAAAGAATTTAATATCTAGATATGACATGATTTACGATACCTTGGTGAATAACCTTGGTAATTTTTGTGAAAACTTGGTAACAAACCTTGGTGATATAATTATGAATGACTCAATTAAATGTTTTATCCATATTTATATGTTATTAATCATGTTATTTTTATTATTATATGACTATTTTGCCATTTATCTTGACTTTATGATATTCCTTAGGTTCTTATTGATATTCCTCAAGATCACAAATAAACAGTTTCTCTTGTTTTCCCTTACTAGGAATTATGATCACCCTTTCCTTTGATATATGTCCCCAGGTTATGAGATTAAATAAAATTAATTATTATGAAACTTTAATAATCCTTTAAAGCATAATATAATAATTCTTTATGTTTTCATGTATTATGTACCTTTTTTCCAAGAAACTAAACTTTAAAAGATCCTCTGTTTGTACAGTGTAATGAAAAGTTATGTAATAAAAAGGTGGGATTCCATACATAACATAATTATAATTATTTAAAGATAATATATCATCTATTTTATTACAATTTTATCCATTTAAAATTGATAATTTCATTCTTTCATAAATGTGGATTACCACTTCTACGAAGCGATGTGATTTTTTTTTCATCACCACCTCACATGGATGGTATATATAAGTGTATTTAAAGATATAATATGATATTTATGATATAATCATCATTAAGGAAAGATAAAATAATACTTAACTTCTTCCCCTCATGTTCATTGAAAAATGGAAATGTTACTCATGTGTACATACAACCTAGAAACATTAGTCATGCATACGTATAACCAACCATGTCCATGATTGTAATGTAATTCATTTTTCATAACCATATTACATAGTTGGTTGTAAAAGTGTAATTAATTTATATAAAATGACAATTATTTCATGGTTATTATTTTATATAATATGAAATAACAACCTCTTTGACCATGATCAACATACTGAAGTTGTTTTGAAATTATGAACCGAACATCCTCAAAACACCTAATGTGGACATAAATGATTAAGTAATTAAATATATCATTAAATAAATGGAATAAATAGTTTAATGATAAATTAATAAACCTATAAAAGGTTATTAAATAATTAAATAACCAATATAAGTTTATTATACAGGTTTTAAAGTACATACATAGAAAATCTGGGCTCATAGTAAGGGATTTCATCTCAATTTCCATTCACCGAGGTGTGTTTTAATGTTATAAACTAAATTTATTTTATATAGTGTATATAATACCCTTTTTAATTTTATATAATGAATTATTTATACTTATTTGTATTTTATGTTTAGTTTACATTATTTCATTTAAAGGGTTTTGATTTGTAAGTTACAAAAGCGGCAAGGGGTTTCTTAACTCAATTTCTTTTCATTGGGTTATATCACTTCTTCATTGATTATATTATGTCAATATTATATGTGAAACAATTTTTTTTATTTATGTAATATTTACACTTATTTTTTGTGGATTTACATTTTTTACCCATAATTTCTCCATTGATTAATTGTCAATGCAATGATATAATCTTTGTAAGGGATATTCATATCAAATTTTTCTTATTTGGTACATATATTTATGTTATGAACCAATATTCATTTATGAGGTGTATATAATTCCCCATGACATGTTATATAATGTATATCCTTATATTAATTTTATTTAATGTTTCATTTAATATCATTTCTTTCATGAGTTTATGATTCAAAAGCTACCAAAACGGCAAGGACTTTTATGGTACAATATCATTTTATTTCAGGATTGTCTATGTTCAATGTTAATTTTGGAGGGATCATATGCTCTTAGTTTCTTAAAACACATATATTTTATTCTAATTTGGTTATGAATGTGGTTTAAATGTTTAATTTATATTTCTATCTTGTTGATTAAATAAACAATAAAAAAATTTATTTTTAAGTGATACCGATCTTGTATTTTTTTAGATTGAGAATCTTTCTCTTGCTATCCATGTTATATATATATATTTTTCAAGAATTTTATTATTTACACTTAAATGATTTATTAATTTTATTTTGAAGTTTCTTTAAATTTATTTACAATGGTTTTAAAAATGAATCTTTTTTAACATTGTTTGTATGACACATTTTGACTTTTTTTACCAAAGTGTGAAAGGAATGATTTATTTTAAAAAATATAGTTTAATTTCCTTTTTACATAATCATGAATATATTTTCATTGAATCCTACTTTAAAGGTTTCCAAGGTTAGTTTCAGTGAAAAATTTCCCCCTAATATTCTAGAATTTTTTAGTTTTTAATAGTGATTTTCAAAGTGGAAAGGTTACTTTCCTCAAAAATGTTTTTAATGATATTTTAATGTTATTTCTATTTATAAATGACAACAACCCTTGATGTTAATTATAATATAATGGGGATATTTTTTAATGATAAAATAATTTATGTTTCTCTGTATGGATTATGATTGTTTCAAAGATATTTTTATGAAACCTTTTTCTTTTCCATGAGTAAATTAAGTTATGAATGAAAAATGGTTATTGTTATGTTAAAAATGAAAGATTTTAATTATTTTGATCATTCCATTGTAACTTGACTTGTGTATGGATGATTGATGGGTGGTTTATTTGTAAACCAAGGATGAGTTGTTAGATTATAAACCAAGGATCAAGGAGTCTATTATAGCCCTATAATATATTGGGTAAAGAAATAGAGTTAACCAGTTATAGGTTTCTCCTAAGAGATTGTTTGAATTTACCAGGTAGGTTATTCAATTTTTAAGAGTGATTATAGGAGTGATATGATAAATATTTTCCAAGATACTAAAACGTTTTCTCTATGGTTTCTATGAGTTCTAATAGATCCTTTACTCAAGGATTTCTTTCTCATGGCTTATGATTGTTGACTTATACGACTTTTGTCTTATGTTAAAGATTTCTGTCATGACTCATGATTTATGATCCAAATTTTATGGGTATGAATTCTATTATTCTATGTTAATGTATTTTGACTATGTAATCATACCCTTATGATCATTTTATGCTCACTAGTGACATTCGATTGTTAAGGCTTAGGTTTACCCTTGTTGAGCAATTGAGATCACCCTTCTTATGTTTCATTTTCCCCAAGTTATGAAGAATGATTTGAAATTAATTATGTCCAAAAAGGTTTCACACGTGAAGAATTTTATGGGATACTAGAAAGATATAATGTGGAATAAGAAAAGATGGGTATATTGGAAAAAATTCCCACTTAAATACATGGGTATTTTTATATAAGAGTTTTTCCTAATTATATAAAACTCTAAACCTAAAAGATTCTTGGGTATATAAGTGATCCAATATTTCCATTGATTTTTTAAGTTTTGTATGATTGAAATTTTATCACGTTTATTGGTACCAAATTTATAAATGTAAAGATTATGTTTTTAGCAGTAGATCTAGGAGTGCATGATCAGGGTTGTTACACAAACAATCCCCAAATAATACGGATTGTATAGATATGGACACCAAAAAAACATTCTAAGACCATAACACTGGCTATGAGAGAGAGAATATATGTATATAATTATCATTAGGGATGCAACATAAAGAATCACAAACACATATAAGAAAACAAGGGGCCAAACACAGTCCATGTGGACTCAATCAAGTCAATCATCATAAATGATCTCATGAGGGATAAATCTGAAAAGTGATGGTATCTGTTAGAAGACCTGACATTTCCCTGAAGGATATGTGTATTCACAACATGGTGTCTTAGAACACACCATGGTCTATCCTTATATACACAATGACATAGTGTGAGACACTATGTCGTGGTTGTGTCATGCAAGGTATTATTGCATAATGTAATAAATTACATGTAAAAACCTGATATTTTATGAGAAATATTTTTTTTATGACTTAGGTTATACGAAACACCAATAGAATCTTTTACTACACACAACACTGTCTTGTCTTGCGTTACACGCAAGATCAACCTTCCTCGATAGCTTGCGTTGCACGCAATGCCGAGTTTCACTAAACAATGATATATTATTATAATAATATGAACTAGCCATTATGAATAGTATTAATTGAATTTTGAATTTTATAACATTATAATTCATCTTACACATTTTCTAGAATTAGATATGAAAACAAAATCAATTTTTTGGATAAAAGAAGTATTTTTCAAAAAATGCAGTTTACCGCCTTTTGATGGTGCACCAATTTTAAATATAATTTTTCAAAAGTTTATAAGTTCAATTTTACAAAATAAACTTCTTATTTTGAATCTGGATATAAAAATTTACATTGGATAAATTTTTGATACTTTTCTGATAACTTTCATATTTTGATGAATAGTAAAAATACGCTAAATTTTTCTTAAAAACAACTTTTTTCATCAAGATAATTTATATGGTTAAATGATAGAATTTAATGGTTTTAAATTATAAATAGAATATATTTTTACCAATTAATATAATTTATGTCATTACCATTAATTTTACATTTAATTCATAGGTAAAAACATTTCAATCTTTGACAATGTTTTAACTTTTAAAACCCATTTTCTTAACAACGAGATTAATTTTAAATTAATTACTTCAAATTATCTATTTTGATTTTTGAAAAATTGATTTCATATTTGGATTCAGTGGGTAAAAATTATTTTAATAGGTTAATTTTATTTTTTTGACATTATGAATAGTAACTACGGTAATTTTTATTCACTACAGTTAAAGGTAAATCGAGAAATTAAGGGTAAAAATAAGATTATAAAATTACCCTAACACCTACCAAAATTCTTTTGGATGAATAAAAGTAGACTCATATCACCTAAGGGTCATAATAGATTCGTTTCATGGATTATTGACCATGAAAATGAAATAATTATAATTAAAACCAAAGAAAGTGACAACATGTCACTCTCTTATATCTTATAAGTGTAATAATTTTAATTTAGTGATAAACTTCATAAAACTTCAAAAATGAATATTATACAGAAATATAATAAAATTATATACATCATGTGAATTTATTTAGAATTTTTAGGGATTAAATAATTATCATTAATAAAGACACAATAGTGACGTTGAAGTTATTTTATTGATTGAAATACCAAATAAATGGTTTTAAAAATATTAAAATAAATATTATATGAACTATTTAATGTGATCCACGAGTTTTATAGAATAATATGACATATTAAGAATCTATTAAATATTTTGGTTCGAATATATCCTCTGTGTGGATTTTATTTAAATTCAAATAAATGAATAGTGTCAAAATTGACACTATTTGTTATTTTATAAAAATAACATATTATAAAATTGTATAAAAATCACAAAAATATTTAAAAATTATAAATTTAAATTTATATGGTCAAAAATGTCATAAATTATCCAATTATGGACAATTGAAAATACATAAGTAATTATTTATAACAATTTAAAATTTAGAATATTATTACCACAAATAAAATTAAATAGATTAAATAGGGATAAATAAATTTGATAAGGTTTAAAATAAATACAAAACATGTATAAATTTTATTTCTTGATGAGATTACAACCCTATCTCCTCTCATATTTTAATTGAGTCATTTTTGGAGGTTTCTAAGTGGGGTTGGAATTTATTATGAATTAATATTTCTTATGTTTCCAAAGGTGCACCTCTCATCCCTTATAAAAGGGCACCTCCTCCCTCTCCTCCTCACACCATTTTGAGCCTTCAATATATGCCAAAACCTTCCAATTTCTCTTCTCCAATTTCCTAGAAACATACTATAGGTCCTGGTCTTCTTCAAAGACCAACTTTAATGCTCTAAGAGGAGGTTTAGAAGAGGCGCGTCGAAGAAGAGGTAATATCCTTTACCGATCCTTTCAAATTTATTTCTTCTTCTAATTACTATTCTTTATTGGTATCATTATAAAGTAATAACATAGGTATCAATAATATACTGATATGTTATTATAAATATTAAACAAACTTATTTCACCTTCTATCCATCCTGTGGAAAATGAAATCACCACGCGTGCGTACGTTCGGAATACCGTCTCCACGCCCTGGTGTAATCTGTTTTCCACCACCACCTTACTTGGATGGGTATAATGGTGTAAAGAATAACTATAAATGATTATTATAACATGATTCTGAGATATTCTATCATCCACTCCAAGACCATTTAATAATTATGGGAGCGATATTGTCGCTCGTGCATACGTACGACTTACTGTCTCCATGATGCGATGTGATTAGTTCTACATGATCTTCATTAAACCATGATTATATAAAAAAATTGAATATGTAAATCTGATATATATTATACTATTACCATTCTATAAATGATGTAGCTATAACCTAAAAATAGGAATAATAATTTATTCGACAAAACACGCATAAAAACGTAAAGCAATGAACACCCTAATAACAAGTAGCAATGAAATATTACTAATAAGAATCTAAGAATATGACCATATATGATATCATAACAATGAGTATGATTCTGGAATAATTAAATGACATTATTTAAATCATTATACAGGAGGTTCAAATACATACAAAACATATCAGACCTAAGGTAAGGGAAAATCTCGCAATCTTATTTTTATACGAGATTGTTTATACTTCAGAATTTATTGGGGCATATTTATCACCCACATACATATTTCCATAATATGTAATATTATTTATATCCTACTAAAATTTTTTAAATCCAATTTTACCTATTGGTGAATTTTTAGTAAAAGTTATGAAAGGAATCTTTTGTCGTTTTTAGTACGAGATACTTTTTGACTTTTTCAGCCAAAGTACGAGAAGAATGTTTTTTTAACTTATACAGCATGAATAGATTTTTATGATTTCATAGAACATTATTTTTATGAAGCTTCCTTTACAAGTTTTCAAGTTTATTTTCAATTAACTTATTTTAGTTTAAAATTGTATGACATGTTAAGAAAGGAAAAATGTTTTTGAAGTAGAAAGGATATTTTCCTCAAGAATGGAGTTCAAGTGTTTTATCAAAATTATTTTCCATATAAGATAATATTGGGTTCTATTTCTATCCCTATTTTTACATTTATTTGATTATGTTATGATGGAATTATTTTATGAAGTCCTTTTATCTTATATGGATTATGTTATGATGACATGATGTTTAAGAATCCCATTTTTATTACATAGGTTATGCTATGAAGTATGATTTATGATTTTGTGGAAAACATAAGAATAGTTTCATTATGAGATGGGTGTGACCTATATATCTCTCCAATTCATTGGGTAAAGATTTATATCTTATGAGATAGACATGTCTGGAACGGAAAGTTAATCCGATTCAGTGATACAGGACTGGAACGAGGAGTGAACTCGGTTCAGAAATGGACTTTGTCTGCTATGATAGTCTTGGAAATGTGTCTTGACTAATATGAAATGATTTTCTATGATTATGTGTGTATGCCACAAAGTTTCATGTTTTATGTTATGATTATTGGGATTACATTTCACTACTATGATTTATCCCATGTCAAGATATTATGATCTCTTTTGTAGGTTAATATTTTCAAAATGTTATGTTCTTATGAATATGATATGATTGATATTTACTTTGTTTACCCTTACTGAGAATTTGATCTTACCCTTTTGTATGTTTTCTTTTCCCCAGGTCAGGAAGAAGGGTGTTAAGTAGGATATTCCAAAAGGGACTCTAGATATGATGAAATAAGTGGGAGACAATGTAGATGATTTATTGTAACGCCCCGACCCCATCTACCCAGAGTCGGTGCATTACTTCGTAACATTGGCATGATCACAAAAGATCAAGTCTCGAAAGACCAATTAGTTTAGTAGCCTTGGAAACACTAGAAACATTCATAAATGTTACATTACATCATAAAGTGAAAAAACTACAATAACAAAGTCTCCATAGTCCACACTCATATCCTCTTATGACTATCCCTGCAGGTCATTCATAAAATACTTCTTCACATCCTGGAAAATATTAAAACATTGAAAGGGGTGAGCTCAGATGCTCAATAAGGATAACAATATTGCAGAAGCTTTCATAAATAAACATTAACATTTAAGGAAATTTATAACTAAAACAAAAGCCTTTTTAAACTTGAACTTCAACATGATATGGCAAAAATAAAATTAAATAATGCCATTTACTTACTCACATAGATATTCTACTAGTCGAATAATCCCATGCAATATCAATAACCACTTTCATAATGATGGAATGCATAATGCCAGACTATCATAACAACATAGCCAAGGCCTCGTGCCAAGACCACAAATAATATTTTGTCAAGGCCTCGTGCCAAGACACTATTTTGTCTCATGATACCTACCGATGCATCGAGGAGCTATAGCGGGCTCCACCCGTCACTTATTAAGTCTAATGCATTCCTCATATGAACAGGTTTAAACATATCATAAACCATAACATAATCGCATAAAATATGCATAAAGGAAACATAACATTTCCACATTTCAATCAAAAGATATCAATACAACATATTGATATAATAAAAAGACTTTCAAAACCATTTTCAATACCAAAATACAAGAAAATTAAAACTTGATATTTATTTTTCATTTTTAAAAAATGGTAAGGCTTGTAGAGGAAGCCGAAACCCAAATAATGGCCTTGGCGGCGGAGAAGTCGTTGTCGCCGCATACGTACGACAAGAAAAATAGTCCTTTTTGTCGTTTAGTAAAACACTTCGTAAAAAAAGATTCCTTTTGAATAAACGTAAAAGTCAAAGGGGTTTATACACCGTATAAAAGAAATTTGTGTATAAAACAAAATATGCCTCAATGAAAGGAGATTGAGACAAAGTCCTTACAAAGATCATTTTTAAAATAAAATAGATCTATTATGTGTATTCACTATATGTACACATAAAGAAAGTACAAATACAATATAGGACATAATAATATCATGACATAATTTGAAATTAGGAGATTAACCCAGAGATTGGAAATTTGGTTAAGAAATTCCCTTACCTCGTGTCCGAATTCACTCGATCGTTCTTTGATCTCCTGGATAATAAACTAGAGTTAATATCTACCTTCTTAAGAATATTTTTCAAGTTCATTATTCCGTTTATATCACTTATTAACATGTCATGAACATTATGTAATTATTTATGTTTATAACGGTCATTTTGTCGATCTTAGGTACTTGAGTCAAAAATAGACTTCTTATAATTACAAGTTGTTCATGTGGGGAAATATCCATTATATACCGAATTATATTCATGATATAGATATCATATATCTCATATATATCTAGTATATACATTCATTAATAATATTACATAACATATAGAGGTAAGAAATGAAATGCACCGTTCATGGAGACGGTAAGCCGTACGTACGCATGAACGCTACTTTCATTTCTATTTTATATTTAATGGAATAAAATCATAATGATATAAAGGTATATTATAATTCCAGTATAATATCATATATAATACCATTTAATCCATCCTTTATACATCCCACATATGGCATTAACGATTCAAATCACTTTGAGGGGGCGGTAGTCCGCACTTCCTAAAATGAAAATATCGCGTTTACCCATAATGGAAACAATAAAGGTATTTCATAAATGAAAAATAAAGAACCTTACGTAAAACATAAACATATTATATATCCTATATATAAATATAGTGACATCTTAATGGCCACCTTTGAAGGTGTTATATGAGTGTTGAACAATCATCATTTCGTGAGGCAGAAATTCGCCATCCACAGAAACAGTATGTTCTTTAACCATTAGATATAGGTGTGCGTAAGTGTAGATCGAATCCTTATTATAACAACGTCCTAGTATATTGAGTATACTGGTGTTGTTACAAATGAAATTGATAAAAAGAGTTTAGGGGGTTGTAGAAGAAAAATAAAACAAAATAAAATAAGAGAAGACTTTACCTTAAAATCGGGTAACTCTTTTGATTTGAGCCAAAGGCTTCCCTGGGAAGAATTCTGCCCAAAGTGAGGCTTCTAGGAGTAATGGAGGGAATTTGGGAGAGTATTTGGGCAGATTTTTTTCCGAGCAACAATGCTTTGAAGGTGTAAGTAAGGTGGTAGTGGTGGGGGCCTTTTATAAGAGGAGAGAAGGGGCACTCTTGGAAAGATTGAAATGTTACAATATTATGAAATTCTTTTTCGGATTATAAAGGTCCCACACTTATATTTTTCGAGGATAAGGTGATAAGGGTTCGAAATATTCTCATCCAATAGGCTTTGTAAAAGTTTAATACTTAGATTTTACATTATCCTTCCATTTTATTAAAATCGTTAATTAATGAGGTAATTGCTGCATCATCATGGTGTCATAAATAATTTAATTTATTTAATGTCTAAAAATTATAAAAAAAATATCCTGATGTAGTAAATCTTTATAGATTTCTAATTAATATTTATAGTCAAAAATATGACTTGTATAACCCCATTTAAAAATTGTTTTAGTAAAAAAACTCTTGTTTGTGACCTTTTTATTTTAACATTAAATAAAAAGTTATTTATGTCCTTTTCCTACCAAAGTGGATCCATGGGGTCCCCAAGTTAACACATGGATTGTATTGGTCAGCCATGACACATACAATAGTGGTTGGACAAGTGTAAAGGTCATTCCATATTTTTATAATACTATTTTTAACTTAAATTTCACTAATTACCTTTAATCGCGATTAATTAAACTTAAAAGTTACTATTCACCAAAAAATTATTTTAATCCCATTGAACCACATTTTACTTCCTAATGACAACCATGTATGTCAGATTTTTGAAAATCAAATCACAGAAGTGGTAATGTTTCATTTAAACGAAAAATCAGTTTTTTAACTACCACTTAGTGGTTTCACTATTCATCAAAAATTGAAGTTTTTCAGAACAATGCCAAAATTTCACTGTAAGCTATAATTGATATTATGAATTCAAAAATGATGTCTATTTTACAAAATTCCAAACATATAAGTTTCATTAATTAATTTTATAATTAATTCTCGTTGTCACAACAAATAGCGTGTTTTTAAGAAACAATATATATCAAAATATTGACAATTGTTTATGTCTAATTTCAAAGTAAAAATTAATTATAATGAACACCATTGGATAAAATGGTAAAAATATATTCTAATTATACTTTAAAATCACTCAATAGTATAATTTATCACTATAAATTATTTTGATTTAAAAAGTTGTTTTTAAGTATTTTTCGCTATTCATAAAAAATTGGAAGTTCTCAGAAAATTACAAAAATTTCAACTTAGGATAAATCTGATATTCCGAATACAAAAACAAAGTCCATTTGGAGAGATAAAATTTATAAAATTTCAAAAAGTAGGTATTACAATTCATAAAGACTACTTTGATTGGTTGTGGTGTGTGTTAGAACTCGAAGTTGCGTACAATGGAAGCTATTGCATTATTGAAAGAGAAGCGTATCGTGGAAGCTTGGGGTGTTACATTCTCCCCTCCTTCAATAAATTGCGTCCTCGCAATTTGAAAATTTTCTTTGAAAATAAAAGGATGAAAATATAAAATACCTTTGTGGAAAACCCACATCGGAAATAAGGTTAATAAAAATATAACTTTACAAGAAAAAATAAGTACAAAGGTCACCCGAGATAGCCCATACTAGGATTCTATGAAAATATGGATATGGAAGAAAAACAAACCATCAAGGCCTGATGGAGAGTTGTAGAGAAAATCACAAACTTGTGATTGGTTAAACAGTCATTGAATCCCCAGTTGGAAAAGTTAACCAGCAATGTTTTTTTGTTTTAAGTTACCTTTTATAAAGTTGAGGAATTTATTTAGGAGATTTACTAAGAACGTAAGGGAATATACATACTGGTCATGTAGACTTTAATTCTTTAATAGATTTTTACCACAAACCCATCTTTCACTCTAAAAGGTAATAGAACTCGAAAATATTCTATTTATCATAATTGTATAAGGTTCCAAATATTAACGCATATAATTTAGATTAGGAAAACTTTTTGTAATAACCAGGGACTTTCTGTAGGCTAGTGTGGTAGGTAATAAAGGCCTGTCGCACTATGGTTGTGGGTTCAATTCCTTCCACTTTGCTCGACGCGACGGGTTGTCCCCCAACCTGCAGGTTGTCCTTTTCCTAAAACTATAGTATTATTATATTTCAAAAATAATCTTCAGAAATGTTTTAACCTTAAACAATACTATCCAAAGATCAACTTAATCCATTCCAACCTTTATAGATATCCAAAATACCTCTATCCAGACTTTCTCTAAAAGGTCTCTAAATTCCAAAATCAATTGTAAAATCAGATTCTCCAAACAAAGTAAAGTTTCTCTTATTGTCACATACTAAAAATATGATTACCTTCATCATATTAAATCCTTAATGAAAAAACAAGTACTGCAGTACAATCCTTATATATATATCACATTATCCTTATAACCATAATATAATCCTTGAGTCCAAAATCACTAATACATTAATTATTCTGCTTCAACTATAGTAACAGCATAAGATTGTCCTTGATCCCTTGGCCTTTTCTGAGGTAAGTTTCCCTGACGCTTAGGAAAATCATTTGCATAATGCCCCATTTCCCTACAATTGTTGCATTCAACATTGATAGCCTCTTTCGTTCCCTTGCAATAACGAGCCTAGTGACCTTTTTCTCCACATTTATAACAAACTCCCATTCCTTTTAGGCAAGCACCAGGGTGATTCTTCCCACAATTATCACATAATGGAAAATCCTTCTTTCCCTTTTTCCATTTATCCGTCTCTTATTCCACCGTTCTCTTCTTCTCTTGCTTTACTTTGTTGTCATAATACTTAGAGAATTCCTTTTCTATCTTGATAGCACATGAGACAATATCTTCATACGATGAGAAGGATTGTGATACTAAATCTCGATGGAGAAATGGTTTTAACCCATCAAAGAAATGATCAATCTTACTTCTGGGGTTATGTATATAATCTGCAGCATGCCTCGGTAACCTTGTAAAGTTAGCCTCATACTTTGTGACATTCTCGTCCTCCTTCTGCCTCAGACTCAGAAATTGTCTTTTCATATCTGCTCGATGGTCATGTGGAAAGTACTTTTCTAAGAAAAGATCTTTGAACTCCCTCCATTCCATATTCAATACTTCATCATCTTCCTTTGTATTTTGAATCAATGACCACCATTGATCAACATCTCCAGTGAGGCGGTAAACTGCCATGACATCCTTCTCCCTTTCGCTACTCTCCAAGGCGTGGAATATTTTCTCTAAGAAGTTTATCCATTTCTCAGCTACTAATGGATTTGTACCCCCATTAAATGTTGGTGGTTGTTTCCTCATGAAGCGGTCTAACATTGATCCTCCACGTTGCGGATCAGGGTTCTCCATACGAGTAAGGTTATTATTCATAACCTGAGTGAGTTGTCCCAGTATGGTAATAAGTAGATCAGAACCAGTTGTATCTCCAGCTCCATAATAATTATCTTGAGTAGGAGGGAAATCCCTACACGGAGTGCATGCATTGATACAGTTTCCATTCCTTCCACTAGGTGCCATTTCTAAACAATGGCATAAACTAGATTAGTTTATGAATCAAAATACACAATTCCATACTTATAAAATACTTAACATAAATTGAACTATTTATGGATATAATCCATAATCATAAAAATGTTTTCTTTGAGGAAGTATATACTCATAAACCTTTATAGTGGTTTGTAAAGAAAACAAGAATTATCCTAAGCATATCCCCCGGGAGTGTCGTAACCAAGAGTGCAGCAAGGCCAGTTGTTTTGCACCAGTTCCCATTCGAGTCTAGCTCAAAGCGGTGTTTTCGGGTTTTACCCCTAGGTACATCTGTGCCAGAGCCGCCTCTACCTGCTCGTATCCAGATATGGATGTATTTCTCGGAAAACTTACAAAATCTCTATAATACCAAAATTCTAGGAAGTTCTTCTATACTAATCCTCAAAGTCTATCTTTGGGCTATGTGCTCTAATCATAGTTTATCTAAATCTAGCTTCCAAGGTTAGTACTAAACTGCCTCTGATACTAACTGTAATCCCCCGACCCCAGCTACCCAGGGTCGGTGCATTACTTCGTAACATTGGCATGATCACAAAAGATCAAGTCTCAAAAGACCGATTAGTTTAGTAGCCTTGGAAACACTAGATACATTCATAAATGCTACATTACATCATTAAGTGAAAAACTACAATAACAAAGTCTCCATAGTCCACACTCATATCCTCTTCTGACTATCCCTGCAGGTCATTCATAAAATGCTTCTTCACATCCTGGAAAATATTAAAACAATGAAAGGGGTGAGCTCAGATGCTCAGTAAGGATAACAATATTGCGGAAGCTTTCATAAATAAACATTAACATTTAAGGCAATGTATAACTAAAACAAAAGCCTTTTTAAAATTGAACTTCAGCATGATATAGAAAAAATAAAATTAAATAATGCCATTTACTTACTCACATGGATATTCAACTAGTTGAATAAACCAATGCAATATCAATAACCACTTTCATAATGATGGAATGCATAATGCCAGACTATCATAACCACATAGCCAAGGCCTCGTGCCAAGACCACAAATAAGATTTTGTCAAGGCCTCGTGCCAAGACACTATTTTGTCTCATGAGACCCACCGATGCATCGAGGAGCTATAGCGGGCTCCACCTGTCACTTATTAAGTCCAATGCATTCCTCATAAGAACAGGTTTAAACATATCATAAACCATAACAAAATCTCATAAAATATGCATAAAGGAAACATAACATTTCAACATTTCAATCAAAAGATATCAATACAACACATTGATATAATAAAAACACTTTCAAAACCATTTTCAATACCAAAATACAAGAAAATTAAAACTTGATATTTATTTTTCATTTTTAAAAAATGGTAAGGCTTGTAGAGGAAGCCGAAACCCAAATAATGGCCTTGGCGGCAGAGAAGTCGTTGTCTCCGCATACGTACGACAAGAAAAACAGTCCTTTTTGTCGTTTAGAAAAACACTTCATATAAAAATATTCCTTTTGAATAAACGTAAAAGTCAAAGGGGTTTATACACCGTATAAAAGAAATTTGTGTATAAAACAAAATATGCCTCAATGAAAGGAGATTGAGACGAATTCCTTACAAAGATCATTTTTAAAATAAAATAGATCTATTATGTGTATTCACTATATGTACACATAAAGAAAGTACAAATACATTATAGGACATAATAATATCATGACATAATTTGAAACTAGGAGATTAACCCAGAGATTGGAAATTGGGTTAAGAAATTCCCTTACCTCGTGTCCGAATTCACTCGACCGTTCTTTGATCTCCTGAATAATAAACTAGAGTTAATATCTACCTTCTTAAGAACCTTTTTCAAGTTCATTATTCCATTTATATCACTTATTAACATGTCATTAACATTATGTAATTATTTATGTTTATAACAGTCGTTTTGTGGATCTTAGGTACTTGAGTCAAAAATATACTTCTTATAATTACAAGTTGTTCATGTGGTGAAATATCCATTATATCCTGAATTATATTCATGATATAGATATCATATATCTCATATATATCCAGTATATACATTCATTCATAATATTACATAACATATAGAGGTAAGAAATGAAATGCACCGTTCATGGAGACGGTAAGCCGTACGCACGCATGAACGCTACTTTCATTTCTATTTCATATTTAATGGAATGAAATCATAATGATATAAAGGTATATTATAATTCCAGTATAATATCATATATAATAACATTTAATCCATCCTTTATACATCCCACATATGGCATTAACGATTCAAATCACTTTGAGGGGGCGGTAGTCCGCACTTCCTAAAATGAAAATATCGCGTTTACCCATAATGGAAACAATAAAGGTATGCCATAAATGAAAAATAAATAACCTTAAGTAAAACATAAACATATTATATATCATATATATAAATATAGTGACATCTTAATGGCCAACTTTGAAGTTGTTATATGAGTGTTGAACAATCATCGTTTCGTGAGGCAGAAATTCGCCATCCACAGAAACAGTATGTTCTTTAAACATTAGATGTTGGTGAGTGTAAGTGTAGCTAAAATACTTCTTATAACAACATCCTAGTATATTTAGTATACTGGTGTTGTTACAAATGAAATTAATAAAAAGAGCTTAGGGGGTTGGAGAAGAAAAATAAAACAAAATAACATAAGAGAAGACATTACCTTAAAATCGGGTAACTCTTATGATTTGAGCCAAAGGCTTCCTTGGGAAGAATTCTGCCCAAAGTGAGGATTTTAGGAGTAAGGGAGGGAAGTTGGGAGAGTATTTGGGCAGAGGTTGGCCGAGCCAAAAGGCTTTGAAGGTGTGAGTAAGGTGGTAGTGGTGGGGGCCTTTTATAAGAGGAGAGAAGGGACACTCTTGGAAAGATTGAAATGTTACATTATTATGAAATTCTTTTTCTGATTATAAAGGTCCCACACTTATATATTTCGAGGATAAGGTGATAAGGGTTATAAATATTCTCATCCAATAGGCTTTGGACAAGTATAATACTTAGATTTTATATTATCCTTCCATTTTATTAAAATCGTTAATTAATGAGGTAATCGCTGCATCATCATGGTGTCATAAATAATTTAATTTATTTAATGTCTAAAAATTATAAAAAAAATATCATGATGTAGGAAATCTTTTTATATTTCTAATGAATATTTATAGTCAAAAATATGACCTGTATAACCTCATTTAAAAATTGTTTTAGTAAAACAACTTTTGTTTGTGACATTTTTATTTTAACATTAAATAAAACGTTATTTATGTCTTTTTCCTACCAAAGTGGATCCATGTGGTCCCCAAGTTGACCCATGGATTGTCTTAGTCGTCCATGACACATCCAATAGTGGTTGGACAAGTGTAAAGTTCATTCCATATTTTTATAATACTATTTTTACCTTAAATTTCACTAATTACCTTTAATCGCGATTAATTAAACTTAAAAGTTACTATTCACCAAAAAATTATTTTAATCCCATTGAATCACATTTTACTTCCTAATGAAAACCATATATGTCGGATTTTTGAAAATCAAATCACAGAAGTGGTAATGTTTCATTTAAATGAAAAATCAGTTTTTTAACTACCACTTAGTGGTTTCAGTATTCATCAAAAATTGAAGTTTTTCAAAACAATGCCAAAATTTCACTGTAAGCTATAATTGATATTTCGAATTCAAAAATGTGTCTATTTTAAAAAATTCCAAACATATAAGTTTCATTAATTAATTTTATAATTAATTCCTGCTGTCACAACAAATAGCGTGTTTTTAAGAAACAATATATATCAAAAGATTGACAATTGTTTATGTCTAATTTCAAAGTGAAATTAATTATAATGAACACCATTGGATAAAATGGTAAAAATATATTCTAATTATACTTTAAAACCACTAAATAGTATAATTTATCACTATAAATTATTTTGATTTAAAAAGTTGTTTTTAAGTATTTTTCACTATTCATAAAAAATTGGAAGTTCTCAGAAAATTACAAAAATTTCAACTTAGGATAAATCTGATATTCTGAATACAAAAAAGAAGTCCATTTGGAGAGATAAAATTTATAAAATTTCAAAAAGTAGGTATTACTATTCATAATGGCTACTTTGATTGGTTGTGGTGTGTGTTAGAACTCGAAGTTGCGTACAATGCAAGCTATTGCATTATTGAAAGAGAAGTGTCTCGTGGAAGCTTAGGGTGTTACATTCTCCCCTCCTTAAATAAATTCCGTCCTCACAATTTGAAGATTTTCTTTGAAAATAAAAGGATAAAAATAGAAAAAACCTTTGTGGAAAACCCACATCGGAAATAAGGTTAATAAAAATATATCTTTAAAAGAAAGAAAGATAAGTACAAAGGTCACCCGAGATAGCCCATACTAGGATTATATGAAAATATAGATATGGAAGAAAAACAAACCATCAAGGTATGATGGAGAGTTGTAGAAAACTGGATTAGGAGAAAGTTAACCATAAGAAAATCACAAACTTGTGATTGGTTAAACGGTCATTGAATCCCCAGATGGAAAAGTTAACCAACAACGTTTTTTTGTTTTAAGTTACCTTTTATAAAGTTGAGGAATTTATTTAGGAGATTTACTAAGAACGTAAGGTAATATACATACTGGTCATGTAGACTTTCATTCTTTAATAGATTTTTACCACAAACCCATCTTTCTCTCTAAAAGGTAATAGAACTCGAAAATATTCTATTTATCATAATTGTATAAGGTTCCAAATATTAACACATATCATTTAGATTAGGAAAACTTTTTATAATAACCAGGGACTTCCTGTAGGCTAGTGGTAGGTAATAAAGGCCTGTCGCACTATGGTTGTGGGTTCAATTCCTGCAACTTTGCCCGACGCGACGGGTTGTCCACCAACCTGCAGGTTGTCCTTTTCCTAAAACTATAGTATTATAATATTCCAAAAATAATCTTCAGAAATGTTTTAACCTTAAACAATACTATCCAAAGATCAACTTAATCCATTCCAACCTTTATAGATATCCAAAATACCTCTGTCCAGACTTTCTCTAAAAGGTCTCTAAATTCCAAAATCAATTGTAAAATTAGATTCTCCAAACAAAGTAAAGTTTCTCTTATTGTCACATAATAAAAATATGATTACCTTCATCATATTAAATCCTTAATGAAAAAAACAAGTATTGCAGTACAATCCTTATATATATATCACATTATCCTTATAACCATAATATAATCCTTGAGTCCAAAAGCACCAATACATTAATTATCCTGCTTCAACTATAGTAACAGCTTAATATTGTCCTTGATCCCTTGACCTTTTCTGAGGTAAGTTTTCCTGACGCTTAGGACAGTCATTTTCATAATGCCCCATTTCCCTACAATTGTAGCATTCAACATTGATAGCCTCTTTATTTCCCTTGCAATCACGATCCTGATGACCTTTTTCTCCACATTTATAACAAACTCCCATTCATTTTAGGCAAGCACCAGGGTGATTCTTCCCACAATTATCACATAATGGAAAATCCTTCTTTCCCCTTTCCCCTTTATCCGTCTCTTGTTCCACCATTCTCTTCTTCTCTTGCTTTACTTTGTTGTCATAAGACTTAGAGAATTCCTTTTCTGTCTTGATAGAACATGAGACAATATCTTCGTACGATGAGAAGGATTGTGATACTAAAGCTCGACGGAGAAATGGTTTTAACCCATCAAATAAACTATCAATATTACTTCTTGGGTTACGTATATAATCTGCAACATGCCTCGCTAACCTTGTAAAGTTAGCCTCATACTTTGCAACATTCTCGTCCCCCTTCTGCCTTAGACTCAGAAATTGTCTTTCCATATCTGCTCGATGGTCATGTGGAAAGTACTTTTCTAATAAAATCTCTTTGAACTCCCTCCATTCCCTATTCGATACTTCATCATCTTCCTTTGTATTTTGAATCAATGACCACCATTGATCAGAATCTCCAGTGAGGTGGTAAACTGCCATGACAACCTTCTCCCTTTCGCTACTATCCAAGGCGTGGAATATTTTCTCTAAGGAGTTTATCCATTGATCAGCTACTAATGGATTTGTACCCCCATTAAATGTTGGCGGTTGTTGCCTCATGAAGCGGTCTAACATTTATCCTCCATGTTCCGGATCAGGGTTCTCCATACGAGTAAGGTTATTATTCATAACCTGAGTGAGTTGTCCCAGTATGGTAATAAGTTGATCAGCACCAGTTGTATCTCTAGCTCCATAATAATTATCTTGAGCAGGAGGGCAATCCCTACACGGAGTGCATGCATTGATACGGTTTCCATTCCTTCCACTAGGTGCCATTTCTAAACAATGGCATAAACTAGATTAGTTTATGAATCAAAATACATAATTCCATACTTATAAAATACTTAACATAAATTGAACTATTTATGGATATAATCAATAATCATAAAAATGTTTTCTTTGAGGAAGTATATACTCATAACCCTTTATAGTGGTTTGTAAAGAAAATGAGAATTATCCTAAGCATATCCCCCGGGAGTGTCGTAACCAAGAGTGCAACAAGGCCCGTTGTCGTGCACCAGTTCCCATTCGAGTCTAGCTCAAAGCGGTGTTTTCGGGTTTTACCCCTAGATATATCTGTGCCAGAGCTGCCTCTACCTGCTCGTATCCAGACAGGGATGTATTGCTCGGAAAACTCACAAAATCTCTATAATACCAAAATTCTAGGAAGTTCTTCTATACTAATCCTCAAAGTCTATCTTCGGGCTATGTGATCTAATCAGAGTTTATCTAAATCTAGCTTCCATGGTTAGTACTAAACTGCCTCTGATACCAACTGTAACGCCCCGACCCCAGCTACCCAGAGTCGGTGCATTACTTCGTAACATTGGCATGATCACAAAAGATCAAGTCTCGAAAGACCGATTAGTTTAGTAGCCTTGGAAACACTAGATACATTCATAAATGTTACATTATATCATAAAGTGAAAAACTACAATAAAAAAGTCTCCATAGTCCACACTCATATCCTCTTCTGACTATCCTTGCAGGTCATTCATAAAATACTTCTTCATATCCTGGAAAATATTAAAACATTGAAAGGGGTGAGCTCAGATGCTCAGTAAGGATAACAATATTGCGGAAGCTTTCATAAATAAACATTAACATTTAAGGCAATGTATAACTAAAAAAAAATCCTTTTTAAACTTGAACTTCAGCATGATATGGAAAAAATAAAATTAAATAATGCCATTTACTTACTCACATGGATATTCTACTAGTCGAATAATCCCATGCAATATCAATAACCACTTTCATAATGATGGAATGCATAATGCCAGACTATCATAACCACATAGCCAAGGCCTCGTTCCAAGACCACAAATAAGATTTTGTCAAGGCCTCGTGCCAAGACACTATTTTGTCTAATGAGACCTACCGATGCATTGAGGAGCTATAGCGGGCTCCACCCGTCACTTATTAAGTCCAATGCATTCCTCATATGAACAGGTTTAAACATATCATAAACCATAACATAATCGCATAAAATATGCATAAAGGAAACATAACATTTCCACATTTCAATAAAAAGATATCAATACAACATATTGATATAATAAAAACACTTTCAAAACCATTTTCAATACCAAAATACAAGAAAATTAAAACTTGATATTTATTTTTCATTTTTAAAAAATGGTAAGGCTTCTAGAGGAAGCCGAAACCCAAATAATGGCCTTGGCGGCGGAGAAGTCGTTGTCGCCGCATACGTACGACAAGAAAAACAGTCCTTTTTGTCGTTTAGTAAAACACTTCGTATAAAAATATTCCTTTTGAATAAACGTAAAAGTCAAAGGGTTTTATACACTGTATAAAAGAAATTTGTGTATAAAACAAAATATGCCTCAATGAAAGGAGATTGAGACAAAGTCCTTACAAAGATCATTTTTAAAATAAAATAGATCTATTATGTTTATTCACTATATGTACACATAAATAAAGTACAAATACAATATAGGACATAATAATATCATGACATAATTTGAAAGTAGGAGATTAACCCAGAGATTGGAAATTGGGTTAAGAAATTCCCTTACCTCGTGTCTGAATTCACTCGACCATTCTTTGATCTCCTGAATAATAAACTAGAGTTAATATCTACCTTCTTAAGAACCTTTTTCAAGTTCATTATTCCATTTATATCACTTATTAACATGTCATGAACATTATGTAATTATTTATGTTTATAACGGTCGTTTTGTGGATCTTAGGTACTTGAGTCAAAAATATACTTCTTATAATTACAAGTTTTCCATGTGGTGAAATATCCATTATATCCCGAATTATATTCATGATATAGATATCATATATCTCATATATATCCAGTATATACATTCATTCATAATATTACATAACATATAGAGGTAAGAAATGAAATGCACCGTTCATGGAGACGGCAAGCCGTACGTACGCATGAACGCTACTTTCATTTCTATTTCATATTTAATGGAATGAAATCATAATGATATAAAGGTATATTATAATTCCAGTATAATATCATATATAATACCATTTAATCCATCCTTTATACATCCCACATATGACATTAACGATTCAAATCACTTTGAGGGGGAGGTAGTCCGCACTTCCTAAAATGAAAATATCGCGTTTACCCATAATGGAAACAATAAAGGTATGCCATAAATGAAAAATAAAGAACCTTAAGTAAAAAATAAACATATTATATATCATATATATAAATATAGTGACATCTTAATGGCCACCTTTGAAGGTGTTATATGAGTGTTGAACAATCATCGTTTCGTGAGGCAGAAATTCGCCATCCACATAAACAGTATGTTCTTTAACCATTAGATGTAGGTGTGTGTAAGTGTAGCTCGAATAATTCTTATAACAACATCCTATTATATTGAGGATACTTGTGTTGTTACAAATTAAATTTTAATAAAAAGATTTTAGGGGGTTGGATAAGAAAAATAAAACAAAATAACATAAGAGAAGACATTACCTTAAAATCGGGTAACTCTTTTGATTTGAGCCAAAGGATTCCTTGGGAAGAATTCTGCCCAAAGTGAGGCTTCTAGGAGTAAGGGAGGGAAGTTGGGAGAGTATTTGGGCAGATGTTGGCTGAGCCAAAAGGCTTTTAAGGTGTGAGTAAGGTGGTAGTGGTGGGGGCCTTTTATAAGAGGAGAGAAGGGGCACTCTTGGAAAGATTGAAATGTTACATTATTATGAAATTATTTTTCGGATTCTAAAGGTCCCAAAATATATATTTCTAGGATAAGGTGATAAGGGTTCTAAATATTCTCATCAAATAGGCTTTGGACAAGTGTAATACTTATATTTTACATTATCCTTCCATTTTATTAAAATCGTTAATTAAGGAGGTAATCGCAGCATCATCATGGTGTCATAAATAATTTAATTTATTTAATGTATAAAATTTATAAAAAAACTATCATGATGTAGGAAATATTTTTAGCTTTCTAATGAATATTTATAGTAAAAAATATGACTTGTATAACCCCATTTAAAAATTGTTTTAGTAAAACAACTCTTGTTTGTGACCTTTTTATTTTAACATTAAATAAAAAGTTATTTATGTCCTTTTCCTACCAAAGTGGATCCATGGGGTCCCCAAGTTGACCCATGGATTGTCTTGGTCGTCCATGACACATCCAATAGTGGTTGGACAAGTGTAAAGGTCATTCCATATTTTTATAATACTATTTTTACCTTAAATTTCACTAATTACCTTTAATCTCGATTAATTAAACTTAAAAGCTACTATTCACCAAAAAATTATTTTAATCCCATTGAACCACATTTTACTTCCTAATGACAACCATGTATGTCGGATTTTTGAAAATGAAATCACAGAAGTGGTAATGTTTCATTTAAACAAAAAATTATTTTTTTAACTACCACTTAGTGGTTTCACTATTCATCAAAAATTGAAGTTTTTCAGAACAATGCCAAAATTTAACCGTAAGCTATAATTGATATTCTAAATTCAAAAATGATGTCTATTTTACAAAATTCCAAACATATAAGTTTCATTAATTAATTTTATAATTAATTCCCGCTGTCACAACAAATAGCGTGTTTTTAAGAAACAATATATATCAAAAGATTGACAATTGTTTATGTCTAATTTCAAAGTGAAATTAATTATAATGAACACCATTGGATAAAATGGTAAAAATATATTCTAATTATACTTTAAAACCACTCAATAGTATAATTTATCACTATAAATTATTTTGATTAAAAAAGTTGTTTTTAAGTATTTTTCACTATTCATAAAAAATTGGAAGTTCTCAGAAAATTACAAAAATTTCAACTTAGGATAAATCTGATATTCCGAATACAAAAACGAAGTCCATTTGGAGAGATAAAATTTATAAAATTTCAAAAAGTAGGTATTACTATTCATAACGGCTACTTTGATTGGTTGTGGTGTGTGTTAGAACTCGAAGTTGCATACAATGCAAGATATTGCATTATTGAAAGAGACACGTATCGTGGAAGATTGGGGTTTTACATTCTCCCCTCCTTCAATAAATTGCATCCTCGTAATTTGAAAATTTTCTTTGAAAATAAAAGGATGAAAATAGAAACTACCTTTGTGGAAAACCCACATCGGAAATAAGGTTAATAAAAATATAACTTTAAAAGAAATAAAGATAAGTACAAAGGTCACCCGAGATAGCCCATACTAGGATTCTATAAAAATATGGATATGGAAGAAAAACAAACCATCAAGGTCTGATGGAGAGTTGTAGAAAACTGGATTAGGAGAAAGTTAACCATAGGAAAATCACAAACTTGTGATTGGTTAAACGGTCATTGAATCCCCAGTTTGAAAAGTTAACCAACAACGTTTTTTTTGTTTTAAGTTACCTTTTATAAAGTTGAGGAATTTATTTAGGAGATTTACTAATAACGTAAGGGAATATACATACTGGTCATGTAGACTTTCATTCTTTAATAGATTTTTACCACAAACCCATCTTTCAATCTAAAAGGTAATAGAACTCAAAAATATTCTATTTATCATAATTGTATAAGGTTCCAAATATTAACACATATCATTTAGATTATGAAATTTTTTTTGTAATAACCAGGGACTTCCTGTAGGCTAGTGGTAGGTAATAAAGGCCTGTCGCACTATGGTTGTGGGTTCGATTCCTGCAACTTTGCCCGACGCGACGGGTTGTCCCCCAACCTGCAGGTTGTCCTTTTCCTAAAACTATAGTATTATAATATTCCAAAAATAATATTCAGAAATGTTTTAACCTTAAACAATACTATCCAAAGATCAACTTAATCCATTCCAACCTTTATAGATATCCAAAATACCTCTGTCCAGACTTTCTCTAAAAGGTCTCTAAATTCCAAAATCAATTGTAAAATCAGATTCTCCAAACAAAGTAAATTTTCTCTTATTGTCACATACTAAAAATATGATTACCTTCATCATATTAAATCCTTAATGAAAAAAACAAGTATTGCAGTACAATCCTTATATATATATCACATTATCCTTATAACCATAATATAATCCTTGAGTCCAAAAGCACCAATACATTAATTATCCTGCTTCAACTATAGTAACAGCTTAATATTGTCCTTGATCCCTTGACCTTTTCTGAGGTAAGTTTTCCTGACGCTTAGGACAGTCATTTGCATAATGCCCCATTTCCCTACAATTGTAGCATTCAACATTGATAGCCTCTTTCTTTCCCTTGCAATCACGAGCCTGATGACCTTTTTCTCCACATTTATAACAAACTCCCATTCCTTTTAGGCAAGCACCAGGGTGATTCTTCCCACAATTATAACATAATGGAAAATACTTCTTTCCCTTTTTCCCTTTATCCATCTCTTGTTCCACCGTTCTCTTTTTCTCTTGCTTTACTTTGTTGTCATAAGACTTAGAGAATTCCTTTTCTGTATTAATACCACATGAGACAATATCTTCGTACGATGAGAAGGATTGTGATACTAAATCTTGACAGAGAAATGGTTTTAACCCATCAAAGAAACAATCAATCTTACTTCTTGGGTTACGTATATAATCTGCAGCATGCCTCGCTAACCTTGTAAAGTTAGCCTCATACTTTGCGACATTATCGTCCTCCTTCTGCCTCAGACTCAAAAATTGTCTTTCCATATCTGCTCCATGGTCATGTGGAAAGTACTTTTCTAAGAAAAGATCTTTGAACTCCCTCCATTCCATATTCGATACTTAATCATCTTCCTTTGTATTTTGAATCAATGACCACCATTGATCAGCATCTCCAGTGAGGTGGTAAACTGCGATGACAACCTTCTCCCTTTCACTAGTCTCCAAGGTGTGGAATATTTTCTCTAAGGAGTTTATCCATTGCTCAGCTACTAATGGATTTGTACCCCCCAATAAATGTTGTCGTTTGTTTCCTCATGAAGCGGTCTAACATTGATCCTCCACGTTGCGGATCAGGGTTCTCCATATGAGTAAGGTTATTATTCATAACCTGAGTGAGTTTTCCTAGTATGGTAATAAGTTGATCAGCACCAGTTGTTTCTCCAGCTCCGTAATAATTATCTTGAGCAGGAGGGAAATCCCTACATGGAGTGCATGCATTGATACAGTTTCCATTCCTTCCACTAGGTGCCATTTCTAAACAATGGCATAAACTAGATTAGTTTATGAATCAAAATACATAATTCCATACTTATAAAATACTTAACATAAATTGAACTATTTGTGGATATAATCCATAATCATAAAAATGTTTTCTTTGAGTAAGTATATACTCATAACCCTTTATAGTGGTTTGTAAAGAAAACTAGAATTATCCTAAGCATATCCCCCGGGAGTGTCGTAACCAAGAGTGCAACAAGGCCCGTTGTCGTGCACCAGTTCCCATTCGAGTCTAGCTCAAAGCGGTGTTTTCCGGTTTTACCCCTAGGTACATCTGTGCCAGAGCCACCTCTACCTGCTCGTATCCAGACAGGGATGTATTGCTCGGAAAACTCACAAAATCTCTATAAAACCAAAATTCTAGGAAGTTCTTCTATACTAATCCTCAAAGTCTATCTTCGGGCTATGTGTTCTAATCAGAGTTTATCTAAATCTAGCTTCCAAGGTTAGTACTAAACTGCCTATGATACCAACTATAACGCCCCGACCCCTACTACCGAGAGTCGGTGCATTACTTCGTAACATTGGCATGATCACAAAAGATCAAGTCTCGAAAGGCCGATTAGTTTAGTAGCCTTGGAAACACTAGATACATTCATAAATGTTACATTACATCATAAAGTGAAAAACTACAATAACAAAGTCTCCATAGTCCAAACTCATATCCTCTTCTGACTATCCCTGCAGGTCATTCATAAAATACTTCTTCACATCCTGGAAAATATTAAAACATTGAAAGGGGTGAGCTCAGATGCTCAGTAAGGATAACAATATTGCGGAATCTTTCATAAATAAACATTAACATTTAAGGCAATGTATAACTAAAACAAAATCCTTTTTAAACTTTAACTTCAGCATGATATGGCAAAAATAAAATTAAATAATGCCATTTACTTACTCACATGGATATTCTACTAGTCGAATAATCCCATGCAATATCTATAACCACTTTTATAATGATGGAATGCATAATGCCAGACTATCATAACCACATAGCCAAGGCCTCGTTCCAAGACCACAAATAATATTTTTTCAAGGCCTCATGCCAAGAAACTATTTTGTCTCATGAGACCTACCGATGCATCGAGGAGCTATAACAGGCTCCACCCGTCACTTATTAAGTCCAATGCCTTCCTCATATGAACAGGTTTAAACATATCATAAACCATAACATAATCGCATAAAATATGCATAAAGGAAACATAAAATTTCCACATTTCAATCACAAGATATCAATACAACACATTGATATAATAAAAACACTTTCAAAACCATTTTCAATACCAAAATACAAGAAAATTAAAATTTGATATTTATTTTTCATTTTTAAAAAATGGTAAGTCTTGTAGAGGAAGCCAAAACCCAAATAATGGCCTTGGCGGTGGAGAAGTCATTGTCGCCGCATACATACGACAAGAAAAATAGTCCTTTTTTTAATTTAGTAAAACACTTCGTATAAAAAGATTCCTTTTGAATAAACGTAAAAGTCAAAGGGGTTTATACACCGTATAAAAGAAATTTGTGTATAAAACAAAATATGCCTCAATGAAAGGAGATTGAGACGAAGTCCTTATAAAGATCATTTTTAAAATAAAATAGATATATTATGTGTATTAAATATATGTACACATAAATAAAGTACAAATACAATATAGTACATAATAATATCATGACATAATTTGAAAGTAGGAGATTAACCCAGAGATTGGAAATTGGGTTAAGAAATTCCCTTACCTCGTGTCTGAATTCACTCGACCGTTCTTTGATCTCCTGAATAATAAACTAGAGTTAATATCTACCTTCTTAAGAACCTTTTTCAAGTTCATTATTCCGTTTATATCACTTATTAACATGTCATGAACATTATGTAATTATTTATGTTTATAACGGTCGTTTTGTGGATCTTAGGTACTTGAGTCAAAAATAGAATTCTTATAATTACAAGTTGTTCATGTGGTGAAATATCCATTATATCTCGAATTATATTCATGATATAGATATCATATATCTCATATATATCCAGTATATACATTCATTCATAATATTACATAACATATAGAGGTAAGAAATGAAATGCACCGTTCATGGAGACGGTAAGCCGTACGTACGCATGAACGCTACTTTCATTTCTATTTCATATTTAATGGAATGAAATCATAATGATATAAAGGTATATTATAATTCCAGTATAATATCATATATAATAACATTTAATCCATCCTTTATACATCCCACATATGGCATTAACGATTCAAATCACTTTGAGGGGGCGGTAGTTCGCACTTCCTAAAATGAAAATATCGCGTTTAGCCATAACGGAAAAAATAAAGGTATGCCATAAATGAAAAATACTGAACCTTAAGTAAAACATAAACATATTATATATCATATATATAAATATAGTGACATCTTAATGGCCACCTTTGAAGGTGTTATATGAGTGTTGAACAATCATCGTTTCGTGAGGCAGAAATTCTCCATCCACAGAAACAGTATGTTCTTTAACCATTAGATGTAGGTGTGTGTAAGTGTAGCTTGAATCCTTATTATAACGACATCCTAGTATATTTAGGATACTGGTGTTGTTACAAATTAAATTAATAAAAAGAGTTTAGGGGGTTGGAGAAGAAAAATAAAACAAAATAACATAAGAGAAGACATTACCTTAAAATCGGGTAACTCTTTTGATTTGAGCCAAAGGCTTCCTTGGGAAGAATTATGCCCAAAGTGAGGCTTCTAGGAGTAAGGGAGGGAATTTTGGATAGTATTTGGGTAGAGGTTGGACGAGCCAAAAGGCTTTGAAGGTGTGAGTAAGGTGGTAGTGGTGGGGGACTTTTATAAGAGGAGAGAAGGGGCACTCTTGGAAAGATTGAAATGTTACATTATTATGAAATTCCTTTTCAGATTCAAAAGGTCCCACACTTATATATTTAGAGGATAAGGTGATAAGGGTTCGAAATATTCTCATCCAATAGGCTTTGTACAAGTGTAATACTTAGATTTTACATTATCCTCCCATTTTATTAAAATAATTAATTAATGAGGTAATCGCTGCATCATCATGGTGTCATAAATAATTTAATTTATTTAATGTCTAAAAATTATAAAAAAAATATCATGATGTATGAAATCTTTTTATATTTATAATTAATATTTATGGTCAAAAATATGACTTGTATAACCCCATTTAAAAATTTTTTTAGTAAAACAACTCTTGTTTGTGACCTTTTTATTTTAACATTAAATAAAAAGTTATTTATGTCCTTTTACTGCCAAAGTGGATCCATGGGGTTCCCAAGTTGACCCATGGATTGTCTTGGTCGTCCATGACACATCCAATAGTGGTTGGACAAGTGTAAATGTCATTCCATATTTTTATAATACTATTTTTACCTTAAATTTCACTAATTACCTTTAATCGCGATTAATTAAACTTAAAAGTTACTATTCACCAAAAAATTATTTTAATACCATTGAACCACATTTTACTTTCTAATGACAACCATGTATGTATTATTTTTGAAAATAAAATCACAGAAGTGGTAATGTTTCATTTAAACGAAAAATCAGTTTTTTAACTACCACTTAGTGGTTTCACTATTCATCAAAAATTGAAGTTTTTCACAACAATGCCAAAATTTCACCGTAAGATATAATTGATATTCCAAATTCAAAAATGATGTCTATTTTACAAAATTCCAAACATATAAGTTTCATTAATTAATTTTATAATTAATTCCCACTGTCACAACAAATAGCTTGTTTTTAAGAAACAATATATATCAAAAGATTGACAATTGTTTATGTCTAATTTCAAAGTGAAATTAATTATAATGAACACCATTGAATAAAATGGTAAAAATATATTCTAATTATACTTTAAAACCACTCAATAGTATAATTTATCACTATAAATTATTTTGATTAAAAAAGTTGTTTTTAAGTATTTTTCACTATTCATAAAAAATTGGAAGTTCTTAGAAAATTACAAAAATTTCAACTTAGGATAAATATGATATTCCGAATACAAAAATGAAGTCCATTTGGAGAGATAAAATTTATAAAATTTCAAAAATTAGGTATTACTATTCATAACGGCTACTTTGATTGGTTGTGGTGTGTGTTAGAACTCGAAGTTGCGTACAATGCAATCTATTGCATTATTGAAAGAGAAGCGTATCTTGGAAGCTTGGGGTGTTACATTTATGAACCAGTTGTTTATGTTTCCCAGTTTCTATAGACACTATAACTATACGGTCCTATCATGGTTTTGTTATATGTTGTAATAAGTATGCTTCAATTCTGAAGTAATAATAATGTATGTTAAGTATGGGTCATTATAGTTGGTATTAGAGGAAAGGTATAGCCAACCTTTGGAAACTAGGATGTGAAAGCCTTAGTAAGAACCCTAAGGATATTTATAAGCATAGAACACAATATTAGTGTTTTAAAAATGTACATGAATAAAATATGATATGACCTAAAGCATGAAATCTTATTCTTGATTATGTGGTTTTCCTATTATGATTAGTGTTTCTGACACTATGCTTATTGGTTTTAGTCAATGGCTGGAAACCAAAGGAACTGTGTTAATTATGAATGTGATGGTAAATACAATGATTTTCCCCCTGAGAAACCAAACATTATGGGAGATGGAATGAAAAATATTGTAGTCATGCTCACACAACTTTCTCAAGCTATGAATCATGCATGACTTCCAAACAAAAAAAAGAAGGAGCAACATTCTGTTGAATCTTTCATGAGGCAGCATCCACCTTCATTCAGCGGGTCTTCTGATCCATTAATGGCTGAACAATGGATTAATACCACTGAAAAGATATTTTCAGTTCTACAATGCTCTGAACATGATAAAGTCATCTTAGAAGTATATCTTTTGGAAGGTGAAGCTGATCAATGGTGGAATCTTATCAAGAATACGAGGAAAAGAGAGGAAATTGAGTCCATGGAATGGGTCGATTTCAAGAACTTATTTTTCAATAAGTAATTCCCTCGTATTCTTTGAACAAAGATGGAGATGGATTTTCTTGAACTAAAGCAAAAGGATGATGAATCTGTTGGTACCTATGAAGAAAATTTTACAAGGCTTACAAGGTACGCTTCTGGAATTATTATCCAACCTGAGAGTAAGATCGATCGATTCTTTAGTGACTTAAAACCAAGTCTTCGAAGGGTATTAGCCATAAGGGAATTCAATAACAATGAGAAAATTTTTCAATGTGCTCTCAAGGTTGATATGGAGATTGGAGTAACCCATCAGTCATATGGGTTTGATAAGAAGAGGAAAATGGAATTCAAAGGGAAATCTAAGGACCACATTAAAAAGAAGACGAGTTTTCCCTTATGCTCAAAGTGTGGAAATAAACATGGAGGGAATTATCTTAAAGGGACAAGTAAATGTTTCAAATGTGGGAAATAAGGTCATCAGACATTTGAATTCCGTAGTGATGGGAAAAATATGTCTAGTGATGCGAACAAAGAAAAGGATACATAGAATGAACCTCCTACACTTCAATGATACAAGTGAAAGGAAATGGGGAATTATGCTAATCAATTCCCTAATCCAAGGTTTGTTGATGATGATCTACGTCAAAAAACTCTTAAGGCCAAAGTCAAAGGAAAGTCACATTCAATTTCTATTAGCGATGTGGAGTATGATAACGAAGTGGTGAAAGGTACACTTACCATCCACTCTAAAGTAGCAAATGATTTATTCGATTCTGGATCCACCCACTCTTTTATTTCTAAAGAATTTTCTAAGGGTATCGCTGTACTACCCCAACTATTAGCTGTTGAGTTAGCTGTGACAACTCCTAATGGCACAACAATCACATTAAAAGTTTACAATTCTTCTTCGATTGAATTTTGTGGGAAAGTGCTTCCTTCAAATCTTGTGATCCTTCATATAGTGGAATTTTATGTGATTCTTGGAATGGGTTGGATTTCCTTATATGGATCTCATATTGATTTCCAAAGAAGGGACGCCACATTTCATATTCCTAATCAATCTATGATCATCTATTGATGCAAGGATGAATATAACCTTCCAGTGGAAATTTCTTCAATCTTATGGGTATTTATTCCAATAAATGAAGGTTATTTATCTCAAATGGTTGGATAGAAACTCAGGATTAAGAATATTCCCATTGTACGGGAGTTTGATGATGTCTTTCCAGAGGAATTACCAGGTCTTCCACCAAATCATGAAGTTGAGTTTTCAATAGAACTCACACCGAGTGCTATGTCCATTTCAAAGACACCTTATAGAATGGCCCCAATTGAGTTACAAGAATTGAAGAAGCAACTCCAAGAGAATCTTGATAAGGGATTCGTACACCCTAGTGCATCACCTTCAGGAGAACCTGCTCTGTTTTTAAGAAGAAATATGGATCAATGAGAATCTGCATTGATTATCGAGAACTTAACAAGATCACTATCATGAAAAAATATCCTCTCCCATGCATTGATGACTTATTTGACCAACTACGCAGAGCTCAATACTTTTCCAAGATTGATCTTTGTTCAGGGTATCATCAATTGAGGGTCAAAAGGGAGGATATACCAAAGACAGATTTCTGTATAAGGTATGGACACTATGAATTTATAGTGATTCCATTTGTTCTTAGTAATTCCCCTTCAATCTTCATGGATATAATGAATAGAGTCTTTAGAGACTATCTTGATCAGTTTGTGGTAGTCTTTATAGACGATATTCTTTTCTATTCAAAGAGCAAGGAAGAACATGAAGATCACTTGAGAATTGTATTAAAGACCCTAAGAAAGGATAATATTTATGCCAAATTTACCAAGTATGAATTTTTGCTTAAAAAAGTTTCATATTTGGGTCACAAAATCTCAAAAGAGGGGATATCTGTGGATCTAGAAAAAACAAAGGTTATTGAAAGATGGTCGAGACCGACGACAGTAACTGAGATCCAAAGTTTTCTTGGTTTTGTTGGATATTATCAATGTTTCGTGAAAGATTTTTCATGATTATCTAATCCAATCACCAGGCTGACTCGTAAAGGAGTTAAGTTCGTTTGGACGGAGGAGTGTGAATTGAATTTCAAAGAGTTGAAAAGAAGGCTATCCAATGCACCTGTACTCACACTGCCTTGTAGTGGAGAAAGGTTTGTGATCTAAAATGATGCATCCAAGAAGTGATTGGGGTGTATTATCATGAAAAATGATATGGTGACAGCTTATGCCACATGACAGTTGAAAATCTGAGAGCAAAATTACCCAACTCATGATTTGAAGTTAGCTACGGTAATCTTTGCATTAAATATTTAGAGGCATTATCTTTATGGTGAAAGGTGTAATATTTATACTGATCATAAAAGTTTAAAGTATATTTTCACACAAAAGGAGATGAATATGTTCCAAATAAGATGGTTGGAGCTGATTAAGGATTACGACTTCTCAATTCATTATCACCCTGGGAAAGCAAACAAGGTGGCATACACATTAAGTCGACAAGACCATGCTAGCTTATCCATGATGAGGATCAAAAAAGATCCAATATTTATGGATTTAAAAAGGATGGATCTTGGAATTATAATGGAAGGATAAAAATCTTATCTTTCTCAAATGAATGTTCAACCATCTATACATGTGAAGATTAAAGAGGCACAAAAAGAAGATGTAGAGTTACAAAAGAAGGTGAGAAATGTTCCTAAATTCCACATTGATTATGATGAAATAATAAGGTTTAAGAATCGAGTTTGTGTTCCTCCCATCCCATAATTAAATAAGGAAATATTGGATGAGGCTCATAGTTCTTCATTTTCTATTCATCCTAGAAGCACGAATATGTATAGGGACCTGAAAGAGTACTTCTGGTGGGATGGAATGAAAATAGATGTTGCTGAATATGTCTCTCGATGATTGGTTTGTCAACAAGTTAAAGCTGAGAGACATAAGTCTAAGGGGATGTTACAACCATTACCCATACTAGAATGGAAATGGGAATACATCACTATGGACTTTGTCATCGGACTTCCCAAAACATCCGACGACAATAATGCTATCAAGTTTATAGTTGATTGTCATACAAAGTCAGCACACTTCATTTCTATTAGAAAGTAATTCTCTCTTGATCAGTTTGCCAGGATATATGTAAATGAAGTGGTAAGATTGCATGGAATACCACTTTTCATTATATCTGATCTAGATCAAATATTTACCTCGAATTTTTGGTAAATTCTTCAGTATACTCTAGATACAGAGTTGAGTTTCATCACTGCTTATCATCCTCAGACAGACGGTCAGTCTGAGAGGAAAATTGAAACTTCGGAAGACATGTTGAGAGCTTGATCTATGGATTTCAAAGGTGGTTGGGATCAAAACCTACCTTTGGTGGAATTTTCTTATAATAATAGCTTTCACTCTAGTATTCAGATGGATCCTTATGAAGCTCTCTATGGAAAGAAATTCCGAACTCTAACTTGCTAGGATAAAGTGGGTGATAAAGTATTCTTATGAATATCTCCTTGGAAGAGAGTAATGAGATTTGGAAAGAAGGGAAAGCAGAGCCCTAGGTATATTGGTCCTTTCGAAATACTGTATCGTGTTGGGAAGGTAGCTTACCGATTGGAACTTCCACCAAATCTTTCTCAAGTTCATGATGTATTCCATGTATCTCTCCTGAGAAAGTATATACCTGATCCTTCACTTGTACTGAGCTCATAAGTTGTACCACTGAATCAAGATCTTTCTTATGAAGAACAACCAATAGAGATTCTAGATCGTAGCAAAAAAGTTCTATGAAACAAGACCACTCGCTTGGTTAAAGTTTTATGGAGGAACCACCAATTAGAAGAAGCTACATGGGAACTTGAGGATATGATGAGGGAGAGGTATCCTCATCTATTTGTTACGAAATGATGAATTTCGAGGGAGAAATTCATTTTAAGGGGGGTAGAATGTAACAACCTGAGATTTTATGAGAAATATTTGTTTTATGTCTTATGTTATACGCAACACCAAGAGAATCTTTCACTACACACAACATTGTCTTGGCTTGCGTTACATGCAAGAGCATCCTTCCACGATAGCTTGCGTTGCACGTAATGCCGAGTTTCAATAAACAATGATATATTATAATAATAATATGAACTAAACGTTATTAATAGTATTAATGGAATTTTGAATTTTATAACATTATAATTCATCTTACACATTTTCTAGAATGAGAAATGAAAACAAAATCAATTTTTCGGATAAAAGAAGTATTTTTCAAAAAATACAGTTTTACGCCTTTTGATGGCGCACCCATTTTAAATATAATTTTTGAAAAGTTTATAAGTTAAATTTTACAAAATAAACTTCTTCTTTTTGAATCTGGATATAAAAATTTACATTGGATAAATTTTTGATACTTTTCTGATAACTTTTATATTTTGATGAATAGTAAAAATACGCTAAAATTTTCTTGGAAACAAATTTTTTTCATCAAGATAATTTATATGGTTAAATGATAAAATTTAATGGTTTTAAAGTAAAAATAGAATATATTTTTACCATTTAATATAATTTATGTCTTTACCAATAATTTTACATTTAATTAATAGGTAAGAACACTTCAATCTTTGACAATGTTTTAACTTTTAAAACTCATTTTTTTAACAACGGGATTAATTTTAAATTAATTATTGAAACTTCTATGTTTTGAATTTTAAAAAATGGATTTAATATGTGGATTCAGTGGGTTCAAATTATGTTAATAGGCTACTTTTTTTTGACATTATGAATAGTAACTATGGTAATTTTTATTTACTACAGTTAATGGTAAATCGGGAAATTAAGGGTAAAAATAAGATTATAAAATTACCCTAACACCTACAAAAATTCTATTGTATGAATAAAAGTCGACCCATATCACCTAAGGGTCAGAAGAGAATCGTTTCATGGACTATTGACCATGAAAATGATATAATTATAATTAAAACTAAAGAAAGTGACAACATGTCACTCTCTTTTATCTTATAAGTGTAATAATTTTAATTTTGTGATAAAATTCATAAAACATAAAAAATGAATAGTCTAATGAAAGAGAATAAAATTATATACATCATGTGAATTTATTTATATTTTTTAGGGATTAAATAATTATCATTAATAAAGACACAATAGTGATGTTGAAATTGTTTTATTGATTGAAATACCAAATAAATGGTATTAAAAATATTAAAATAAATATTATATGAACTATTTAATGTGATCCACGAATTTTCTAGATGAATATGACATATTAGGAATCTATTAAATATTTGTTTCGAATATATTCTCTGTTCGGATTTTATTTAAATTAAAATAAATGAATAGTGTCAAAATTGAAACTATTTGTTATTTTATAAAAATAACATATTATAAAATTGTCTAAAAATCACAAAAATATTTAAAAATTATAAATTTAAATTTATATGGTCTAAAATGTCATAAATTATCCAATTATGGACAATTCACAACACATAAGTAATTATTTATAAGAATTTAAAATTTATAATATTATTACCACAAATAAAATTAAATAGATTAAATAAAGATAAATCAATTTGACAAGGTTTTAAATAAATTCAAAACATGTATAAATTTTATTGGTTGATGATATTACAACCCCATATCATCTCATATTCGAATTGAGTCATTTTTGAGGTTTTTAAGTGGGGTTGGAATTTATTATGAATTAACATTTCTTATGTTTCCAAAGGTGCCCCTCTCCTCCCTTATAAAAGCGAACCTCCTCCCTCTCCTCCTCACACCATTTTGATCTTTCAAGATCTGCCAAAACCTGCCAATTTCTCTTCTCCAATTCCCTATAAACTTACTAGAGGTCTTTGTCTTCTTCAAAGACCAACTTTAGTGCCCTAAGAGGAGGTTTAGAAGAGGCGCATCGAAGAAGAGGTAATATCCTTTACTGATCCTTTCAAATTTATTTCTTCTTCTACTTACCCTTATTTATTGGTATCATTATAAATTAATAACATAGGTATCACTCATATAATTATATGTTATTATAAATATGAAACAAACCTCTTTAACCTTCTATCCATCCTATGGAAAATGAAATCACCATGCGTGCGTATATACAGAATACCATCCCCATGCCGTGGTGTAATCTGTTTTCCACCACCACCTTACTTGGATGGGTATAATGGTGTAAATAATAAATATACATGATTATTATAACATGATTTGGAGATATTCTATAATCCACTCCAAGACCATTCAATAATTATGGGAACGATATCGTCACTCGTGCGTACGTACGGCTTACCGTCTCCACGATGCGATGTGATTCGTTCTACATGATCTTCATTAAACCATGATTATATAAACGAATTGAATATATAAATCTGATATATATTATACTACTACCATTCTGTAAATGATGTAGCTATAACCTAAAAAGAGGAATAAGAATTTATTCGACAAAACACACATAAGAACATAAAGCAATGAACACCCTAATAACAAGTAGCAATGAAATATTACTAATAAGAAGCTAAGAATATGACCATATATGATATCATAAAAATGAGTATGATTCTAGAATAAGTCAATGACATTATTTAAATCATTATACAGGAGGTTCAGATACGTACAAAGCATATCGGACCCAAGGTAAGGGAAAATCTCGCAATCTCATTTTTATCCGAGATTGTTTATACTTCAGAATTTACTAGGGCATATTTATCATCCACATCCATATTTCCATAATATGTAATATTATTTCTATCCTCCTAAAATTTTTTAAATCCAATTTTACCTATTGGTGACTTTTTAGTAAAAGTTATGAAAGGAATCTTTTGTCATTTTTAGTACGAGATACTTTTTGACTTTTTCAGCCAAAGTACGAGAAGAATGTTTTTTTAACTTATACGACATGAATAGATTTTTATAATTTCATAGAACATTATTTCCATGAATATTCCTTTACGATTTTCCAAGTTTATTTTCAATTAAATTCTTTTAGTTTAAAATTTTGTGACATGTTAAGAAAGGAAAAATGTTTTTGAAGTAGAAAGGATATTTTCCTCAAGAATGGAGTTCAAGTGTTTTATCAAAATTATTTTCCATCTAAGATAATATAGGGTTCTATTTCTATCCCTATTTTTAAATTGATTTGATTATGTTATGCTGCAATTATTTTATGATGTCCTTTTATCTTATATGGATTATGTTATAATGGCATGATGTTTAAGAGTCCCATTTTTAATACATAGGTTATGATATGATGTAGGATTTATGATTTTGTGTAACATATAAGAATGGTTTCATTATGATATGGGTGGGACCTAGATCTCCCTTTAATGCATTGGGTAAAGATTTATATCTCATGAGATAGACATGGCTGGAACGGAAAGTTAACCCAGTTCAGTGATACAGGACTGGAACGAGGAGTGAACTCGGTTCAGAAATAGACTTTGTCTGCTATGATAGTATTGGCAATGAGTCTTGACTAATATGAAATGATTTTCTATGATTATGTATGTAGGACACAAAGTTTCATGTTTTATGTTATGATTATTGGGATTACATTTCACTACTATGATTTATCCCATGTCATGATATTATGATCTCTTTTGCAGGTTAATATTTTCAAAATGTTATGTTCTTATGAATATGATATGATTGATATTTACTTTGTTTTCCCTTACTAAGAATTTGATATCACCCTTTTGTATGTTTTATTTTCCCCAGGTTAGGAAGAAGGGTATTAAGTAGGATATGCCAAAAGAGACTCTAGATATGATGAAATAAGCGGGAGAAAATGTAGATGATTTATGAAATAGTTGTTTATGTTTCCCAGTTTCTAAAGACACTATACCTATACAGTCCTATCATAGTTTTGTTATATTTTGTAATAAGTATGCTTCAATTTTGAAGTAATAATAATGTATGTTAAGTATGGGTCGTTATAGTTGGTATTAGAGGAAAGGTATAGTCAACCTTTGGAAGCTAGGATGTGAAAGCCTTAGTAAGAATCCTAAGGATATGTCTAAGTATAGAACACAATATTAGTGTTTTAGAAATGGCCATGAATAACCTATGATAATACCTAAAGTGTGAAATTTTATTCTTGATTATGTGGTTTTCCTATTATGATTAGTGTTTCTCACACTATGCTTATTGGTTTTAGTCAATGGTTGGAACCCGAAGGAACCTTGTTAATGATGAATATGATGGGAAATGTAATTATTGTCCCCATGAGAAACCAAACGTTATGGGATCTAGAATGAAAAATCTTGTATCCATTCTCACACAACTTTATCAAGCTATGAATCATGCAAGACTTCCAAACGAGCAAAGGAAGGGGAAACATTCTGTTGAATCATTCATGAGGCAGTTTCCACCTTCATTCAATGGGTCTTATGATCCATTAATGGCTGAACAATGGATTAGTACCACTGAAAAGATATTTTCAGTTCTACAATGCTATGAACATGATAAAGTCATCTTAGCAGTATATCGTTTGGAAGGTGAAGCTGATCAATGGTGGAATCTTATCAAGAATACGAGGTAAAGAGATGAAATTGAGTCCATGGAATGGTACGAGTTCAATAACTTAATTTTCAATAAGTACTTACCTCATATTCTTTGAAAAAAGATGGATAAGGAGTTTCTTGAATTGAAGCAAAAGGATGATGAATCTGTTGGTACCTAGGAAGAAAATTTTACAAGGCTTGCAAGGTATGCTTCTAGGATTATTATCCAAACAGAGAGTAAGATCGATCAATTCTTTAGTGGCTTAAAACTATGTCTCTGAAGGGTATTATCCATAAGGGACTTCAATAACTATGAGAAAATTGTTTGATGTTCTCTCAAGGTTGAGATAGAGATTGGAGTAACCCATCAGTTATATGGGTTTGATAAGAAGAGGAAAATGGAATTCAAAGGGAAATATAAAGACCACACTAAAAAGAAGATGAGTTTTCCCTTATGATCAAAGTGTAGAAAGAAACATGGAGGGAATTGTATTAAAGAGACAAGTAAATGTTTCAAATGTGGAAAAGAATGTTATCGGGCATTTGAATGCTGCCGTGATGGGAAAAATATGTCTAGTGATGCGAACAAAGAAAAGGCTACACAAAATGCACCTCCTACAATTCAATGATACAAGTGAAAGGAAATGATGCATTATGCTAATCAATGCCCTAATCCAAGGGTTGTTGATGATGATCGACATCAACAAAATCTTAAGGCCAAAGACAAAGGAAATCCACATTCAATTTCTATCGACGATGTGGAGTATGATAACTAAGTGGTGAAAGGTACACTTACCATCCACTCTAAAGTATCAAATGTTTTATTTAATTCTGGATCCACCCACTCTTTTATTTCTGAAGAATTTTCTAAGGGTATCGCCGTACTACCCCAACGATTAGTTGTTGAGTTAGCTGCGACAACTCCTAATGGAACAACAGTCGCATCAAAAGTTTATAATTCTACTCCGATTGAAGTTTGTGGGAAAGTGCTTCCTACAAATCTTGTGATCCTTCCTATAGTGTAATTTGATGTGATTCTTGGCATGGATTGGCTTTACTTATATGGAGCTCATATCGATTTCCAAAGAAGGGAAGTCACATTTCATATTCCTGATCAATATATGATCATCTATCGATGCAAGGATGAATATATCCTTCCAGTGGAAATTTCTTCCATCTTATGGGTCTTGATTACAATAAATGAAGGTTATTTATCTCAAATGGTTGGAGAGAAACTCACGATTAAGAATATTCCCATTTTACAGGAGTTTGATGATGTATTTCCAGAGGAATTTCCAGGTCTTCCACCAAATCGTGAAGTTGAGTTTTCAATAGAACTCATACCGGGTGCTATGCCCATTTCAAAGACACCTTATAGAATAGTCCCAATTGAGTTGTAAGAATTGAAGAAGCAACTCCAAGAGAATCTTGATAAGGGATTCATATGCCCTAGTGCATCACCTTTGGAAGCACCAGTTCTATTTGTTAAGAAGAAAGATGGATCAATGAGACTCTGCATTGATTATCGAGAACTTAAAAATATCACTATCAAGAAAAAAATATCCTCTCCCATGCATTGATGACTTATTTGACCAACTACGTAGAGCTCAATACTTTTCCAAGATTTATCTTCATTCAAGGTATCATCAATTAAGGTCCAAAAGGGAGGATATACCAAAGAAAGCTTTCTGTATAAGGTATGGACACTATGAATTTATAGTGATGCCATTTGGTCTTACTAATGCCCCTACTATCTTCATGGATCTATTGAATAGAGTCTTTAGAGACTATCTTGATCAGTTTGTGGTAGTCTTTATTGATGATATTCTTGTCTATTCGAAGAGAAAGGAAAAACATGAAGATCAATTGAGAATTGTATTAAATACCCTAAGAAAGGAGAATATTTGTGCCAAATTTACCAAGTGTAAATTTTGGATTAAAAAAGTTTCATTTTTGGGCCACCTAATCTCAAAAGAGGGGATATCTGTGGATCTAGAAAAAACAGAGGTTATTGAAAGATGGTCGAGACCAACAACAGTAACTGAGATATGAAGTTTTCTTGGTTTGGCTGGATATTATCGATGTTTTGTGAAAGATTTTTCATGATTATCTAATCCACTTACTAGGTTGACTCAAAAAGGAGTTAAGTTCGTTTGGACAGAGGAGTGTGAAAAGAATTTCAAGGAGTTGAAAAGAAGGTTATCCGGTGAACTTGTGCTCACACTGCCTTGTAGTCGAGAAAGGTTTGTGATCTACAGTGATGCATCCAAGAAGGTATTGTGGTGTGTTCTCATAAAAAATGATATGGTGATAGCTTATGACCCACGATAGTTGAAAATCCATGAGAAAAATTACCCAACTCATGATTTGGAGTTAGCTGCGGTAATCTTTGCATTAAAGATTTGGAGGCAGTATCTTTATGGTGAAAGGTGTGATATTTATACTGATCATAAAAGTTTAAAGTATATTTTCACACAAAAGGAGCTGAATATGCATCAAAGAATATGGTTGGAGCTGATTGGGGATTACGACTGCTCAATTCATTATCACCCTGGGAAAGAAAACAAGGTGGAAGACGCATTAAGTCGACAAGACCATGCTAACTTATCCATGATGAGGATTACAAAAGATCCAATATTTATGGATTTACAAAGGATGGATCTTGGAATTATAATGGAAGGGTAAAAATCTTATCTTTATCAAATGAATGTTCAATCATCTATACATGTGAAGATTAAAGAGGCACATAAAGAAAATGTAGAGTTACCAAAGAATGTGAGAAATGTTCACTACTACAAAATAAAGCTATAGCCACGGTTTGGAACCGTGGTTATAGGCCCAAAAACCGTGGCTATAGGTTATAGCCACGGTTTCATAAACCATGGCTGGTATTGGCATGGATATAGGGTAAAACCTATAGCCACGGTTTTAAATCGTGGCTATAGCCCTATAACCACGGTTTGAACTATGGCTATATCCCTATAGCCACGGTTCGAACCGTGGCAATAGCCTATAGCCACGGTTTTCAAACCATGGAAGAATCCTAAGTTTGGAAATATATATATCCATGGTTTAAAACTGTGGCTATAGGCCTTTTTCCACAGTTTTAAACCGTGGATATATGTCCCCCCATTCCATAAAAAATAGCCCCCACCTGCCCCCTGCACTCCCCACAACCCACTGCACACACCCCTGCCCCCTTCCCACTACACCTCACCCCCAGCCCACTGCATCCCCCCCCTGCACACACACCCTGCCCCCAGCACACCCCCTGCCCCTGCACTTCCCCCTGCCCACTACACTTCCCCCCCAGCCCACTGCAAACCCCCCGACCCCCAGAAAACCACACCTGCCCCCTCACCCTGTCCCCTGCACACAATCCACGAGTTGTTATGTCTGAAAGGAAAAGGAGAAGACCTCACATTTCTAGCACATACATCAATCAGAATGGGATTATGATCAGAGTGATGCTTTGGTAAGATGAGTCCAGAAATAATCAAGGGATCATTCCCTTCATTGATGCGGGCCAAAAATCTATCAATACTGATGGCTTTCCTCCTATTAATGGTGTACCTGCTCTAGGTGTAATCACCCCCATAATGGTCACTTCAAAGAGCCTACAATTGTCAATGCAAGAAAGAAAGTCAGAAGCAGCCATCCTGTTGAAGTTATCCCCAATTTTCTCCTCTAGTCAGATCACAATATTAAAATCACCCAATGACATCCAGCTGTGTGACATTTGCTTAGAAATATAAGTGATATCATGCCAATGATCCCTTCTGTTGAGAAAGGAGTTAGAGGCATAAACAAAGACTATAGATATCACAATATCATGGAACACCATATCAACCAGGACACTCTGATGATCATCAATGCAGGAAATAACATGAACACTTTCATGCTTGAGGACCCATAAATCTGTTGCGGAATCGTCGGGAGACACAATGAAAGAAACGGGGAAAAATGAAGGAATTAAATCAAGGGACACAATTATTTACATGGTTCGACCCGCGACAGTTGCGGGCCACAAGCATTCAGCCCAACCGGATCGAGCAACACCAATCCAACAAAATCCTCATCCGCATTTTCATTCACATGTTATGAGATTGGTGAGTATCCAATTGAAGACCATTTTATAGCTTTCCAACTTGAGAACTTCATTTTCAGTTCAGAAATGCTAATCATTAAAGGTTTTTTGGTCATAAGAATATTCCTAAGGGATTTGACTATGGGAGGGTTCCCATGCCCATGGAAATTTTAGAAAAAATCTTCACTTATTAAGAGCTGACTTGCCTCTGGTCTGAGGCCCCCCTTTCTTCATGTTGTTCAGTTTATTGGATTTAGTGTTCTCTTTAGCCTTGCCTTTAGAGGCCTTATCCTCAGGACATTCATCAGTTTCCCTAGAGGAAGGAGGAGATTCATCCTTCCCATTTATTTAAATTGTTATATATTTGGATGGAGCACTGTCATCTACATCTTCCACCCATGATTTCCCACTTAGAGGCAAGAATTTATTTAGAGAGTGAGAAAATCCTACGTCTGCGGATCTTGGAACTCGCCTTTTTCCTGATTTCACAGGCTCTACCTGAGTAAAAGAGTCCCCTTTATGAGAATCCTGTCCAACCAAATATGAAGTAGGCAAGGCAGATGCATGCCCAGAACCATCACTACCCAATTGTGTGTCTAGAACTACTTCATCATAGCCATATATAGTAGCACTGAGGTTCTCCTACTATCCACTAAGTGACTCTCCTGAACCATGTAGGTCCTACCCTGAATTGTTGATTTTCACCTTATGTCTAGGCATGGTCGCAGTAGGCATTTGTGAGTCTGGGAAAACTTCATCAGAGCCACATGTAGTAGTTCTAAAGTTCTCCTGCTTTCCATCAAGAGCCTGGTCTAAGTCATGTATTTCCTATCCTGAGTTGTGGGTCTACTCATTATATTTGAAACAATCATTATATGGGGCCTTATAAGCCTGTTTAGAGACCACAATCAGTTGATGTGGCTAGACAGTCACATAGGACACTGGGATATCTTCAGGAACACTCTCTGGATTGAAATCATCATGATACTACATTTGATTTATTGAGACCTCATGTTGTAAACCAATGCAGATATCCTGCATGTCAACTACCATAAATGGATTAACTGCATGCTGGAGGAGAACCTCTTTGTTAGCCCCCTCTAACTCAATAATTTCAATAAGTGAAACCAAATCAGGATCCAGTCCATCCGTATGCTGTGATTCCAGATTATGTTCCTCACCATGAAAGTTGGAGCCTGCACTAGAGTTTGCGAAAGTAGTATCATGAGCCACCCCCTTGACATTTTCCAGGCCTCTTTTGCATGTTTCCTCAACACGACCCTTCAAATCGCATTTTTCATAGACCATTGAGCGATTGCACTCAGATAAGAGATTTCCAAATAGACTAAAACCATCACAAAACATATGATTTCATTCATAAACAATGTCTTAGTTAAATCTATCATCTATTATGGTAATAACAACTTCCTCTACCAATGTACCTACCATATCAACTTCAACAAGACTCTTGTAAAGTGACCATACCTTGGATTTTTGGTTTGGTTATCAATTCTGATGGGATTTTCAACTGAGGATGCAATAACCATAAAATTCTAGGATGCCAATATAGCCAATTGAGTTTAAAGATGTGGATCCATAAATGAGTATGTTTGTTTTGGATAGTAAATGGATCAAAGTTCTCCCCCTAGCCAGCACCAGTCCCCCTGCACCCCCATGGATGGATTCTCATTATTTAATCACACCCATATTTGTACAGAATTTGTTTTTAAACCATGGGTAATAGATAAATATGCATGAGTAACAACAAATTTATCAGGATAGTCTATCAAATTCCCCCATGAGCTTACAGTGAAAAAAAAATAGTGGATCAATTAAAGTTATTTTGACATAATTATGATTCTTTTTGTTAGTAATATTATCATCATTAGTTTGTATGGTAGATATTATTATTTTTTTAAAAACATATAATGATTCAACTTGGGTGACTTCTTGATTTAAGATCACTATTTTATTTTAATTGAGTGTGGTCACTAGAATGGAGCATTCTAATCTAAGAATGTGTTAAAAAAATGGATAATGAAGACCACTGATGATGAAAAATGGAAGAAAACTTCATTTGGAAAATTTTAAAAAAATGAAGTTGGAAACACTATTCCGAAGAAGTTTTTAAAGAAGGCAGATCATAAATCCTTAGGTAATAAACATAAGAAGTCTAATCCAAGTGATAAATATAAAAGGATCAGTTCTTATATCATGGAATAAGGAGAAAAACTTAGATTCATTCCAACAAGCCTTGCTTGTATGTGAAAATAGAGGCAAGAAATAGCATAATGGAAGATTTGTCCAAGGAGAATAAAAATGTAGGTGGAAGGGGGCTGGTGTGGGATGGATGTGGCTGGAGTAGGGCCAAATCACTGCGTGACCGTGGCATGACCACAGCATGACCGCGACATGACCGCGGAGTGACCGCGGAGTGACCGCGGCGTGACTGCGGCGTGTTGGCCCGGTCCAGCGACATCCGCGGGGAAACATCTTCCGGCCAGATGATGTACTTGAAAAAATCAACAACTGTAAACAATATCATTTTTACACAGGCATCATTGATGAACATGTAAATATCAATGTGAATTAAAAATTAACAATGTATATAAAAAATATAATTATATAGAATTAAGCCCATGAAGTCATGTATATAGAAGTGAAACAGTATCATTTTTTAATATATAATTAAGAAAATGAAGTCATGTATACATGACTCAAACAGACTCAATTCCATTTTATTATAGAAACTACAAACAGACTACAAACAATAACTGCAAACAACAAGTCATGTATACAACAACTGCAAACATAATTTTTTTTGTTTTCTAATACATGCTGTAATTAATATATAAATGTGAGATGATTCAAAAATCTAAAGATTATATTAAACTGTGAAATGAAATCATATAAAGTTTAAAAAATTAATGGTAAAAACTCAGAATAATGACCTTAATAAGTGTTAGATAAAAAAATCCATCAATATCATATCAAGGTTATGTAAATGTAACACATATAGAGAAATGAAATGCAGACGGTTATAAGGGCAGATTTGGTGAAATATGAAATCGCCACGTATCTTTTGTCTTAAAAGATGGAGATGAATATGGAGAACTTAAATGTAAATCCCAAACCTATATATTTGTACTTCCTATATAATTCATTAAACTCCTTATAGTTTGAATTTGACAACCCACTACAATCAATGTAGGACAATTAATTATGTTTTTTAATTCCTCTTACATTCCAGCTAATAACATCTACAGAAACTCTTGCTTGGGATTTTTGATGGGAAGCATCAATGAATTCCACTTCATGGTTCTTGTCCCATAAAATCCATATATTAATATTAATTGTACTAAAATTCAAGTAATTGGAAACATGTAATTTTCTAGAGACATCTTTGATAGAATATACCTTGAGTTTGGGTTCCCAAACTGCTAACATGGAAATCTGCTTGCTCCAGATAAATTTGAGATTATATTCACCTTGGTTTGGGTATCCCAAACCCCTGGAGTTCAATATTATGGAGGAAATCATGATGTATAAGGGGTTAGTCATGGAAGATAATAACATCTCTTTTTTTTGGTTTATTGACAAAAATACTATTCTTTTTCATTGATAATGTCACGACACTATTGGGAGGGGGATGGAGGACTTCATCTTCCTTCGCATACCTCATATTGGAGAAGATGAGACATTATCATCTCCAGTCAGGGCCATGACTTCAATGGAATTATACGAATCAATAGGAGGGTAAGATCCATGAACCATAGGCTCTAGAATATTATAATGAACTTCAGAAAACACATCACATGATGGGAAAGAAGGGGACTATGTTTCTGAATGAATCAAAGACCCCAGGAGAGTGAAAAGTTTCACTTCATGAACCTCAATGGGGGGAGAAATAAGAATATTTAGTATACATAATGAGAATGCATTCAATTTCATATATTAAACAACATTGAAATGAGAAAGAAACATACCACCAGATAAAAATGCATTCAATGTGTACTTGAGAATGAATTCATAAAAAATAGGAATACCTAAAAATGTATTCATTATGTATTTGGACATGCAATAATTAAAATGCATCCATTATGAACCTGAAAATGAAAAAAAGTGTAGTAGTTATTACTTATCAAGGTAGTGGAACATTAAAGTGGGCAATCAAGTACATAAAATGTGATTGAAAATACAAAGCATAAGTAATTCAAAAAAAAGAATGCTACTATAGTTAAGTTATTAAAACAAAATTACTGTGAAAAAATATACTGATACTACTATTAAAATTAAAATTATTAATGAATATAAAGTTTCTAAAAGCTACACAAACTACATTTAAAACAGTGGAAGCAAAATAAAAGTAGGGCACAAAATTACGATTAGAAAAGAGGAAGAACCATTGAACATAAAGGCTGAATTAAATAAGGTTGAGAAAATTAGGATTTTAGTAATGGTAACGAACCTTGATGTAAATCTATGATCAAATACGGAAGAATTGTGGATGGAAGAACGAAAAAATCAGGTATTTTGTGATTTGGAGATAATGTGTAGTGAATGATATTAACCTCCAACAAGAAGTTTCTAGGTTATTAGTGTGAAGAACAGAAGAACCTACTTCCTAGAATGTCCTAGAGGGCCCCCAGTAGGATCCTAAGGGGAATCTGGTGGTTTAGGCCACCAAAACCATCAAGTTTATTGATCAAATTCTTCCTTATATATCCATACAAAAAACCTGAAATAAACACAATCAAAACTGTTAGAACAATAAAAGAAATAAAATCTAATTCTGTAGCAGCAAAAGTACAACAACTTTGGGCCAAAAATTGAGTTCCAAAATGATAGAGTCAGACTTTTATGTAGTTATGATTGTTTTAGATAATCTTATAAGCTTTCCAACTCAGTAAAGATCACACCAATCTGGAATCTATAGCATGAGTAATCACAAAAAATTGAGTTCCAAAATGATCAAGCCAGATTTGAAGAAGCATAACTACAACCCCCTGCCCCCCACCCCCACCTGCACACCCCCTTCCCCCTCCCCTGCCCCCACCTACAAACCCCCTCCCCCTGCCCCCACCTTCCCCCCCACACCTACACACACCCCTCCCCTTGCCCCAACACACCCCCCTGCCCCCCACCTGCACACCCCTGCCCCCTCTCCCTACCCCCTACCCCCCACCTGCACACCCCTTGCCCCCTACCCTACCCCCACCTGAACACCCCCTCCCCCTGCCCCTACCTACCCCCACCTGCACACACCCCTCCCCCCGCCCCATCACACCCCCTGCCCCCCCACCTGCACACCCCCCTGCCCCCTCTCCCTGCCCCCTGCCCCCACCTGCACACCCCCTGCCCCCTCCCCACCCCCACCTACACACCCCCTGCCCCCCCACCTTCCCCCCACCTGCACACCCCCTCCCCCTCCCCCCCACCTGCACACACCCCTCTCCCTACCCCATCACCCCTCCCCCTACCCCAACACACCCCAATCTGAGGGAGTTTGGATTAAACATGAAAAATTATACATGATTGCCTCATTTGTAGGAAAAATTTACAAGAAACAAAAGTATATTGAAATTCAAAATGAATCCTAGTACATCTATAAAAAATAATAGGTGCAAGGTTGAGGGAACATGATCCATTATTATAGAGTTAGATAATCAATCCATCATCACCTTACTTAATGTATGGTGGGTCCCCATCCTTTGAAACATAATCTCCTTAGCAGTCCTAGATCAAAATGGATTTACCTCTAGACCAAAACTCAAGATCTCTAAAGGATCAATAATTATCATAAAATGATCTCTAAACAACGAGTTATATGTTTTGAATGGGAAGACCCATTTATGGAAATTGGGCAGTGTTTACAATACAAGCACTAACAATAATATACTATAGCATATAATATAGGGAATTTCAGCTCCAAAGTCTTAGAGGAACACAACAACCAAGGGCTATTGAGTAACATCACAACTATAAATATTTCATTTTCCATAGATTGTGTGATGGGAAAATCCAAGAGGGTGAGTTTCAATAGGTCTTATTTCAATGCTTCTATCCCACTTGAATACATACACTCAGATTTTTGGGGGATAGCCAGGACTAGTTCTTGTGTTGGAGGATCCAATTTCATCATCTTCATAACTAAAATCCCTAGGAATGTTTATATTTAGATAATAAAAAGAATATGATAGATTCCAAACCATTTAAACCTAAAATTATTCAATGTAAAATCACACTGTAAATATTATTAAGACCGAAGAATAGATAATGGTCTTGAATATCATTCTATAGAGTTCATTCAGTTTTGTGAGTCTGATGGGATTACGAGGGGCATAACTGTTAGGGAACCCCACTCCCCAATAAAATAACCTAGTAGAGAGGTTGAATAGTACTATTATAGAAAGATTTAGAAGCATTCATGAATGCTCAAGACTCTCCAAATATTTTTGGGCCAGTGAATCAAATAAAAATCTAGGCTAGTTTCCAAGGGAATCCTTCAAAGATAGGGAATTGATTACGATGAATTATTTTTACTTTTTTCTTAAGAATTATTTCATTCATATTTTGATAGATTTTTCAACTTATAACAACTTTCATATAGAGTAGTTAGTTGTTAAAACTGATTTCCAGCTTGGTGATTTGAATGAAAAAATTTATATGATACCTCTTGATGATTATCCTACTGAGATCAAACCAAAGAAAGTATGCCATTTAAATAAATCTTGGTTGGGCCTGAAACAATCCTCATGGAAGTGGTGCTTCAATTTTGATTCATTTTTTCTAGGTAAGAAGTTCATTATCATTCATTATAAATAGGTAAATGTTGTAATCTCTCAATACTGTTAATTTCCTGCTTGAACAACATTTTAAATTGTCCTTGAATAAATCACCTACTGCTGAAGTTGATGTTGAATTTATGTCTAGAATTCTTTATTCTAACATTGTTGGTTGCAAAGCGTATTCTATGATTTTCTCTAGAACTGATTTTTCATTTTCTATCTGTACTCTATGATGGTTCATGGGCACTCCAGGGAAGCTATAATGGTATTCCCTTAAGTGGATCTTGAGGTATATTTCTTTTACTTCTAATATTTCATTATTATGTGGTACAAATGTGGATACTACTTAAATTATTTGTGGTTTGGTTGATGCTAACTATACTGTTAATGTTGACAATTGTAAATCCTTAACTATTAATGTGTTTACTGAATTTAGAGGTTTCATTTCCTAGAATTGAAATATGTAATCTATTGTTGCACTTTCAGCTACTGAATTTGAATACATAGCTTTAACTGAGGTAGTTAAATAAACTTATCGATTGAGAAGTCATGGCGGTAGGGCTATATCTAATACTAGACATAGTTAGCTTAAGGTAGATCTAAAGGTTAGTATTCATTCTCATTCCCAATAAGATATGGTAAATATTAATGATATTGATCAAAAAAGAAGTGTAATCAGATGAATGGAACTCATCATACATTACCAATCCAAAAATAAAATTTACATCAAAAGTGAGTCTCAATATTAGTATCATCATAATCATGATAACCCTCATCCACACATCCTACAGAAACACCATCACCATCTCTCACACCACCAACATCATCATCGACATCTGCATCCGAACCGGCACCAGCACCGGGTCCAACAATAGGTCCGACTCCGGCTTCGACAGAAGAATCTACATTAGTAGAACACATCGACATAAAAAAGGCATCAACTGTTGCAGCTGATTCTGGTGGAAGTATAGAAGAAAGGGAAGACATAAATTTAATCATATTTGTAGTTATCGTCTGTTCTGATTTTTGACTTGCTTCTTTGATTGCTACATTCATTTTTTCCACTGTGACAAAACCAGAACCGGTACTCAAAAAAACGTTAGTAGACCAGTATCGAGATGGTAAAATATTTTTCCCAGGTCGACAACACACTCTACCCTGATGCTCATCTCCTAATACCTAATGTAGATGATCATTTGGGCCCAAATTGTCAGGTTCTTTTTCTGCCAATGCCTCTAAATCATTCTGTTGATTGATATATAACATAAATTAAAATGATAAAATAATATAAGGAATTAAATTCAGTAAAAATCAAAGAAATTGAAATTTACTTACAATTGCCTTCTTGGTGTCAGTATTTGGCACAATACCATCTTTCTTTTTCCAGCTTGTACAAAACAAAGTTGAGCGAGGAAAACGACCCTCAATATTCGATGCCTTTTTCTAGAAAAAAACAAAGAAATAAATCAAAATTGGAAGTTAGAAAAATTACACTAAACAAAGCTAAATATTTTAAATGTTAAATTACCTGCGTTGCTCATGATCTGGTAATGAAGTGTGTCCGCGAGTATAAATGTGTTTCATTGAACTCTTGTCTGTTTTATTTCTATTTGATTTCTGCTATAAAAAAATAATTATATAAATTCATTAACATAAATAAAAAAAGTAATTTAAAATCATTTTCAAATAAATAAATGAATATATATATAAATTTAACAAACACCTTAAACGCTGGACTCTTCCTATAGCTGATCATCTCTTTATATTGTGATATTGAGCAATCTTGAATCACCAGTACTTCTTCAAGCTCTGTACCAACTCTCTTTTTCCAACCAAGATATAAATCATACTTGTAGGCTCGCCACATTTCACCTAAATCTATTATCCTTGCAGACTTTGCATTTTTTCCATCAGAAAAATTATATCGAAGCTGAAATGGACATAATATTTGTTAAGAAAATATTATAAATTTAAATTTATATAAAAGGTGATTAACATTACTTACCCAAATATCTGCCCAGGCTTTGTCCTTTATTTTTTGTCCAACTGCCTTCTAACTTATTAGTTGAACCGGAATGATATTGCTGTGTCTAGCAAGTGTTCCCACAAAAATTTTATATTCCGTGCCATTTTTATTAATTATAGCATTGTCCTCATTGTAATCAACTATGATTTGCGTGTGACGATTCCAAACCTCGCGAATTTTTGTGCAGCCTCATCTTCTGGTAGAGGCTGGAGCTAATCATGAAACCAAAAATAAAAGAAAATAATATATATGAATTTATCATTAATCAGTAACAGTAATGTTTAAAAAAATACCAGTAGATGGGGGATATACTGACCCCTGAAGTGTTGTGTCTATAGGGGGGAAACCTTCATGGTAGGTGAGATATCTACAGGAGTACTATGTATAGTATATGCAAAGTGTACTGATGGAGGCAGAAAACCCGATGGATAACCCTATACAGATGAGGGTGGATATGGATATGGATATGGAAGTGGGATATATGGGGGCATAGTACCCTGTACAGTGGATGGTGGGAATGGAAAATGAGGGATGGGAGTCTGAGAACTACCATCTGATGTGGGTGCGGGCAAAAAGGGATACAGAAAAGGTGGGTATGGATAATATGGAGGTGGCATAATGGGAGGATGGCCTCCTGGTGTCTCAAGAGGTGTAGTAGTAGGCTGACCCGTAGAATCAGTACCCTCGCCACAATATCATCCTCAGTGGCATAATCTACGCGTCTCCTCGACGATGCAGCCTAAAATAACATAGATGATAAAATAAAACGAACGATAACAATATAAGTAATATGAAAGATCATAATATTCAAACATAATTTGTACTTACATTGTTTCCAGGAGGAGACCTATGTTGTTCATTTCTCGGTATTCTTCTACTCCTTCTAGTATCATCAAAATCAAACATTATGACCTGGAAATTTAAAATAATATTCTCAAATAAATAGAAATAATGTAAAATGTTAAATAATACAATTGTATCATAAAAAAATGAGATACATTTTCACGTGTGATATTTATATTGATAAAATATCAAGACTTTTCTATGTTCAAGATTTACCAGAGAAGTGGTTAAACATAAATTGGTGAGGCTATTAATAGTTTTATATTCGATAATGGTATAAAATATACTAGTTATTTTGATATCATGTATGGAAGTTAAAAAAAACACATACAATATTACGATAATATCAGGTAAATACTTACAAATGTGTCAATGCTATGTGGGGCATGTGACAATTTCTGGTTCAAAATCTGTTCTAACAATTGCATCATCCATATCATCAAATTCAATATTCGAATAAATACCGACAGGTTTATCTAAAACATCATTGTCATCCAGGCCTTCGTCAAAAATATGTCTAGGAATAACATCAACAATAACACCAAATTGTGGTTGTAACAGGTCACTTACATAAAACACCTGTTTAGCTTGTGATGCAAGAATATAAGATTCATCAGTACAAAGCTGGCGGTTCATATCAATCACTCTAAATCCACAGTTATCAATATGCATTCCTTGTCATGTCATTAAATCAAACCACTTTCATTTCATCATTGTGACATGACCATGTGCATAGTAATCTAATAAAATGATTCTTTCAACAACATCGTAATATGATATATTTTCTGATCGAGGCTGCCTGTTCGATGCACTCGCATAACAATCTGTTGTGTCACTTATCGTGACACCATCATGCTGTGTTTCCATTTTTTTCACAACTATTTATAACAAATTTAAATCCATTGACAACCATTGACTTACAATCACGTACCACATCGTTTGGACCAAAGGACAATGATTTTATTTCATCTAATACTTCAATCATTGGTAGATTTAAAACCTAAAAGATACCAACATAGAATATTAAACAGAGACATGTGATTATGTTATGAGAAGAAGAAAAAGAAATCTATTACCTTTGACTTTAACCAGGCAGCAAATTATTTACAGTACAACAGTTCCTTCCTCTTAATAGATAGAGAGCGATGTCTCTTTTTTATAATTTCTAAATGTTCTCTACAGATATAAAAGCATTAAAATGTCAGAAGATATAAAGAAATCACACAATGAAAAAATACATATTTATTAGTTTACTTACTTGATATAATCATCAAGCACACCACAGTTGAATAATACCGTGCAATGTGCCATTTCCCACTCTTCCTGCTTAAAGTACACAACGAGTACGATCCAGATATCCCCCATGTTTGGGGAAGTGAAGGAAATTCAGGCTCAATGGGATCATATTGCTCATCTTCAGTTCTCATTAGTTGATTATACCTTTTAGTGATGTTAGCCAAGTACGATGAACCGAAATCCATGCATTCTTGTGCTAAATAGCATTTCACAATAGAGCCTTCAGGATGATATTTATTTCTCACATAAGATTTCAATGTAAACATCATTATTTAGGTAGGATACATCCACCGAATCGAAATAGGACCACCAAAGAGAACTTCCGTGGGAAGATGCACAGTCAAATGTAACATACATGTGAAAAAAGATGGTGGGAAAATTTTCTCCAAGTCGGAAAGAATAATCGGTGCATCTCTCTGCAATTTCTGAACAACACTTCTTCTTAATCTTTTGGCATAAAGATCTCGATAAAATTGACATAACTTAATCACCACAACTCTAACATTATGTGAAAGTAAATTGAGAATGGAAATGGGAATCAACTCATGTAACAAGACACGATAATCATGGGTTTTAAGAGATTTGAGTTTCACATCTTGTGTATTCACCCTTTTCGAAATATTACTTGAATAACCATCCAGAACCTTCAAACTTTCCAAGACATGAAGAAATTGTTTTTTCTCCACATTTCTCATCGAATAACAGGGAACATGGACTTTCCACTTATTTTGACCAATTAACTCAAGATGAAGTCTTGCTCTTATACCCCAATCCATCAAATCACGACGACACCGCAAATCGTCTTTTTTTTCCTTTGACATTTAAAATAGTAGCAAGTAACATCTCACAAATGTTTTTCTCGATATGCATTACATCCAAACAATGATGTAATAAATTTGATGACCAATACGGCAACTCAAAGAATATGATTTTCTTTCTCCAATTGCTATTGGAATTCGAATTAGCATGCTTTCGCTTTCTGATATTTGATTGAATTTTGCCAAGAACATAATTCAAATCATCAAGTTCTTTAACAATATCAGTCCCTGACATTCATTGATGTGTCTCATATGTCTCGATAGAATTATTGAACTATCTCCGATTTTTCCTGTATGGATGATCCATTGGTACAAAACTTCGATGCCCTATGAAGCTGAAAGTTCGTCGAAACATTAATCTTCGGAAACATGTACTTTTCATACAAATAGGACATGATAATTTCCCTTTTTTACTCCAACCAGACATCATTACGTAGGTAGGGAAATCATTTATCGTCCATAATAAAGCTGCAAAAAACATAAAGTACTCCTTTCTGAATGCATCATACGCTTGTGAACCAATAGTCCAAAGCTCATTTAACTCCTATATTAATGGCTGTAAGTATATATCAATATCATTTCTAGGATCACTGGGTCAGGATATCAATATACTCAGGATATGAATGACTTCTTCATACACATCCATGAAGGAAAGTTATAAATGTGAATGAAAACAGGCCAAGTACTATGTGCAATATGCATTTGGCGAAATGGGTTGAAACCATCACAGGATAATCCCAATCTAACATTTCATGGGTCGGCTGCAAAATCAATATGTAACCTATCAAATTTCTTCCAAGCCAACCCATCTGCAGGATTCACTATTTCATCATTATTCTTATTTCTTTCATCTGCATTCCATCTCATATTCTTTGCCATTTTTTATGACATAAATTTTTTTTGAAGCCTGGGAATTAAAGGGAAGTGCCACATCACTTTCTGTGGTATGAAAGATTGAGATCCGTCTTTATTAGTCTTCCACCTTGATGTGCCACACTGTTTGCACTAACTCAAGTCTTCATTCTCCTTCTAGAACAAACAATAGTCTTTGAGACAAGAATGAATCTTACTAGATGAAAATCCAAATTTGTCAACCAACTTTGATGCCATGTAATCATTTTCTGGAATACATGCATCATCAGGAAGTAAATCATTAATAAATGTAAGGAGATAGTCAACCGTAGTATTACTAAATCCATACATTTTTTTCCCATGATATAATCGCATTAAAAACTCAAGTTTGATCATTTTTCCACATGCTTGATATACTGGGGTATTTGCATCTTCCATCAGTTTTCTAACAATCTCAACGTCATCATCCTGATTAATAGATGAGAACTGTGTTCTAGTATTCATTTCTTCTTGCACTGGTCTACATGAGGAGATTGCTTCAGAAACAAAAGGAAACCGATCAGAAATCAGATTTTTCATACAAATCTTTTCCGCTGAATCGATGTCATTCAACACTTGAGCTTTTTATCCATTGTGATACCACACATGATAATTTTTATGGAAACCACTTTTAGTGATATGGTAACTCAATTCCTCACGAGTTAACAAAGGTATTCCAACACAATCAAAACACGGGCATCAAATCAATCTGCCATCTGAATCATTAGTGAATGCAAAGTCCAAAAAATATTGTAACTCCTTATGAAATTCATCAGTGATCCGATCAATGTTGTACATCCAGTATCTATCCATTATGAGGAAGATAAACATACATTAAATAAATAATCTAGAAAATGAATTAACATTATATGTATTGTTTCATAAGATATTAAATAATCATCAATAACAAGTTAATAACAAAATCATAACAAATATATTAAAATTATGGTTTAGGGAATTCATAAATGTTTTGAATTATAAAAATTCACGAATAGTCATACATAAGTTCCAAGAATGAGGATTTATTATAGTAAAAAGAGTTTATATGAGTTGCATGATTTTCATGAGTTGCATGATTTTCATGAAAAATGTGGTGATTCTTGGAAGATTTATGGATCAGTTTGGTTTTTCGATTTATTGCGAGAAATAGAATTTTTATAGTGGCTGATATTATTTATAAAGGATAAATCTGTTATTGAATTTATTTGAAGATTTATTAGGATAATGTTTCAGCAACTATGTATGGGTAAAATGTAACTTATTATAGTCTACCTACTCCAAAAATATCATAGGATGATTCCTTTAAGAGAACCATGCCCTTTGTGGCTGAATTATCCTCACAAGCTCCAGGTTTCACCTATGATGATTCATGAGTTTAGATGACCACCCCTATATGCGCCATTCATACTATGACCACTAATGCCTCACTAGTAAAATAAGCCGAACACACTCATCCCTCCTCAAGCTAAGTGTTAGATGAAGCCTAAGAATACTATTCCTAATCAGATTTCAAATTAATTTCTCCAATACAATCATGGAATTCTACCTTACCATGATACATGGTCTTTGTGATTGGATGATCCTCACCAGCTCTAGATAAACTCACTTGTATATGACATAGGTATCTTTATATCTAGTGTATCACCAACAAAATAACAAGAACACATTCATCCCTCCTCAATTTGAGTGATAACCGAAGACTTGAGTTTACCCATAGACCGAGACTCCCTCTAATAATTTAGTAAAGAACAGCCTTGAATAAAACATGAAGAACAATAATCCACTTGAGTTTCTCAGATAATAGGTTTCTTAACTTTGAACTCATCATTGATAGAGAACTAAATAAACTCTGAATACTTCCTAGATAAGTTGAACTCTGCATACAAATGAGCCTAAATAGGATGTTTCCCTTCAAGAATTTTCTAATTGATGCACAAAAAAATTCTAATAATTTCACTACAATGTTTAAGAACTGAAGGACTTTTTAAAGGAAGATAAAAAAAAGAATCCAAATCTAGAGGAATAAAAAAGGCAATACATTCCCAGAGTGAACAATCAAGCTCCGTCGATAGAGGCAAGGTTCGGCGAGGAGGAGGGCGTGGAGAGGTCGAGGGAGGAGGAGGGCGCGGAGAGGTAGAGGGAGAAAGAGGGTCACGGACCGGGGGAGGAGCAGTGGTGTTTGACGGGGAGGAGCTCTAGGGAGGAGGCCGCAACAACGTTCAGCGAGGAGGAGCTCGAGGGAGGAGGTCGCGACGACGTTCGGCAGGGAGTAGCTCGAGAGAGGAGTAGGGCGCGAAGAGGTCGAGGGAGGACGGGTTGCGTATGGGGGGGGGGGGGGGAGGAGCCCGACGGTTATGCAGGGAAAAAAGGAGTAGCCATGGTGTGTTAATTAAACCGTGGCTATAAACATACTATATCCACAGATCTATAAAACCGTGGCTATAGATCCGTGGCTATAGCCTAAATTTCGAGTATTGGTTCCTGAATTCCACATTGATTGTGATGAAATAACAAGGTTTAGGAATTGGGTTAGTGTTCCTCCCATCCCGGAATTAAAGAAGGAAATATCGGTTGAGGCTCCTAGTTCTTCATTCTCTATTCACCCTAGAAGCACAAAGATGTATAGGGACCAGAAATAGTACTTCTGGTGGGATGCCATAGATATTGTTGAATATGTCTCTCGATGCTTGGTTTGTTAGCAAGTTAAACCTGAGAGACACAAGTCTAATGGAATGTTACAACCATTACCCATACCAGAATGGAAATGGGAAAACATCACTATGGACTTTGTCATCGGACTTCCCAAAACATCCAAAGGGAATAATGCTATCTAGGTTATAGTTGATTGTCTTACGAAGTCGGCACACTTCATTACTATTAGAGAGGATTTATATCTTGATCAGCTTGCCATGATATATGTAAAGGAAGTGGTAAGATTTCATGGAGAACCACTTTCCATTATATCTAATATGGATCCGAGGTTTAACTCGAAGTTTTGGCGAAGTCTTCAGTATACTATAGATATAGAGTTGAGTTTTAGCAGTGCTTATCATCCTCAGACAGACGGTCAGTCTGATAAGATAATTAAAACTTTGGAAGACATGTTGAGATCTTTTTCTATGGATTTCAAAGGTGGTTGGGATCAACAACTACCTTTGGTGGAATTTTCTTATAATAATAGCTTTTATTCTAGTATTCAGATGGCTCCTTATGAAGCTCTTTATGGAAAGAAATGCCGAATGCCAACTTACTTGGATGAAGTTGGGGAAAGAGAGCTATTAAGACCTGATCTTGTTGATGAGATGGCAGAAAAGGTCCGATCTATTCAACAACACATAAGAGCAGCTTAGAGTTGACAAAAAATTTATACCGATAACCGAAGAAAAGGCCGAGAGTTTGAAGTGGGTGATAAAGTGTTCTTACGAATATCTCCTTAGAAGAGAGTAATGAGATTTGGAAAGAAGGGAAAGCTGATCCCTATGTATATTGGTCCATTTGAAATAATGGATCATGTTGGGAAGGTAGCTTACCGATGGGAACTTCCACCAAATCTCTCTCAAGTTCATGATGTGTTCCATGTATCTCTCCTGAGAAAGTACATACCTGATCCTTCACATGTACTGATGCACCCAATTTGTGTATACATTTCCATATATATAATTAAAGATAAAAACAAGTTTTCAGCAAATATCTGTTGTTTTATGAACATATTATTTGATTTTGGTGAATCTGTTTACTTTCAGGAGCTTTCTGGCTAAATACACGGATCAAGGGAAGTCTGTGAAAATTTTGAAACTACACGGCGTGTACTTTTATACACGCCGTGTACATCTAGGAAGGGACATGGAACGAAGGAGGGAGTACACACCCATGTCACCAGGGAGAATATACACGCCATGTGTGGTGGATCTACACGCCGTGTACTACTTTCTAGAAGCGGTAGTTGCCGAAGAAAAGTCCACATGCCCATGTGGCCGTTGATGAAGACACGACATGTTTGAACTTTTACACGCCGTGTCTTCTATTCTAGAAGGGTCTGGCGGCCAAACTTATGACACTACATGCCGTTTATGGTGGCGCTACACGCCGTGTACACCAAACCACCAGACAACGCCATGTTCAAAAGTCAAAGACGGTGTGTTAGGCCGCCTACCCATGGAGAAATTGGCGCCAAAGCGCGTTGACGAAAAGTACACGACGTGTACTTTCTATACACGCTGTGTACTTTATTTTTCTATAAAAAGAAGCCTTGGCATATGGATTTAGGAATTCAAAACCATTGGAGAGGAAAGCGAAACTCTGCTATCACCATTCCCGAAGCTACCAAGGTGCCGTCACTCCGCCATTCCACCTTCTGACACTCTACCTCAACGTCTACACGATGAATCCATCAGGTATCACGTGTGTCGTTTCTCCCCCACCTCCTATGTGTAACTAAAACCCTTGTGTTGGGGATGTGGATGATGGGATCATAATTTGTATGTTATTTTATATAGTTGTGTTTGAATCGTTGTAATTCATCTTACTCTTCTTAAACCACCGTCTAATATAACTGAGAATTCTTAGCTGGACCAAGGGAAGGATTCTCAGTGATACAAAAGGAAAGTAACAGTGAAAATATCCATGACCATTGGAAGGTTTTTACCGATTCAAATAATGGACTGGACGTAATAAAGAATTAAGAACACTGACGACCGGACCAAGGAGTCAGCTGCTCTAATTCCAAACAAGAAGAACCAGAACAAGGAAATCTTGTAACAACATGAAATCCTGAATTATTGAATTATTATAAACAACACAACCATTTAAACAATTTGCATAAGAACTTCTTATTCACCACATCCCCGACACGTCTTTTCTTTCAATTTTAAAAACTCTTTAAATTTACCAGTTATTTTCTTTCAAACTGTATCCATTTCTTCAAAGTAAATCAATTTAGTTTCAATCAAAACCCAAAATCAACCCAATTGATTCTAAATTATGCATACTTCACCTAATTAAGTATTAACTCAAATTGAATTCACGCATGCCATGGTTCTCTGTGGATCGACCCCGAACTTATGCTATACTAAAGTTCTAAGAATGGGTAATTAATTTGGGACGCATATAACTTCAATAAATGACAAGCGAGACCAAATTTTGGTACCATTTCCGGGGATTACCATTTGGTTTTAGTGATAAGATTTAAATTGTGTTAATAATTGATTTAAGTGAAAATAAAAATAAAAAATTACCAAAAATATATTTTCTAATCCCATTTCAAATTTTATTTTTTTTATTTTTCCCTTTTACGCCTGGTTTTCATTTTTGTTTTGTGCAGAGCATAAAGTGTATGTTTAGACATTTTACACAATCCAGAAGTGCCAAGTCTTCAGAATTAGTTCCGATTGACCCGGAAATAGAACGGACCTTGCTTCATCATCGGCGTACACGGACAGAAACTCACAACCATTAACCACAACCCATGACAAACAAGGAAGATGGAGCTCCAACCGTAGATACTGTGACTGAGCATCAGTACCAGGATCAGCAGCCTCCCACTGCTGGTCTACCAGAGCAACCTCCTGAAGCCTTCATGGAATTCCTCCCAAGGGATTACCAACGGCCTCCGTAGAAACTCTTCCCATGGCCATAATTTTCCCCTCAGGAGCAGTTTATGCAAGCCCCACCCCATCAACAACAACCTCCAAGACGTACCCTTATGGAGTACGGACTTCCATCGATTCACGGAGCTGATACGGGCATCGTTCGTCCTCCGGTCCAGGCCCAGCACTTCGAGATCAAGCCTGATATCATGTAGCTGATCCAGAACACAGTCCAATTTGGAGGCCTGGCCAGTGAGGACTTGAACGCCCATCTCTCCAACTTTCTGGAGATCTGCAACACCTTTCGGTACCATGGCGTGTCTGAGGATGCCATCCGTCTTCACCTATTCCCCTTTTCTCTACGGGATAAGGCGAAAGACTGGATCAAGGGGTTTCCACAACGATCTATCCTCACCTGGGAAGAGCTAGCCCAGGCGTTCCTGTCCAAGTACTTCCCACCATCCAAGACGGTGACACTCTAGAATGAGATCCATAACTTCCAGCAGCACGACTCTGAGTCATTGTACGAGTCCTGGGAACACTTCAAGGAGATGTTACGAAAATTCCCCCATAACGGACTCCCACTCTAGATGCAAGTCCATACCTTCTACAGAGGACTTACCACAAATACCAAGTCCGTGGTGGATGCTGCTGCTGGAGGTACGGTGATGCGGAAGTCCCCCGAAGAACTATTCGAACTACTGGAAGACATTTCAGCCAATAGCTTCCAGTGGAACTCCGAGCGGGAGACTCAAAAGCGAGGTATGAACTACATTGACGCTACCACTATGTTAGCTGCTCAGTTGGACGCTGTGTCCAAGAAAATCGACGCATTGAACCTGAAAGGAGCATCTCAAGTTCATGCGGTGAACCATCCAACATGTGGTGACTGTGGTGATAACCACATCATGGGAGAATTCCCGGATTCGACTGGAGGCCCCTCGATGAGCGAGGTGAGTTATGTTGCCCAAAATTGGGGGCCCAACCAGTACCAGCAACACCAAAACCCAGCATGGCGAGATCAATAGAACACTGGCTGGGGACAACAACAGCAGAATCCTCCGCCCCAGCCACCGCCCAACTACAACCATCCTCCATTTCAGAACCAATACCAAAGGCCGCAACAACCCCAGAAGGGTCCTTATCAGCAATAAGGGTATCAAAACCCTCGTCCACAGCAGCCACGGTAGCCACCTCCTCCACCGGCTCAACAACCACCTCAGCAGGAGAACACCTCAAGGTTAGAGGATCTGATGACTAAATTCATATATACTATTGAGACTCAGTTCCAGAATCAGGAAGCTTCGATTCGAGGCTTAAAGAATCAGATTGGCCAGCTGGCAAATCAACTCTCAGGGAGGCAGCCCGGTACACTACTGGGGAACACCGAAAAGAACCCAAGGTAGGAGGCCAATGCTATCATGCTTCGGAGTGGAAAAGAGCTCCACCAGAACCAATCAGCACAACAAGGTGCATCCACACCCACTGTTGATGAAAAAGGTACCAATATTGACCCCTCCTCATCCAAAAGCCTGCAGAAGGAGGCTTTACAAAATAAAGAAAAGGAAGTAATCCAACCATTCAAGCCTGCCTTACCTTTTCTGGAAAGATTGAAGCAGAGGAAGCTGGACCACCAGTTCATCAAATTCATGGATGTTTTCAAGAAGCTACATATCAACATACCATTTGCGGAGGCCCTGACAAAAATGCCAATATACGCCAAATTCATGAAGGAAATCCTCTCGAATAAGAGGGAGATGGAGGATTTGGGCATTATTGCACTAATGAAGGAGTGCTCCGCGGTGGTTCAACATTCCATTCCTCCCAAACTCCAAGATCCAGGTAGTTTCAACATTCCTTGTACTATTGGATCCTGTGAGTTTGGGAAGGCCCTCTACGACTTAGGGGCTAGCGTGAACCTCATGCCCCTCAGAGTTTTCAAGAATTTGGGACTCCACGAGCTCAATCCTACCCACGTAGCCCTTCAACTTGCTGATCGATCCATCAAGCACCCAAAGGGACTACTAGAGGACGTACTAGTCAAGGTGGGTAGGCTGATCCTTCCCGCTGATTTCATCATCCTTGACATGGGGGATGACCAGGAAGCACCTCTTATACTTGGAAGACCTTTCTTGGCAACTGAGAAGGTACTGATTGATGTGCACCAAGGGGAGCTTATTTTTCGGGTAGGTGATGAAAGGGTTTCCTATAACGTCCTCAAAGCCGTAAAACATGCTTCCCTGTTAGAGAATGAGGACTGTTATGCAGTGTCCACCATGATTACTCATTTTAGCGAACAAGGGGATGATCTGGGATGTTATTTTATTTCAAATAATTTAACTATTCCAGATATTCTATTAGAAGAAGCGCCAGAAGACTTGCAATTCATAGAAGGCCAGGGCAACCACTATTGGCAGCGTGCAATTGTTCCTAATAGTTTGGAACGGGAAAAGGTGAAACCACTTGTGCCTTCGATTTTAAAGGTGCCTGAACTCAAACTAAAGCCTCTTCCATCTTCTCTCAAGTATGGGTATTTAGGATCCAATCAAACTTTTCCTGTTATACTTAATGCAGAACTATCACAGGAGCAGGAAGATGCACTTCTGCAGGTTCTCAAATAGCGGAAGCATGATATTGGGTGGACAGTCACTGATCTGAAGGGCATTATCCCTACCATTTTCACTCAAAAGGTGCTACTTGAAGAGGGTTCCAAGCAATCTCGGAAACCACAACGGTGCTTGAATCCTCCCATGAAGGAAGTTGTAAAGAAGAAGGTGATCAAATTATTGGATGCAGGCATCATATATCCCATCTCAGATAGTCCGTGGGTGAGTCCTCTCTAAGTGGTACCCAAAAGGGGGGTATCACTGTGATTTCAAATGAAAAGAATGAGCTCATCCCTACACGCACTATCACGGGATGACGAGTCTGTGTGGATTAACGAAAGCTAAATGATGCCACAAGAAAGGATCACTTCCCCTTTCCATTCATGGATCAAATTCTAGAGAGGCTAGCAGGGCACAACTTCTATTGCTTCCTCGATGGTTTTTCTGGTTACAACCAAATCTCCATTTCTCCAGAGGATCAGGAAAAGAGCACATTCACATGACCCTATGACACATTTTCTTATCGAAGGATGTCTTTCGGCATGTGTAATTCCCCCACCACCTTCCAACGCTGTATGCTGGCCATCTTCCATGACATGGCGGAATGAATCCTGGAGGTATTCATGGATGATTTTCCCGTTTACGGAAAATCATTCACCATTTGTTTACGACACCTAGAACTAGTTTTGGAACGATGTGAGCACACTAACCTAGTCTTGAACTGGGAAAAGTGTCATTTCATGGTGCAAAGTGGCATAGTACTTAGCCATAGAATTTCAGCGAAGGGGATAGAGGTGGACCCGGCGAAGATTGAAGTCATTTCATGATTACCAATACCAACTTCCATCAGCGCCATCCGTAGCTTCTTGGGGCATGCAGGTTTTTACAGGAGGTTTGTCCGCAACTTCTCCAAAATAGCCCAACCCCTCACCAATCTTCTAACCAAGGATTCCATATTTGAGTTCAATGAACAATGTGTCAGATCTTTTGAGCATCTAAAGCAACGCCTTGTGGAATCTCCAGTTATGATTTATCCCAACTGGGAGGAACAATTTGAGGTGATGTGCGATGCGAGCGACTACGCAGTGGGAGTAGTCTTGGGCCAGCGACTTGACCAGATTTTCTGACCTATCTATTATGCCAAAAGGACGCTCAACGAGGCATAGATGAACTACACCACCACAGAAAAGGAGATACTCACAGTGGTTTTTGCATTTGACAGGTTTCATTCTTACTTAGTGTTGTCTAAAGTTATTTTTTATACTGACCATGCAACACTAAAGTACCTACTCAACAAGAAAGACGCGAAGCCCCGATTGATCCACTGGGTACTCCTACAAGAATTTGATCTTGAGATCTGGGATAATAAAGGGAGTGAGAACTTCATTGATAACCATCTCTCCCGCCCCAAGCTGCCTCACTTGGAGAAGGAAGAAGATCGGGAGATCAGGGAGGATTTTCCTAATGAGCACCTCTTTTAGATCAGTGAAACACCTCGACCATGGTATTCTGATATCGCTAATTTTCTGGTTACAGGTTTCATTCACCCCGACCTCTCCTTCCAGCAAAGGAAAAGATTTTTCTCTAATGTGAAAAGGTACTTCTGGGAGGATCCTCTACTATTCCGATCCTGTGCAGATGGAGTGATCCGCCGTTGCATCCCGGAGAATGAAGTTCACGGTGTCCTGGAGTTATGTCACGCCTCACCAGTAGGAGGACATCATGGGCCGGACCGTACCATAGCTAAGATCATGCAGTCTAGATTTTTCTGGCCCACCATGCATAGAGATGATCGGGCCTTTGTTTCCTGTTGCGATCGGTGCTAGAGGACAGGAAATGTGGGACGTAGAGCCGAGATGCCTCAGCACCCCATCCTGGAGGTCGAGATTTTCGACGTCTGGGGCATAGCTTTCATGGGTCATTTTCCCTTATCTTTTGGGAACACTTACATCCTAGTCTGCGTCGACTATGTCTCCAAATGGGTGGAAGCTACTGCTACAGCTCACGACACAGCCAGGGTAGTCATAAATTTCTTAAAGAAAAATATTTTTAGTAGGTTTGGAGTTCCACGAGTACTGATCAACGATAGAGGGACCCAATTCGACAACACACTGATGACAAGAATACTGTCGAAGTATGGAGTAAAGCATCATATGGGGACACCATATCATCCCCAGTCCAGTGGATAGGTAGAGCTCTCTAATCGTGAGCTCAAGCGGATCTTGGAGAAAACAGTGAACACTTCACGGAAGGACTGGTCCAAAAAGTTAGATGATGCCTTGTGGGCATATCGGACTGCTTTCAAAACACCACTGGGAATGTCCCTGTTCCGCCTCATCTATGGAAAGCCCTGCCATTTGCCAGTAGAATTGGAGCACAAAGCCTATTGGTCCGTCAAAGCCCTAAATTTTGATCTAAAGACAGCTGACGAGAAACGAAAGTTCCAACTGTCGGAACTAGATGAGATCCGATTAGAAGCATACGAGAATGCCAAGTTATACAAGGAGAAGACAAGATCCATTCAAGACTGGATGATATCAAAAAAATCTTTCCAACCTGGTGATCAGGTACTTCTCTTTAATTATCGTCTTCGCTTATTTCCCGGGAAGTTAAATTCACGCTGGTCGGGACCATTCCACGTTATCCGCATATTCCATCATGGAGCGGTAGAAATTTCTGGAGAAGATGGTCAACCATTCAAGGTAAACGGGCAGCGCTTGAAAGATTACCATCCTACAGGAAACATGGTGGGAATGTTTTCCACCATACACCTCAGGTAAGCAAGGTAAGTAGGTCGATCCAATGACCTAAAACAAAGGCGCTTCCTGGGAGGCAACCCAGAGGTTACACGCCGTGTCCCACTTATATACACGGTGTGTACTAATCCTTTTTAATTTATAAACTTAATAGTATAAATCTATAGAATAACAAATAAATAACCAGGGATGATGCCGGTGCTGATGGCAAAGTCATTGGAGTTTATTCGAGCCGTCCTCAGTTCGAATCCTCCCGACCTACCTTCGGCACGGTGTTCCTCATTTTAATTACATGACGTGTGTGGTATTTTCAATCTCTCTCTCTATATATAAATTTGTTTAATAAAACCCATGGTGGGGATGAACCGGTTGGCTAGAATCGTAATCTGGTTTCAAAAGACCCGGGTTCGAATCCAGACAACCGTCCCATTTCCATCATTTGTTATTTTAGTAAAACCATACGACGTGTACTCCGATATACGCCGTGTGCGCAATGATTTCTCAAATTTAAATTAATTTTTTTTTAAAAATAAGAAATTGCATGCGAGTGAAGTTGGCGGATTGGAAAAGTCTCGGCACCAGGTTCACAAGACTCGGTTTCGAATCGCGCTAATCTCCTCGCTTCACCCCCATCCTTTCCTAAATAAAAACCACACGCCGTGATTTTCTTTATTTCCGTGTATATAGGCTGTATAGAATAAATATATATATATAACATATATTTAGACAACAAAACAACCTTTGCTCCAGTGGTTGAGGGCATCTGTTCGGAACGGCCGATCGCCGGTTCGAATCCCGCCCCAAGCACCGGACAAAATGTTGTACTACTCTTTTTATCATTTTAAAATACACAGCGTGTATTTCCCGATATACGTCGTGTATAGGTTTATGTATAATAGAATTTTTCGTTATATCTATTTTTAATTAATAATAATAATAATTATATAGTTTACTATAATAATTATATTTATTTATATCTGACAAAAAAAATCGGGATACACGACGTGTACCAAAAATACACGCCGTGTACCGCGGCTATATAAGAAGCGGGCCACCCGGCTTGAGGCCATGTTGCATGACCGCCCCATTCTTCCCCTTCTTCTCGTTTCTTCTCCCAAACGCCATTCGAACCCCCTTTTCTAGATCCATCTATTTGGGGTGTTTCAAGTTCTGATTCTTCTCACATTGTGATCCTCAGTCCAGGTACGCCGTTCTGCACCCTCTATTTCAAGTTTTTAGAATCGTTTAGGGTGTTTATCGGATCGGACGACCGTTCGACTTCTACCTGTACACATCCACGAAATGGAGAACACACGCCGTGTACATCTGTACACAACCACACACAAAATATTTCAAAATTTGAATATACACGGTGTGTATGTTCGGTACACACCGTGTTCTTGTTTATTTCCGTCGTACCCGAGTACTCCTTTGCACACAACCTCACATTTTTTTTCATACACGGCCTCACACATTTTTGTTTCATACACGGCGTGTATGTTCGGTACACACCATGTAGACCGTTTCCCTTGGCCACTTCATGTGTGGCGCATAACATGGCCTATCACCCCATGTTCCAGAACACAGCGTGTATGTTAGGTACACGCCGTGTCCTTTATATCTGTAGCTGGCCCGTGTCTCACCCTATACACATCCATATTCTTCATGTGCAGTACACACTGTGGACTGTACCTACACGGCGTGTATTGTTTTCTTTGAACTGATAACAACATGGCTGTGTCATTTTTATTACACGACCACCTACACTTTGATGTGAACACGGCGTGTATGTTAGGTACACGCCCTAGCCTATTACATAGTTTATTTCTACCCTCGACATGTCCTTCCAGAGAACACGGGATACTCTATGTTCTGACTACACGCCGTGTACTCTGGAGTACACGCCGTGTACTTTTATTTTCCATTTTTCTCACATTTTCTTCGTTTTATTTTCTTTTTTTCTTTTTCTTTTGTTTTGTTTTCTTTTTCTTTCTATTTCAGGATATGGAAGATCATGATCCTTCCCGAGGGAAGCGACCAGACTCCACCACCGAGGGTGAGAGACTCAGATTTCGTCGGATCCGACTCCGACCAACTACGCAGCCAGACCCCGACGCTCCTGTCTTTGAGCTCCCTCCGTTGGCCATTCTGCCGCCACTCACTCCCTCAGATGGGGCTGGGCCTACTTCTGCTGCACCAGCTACCACTTTCCCTGTGCCCTCATCCTCAGCAGCTGATCCCTCTTCGAGCACACCTTCCACCGAGCCACCTTCTTCTTCGGCAGATCCACCTCTAGAGCCAGATGTTGCTGCTGCACCAGCACCTGGGACGGGACCTGCAAGTGCTCCCTATCCATGCACGGTCTTCCCAGTCACCGACCTCGCATACGACAGGATCCGATGCTTCTCTCGTCGGCCGATAACATTGAGTGGCCGGTACCTTGACAACAGCATTCCACAACAGCTCGGTATTTGGGAGGAGTTGGAGGTACTTCTCAGGCACACCGCACTCCTCGAGATTTTCCAGGTCAGCACTCCTGTGTTTCGAGATTTATTTTTGGAGTTTGCGGCCTCCTTTGAGTTAGATGGAGCAGAGTACCGGGAGACACCTGGAGATGCAGTACCTGTAGTCCGATTCCGGCTTGGTGGCCGATGTTTCTCTCTTACTATGACAGAGTTTGGCCAGGTGTACGACTTCTTCCCCCATCCTATCACACCACCCCCCGTTTCTAACTTGACCCGACCTGAGCGCTCTGACATTATTGCCATGTGGCGGGAGATCGCTGGGCCTAACCACCAGTACTCCCCCAATTCCCAGAAGAGAACTCTTATAGCCGACCCTGTCCTTCGCTTCACCCACCGGTGCTTCAGCGCCATCTTTTTTCCCCGCTATGAGGATATGGGGGTCGTGACTGGCTGTGACATGGAGCTTCTTACCTGTGTCATCCGGCACGCCTACCCGGACCTCCCCTATCTTGTCGCCTCCTATTTCCTCTCCATATTTACCGGCCGTCAGGGCAACCTGAACGACGGGTTTTACAACACCTGTCTTGCCCACCACTTAGGGGTCTTCGAGCCCTCATTACCTCATGACTTGATAGGTTCACCCCAGCGGATGGACTTCCTCATGCTCATTCGCATGGGATTGGTCCGGAAGCAGTGGGTGCATACATCCTTGCTCAGGCTCGAGCCCCGCCACCTGCTGACCCCACTCCTCCTTCCCCACCCCCTCCAGCTTCTCCACCTCACCCACCTCCTACTGACCCCACTTCTTCTGAACTTCCTTCTTCTGTACCATCCCCCATCCCACCTACCCCCGCACCCTCGGTCGATCTGACCCTTTCCCTCCACCTAGCCACTATGGAGACAAAGTTAGCCCGTATCATCAGCCTCTAGGACACCATTGCACGCCATTTGATTCGTCTGGACGGCCGCCAGGACCAGATAGAGCATCTGTTGGTGCATATTGCTCAACATCTTGGTGTTCCACTGCCTCATCCACCAGCCTCTACCTCCGTTCCTGGCCCTGCTGCTGCTACTCCACTGCCTTCTCCTGCGCCGACCACAAATTCCGTTATGATAACTACGGTGAGCTCTGCTGCTGCCACTTCTACCGGGCTAGGGCCTGCTGCTGAGCTTCCGATCTCGAGTCTAGCACCTGCGGCTCCTACTTCTTCAGCTACCCTTCCCGATGCTGAGTCAGAGCCTCACCCTTCCACGCCTCCTACACCGTCTATACCAGCTGATTCTGTACAGGATGATGCCTTCCCTGAGGCGACTCCATGATTGTGACATTTTTCTTTATCCTGTATCTCTCTTATTTCCTTTCCTGTGCTGTGATGTTGTGCATGTTTGCAGTTTTATTTTTCCTCGCCAGTCACAGGTATCATGGAGCACCTTGGGCATCACTTTTTCATGAGGGGAGTATTTTTCCATTTTTTTCTTTCTTTTTGGATTTACTTCTTCCACTGCTTTCCCCAAATTTCTCCCCGTTTCCCACCCTTTACCTTAGTATTTCACTTGGTGGACCATGTGCCGACTTAAGTGTGGGGGAGCATCTATCTCTTTCACCTTAGTCTTTACCCTTAAACTAATCTAGATGACATCATTAATAGACTCTATATTTGAAAATGTAAATCAATTTTGGTTAATCAATCTTATAAATGCTAGAGTTATCAGTAGGAACTTTTGGAAAGGTTACATTCTTATTTTAGTTTTTAAGTATTTTAAAATGATTGCTGATATAGTTTCAATTGAAACTTTTTGTCCTTGATTAAATTACATTGATTAGGCTAATAATTTATATGCATTTCATGACCTGATTGTCCCTTTATTATTTTTCCACTCCTGATAGGTATTCTAAACCCTTTTTCATATTTCTTTTCTAATAACCTATTTCTTGAGAGATTCTTAGGATATGCATCACTACCAGAATTTTCAAGTTTTTCTTTTCAAAGCATGAAGAAATTTTTGAATTACTTTAACATGATTGAGGCACTAGATTGTTTTTACCCCTGTTTCTTGAGACCTACCCTACATTTAATCTTCGTTAAACCCATAGAATCCATGAACAACCTTCATAGGAAACCATATTACAAGCCTATTTCCCTTCTTACCCTATTTCTTTTTAAACTTTTCATGATTATTCATTTAAGATTTAAAGAGGGAGTTGGAAATACATGACATATTTTTGTGTACAATCATGAAATAAAGTGTGGGGGAGTGCCTCTTGATTATTTGGGGCAGAATGGGTTCCAAATATCTACTCATTGTATTCATAAGTGTTTCCCTTGCATAAAAAACAAACAAACAAACAACAACAAACAACAAGGGGACCTTATGCTTATTTTCTCAAGAACCCTACTTGCCTAAGGAAGATGGTGAAGATTACAAAATCATTTGACTGAGCTTGTGAAGGATGCATTTTCAGTGAGTTTTTACTTTGAATATCATGAAATGTTGTTTAAAGGAATTAGCCTTCCTTTTTCAAGCCTCAGAATTTATTTTCATATCTGAACCTACCAACCCTTAGCCACAAAAACATCTGAACCTTATTGTTAAATCCCTCATGATTTTTTGTAATTCAATTTTTCTGAAGTAGAGAACAAGATATCTTGAAAACCCATGGATAGAGTGTATATACCATGGATTGAGCATAACTCTGAATAAAAATTTCTTGAGTGTGGAGTGTGATTTTGACTGGTAAGGTAAATCATCAAATGACATGCTTATTTTTGAAAGGTTAAAAAATGTGTTGAAAGAGGATGAGAGTAGTTAATTGATTTATATATGAGGCATGATTTTAATATCTTATGAATTGAATTTGTTTGTGCCTTTCAGAATTTTTCCTCAGTAACTTTATCAGTTATAAGTTTGATTAATTAAATACCTTCCTTTTAAAGTATAGGCTCTCTTAATTAGATGTTGTGATTTTGCTTGAGGGCAAGGAAAAGACTAAGTGTGGGGGAATTTGATGCACCCAATTTGTGTATACATTTCCATATATATAATTGAAGATAAAAAAAGTTTTTAGAAAATATATGTTGGTTTATGAACATATTATTTGATTTTGGTGAATCTGTTTACTTTCATGAGCTTTCTGGCTAAATACATGAATCAAGGGAAGTCTGTGAAAATTTTGAAACTACACGGCATGTACTTTTATACACGCCGTGTACATCCAGGCAGGGATACAGACCAAAGGAGGGAGTACACACCCATGTCACCAGGCAGAAGATACACACCATGTGTGGCAGCGCTACATGCCGTGTACTACTTTCTAGAAGCGGTAGTTGCCGAAGAAAAGTCCACACGCCCATGTGGCCGTTGATGAAGACACGACATGTTTGAACTTTTACACGCCGTGTCTGCTATTCTAGAAGGGATTGGCGGCCAAACTTATGACACCACACGCTATGTATGGCGGTACTACATGCCGTGTACACCCAACCACCAGGTGGCGCCGTGTTAAAAAGTCAAAGACGGCGTGTTAGGCCGCCTACCTGTGGAGAAATTGGCGCCAAAGCGCGTTGACGAAAAGTACACGGTGTGTACTTTCTATACACGCAGTGTACTTTATTTTTATACAAAAAGAAGGCTTGGCCTATGGATTTATGAGTTCAGAACCATTGGAGAGGAAAGAGAAACTCTACTATCACCATTCCTAAAGCTACCAAGGTGCCGTCACTCCGCCATTCCACCTTCCGACACTCTACCTCAATGCCTACACGATGAATCCATCAGGTATCACATGTGTCGTTTCTCCCCCACCTTCTATGTGTAACTAAACCCCTCTTGTTGGGGATGTGGATGATGGGATCATAATTTGTATGTTATTTTATATAGTTGTGTTTGAATCGTTGTAATTCATCTTACTCTTCTTAAACCACTGTTTAATATAACTGAGAATTCATAGCCAGACCAAGGGAAGGATTCTCAGCGATACAAAAGAAAAGTAATGGTGAAAACATCCATAACCATTAAAAGTTTTTTATCGATTCAAATAATGGACTGGACATAATAAAGAATTAAGAACACTGACTACCGGACCAAGGAGTTAGCTGCTCTAATTCAAAACAAGAGGAACCAGACCAAGGAAATATTGTAACAATATGAAATCCTGAATGATTGAATTATTATGAACAACACAACCATTTAAACAATCTTCATAAGAACTACTTATTCACCATAGCCCCGACACGTCTTTTCTTTCCATTTTAAAAACTATTTAAATTTACCCATTGTTTTATTTCAAACTGTATCTATTTCTTCAAAGTAAATCAATTTAGTTTCAATCAAAACCCAAAATCAACCCAATTGATTCTAAATTCTGCATACTTCACCTAATTAAGTATTAAATCAAATTGAATTCATGTACGCCATGGTTCCCTGTGGATCGACCCTAAACTTATGCTATACTAAAGTTCTAATAACAAGCAATTAATTTGGGACGCATATAACTTCAATCAATGACAAGCGAGACCATGTACTAAGCTCAGAAGTTGTACCGCTGGAGAAAGATCTTTCTTATAAAGAACAACCGATAGAGATTCTAGATCATAGAGAAAAATTTCTACGAAATAAGACCACTCACTTGGTTAAAGTTTTATAGAGGAACCACCAATTAGAAGAATCTACATGGGAACTTGAGGATATGATGAGGGAGAGGTATCCTCATCTGTTTGTTACGAAATGACGAATTTTGAGGGAGAAATTCATTTTAAGGGGGGTGGAATGTAACACATGATATTTTATGAGAAATATTTTTTTATGTCTTATGTTATATGCAACACCAAGAGAATCTTTCACTACACACAACACTGTCTTGGCTTGCATTACACTCAAGATCAACCTTCCTCGATAGCTTGCGTTCCACGCAATACCGAGTTTCACTAAACAATGATATATTATTATAATACTATGAACTAGCCTTTATTAATATTATTAACTGAATTTTTAATTTTATAACCTTATAATTCATATTACACATTTTCTATAATTATATATGAACACAAAATCAATTTTTCGGATAAAAGAAGTATTTTTCAAAAAATGCAGTTTTACCGACTTTTGATGGCGCACCCATTTTAAATATAATTTTTCACAAGTCTATAAGTTAAATTTTAAAAAATAAACTTCTTATTATGAATTAGGATATAAAAATTTACATTGGATAATTTTTTGATACTTTTCTGATAACTTTCATATTTTGATGAATAGTAAAAATACCCTAAATTTTTCTTAAAAACAACACTTTTCATCAAGATAATTTATATGGTTAAATGATAAAATTTAATAGTTTTAAAGTATAAATATAATATAATTTTACCATTTAATATAATGTATTTCATTACCATTAATTTTACATTTAATTCATAGGAAAAAAATCTTTGACAATGTTTTAACTTTTAAAACCCATTTTCTTAACAACGAGATTAATTTTAAATTAATTGCTGAAACTTCTGTGTTTTTAATTTTAAAAAATTGATTTCATATTTTTATTGATTGGGTCCAAATTATGTTAATAGGTTACTTTTATTTTTTTGACATTATGAATAGTAACTACACTATTTTTTATTTACTACAGTTAAAGGTAAATCGGGAAATTAAGGGTAAAAATAAGATTATAAAATTACCCTAACACCTACCAAAATTCAATTGGATGAATAAAAGTAGACCCATATCACCTAATGGTCAGAATAGATTCGTTTCATGGACTATTGAGCATGAAAATGATATAATTATAATAAAAACCAAAGAAAGTGACAACATGTCACTCTCTTATATCTTATAAGTGTAATAATTTTAATTTAGTGATAAAATTCATAAAACTTCAAACATGAATAGTCTCCAGAAATCTAATAAAATTATATACATAATGTGAATTTATTTAGAATTTTTAAGGATTAAATAATTATCATTAATAAAGACACAATAGTGATGTTGAAATTATTTTATTGATTGAAATACCAAATAAATGGTTTTAAAAATATTAAAATAAATATTATATGAACTATTTAATGTAATCCACGAATTTTATAGATGAATATGACATATTATAAATCTATTAAATATATTTTTTCGAATATATCCTCTGTGTAGATTTTATTTAAATTCAAATAAATCAATAGTGTCAAAATTGACACTATTTGTTATTTTATAAAAATAACATTATATAAAATTGTTTAAAAATCACAAAAATATTTAAAAATTATAAATTTAAATTTATATGGTCTAAAATGTCATAAATTATCCAATTATGGACAATTCACAACACATAAGTAATTATTTATAACAATTTAAAATTTAGAATATTATTACCACAAATAAAATTAAATAGATTAAATAAGGATAAATCAATTTGATAAGGTTTAAAATAAATTCACAACATGTATAAATTTTATTTTTTTATTATATTACAACCCTATCTCATCTAATATTCTAATTGGGTCATTTTTGAAGGGTTTTAAGTGGGGTTGGAATTTATTATAAATTAATATTTCTTATATTTCCAAAGATGCCCATCTCCTCCCTTATAAAAAGGCACCTCCTCCCTCTCCTCCTCACACCATTTTGAGCCTTCAATCTCGGACAAAACCTACCAATTTCTCTTCTACACTTCCCTTGAAACATACTAGAGTTACTGATATTCTTCAAAGATTATCTTTAGTGCCCTAAGAGGAGGTTTATAAGAGGCGCGTCAAAGAAGAGGTAATATCATTTACCGATCCTTTCAAATTTATTTCTTCTTCTAATTCCTCTTATTTATTGGTTTAATTATAAATTAATAACATCAGTATCACTCATATACTTATATGTTATTATAAATATGAAACAAATCTATTTCACCTTCTATCCAACCTCTAGAAAATGAAATCACCACACATGCAAACGTACGGAATACAGTATCCACGCTGTGGTGTAATCTGTTTTCCACCACCACCTTACTTGGATGGGTATAATGGTGTAAATAAATACTATAAATTATTATTATAACATTATTTGGAGATATTCTATCATCCACTCCAAGACCATTCAATAATTATGGGAACGATATCGTCGATCATGCGTACGTACGGCTTACCGTCTCCACGATGCGATGTGATTCGTTCTACATGATATTCGTTAAACCATGATTATATAAACGAATTGAATATATAAATATGATATATATTATACTAATACCATTCTGTAAATGAGGTAGCTATAACCTAAAAAGCGGAATAAGAATTTATTCGACAAAACACGCATAAGAACATAAAGCAATGAACACCCTAATAACAAGTAGCAATGAAATATTACTACTAAGAAGCTAAGAATATGACCATATATGATATCATAACAATGAGTATGATTCTCAAATAAGTCAATGAAATTATTTAAATCATTATACAGGAGGTTCGGATACATACAAAGCATATCGGACCTAAGGTAAGGGAAAATCTCACAATCTCATTTTTATCCGAGATTTTTTATACTTCAGAATTTACCGGGGCATATTTATCATCCACATCCATCTTTCCAAAATATGTAATATTATTTCTATCATACTACAATTGTTGAAATCCAATTTTATCTATTGGTTAATTTTTAGTAAAATTTATGAAATGAATCTTTTTTCATTTTTAGTACGAGATACTTTTTGACTTTTTCAGCCAAAGTACGAGAAGAATGTTTTTAACTTATACGACATGAATAGATTTTTATGATTTCATAGAACATTATTTCCATGAATATTCCTTTACAAGTTTTCAGGTTTATTTTCAATTAACTTCTTTTAGTTTAAAATTGTATGACATGTTAAGAAAGGAAAAATGTTTTTGAATTAGAAAGGATATTTTCCTCAAGAATGTAGTTCAATTGTTTTATCAAAATTATTTTCCATCTAAGATAATATAGGGTTATGTTTGTATCCCTATTTTTACATTGATTTGATCATGTTATGATGGAATTATTTTATGAAGTCCTTTTATCTTATATGGATTATGTTATGATGACATGATGTTTAAGAATCCCATTTTTATTACATGGGTTATGCTATGATGTATGATTTATGATTTTGTGGCACACATAAGAATGGTTTAATGATGAGATGGGTGAGCCCTATATCTCCCTCCAATGTATTGGTTTAAGATTTATATCTTATGAGATAGACATGGATGGAATGACAAGTTAATCCGGTTCAGTGATACAAGACTGGAACGAGGAGTGAACTCGGTTCAGAAATGGACTTTGTTCGCTATGATAGTATTGGAAATGAGTCTTGACTAATATAAAATGATTTTCTATGATTATGTATGTATGCCACAGAGTTTCATGTTTTATGTTATGATTATTGGGATTATATTTCACTATTATGATTTATCCCATGTCATGATATTATGATCTCTTTTGCAGGTTAATATTTTCAAAATGTTATGTTCTTATGAATATGATATGATTGATATTTACTTTGTTTACCCTTACTGAGAATTTTAGCTCACCCTTTTGTATGTTTTATTTTCCCTAGGTAAGGAAGAAAGGTATTAAGTAGGATATGACAAATGAGACTCTAGATATGAGGAAATAAGCGGGAGACAATGTAGATGATTTATGAACCAGTTGTTTATGTTTCCCAGTTTTTAAATACACTATACCTATATGATCCTATCATGGTAATAAGTATGCTTCAATTCTGAAGTAATAACAATGTATGTTAAGTATGGGTCGTTATAATTGGTATTAGAGAAAAGGTATAGTCAACCTTTGGAAACTAGGATGTGATAGCCTTAGTAAGAACCCTAAGGATATGTCTAAGCATAGAACACAATATTAGTGTTTTAGAAATGGACATGAATAACCTATGATAAGACCTAAAGTGTGAAATTTTATTCTTGATTATGTGGTTTTCCTATTATGATTAATGTTTCTCACACTATGCTTATTGGTTTTAGTCAATGGATGGAACCTAAAGGAACCATATTAATGCTGAATGAGGTGGGAAATGCAATGATTGTCCCCCTGAGAAACCAAACGTTATGGGAGCTGGAATGAAAAATCTTGTAGCCATGATCACACAACTCTCTCAAGTTATGAATCATGTAGGACTTCCAAACGAGTGAAGGAAGGAGAAACATTCTATTGAATCCTTTATAAGACAACATCCATCTTTATTCAATGGGTATTCTGATCCATTAATGGATGAAAAATGGATTAGTACCACTGAAAAGATATTTTCAGTTCTACAATGCTCTGAACATGATAAAGTCATCTTAGCAGTATATCGTTTGGAAGGTGAAGCTGATCAATAGTGGAATCTTATCAAGAATACAAGGCAAAGAGAGAAAATTGAGTCCATGGAATGGGACGAGTTCAAGAACTTATTTCTCAATAAGTAATTCCCTTGTATTCATCGAACAAATATGGAGAAGGAGTTTCATGAACTAAAGCAAAAGGATGATGAATCTGTTGGTACCTATAAAGAAAATTTTACAAGGCTTGCAAGGTACACTTCTGGGATTATTATCCAACCTGAGAGTAAGATTGATCAATTCTTAAGTGGCTTAAAACCAAGTCTCCAAAGGGCATTAGATATAAGGGACTTTAATAACTACAAGGAAATTGTTCGATGTGCTCTCAAGTTTGAGATGGATATTGGAGTAATCCATCAGTCATATGGGTTTGATAAGAAGAGGAAAATAGAATTCAAAGGGAAATCTAAAGACCGCACTGAAAAGAAGATGAATTTTCCCTTATGCTCAAAGTGTGGAAAGAAACATGGATGGAATTGTCTTAAAGGGACAAGTAAATGTTTCAAATGTGGAAAAGAAGGTCATTGGGCATTTGAATGCCGCAGTGATGGAAAAAAGATGTCTAGTGATGCGAACAAAGAAAAGGATACACAGAACAAACCTCCTACACTTCAATGTTACAAGCGCAAGGAAATGGGGAATTATGCTAATCAATGCCCTAATCCAAGGGTTGTTGATGATGATCGATTTCAACAAACTCTTAAGGCCAAAGACAAAGGAAAGTCACATGCAATTTCTATCAGCGATGTGGAGTATGATAACGAAGTGGTGAAAGGTACACTTACCATACACTCTAAATTAGAAAATGTTTTTTTTCAATTCTGGATCCACCCACTCTTTTATTTCTGAAGAATTTTCTAAGGTTATCGCCGTACTACCCCAACTATTAGCTGTTGAGTTAGCTGTGACAACTCATAATGGTACAAAAGTCGCATCAAAAGTTTACAATTCTTCTCCGATTGATGTTTGTGGGAAAGTGCTTCCTGAAAATCTTGTGATCCTTCCTATAGTGGAATTTGATGTGATTCTTGGCATGGATTAGATTTCCTTATATGGAGCTCATATCAATTTCCAAATAAGGGAAGTCACATTTCATATTCATGATCAATCTATGATCATCTATCTACGCAAGGATGAATATAACCTTCCATTGGAAATTTCTTCCATCTTAGGGGTTTTGATTCCAATAAATGAAGGTTATTTATCACAAATGGTTGGATAGAAACTCACGATTAAGTATATGCCCATTGTACAAGAGTTTGATGATGTATTTCCAGAGTAATTCTAGGTCTTCCACCAAATCGTGAAGTTGAGTTTTCAATAGAACTCATATCGGGTGCTATGCCCATTTCAAGACACCTTATAGAATGGCTCCAATTGAGTTGCAAGAATTTAAGAAGCAACTCCAAGAGAATCTTGATAAGGGATTCATACTCCCTAGTGCATCACCTTGGGGAGCACCTGTTCTGTTTGTTAAGAAGAAAGATGGATCAATGATTCCCTACTTTGATTATCGAGAACTTAACAAGATCACTATCAAGAAAAAATATCCTCTCCCACACATTGATGACTTATTTGACCAACTACGCATAGATCAATAATTTTCCAAGATTGATCTTTGTTTATGGTATCATCAATTAAGTTTCAAAAGGGAGGATATACCAATGACGACTTTTCGTACAAGGTATGGGCACTATGAATTTATAGTGATTCCATTTGGTCTTACTAATGCCCTAGCTATATTCATGGATCTAATAAGTAGAGTCTTTAGAGACTATCTTGATCAGTTTGTGGTAGTATTTATAGATGATATTCTTTTCCATTCAAAGAACAAGGAAGATCATGAAGATCACTTGAGAATTGTATTAAAGACCCTAAGAAAGGAGAAGATTTATGCCAAATTTACCAAGTGTGAATTTTGGCTTCAAAAAGTTTCATTTTTGGGTTACATAATCTCAAAAGAGGGGATATCTATGGATCCATAAAAAACAGAGGTTATCGAAATATGGTTGAGACCAACAACAGTAACTAAGATCTGAAGTTTTCTTGGTTTGGATGGATATTATCGACGTTTTGTGAAAGATTTTTCATGATTATCTAATCCACTCTCCAGGTTGACTCGAAAAGGAGTTAAGTTTGTTTGGAAGGAAGAGTGTGAAGAGAATTTCAAGGAGTTAAAAAGAAGGTTATCCAGTGCACCTATGCTCACACTACCTTATAGTGGAGAAATTTTTGTGATCTACACTGATGCATCCAAGAAGGGATTGGGGTGTGTTCTCATGCAAAATGATATGGTGATAGCTTATGCCTCATGACAGTTGATTATCCATGAGCAAAATTACCCAACTCATGATTTGGAGTTAGATGTGGTAATCTTTGCTTTAAAGATTTGGAGGCATTATCTTTATGGTGAAAGGTGTGATATTTATACTAATCATAAAAGTTTAAAGTATATTTTCACACAAAAGGGGATGAATATGAACCAAAGAAGATGATTGGAGATGATTAAGGATTATGACTGCTCAATTCATTATCACCATGGGAAAACAAACAAGGTGGAAGACGGATTAAGTCAACAAGACCATGCTAGATTATCTATGATAAGGATCACAAAAGATCCAATATTTATGGATTTAAAAAGGATGGATCTAGGAATTATAATGGAAGGGGAAAAATCTTATCTTTCTCAAATGAATGTTCAACCATCTATACATGTGAAGATTAAAGAGGCACATAAATAATATGTAGAGTTAAAAAAGAAGGTAAGAAATGTTCCTGAATTCCAAATTGATTGTGATGAAATAATAAGGTTTAGGAATTGGGTTTGTTTTCCTCCCATCCCAGAATTAAAGAAGGAAATATTATATGAGGATCATAGTTCTTCATTATCTATTCACCATGGAAGCACGAATATGTATAGTGACCTGAAAGAGTACTTCTGGTGGGATGACATGAAAATAGATGTTGCTAAATATGTCTCTTGATTCTTGGTTTGTCAGCAAGTTGAAGCTAAGAGACAGAAATATAAGGGGATGTTACAAACATTACGCATACCATAATGGAAATGGAAAAACATCACTATGGACTTTGTCATCGGACTATCCAAAACATCCAAAGGAAATAATACTATCTGGGTTATAGTTGATTGTTTTACGAATTCGAAACACTTCATTGCTATTAGAGAGGATTTATCTCTTGATCAGCTTACCAGGATATATGTAAAGGAAGTGGTAAGATTACACGGAGTACAACTTTCCATTATATCTGATCCGGATCTGAGGTTTACCTCAAAGTTTTGGCGAAGTCTTCAGCATACTCTAGATACAGAGTTGATTTTTAGCACTGCTTATCATCCTCAGACAGAAGATTAGTCTGAGAGGACAATTAAAACTTTGGAAGACATGTTGAGAGCTTGATCTATGGATTTAAAAGGTGGTTGGGATCAACACCTACCTTCGGTGTAATTTTCTTATAATAATAGTTTTCACTCCAGTATTCAGATGGATCCTTATGAAACTCTCTATGGAAAGAAATGCCGAACTCCAACTTGCTGGGATGAAGTTGGGGAAAGAAAGCTATTAGGACCTGATCTTGTTGATGAGATGGATGAAAATGTCCGATCTATTCAACAACACATAAGAGAAGCTCAGAGTCGACAAAAAAGTTATAACGATAACCAAAGAAAATACCTAGAGTTTGAAGTGGGTGATAAAGCATTCTTACGAATATCCCCTTGGAAGAGAGTAATGAGATTTGGAAAGAAGGGAAAGCTGAGCCCTAGGTATATCGGTCCTTTCGAAATACTGGATCGTGTTGGGAAGGTAGCTTACCGATTGACACTTCCACCAAATCTCTCTCAAGTTCATGATGTGTTTCATGTATCTCTCTTGAGAATGTACATACCTGATCCTTCACATGTACTAACCTCAGAAGTTGTACCGCTGGAGCCAGATCTTTCTTATGAAGAACAACTGATAGAGATTATGGATCGTAGCAAAAAAGTTCTATGAAATAAGACCACTCGCTTGGTTAAAGTTTTATGGAGGAACCACCAATTAGAAGAAGCTACATGGGAACTTGAGGATATGATGAGGGAGAGGTATCCTCATCTGTTTGTTACGAAATGACAAATTTTGAGGGAGAAATTCATTTTAAGGGGGGAAGAATGTAACACCCTGAGATTTTATGAGAAATATTTTTTTATGTCCTATGTTATATGCAACACCAAGAGAATCTTTCACTACACACAACACTGACTTGGCTTGCGTTACACGCAGGAGCAACCTTTCTCGATAGCTTGCGTTGCACACAATGCCAAGTTTCACTAAACAATGATATATTATTATAATACTATGAACTAGCTGTTATGAATAGTATTAAGGGAGTTATGAATTTTATAACATTATAATTCATATTACACATTTTCTAGAATGAGATATGAAAACAAAATCAATTTTTCAGATAAAAGAAGTATTTTTCAAAAAATGCAGTTTTACCACTTTTTGATGGTGCACCCATTTTAAATATAAATTTTGATAAGTTTATACTTTTAATTTTAAAAAATAAACTTCTTCTTTTGAATCAGGATATAAAAATTTACATTGGATAAATTATTGATACTTTTCTGATAACTTTCATATTTTCATGAATAGTAAAAATACGCTAAATTTTTCTTTAAATCAACTTTTTTCCTCAAGATAATTTATCTGGTTAAATGATAAAATTTAATGGGTTTAAAGTATAAATATAATATATTTTCACCATTTAATATAATTTATGTCATTACCATTAATTTTACATTTAATTCATAGGTAAAAAGATTTCAATCTTTGACAATATTTAACTTTTAAAACTCATTTTCTTAACAATGAGATTAATTTTAAATTAATTACTGCAACTTCTGTATTTTGAATTTTGAAAAATGGATTTCATATTTAAATTCAGTGGGTCTAAATTATGTTTATAGGTTTTATTTTTTTGACATTATGAATAGTAACTACGTTAATTTTTATTTACTACAGTTAAAGGTAAATCAGGAAATTTAGGGTAAAAATAAGATTATAAAATTACCCTAACACCTACCAAAATTATATTGGATGAATAAAAGTCTACCCATATCACCTAAGGGTCATAAGAGATTCTTTTCATGGACTATTGACCATAAAAATAATATAATTATAATTAAAACCAAAGAAAGTGACAACATGTCACTCTCTTATATATTATAAGTGTAATAATTTTAATTTAGTGATAAACTTCATAAAACTTAGAACATGAATAGTATCTAGAAATATAATAAAATTATCACCATCATGTGAATTTATTTATAATTTTTAGGGATTAAATAATTATCATTAATTAAGACACAATAGTGATGTTGAAATTATTTTATTGATTGAAATACCAAATAAATGGTTTTAAAAATATTAAAATAAATATTATATGAACTATTTAATGTGATCCACAAATTTTCTATATGAATATGACATATTAAAATCTATTAAATATTTTTTTTCAAATATATACTCTGTGGATTTTATTTAAGTTCAAATAAATGAATAGTGTCAAAATTGACACTATTTGTTATTTTATAAAAATAACATATTATAAAATTGTTTAAAAATCACAAAAATATTTAAAAATTATAAATTTAAATTTATATGGTCTAGAATGTCCTAAATTATCCAATTATGGACAATTCATAAAAAATAAGTAATTATTTATAACAATTTAAAATTTAGAATATTATTACCACAAATAAAATTAAATAGATTAAATAAGGATTAATCATTCTGATAAGGTTTAAAATAAATTTACAACATGTATAAATTTTATTGGTTGATGAGATTACAACCCTATCTCATCTCATCTTATAATTGAGTCATTTTTGGAGGTTTTTAATTGGGGTTTTAATTTATTATAAATTAAAATTGCTTATGTTTCCAAAGGTGCCCCTCTCCTCCCTTATAAAAGGGAACCTCCTCCCTCTCCTCCTCACACCATTTTGAGCCTTCAAGCTCGGCAAAACACTACCGATTTCTCTTCTCCACTTCCCTAGAAACATACTAGAGGTTCTGGTATTCTTCAAAGACCAACTTTAGTGCCCTAAGAGGAGGTTTAGAAGAGGCGCGTCGAAGAAGAGGTAAAATCCTTTACCAAACCTTTCAAATTTATCTCTTCTTCTAATTCCTCTTATTTATTGATTTCATTATAAAGTAATAACATCAGTATCACTCATATAATAATATTTTATTATAAATATGAAACAAACCTATTTCACCTTCTATCCATCCTATGGAAAATGAAATCACCACGCGTGCGTACGTACGGAATACCGTCTCCACACCGTGGTGTAATCTGTTTTCCACCACCACCTTACTTGGATGGGTATAACAGTGTAAAGAATAACTATACATGATTATTATAACATGATTCTTAGATATTCTATCATCCACTCCAAGACCATTCAATAATTATGGGGATGATATCATCGCTCGTGCGTACGTACAACTTACCGTCTCCACGATGCGATGTGATTCGTTCTACATGATCTTCATTAAACCATGATTATATAAAAAAATTGAATGTATAAATATGATATATATTATACTAATACCACTCTGTAAATTAAGTATCTATAACCTAAAAAGATTAATAAGAATTTATTCGACAAAACACGCATAAGAACATAAAGCAATGAACACCCTAATAACAAATAGCAATGAAATATTACTAATAAGAAGCTAAGAATATGACCATATATGATATCATAACAGTGAGTATAATTCTGGAATAAGTCAATGACATTATTTAAATCATTATACAGGAGGTTTGGATACGTACAAAGCATATCGGGCCTAAGGTAAGGGAAAATATCGCAATCTCATTTTTATCCGAGATTGTTTATACTTCAGAATTTACTGGGGAATATTTATCATCCACATCCATGTTTACACAATATGTAATACTATTTCTATCCTCCTACAATTTTTTAAATCCAATTTTACCTATTGGTGAACTTTTAGTAAAAGTTATGAAAGGAATCTTTTGTCGTTTTTAGTTCGAGATACTTTTTGACTTTTCCAGCCAAAGTACGAGAAGAATGTTTTTTAATTTATACATCATGAATAGTTTTTTATGATTTCATAAAAAATTATTTACATGAAGCTTCCTTTACAAGTTTTCAAGTTTATTTTCAATTAACTTATTTTTGTTTAAAATTGTATGACATGTTAATAAATGAAAAATGTTTTTGAAGTAGAAAAGATATTTTCCTCAAGAATGGAGCTCAAGTGTTTTATCAAAATTATTTTCCATCTAAGATAATATAGGGCTATGTTCATATCCCTATTTTTACATTTATTTGATTGTGTTATGATGGAATTATTTTATGAAGACCTTTTATCTTATATGGATTATGTTATGATGGCATGATGTTTAAGAATCCCTTTTTTATTACATGTGTTATGCTATGATGTATGATTTATGATTTTGTGGAACACATAAGAATGATTTCATTATGATATGGGTGGGACATATATTTCCCTCCAATGCATTGGGTAAAGATTTATATCTCATGAGATAGACATGACTAGAATGACAAGTTAATCCAGTTCAGTGATACAGGACTGGAACGAGGAGTGAACTCAGTTCAGAAATGGACTTTGTCCGCTATGATAGTCTTGGAAACGAATCTTGACTAATTTGAAATGATTTTATATGATTATTTGTGTATGCCACAAGGTTTCATGTTTTATGTTAAGATTATTGGGATTACATTTCACAACTATGATTTATCCCATGTCATGATATTATGATCTCTTTTTCAGGTTAAGATTTTCATAATGTTATGTTCTTATGAATATGATATGATTGATATTTCCTTTGTTTAACCTTACTGAGCATTTGAGCTCACCCTTTTGTATGTTTTCTTTTCCCCAGGTCAGGAAGAAGGGTATTAAGTAGGATATACCAAAAGGGACTCTAGATATGATGAAATAAGCGGGAGACAATGTAGATGATTTATGAACCAGTTGTTTATGTTTCCCAGTTTCTAAAGACACTATACCTATACATTCCTATAATGGTTTTTGTTATATGTTGTAATAAGTATGCTTCAATTATGAAGTAATAAAAATGTATGTTATGTATGGGTTGTTATAGTTGGTATTAGAGGAAAGGTATAGTCAACCTTTGTAAACTAAGATGTGAAAGCCTTAGTAAGAACCCTAAGGATATTTCTAAGCATAGAACACAGTATTAGTGTTTTATAAATGTCCATGAATAACCTATGATAAGACCTAAAGTGTGAAATTTTATTCTTGATTATGTGGTTTTCCTATTATGATTAGTGTTTCACACAATATGCTTATTGGTTTTAGTCAATGGCTGGAACCCAAAGGAACCACGTTAATGATGAATGTGACGGAAAATGCAATGATTTTCCCCCTGAGCAACCAAACGTTATGGGAGCTATAATGAAAAATCTTATATCCATGATCACACAACTTTCTCAAGCTATGAATCATGCAGGACTTCCAAACGAGCAAAGGAAAGAGAAACATTCTATTGAATCCTTCATAAAGAAGCATCCACCTTCATTCAGTGGGTCTTCTGTTCCATTAATGGCTGAACAATGGATTAATACCACTGAAAAGATATTTTCAGTTCTACCATGCTCTAAACATGATAAAGTCATCTTAGCAGTATATCGTTTAGAAGGTGAAGCTGATCAATGGTGGAATCTTATCAAGAATATGAGGCAAAAATACAAAATTGATTCCATGGAATGGGACGAGTTCAAGAACTTATTTTTCAATTAGTAATTCCCTCGTATTATTCGAACAAAGATGGAGAAAGAGTTTCTTGAACTGAAGTAAAATGATGATGAATCTGTTGGTACCTATGAAGAAAATTTTACAAGGCTTGAAAGGTACACTTTTGGGATTATTATCCAAACTGAGAGTAAGATCGATCGATTCTTTAGTGGCTTAAAACCAAGTCTCTGAAGGGCATTATCCATAAGGGACTTCAATAACTACAAGGAAATTGTTCGATGTGCTCTCAAGGTTGTGATGGAGATTAGAGTAACCCATCAGTCATATGGGTTTGATAAGAAGAGGAAAATGGAATTTAAAGGGAAATCTAAAGACCATACTAAAAAGAAGATGAGTTTTACCTTATGCTCAAAGTGTGGAAATAAACATGGAGGGAATTGTCTTAAAGGGACAAGTAAATGTTTCAAATGTGGAAAAGAAGGTCATCGGGCATTTGAATTCCGTAGTGATGGGAAAAAGATATCTAGTGATGCGAACAAAGAAAAGGCTACACAGAACGCACCTCCTACACTTCAATGTTACAAGTGCAAGGAAATGGGGCATTATGCTAATCAATTCCCTAATCCAAGGGTTGTTGATGATGATCGACGTCAAAAAACTCTTAAGGACAAAGACCAATGAAAGTCACATGAAATTTCTATCAGCGATGTGGAGTATGATAACGAAGTGGTGAAAGGAACACTTACCATCCACTCTAATGTAGAAAATGTTTTATTCAATTTTGGATCCTCCCACTCTTTTATTTCTGAAGAATTTTCTAAGGGTATCACCGTACTACCCCAATGATTAGCTGTTGAGTTAGCTGTGACAACTCCTAATGGCACAACAGTCGCATCCAAAGTTTACAATTCTTCTCAGATTGAAGTTTGTGGGAAAAATCTTCCTACAAATCTTGTGATCCTTCCTATAGTGTAATTTTATGTGATTCTTGGCATCTATTGGATTTCCTTATATAGAGCTCATATGGATTACCAAATAAGGGAAGTCACATTTCATATTACTGATCAATCTATGATCACCTATTGATGCAAGGATGAATATAACCTTCCAGTGGAAATTTATTCCATCTTATGGGTCTTAATTCCAATAAATGCAGGTTATTTATCTCAAATAGTTGGAGAGAAACTCACGATTAAGAATATGCCCATTGTACGAGAGTTTGATGATGTATTTCCATAGGAATTTCCAGGTCTTCCACCAAATCTTGAAGTTGAGTTTTCAATAGAACTCATACCGGGTGCTATGCCCATTTCAAAGACACCTTATAGAATGGCCCCAATTGAGTTGAAAAAATTAAAGAAGCAATTCCAAGAGAATATTGATAAGGGATTCATACACCCTAGTGCATCACCTTGGGGAGCACCTGTTCTATTTGTCAAAAAGAAAGATGGATCAATGAGACTCTGCATTGATTATCGAGAACTTAACAATATCACTATCAAGAAAAAATATCCTTTCCCACACATTGATGACTTATTTGACCAACTATGCAGAGCTCAATACTTTTCCAAGAATGATCTTCATTCAGGGTATCATCAATTAGGGGTAAAAAGGGAGGATATACAAAAGACAAATTTCCATACAAGGTATGAACAATATGAATTTATAGTGATTCCATCTGGTCTTAATAATGCCCATGCTATCTTCATAGATCTAATGAATAGAGTATTTAGAGACTATCTTGATCAGTTTTTGGTAGTATGTATAGACAATATTCTTGTCTATTCAAAGAGAAAGGAAGAACATGAAGATCACTTGATAATTGTATTAAAAACCCAAAGAAAGGAGAAGATTTATTCCAAATTTACCAAGTCTGAATTCTGGATTCAAAAAGTTTCATTTTTGGGTCACATAATCTCAAAAGAGGGGATATATGTGGATCCAGAAAAAACAGAGGTTATCGAAAGATGGTCAAGATGAACAACAGTAACTGAGATCCGAAGTTTTCTTGGTTTGGATGGATATTATCGACATTTTGTGAAATATTTTTCACGATTGTCTAATCCACTCACCAGGTTGACTTGAAAAGGAGTTAAGTTCGTTTGGATGGAGGAGTGTGAAGAGAATTTCAATTAGTTAAAAAGAAGGTTATCCAGTGCACCTGTGCTCACACTTCCTTGTAGTGGAGAAAGGTTTGTGATCTACAGTGATGCATAAAAGAAGGGATAGGGTGTGTTCTCATGCAAAATGATATGGTGATAGCTTATGCCTCCCGATAGTTGAAAATCCATGAGAAAAATTACCCAACTCATGATTTGGAGTTAGCTGCGGTAATCTTTGCATTAAAGATTTAGAGGCATTATCTTTATGGTGAAAGGTGTGATATTTATACTGATCATAAAAGTTTAAAGTATATTTTCACACAAAAGGAGCTTAATACGTGCCAAAGAAGATGGTTGGATCTGATTAAGGATTACGACTTCTCAATTCATTATCACCCTGGGAAAGAAAACAAGGTGGTAGGCACATTAAGTTGACAAGACCATGCTAGATTATCCATGACGAGGATCACAAAAGATCCAATATTTATGGATTTACAAAGGATGGATCTTGGAATTATAATGGAAGGGGAAAAATCTTATCTTTGTCAAATGAATGTTCAACCATCTATACATGTGAAGATTAAAGAGGCACAAAAAGAAGATGTAGAGTTACAAAAGAAGGTGAGAAATGTTCCTGAATTGCACATTGATTGTGATGAAATAATAAGGTTCAGGAATCGGGTTTGTGTTCCTCCCATCCCATAATTAAAGAAGGAAATATTGGATGATCCTCATAGTTATTCATTATCTATTCACCCTGGAAGCACGAAGATTTATTGAGACCGGAAAGAGTACTTCTGGTGGGATGGCATGAAAAGAGATACTGCTGAATATGTCTCTCGATGCTTGGTTTGTTAGTAAGTTAAAGTTGAGAGATAGAAGTATAAGTGGATGTTACAACCATTACCCATACCAGAATGGAAATGGGAAAATATCACTATGGACTTTGTCATCGAACTTCCCAAAACATCTAAAGGCAATAATGCTATCTGGGTTATAGTTGATTGTCTTACGAAGTCAGCACACTTAATTGCTATTAGAGATGATTTTTCTCTTGATCAGCTTTCCGAGATATATGTAAAGGAAGTGGTAAGATTTCATGGAGTACCACTTTCGATTATATATTATCGGGATCTGAGGTTTACCTTGAAGTTTTGGCGAAGTCTTCAGCATACTCTAGATACAGAGTTGAGTTTTAGCACTGCTTATTATCCTCAGACAGACGGTCAGTCTGAGAGGACAATTAAAACTTTGGAAGACATGTTGAGATCTTGATCTATGGATTTCAAATGTGGTTGGGATCATCACCTACCATTGGTTTAATTTTATTATAATAATAGTTTTCACTCCAGTATTCAGATGGCTCATTATGAATCTCTCTATGGAAATAAATGCCAAACTCCAATTTGCTGGGATGAATTTGGGGAAAGAAAGCTATTAGGACCTGATCTTGTTGATGAGATGACAAAAAAGGTCTGATCTATTCAACAACACATAAGAGAATCTCAAGGTCGACAAAAAAGTTATGCTGATAACTGAGTAAAAGACCTAGAGTTTGAAGTGGGTGATAAAGTGTTCTTATGAATATCTCCTTGGAAGAGAGTAATGAGATTTGGAAAGAAGGGAAAGCTGAGCCCTAGGTATATCAGTCCTTTAAAAATACATGATCATGTTGGGAATGTAGATTACCGATTGGAACTTCCACCAAATATCTCTCAAGTTCATGATGTGTTCCATGTATCTCTCCTGAGAAAGTACATACCTGATCCTTCACATGTACTAAGCTCAGAAGTTGTACCGCTGGAGTAAAATCTTTCTTATGAAGAACAACCGATAGAGATTTTGGATCGCAGTCAAAAAGTTCTATGAAACAAGACCACTTTCTTGGTTAAAGTTTTATGGAGGAACCACCAATTAGAAGAAGCTACATGGGAACTTGAGGATATTATGAGGGAGAGGTATCCTCATCTGTTTGTTATGAAATTACGAATTTCGAGGGTGAAATTAATTTTAAGGGGGTAGAATGTAACACCCTAAGATTTTATGAGAAATATTCTTTTTATGTCTTATGTTATACACAACACCAAGATAATCTTTCACTACACACAACACTATCTTGGCTTGCGTTACACGCAAGAGCAACCTTCCTCGATAGCTTGCATTAGACGTAATGCCGAGTTTCACTAAACAATGATATATTATTATAATACTATGATCTAGACGTTATGAATAGTATTAACAGAATTTCGAATTTTATAACATTATAATTCATCTTACACATTTTTTAGAATGAGATATGAAAACAAAATCAATTTTTTAGATAAAAGAAGTATTTTTCAAAAAATTCAGTTTTACCGCCTTTTGATGGTGCACCCATTTTAAATATAATTTTTGAAAAGTTTATAAGTTCAATTTTACAACATAAACTTATTGTTTTGAATTAGGATATAAAAATTTACATTGGATAAATTTTTGATACTTTTCTGATAACTTTCATATTTTGATGAATAGTAAAAATATGCTAAATTTTTCTTAAAAACAACATTTTTCATCAAGATAATTTATATGGTTAAAGGATAAAATTTAATGGTTTTAAATTATAAATAGAATATATTTTTACCATTTAATATAATTTATGTCGTTACCATTAATTTTACATTTAATTCATAGGTAAAAACATTTCAATCTTTGACAATGTTTTAACTTTTAAAACCCGTTTTCTTAACAACGGGATTTCTTTTAAATTAATTACTGCAAATTATGTGTGTTGAATTTTAAAAAATGGATTTCATATTTAGATTCAGTGGGTACAAATTATGTTAATAGGTTACTTTTATTTTTTTGACATTATGAATAGTAACTATGGTAATTTTTATTTACTACAGTTAAAGGTAAATCGGGAAATTAAGGGTAAAAATAAGATTATAAAATTACCCTAACACCTACCAAAATTCTATTGGATAACTAAAAGTCGACCCATATCACCTAAGGTTCTGAATATATTCATTTCATGGACTATTGACCATGAGAATGATATAATTATAATTAAAACCAAAGAAAGTGACAACATGTCTATAACGACCCATACTTTTCATACATGGTTAATACTTCAAAATTGAAGTACACTTATTACAACATATAAAAAAACCATGGAAGGACCGTATAGGTATAGTGTCTTTAGAAACTGGGAAACATAAACAACTGGTTCATAAAGCATCTACACTATCTCCCATTTATTTCATCATATCTAGAGTCCCTTTTGGAATATCCTACTTAATAAACTTCTTCCTGACCTGGGGAAAGAAAACATACAAAAGGGTGATCTCAAATGCTCAGTAAGGGTAAACAAAAGAAATATCAATCACATCATATTCATAAGAACATAACATTTTGTAAATCTTAACCTGCAAAAGAGATCATAATTTCATAACATGGGATAAATCATAGTAGTGAAATGTAATCCCAATAATCATAACTTAAAACATGAAGATTTTTGGAATACACACATAATCATAGAGAATCATTTCTTAGTAGTCAAGACTCATTACCAAGACTATCTTAGCAGACAAAGTCCATTTCTGAACCGAGTTCACTCCTTGTTTTAGTCCTGTTTCACTGAACCGGTGTAACCTGCCGTTCCAGCCATGTCTATCTCATGAGATATAAATCTTTACCCAATGCATTGGAGGGAGATATAGGTCCCACCCATCTCATAATGATACCATTCTTATTTGTGCCACAATATCATAAATCATACATCATAGCATAACCCATGTAATAAAAATGGGATTCTTAAACATCGTGACATCATAAAACAATTCATATAAGATAAAGGAATTCATAAAAATAATTTCATCACAACGTAATCAAATAAATATAATAACAGGGATAGAAATAGAACCCTATATTATCTTAGATGGAAAATAATTTTGATAAAACACTTGAACTCCATTCTTGAGGAAAATATCCTTTCTACTTCAAAAACATTTTTCCTTTCTTAACATGTCATACAATTTTAAACTAAAAGAATTTGATTAAAAATAAACTTGAAAACTTGTAAAGGAAGCTTCATGTAAATAATGTTCTAAAAATACATTCATTCCATATAAGTTAAAATAAACATTCTTCTCGTACTTTTGTCAGAAAATACAAAAAGTACCTCTTACGAAAAATGAAAAAAGATTCCTTTCATATCTTTTACTAAAAACTCAACGAAGGGTAAAATTGTATTTAAACAATTATAGGAGGATATAAATAATATTAAATATTGAGGAAACATTGATGTGGATGATAATTATTCCCCAGTAAATTTTGAAGTATAAACAATCTCGGATAAAAATTGAGATTGCGAGATTTTCCCTTACCTTAGGTCCGATTTACTTCGTAAGTGTCTGAACCCCCTGTATAATGATTTAAATAATGTCATTAAATTATTCCAGAATCATACTCATTGTTATGATATTATATATGGTCATATTCTTAGCTTCTTATTATTAATATTTCATTGCTACTTATTCAGATGTTTATTACTTTTTGTTCTTATGCGTGTTTTGTCGAATAAATTCTTATTCTTCTCTTTAGGTTATAGATACCTAATTTATAGAATGTTATTAGTGTAATATATATCATTTTCATTCATTAAATTCATTTATATAATCATTATTCAATGAAGATCATGTAGAACGAGTCGCATCACATCGTGGAGACGGTATTCCGTACGTACGCACGAGCAATGATATCATTCCCATGATCGTGGAATTGTATTAGAGTGTATGTATACTATTTCAGAATCAATATCACTTTACAATAATCATATATAGTTATTCTTTACACCATTATACCCATCCAAGTAAGGTGGCGGTGGAAAATAGATTACACCACGGCGTGGAGACGGTATTCCGTACATACACACGCGCGGTGATTTCGTTTTCCGTAGGATGGATAGATGGTTAAATAGGGTTGTTTCATACTTATAATAACATATCAGTATATGAGTGATACTGATGTTATTACTTCATAATGAAACAACTAAATAAGAAGAAGTGGAAGAAGAAATAAAGTTAAACGAATCGGTAACGGGCATTACCTCTTCTTTGAAGCGCCTCTTTGAGACCTCCTTTTAGGGAACTAAAATTGGTCTTTGAAGAAGACTATGACCTCTAGTATGTTTCTAGGAAAGTGGAGAAGAGAATTTGGCAGGGGTTGGCCGAGATTGAAGGCTCAAAGTGGTGTGAGGAAGAGAGGGAGGAGGTGCCCTTTTATAAGGGAGGAGAGGGGCACCTTTGGAAAAACTAAAAATATTATTTTATTATAAAGTCATATTCGGTTTTAAATAGCTCCAAATTGATTTATTTTGAAGCTAAGGTGGGTATGGGTCGAATTAATCTCATCCAATAGAATTTATACAAGTTTAGGTTTCTATTTTAAGCTTATCATTTAGATTTAACTTTAAGTTAAATAATTTTATTTTTACCGTGTCTTCTTGTTTTCTTACACTATAAGGTTAATAAAATTACTATAACAAGACAAAAGAACCCCAAGTTGTTTATTATTAATATATATAACCTTATATAAGTCATTTTTCCGAACCTTATATTTTTAGGAATAAAATAACAATTAATAATATAATATTTGTTTTAAAAACTATTTTATGTAAATTTTGACACTATTTGGTAATTGATTTTTGTGAAAATCATAACAGAATAATTAGTTAGAAAAAAGTTAATTAAATCAATAATAACATGTCATATTAACCTATAAAATTAGTGTAATTCATAAAAAGTCTCAAATTACATTTATTTGGGTATTTATAACATCAATTATGTCAATATTTCATTAATAAGATAATTACTGCATCATCTTTGTGTCATAAATAAATTAAATTATTTAATGTCTAAAAATTATAAATAAAATACCATTATGTATGAAATCTTTTTATATTTCCAATTAATATTTATAGTTGAATTTATCTTATGTATAACCCTATATTAAAAATGATTTACTTATTAAACTTTGATTTTAACTATTTTAACCCTTCTTTAAATAAATTAATATTAAATGTCCTAATCTAATCCAAGTGAGCCTAAATGGTCATATATTATTCCTAAGGTTGTTTTTGGTCGAATTAAACTTATCCAATAGAATTAGGACATGTGTTAGGGTAATAATAATAACATTTTTACCCTTAATTACCCTATTTACTTTTAACCGCGGAAAAAAATAAAAAGTTACTATTCACCAAAAATTATTTCCATCTCATTGAACCACATTTTAGTCCTTGATATTAACCGTGTCTATCGGAGTTTTTAAATTCCACTCAAAGAGGCGGTAAAATTAAGTTTTATGTAAATTTGCAAATTCTCTTAGGAGGTGGGTAAAAGACGGTGAAAAGTTCAATAAAATTTTTATATATCTAAAATTATTATAAAAAGACTCCAATGAATTTCATTGAACTTATATAGGTATTATGCATGAATTTTTACCTAAAATAAATTTAAATAAAATAAATAATTATTTAAATAAAAAGTCGGTTTTTTAAATAGGAACCGAGTGTTTTCACTATTCATCAAAAATTGAAAGTTTTCAGAAAAATACCAAAATTTCACCCAAGGCTAATTTTGATATTCTGAATCCAAAAATGAAGTCTATTTTGAAAAATAAAAATTAAAAAATTTCAAAAAGTGGGTATTACTATTCATAACGGCTAGTTTTAATAATATTTTAATAGCATATCGTTGTTTAATGAAACTCGGTATTGCGTATGACACAAGCTATCGAGGAAGGTCGCAATTTCGTGTAAAGAAAGCCAGGATAGTGTTGTGTGTAGTGAAAGATTACTTTGATGATTTATATAACATAAAAACAAAATATTTCTCATAAAAGTCTCGGGTGTTACAATGTCACTCTCTTACTGCTGGAAATCATTTTTTTTAATTTTCAAAAAGCCGGTTTATGGTAACCGGTAACCGTACAACCAAACGCCAAAATACATCAACCGAGGGTCTAGCAAAACCCCAAACTTTCCAGATAAAATTCAAAATTCAAAATTCAAAATTCAAACTTCAAGCGAACCACGTTTCCTCCTTGAGCCGCACCACCACCTCGAGTTGCGTGTCATCGCGTAACCCCAACATCACCTCCAATCAGGTCGCCGACGAGACAAGCTGACCCCACCACCGTCTTCTCCGTCCTTCTGAATCGTCCACACCTCAAGCAGCATAACCTCATGAATCCACACCATCAGCGCCTCCGTTGATGTTGCCGAAGACACACCAGGGATCAACAAGGAAGAAAATCCAGAATCCACCACCATCACAAACATAACATCACATAAGAAAATGCAAACATGCCTTCGAGAACCCAAAATAACCAAAGAAACAACAACGACATTCCTTCAAGAACTGAAATCAACCAAAACAACAACAACAACATGTCTACGCAAATAAAAAATAACTAAAACAGCTGCAATACCAGGCCTCCGCAGACCCAAAACAACACCAACATATTTCACCTCATCAACAGGAGATGAGAGGCTGAAACAATACCGGATCCAGGTTAACCGTGAGCAGATCCAAGATCGTCTTCCAAATCCCACCTTCAAATAAGTTTGCATAACCTTCGATGAAGCGGATCTTAAAATCAGGGTTAAAGCAGACGTGGACCACCATCTTTCTCCTCATCATCAAACCACCATCCTTCAATTGCGGCGTTGTAGAGTCCGCCATCATAAAAAAGACCAAGCAACGAAACCGCCATCCGAGATGTCCCAGACTTCTCGGTAGCCAAGAAGAAGAAGCTGAAATCTAGAGAGAACACGGGAAGGAGGGGTTCATCACCGTAGAGGAGGTGGCAGAAACCCTAGAGAGGGGAGAGCGATGAGAGATGCCCCTTACGGGCCCATGAAAGGGTACGTTTTCCTTAACTCTTCACCCTCTTATATCTTATAAGTGTAATAATTTTAATTTAGTGATAAACTTCATAAACCTTCAAACATGAATAGTCTCTAGAAAGATAATAAAATTATCTAAATCATGTGAATTTATTTATAATTTTTATGGATTAAATAATTATCATTAATAAAGACACAATATTGATGTTGAAATTATTTTATTGATTGAAATACCAAATAAATGGTTTTAAAAATATTAAAATAAATATTATATGAACTATTTAATGTGATCCAAGAATTTTCTAGAATAATATGATATATTAGGAATCTATTAAATATATTTTTTTCGAATATATCTTTTGTGTGGATTTTATTTAAATTCAAATAAATGAATAGTGTCAAAATTGACACTATTTGTTATTTTATAAAAATAACATATTATAAAAATTTTTAAAAATCACAAAAATATTTAAAAATTATAAATTAAAATTTATATGGTCTAAAGTGTCATAAATTATCCAATTATGGTCAATTCACAATATATGAGTAATTATTTATAACATTTTAAAATTTAGAATATTATTACCACAAATAAAATTAAATAGATTAAATAAGGATAAATCAATTTGATAAGGTTTAAAATAAATTCACAACACTTATAAATTTTATTGGTTGACGAGATTACAACCCTATATCATCTAATCTTCGAATTTAGTCATTTTTGGTGGTTTTTAAGTGGGGTCAGAATTTATTATAAATTAATATTTCTTATGTTTCCAAAGGTGCCCCTCTCCTCCCTTATAAAAGGGCACCTCATCCCTCTCCTCCTCACACCATTTTGAGCCTTCAATCTCGGAAAAAACCTGCCAATTTATCTTCTCCACTTCTCTAGAAACATACTAGAGGTCTTGATCTTCTTCAAAGACCAACTTTAGTGCCATAAGAGGAGGTGTAGAAGAGGCGCGTCGAAGAAGAGGTAATATCCTTTACCGATCCTTTCAAATTTATTTCTTCTTCTACTTCCACTTCTTTATTGGTTTCATTATAAAGTAATATTATCAGTATCACTCATATACTGCTATGTTTTTATAAATATGAAACAAACCTATTTCACCTTCTATCCATCCTATGGAAAATGAAATCACCACACGTGCGTACGTACAGAATACCGTCTCCACGCCGTGGTGTAATCTATTTTCCACCACCACCTTACTTGGATGGGTATAATGGTGTAAATAATAACTATACATTATTATTATAACATGATTCTTAGATATTCTATCACCCACTCCAAGACCATTCAATAATTATGGGAATGATATCGTCGCTCGTGCGTACGTACGGCTTACCGTCTCCATGATGCGATGTGATTCATTCTACATGATCTTTATTAAAACATGATTATATAAACGAATTGAATGTATAAATATTATATATATTATACTACTACCATTATGTAAATGATGTAGCTATAAACTAAAAAGAGGAATAAGAATTTATTCGACAAAACACGCATTAGAACATAAAGCAATGAACACCCTAATAAAAAGTAGCAATGAAATATTACTAATAAGAATCCAACAATATGACCATATATGATATCATAAAAATGAGTATTATTCTAGAATAATTCAATGAAATTATTTAAATCATTATACAGGAGGTTCAGATACGTACGAATCATATCGGACCTAAGGTAAGGGAAAATCTCGCAATCTCATTTTTATCCGAGATTGTTTATACTTCAGAATTTACTGGGTCATATTTATCATCCACATCCATTTTTCCACAATATGTAATATTATTTATATCCTCCTATAATTGTTTGAATCTAATTTTACCTATTGGTGAATTTTTAGTAAAAGTTATGAAAGTAATCTTTTGTCGTTTTTAGTACGAGATACTTTTTGACTTTTTCAGCCAAAGTACGAGAAGAATGTTTTTTTAATTATACGACATGAATAGATTTTTATGATTTCATAGAACATAATTTCCATGAAGCTTCTTTACAAGTTTTCAAGTTTATTTTCAGTTAACTTCTTTTAGTTTAAAATTGTATGACATGTTAAGAAAGAAATTTTTTTTGAAGTAGAAAGGATATTTTCCTCAAGAATGGAGTTCAAGTGTTTTATCAAAATTATTTTCCATCTAAGATAATATAGGGTTCTATTTCTATCCCTATTTTTACATTGATTTGATTATGTTATGCTGGAATTATTTTATGAAGTCTTTTTATCTTATATGGATTATGTTATAATGACATGATTTTTAAGAATCCCATTTTTATTACATGGGTTATGCTATGATGTATGATTTATTATTTTGTGGCACACATAAGAATGGTTTCATTATGATATGTTTGGGACCTATATCTCCCTCCAATGCATTGGGTAAAGATTTATATCTCATGAGATAGACATGGATGGAATGACAAGTTAATCCGGTTTAGTGATACAGGACTCGAACGAGGAGTGAACTCAGTTCAGAAATGGACTTTTTTTGAGGTTTAGTGATACAGGATCCGTGGTTTACCTCGAAGTTTTGGTGAAGTCTTCAACATACTCTAGAAATAGAGTTTAGTTTCATCACTTCTTATCATCCTCAGACAGACGGTCAGTCTGAGAGGACAATTCAAAATTTGGAATACATGTTGAGAGATCTCTCTATGGATTTCAAAGGTGGTTGGGATCAACACATACCTTTGGTGGATTTTTTTTATAATAATAGCTTTCAATCCAGTATTCAGATGGCTCCTTATGAAGCTTTCTATGGAAATAAATGCCGAACTCCAACTTGCTGGGATGAAGTTGGGGAAAGAAGGCTATTATGACCTGATCTTGTTGATGAGTTGAAAGAAAATGTCCGATCTGTTCAACAACACATAAGAACATCTGAGAGTAGACAAAAAAGTTATGCCGATAACCAAAGAAAAGACCTAGAGTTTGAAGTGGGTGATAAAGTGTTCTTACAAATGTCTCCTTGGAAGAGAGTAATGATATTTGGAAAGAAGGGAAAGTTGAGCCCTAGGTATATCGGTCCTTTCGAAATACTGGATCGTGTTGGGAAGGTAGCTTACCGATTCGGACTTCCACCAAATATCTCTCAAGTTCATGGTGTGTTCCATGTATCTCTCCTGAGAAAGTACATACCTGGTCCTTCACATGTACTAAGCTCAGAAGTTGTACCTCTGGAGCAAGATCTTTCTTATAAAGAAGAGATTATAGAGATTCTGGATCGTAGCAAAAAAGTTCTACGAAACAAGACCACTGGCTTGGTTAAAGTTTTATAGAGGAACCACCAATTAGAAGAAGCTACATGGGAACTTGAGGATATGATGAGGGAGAGGTATCCTCATTTGTTTGTTACGAAATAAAGAATTTCGAGGGCGAAATTCATTTTAAGGGGGGTAGAATTTAACACCATGAGATTTTATGAGAAATGTTTTTTTATGTCTTATTTTATATGAAATACCAAGATAATCTTTTACTACACACTACACTGTCTTGTCTTGCGTTACACGCAAGAGCAACCTTCCTCAATAGCTTGCGTTGCACGCAATGCCGAGTTTCACTAGACAATGATATATTATTATAATACTATGAACTAGCCGTTATGAATAATATTAATGGAATTTTGAATTTTATAACATTATAATTCATCTTACACATTTTCTAGAATGAGATATGAAAACGAAACCAATTTTTCGGATAAAAGAAGTATTTTTCAAAAAATGCAGTTTTACCACCTTTTGATGGCGCACCCATTTTAAATATAATTTTTGAAAAGTTTATAAGTTCAATTTTACATAGTAAACTTCTTTTTTGAATCAGGATATAAAAATTTACATTGGATAAATTTTTGATACTTTTATGATAACTTTCATATTTTGATGAATAGTAAAAATACGCTAAATATTTCTTAAAAACAACTTTGTTAATCAAGATAATTTATATGGTTAAATGATAAAATTTAATAGTTTTAAAGTATAAATAGAATATATTTTTACCATTTATTATAATTTATGTAATTACCATTAATTTTACATTTAATTCATAGGTAAAAATATTTCAATCTTTGACAATATTTTGACTTTTAAAACCCATTTTCTTAACCACGGGATTAATTTTAAATTAATTACTGCAACTTCTTTGTTTTGAATTTTGAAAAATGGATTTCATATTTAGATTCAGTGGGTCCAAATTCTGTTAATAGGTTACTTTTATTTTTTTGACATTATGAATAGTAACTACGGTAATTTTTATTTACTACAGTTAAAGGTAAATCGGGAAATTAAGGGTAAAAATAAGATTATAAAATTACCCTAACACCTAACAAAATTCTATTGGATGAATAAAAGTTGACACATATCACCTAATGGTTATAATAGTTTCATTTCATGGACTATTGACCATGAAAATGATATAATTATAATTAAAACCAAAGAAAGTGACTTTATGTAACTCTCTTATATCGTATAAGTGTAATAATTTTAATTTAGTGATAAACTTCATAAAACTTCAAACATGAATAGTCTCTAGAAATTTAATAAAATTATCTACATCATGTGAATTTATTTATTATTTTTAGGGATTAAATACTTATCATTAATAAAGACACAATAGTGATGTTGAAATTATTTTATTGATTGAAATACTTAATAAATGGTTTTAAAAATATTAAAATAAATATTATATGAACTATTTAATGTGATACACTAATTTTATAGATGAATATGACATATTAGGAATCTATTAAATATTTTGGTTCAAATATATCTTCTGTGTAGATTTTATTTAAATTCAAATAAATAGTATCAAAATTGACAGTATTTTTTATTTTATAAAAATAACATATTATAAAATTGTTTAAAAATCAAAAAATATTTAAAAATTTTAAATTTAAATTTATATGGTCTAAAATGTCATAAATTATACAATTATGGACAATTCACAACACATAAGTAATTATTTATAACAATTTAAAATTTAGAATATTATTACCACAAATAAAATTAAATAGATTAAATAAGGATAAATCAATTTTACAAGGTTTAAAATAAATTCAAAACATGTATAAATTTTATTTTTTTATGATATTACAACCCTACATCATCTAATATTTGAATTGAGTCATTTTCGGAGGTTTTTAAGTGGGGTTGGAATTTATTATAAATTAATATTTCTTATGTTTCCAAAGTGCCCCTTTCCTCCCTTATAAAAGGTCACCTCCTCCCTCTCCTCCTCACACCATTTTGAGACTTCAAGCTCTGCCAAACCCTGCCAATTTATCTTCTCCACTTTTATAGAAACATACTATAGGTCTTGGTGTTCTTCAAAGACCAAATTTAGTGCTCTAAGAGGAGGTTTATAAGAGGCGCGTCGAAGAAGAGGTAATATCCTTTACCAATCCGTTCAAATTTATTTCTTCTTCTACTTCATCTTCTTTATTGGTTTCATTATAAAGTAATAAAATTAGTATCACTCATATACTGATATGTTATTATAAATATGAAACACACCTATTTCCCCTTCTATCCATCCTATGGAAAATGAAATCACCACGCGTGCGTATTTATGGAATACCGTCTCCACGCCGTGGTGTAATCTGTTTTCCACCACCACCTTACTTGGATGGGTATAACGGTGTAAATAATAACTATACATTTTTATTATAACATGATTTTGAGATATTCTATCATCCACTCCAAGAATATTCAATAATTATGGGAACAATATCGTCGCTCGTGCTTACGTACGGCTTACCATCTCCACGATGCGATGTGATTCATTCTACATGATCTTCATTAAACCATGATTATATAAAATAATTGAATGTAAAAATCTGATATATATTATACTACTACCATTCTCTAAATTACGCATCTATAACCTAAAAAGAGGAATAATAATTTATTCGACAAAACACGCATAAGAACATAAAGTAATGAACACTCTAATAACAAGTAGCAATGAAATATTACTAATAAGAAGATAAGAATATGACCATATATGATATCATAACAATGAGTATGATTATGTAATAAGTCAATTACATTATTTAAATCATTATATAGGAAATTTGGATATGTAACATTCATATCGGACCAAAGATAAGGGAAAATCTCCCAATCTCATTTTTATCCAAGATTGTTTATAATTCATAATTTACTGGGGCACATTTATCATCCACATCCATGTTTCCAAAATATGTAATATTATTTCTATCCTCATACAATTATTTAAATCCAATTTTACCTATTGGTGAATTTTTATTAAAAGTTATGAAAGGAATATTTTTTTGTTTTTAGTATGAGATACTTTTTTACTTTTTTAGCCAACATACGAGAAGAATGTTTTTTTAACTTATACATCATGAATAGATTTTTATGATTTCATTGAACATTATTTCCATGAATCTTCCTTTACAAGTTTTCAAGTTTATTTTCAATTAACTTCTTTTAGTTTAAAATTGTATGACATGTTAAGAAAGGAAAATTTTTTTTGAAGTAGAAAGGATATTTTCCTCAAGAATGGAGTTCAAGTGTTTTATAAAAATTATTTTCCATCTAAGAATATACATGGTTCTGTTTCTATCCCTATTTTTACATTGATTTGATTATGTTATGATGGAATTATTTTATGAAGTCCTTTTATCTTATATGGATTATGTTATGATGGCATGATGTTTAAGAATCCAATTTTTATTACATGAGTTATGATATGATGTATGATTTATGATTTTGTGGCACACATAAGAATGGTTTCATTATGAGATGGGTGGGACCTATATCTCCCTCCAATGCAGTGGGTAAATATTTATATCTGATGAGATAGACATGGCTGGAATGACAAGTTAATTCAGTTCAGTGATACATGACTGGAATGAGGGGTGAACTCGGTTCAGAAATGGACTTTGTCCTTTATGATAGTCTTGTCAATGAGTCTTGACTAATATGAAATGATTTTCTATGATTCTGTGTGTATTCCACAAAGTTTCATGTTTTATGTTATAATTATTGGGATTACATTTGACTACTATGATTTATCCCATGTCATGATATTATGATCTCTTTTGCAGGTTAAGATTTTCAAAATGTTATGTTCTTATGAATATAATATGATTTATATTTCCTTTTTTTACCCTTACCGAGAATTTTACCTCACCCTTTTGTATGTTTTGTTTTCCCTAGGTTAGGAATAAGGGTATTAAGTAGGATATTCCAAAAGTGACTCTAGATATGGTGAAATAAGCGGGAGACAATATAGATGATTTATGAACCAGTTGTTTATGTTTCCCAGTTTCTAAAGACACTATACATATATAGTCCTATCATGGTTTTGTTATATTTTGTATTTAGTATGCTTTAATTCTGAATTAATAATAATGTATGTTAAATATGGGTCATTATAGTTGGTATTAGAGGAAAGGTATAGTCAACCTTTAGAAACTAGGATGTGAAATCCTTAGTAAGAACCCTAAGGATATGTCTAAGAATAGAACACAATATTAGAGTTTTAGAAATGTCCATGGATAACCTATGATAAGACCTAAAGTGTGAAATTTTATTCTTGATTATGTGGTTTTCCTATTATGATTACTGTTTCTCACACTATGCTTATTGGTTTTAGTCAATGGATGAAATCCTAAGGAACCGTGTTAATGCTGAATGTGACAGGTAATGCAATGATTGTCCTCCTGAGCAACCAAACGTTATGGGAGGTGGAATAAAAAATCTTGTATCCATGCTCACACAACTTTCTCAAGCTATGAATCATGCATGACTTCCAAACGAGCAAAGGAAGGAGCAAAATTCAATTGAATCCTTCATGAGGCAACACCCACCTTTATTCAGAGGGTCTTCTGATCCATTTATGGATGAACAATGGATTAGTACCACTGAAAAGATATTTTCAGTTCTATAATGCTTTGATCATGATAAAGTCATCTTAGCAGTATATCGTTTGGAAGGTGAAGCTGATCAATGGTGGAATATTATCAAGAATATGAGGAAAAGATACGAAATTGAGTCCATGGAATGGGACGAGTTCAAGTAATTATTTTTCAATAAGTACTTCCCTCGTATTCTTCGAACAAATATGGAGAAGGAGTTTCTTGAACTGAAGCAAAAGGATGATGAATATGTTGGTACCTACAAAGTAAATTTTACAAGTCTTGAAAGGTATGCTTCTGGGATTATTATCCAACCTGAGAGTAAGATCGATCAATTCTTTAGTGGCTTAAAACCAAGTCTTCGAAGGGCATTATCCATAAGGGACTTCAATAACTATGAGGAAATTGTTCTATGTGATCTCAATGTTGAGATGGAGATTTGAGTAACCCATCAGTCATTTGGGTTTAATAAGAAGAGGAAAATGGAATTCAAAGGGAAATCTAAAGACCACACTGAAAGGAAGATGAGTTTTCCCTTATGCTCAAAGTGCAGAAAGAAACCTGGAGGGAATTGTCTTAAAGGGACAAGTAAATGTTTCAAATGTGGAAAAGAAGGTCATCGAGCATTTGAATGCCACAGTGATGGGAAAAAGATGTCTAGTGATGCGAACAAAGAAAAGGATATATAGAACGCACCTCCTACACTTCAATGTTACAAGTGAAAGGAAATGGAAAATTATACTAATCAATGCCCTAATCCAAGGGTTGTTGATGATGATCGACTTCAACAAACTCTTAAGTCCAAAGATAAAGGAAATTCTCATGCAATTTCTTTCAGCGATGTGGAGTACGATAACAAAGTGGTGAAAGGTAAACTTACCATCCACTCTAAAGTAGAAAATGTTTTATTCGATTCTGGATCCACCCACTCTTTTATTTCTGAAGAATTTTCTAAGGGTATTGTCGTACTACCCTAATGATTAGCTGTTGAGTTAGTTGTGACAACTCCTAATGGCATAATACTTGCATCAAAAGTTCACAATTCTTCTATGATTGAAGTTTGTGGTAAAGTGCTTCCTGCAAATATTGTGATCCTTCATATATTGTAATTTGATGTGATTCTTAGAATGGATTAGATTTCTTTATATGGAGCTCATATTTATTGCCAAAGAAGGGAAGTTATATTTCATATTTCTAATCAATCTATAATCATCTATTGATGCAAGGATGAATATAACCTTCCAGTGGAAATTCCTTCCATCTTATGGGTCTTGATTCCAATGAATGAAGGTTATTTATCTCAAATTGTTGGAGAGAAACTCACGATTAAGAGTATGCCCATTGTACGAGATTTTGATGATGTCTTTTCAGAGGAATTGCCAGGTCTTCCACCAAATAGTGAAGTTGAGTTTTCAATAGAACTCATACCAAGTTCTATGACAATTTCAAAGACACCTTATAGAATGGACCCAATTGAGTTTCAATAATTGAAGAAACAACTCCAAGAGAATCTTGATAAGGGATTCATACGGATTAGTGCATCACCTTAGGGAGTATCTGTTCTGTTTATTAAGAAGAAAGATAGATCAATGATACTCTGCATTGATTATCGAGAACTTAACAAGATCAATATCAAGAAAAAATATCATCTCCCATGCATTGATGACTTATTTTACTAACTACGCAGAGCTCAATACATTTCCAAGATTGATCTTCGTTTAGGGTATCATCAATTAAGGGTCAAAAGGGATGATATACCAAAGATGTATTTCCGTAAAAGGTATGGACACTATGAATTTATAGTGATTCCATTTGGTCTTACTAATTCCCCTGCTATCTTCATGGATCTAATGAATAGAGTCTTTAGAGACTATCTTTATCAGTCTATGATAGTCTTTATAGAAGATATTCTTGTCTATTCAAAGAGCAAGGAAGAACACGAAGATCACTTGAGAATTGTATTAAAGACCCTAAGAAAGGAAAATCTTTATGCCAAATTTCCCAAGTGTGAATTTTGGCTTCAAAAAGTTTCATTTTTGGATCACATAATCTCAAAAGAGGGTATATCTGTGGATCCAGCAAAAATAAAGGATATCAAAAGATAGTCGAGACCAAAAATAGTAACTAAGATTCGAAGTTTTCTTGGTTTGTCTAGATATTATCGACGTTTTGTGAAATATTTTTCACGATTATCTAATACACTCACTAGGTTGACTCTAAAAGGAGTTAAGTTCGTTTGGACGGAGGAGTGTGAAGAGAATTTCAAGGAGTTAAAAAGAAGGTTATCCCGTGCACCTGTGCTCACACTGACTTGTAGTGGAGAAATGTTTGTGATCTACAGTGATGCATCCAAGAAGGGATTGGGGTGTGTTCTGATGGAAAATGATATGGTGATAGCTTATGCCTCACGACAGTTGAAAATCCATGATCAAAATTACCCAACTCATGATTTAGAGTTAGCTGCGGTAATCTTTGCATTAAAGATTTGGAGGCATTATCTTTATGGTGAAAGGTGTGATATTTATACTGATCATAAAAGTTTAAAGTATATTTTCACACAAAAGGAGATGAATATGTGCCAAAAAATATGGTTGGAGATGATTAAGGGTTACAACTGCTCAATTCATTATCACCCCGGGAAAGAAAACAAGGTGGCAGACACATTAAGTCTACAAAACCATGCTAGCTTATCAATGATGAGGATAAAAAAAGATCCAATATTTATGGATTTACAAAGGATTAATCTTGGAATTATAATGGAAGGGGAAAAATCCTATCTTTCTCAAGTGAATGTTCAACCATCTATACATGTGAAGATTAAATAGGCACATAAAGAAGATGTATAATTACAAAAGAAGGTTAGAAATGTTTCTAAATTACACATTGATTGTGATGAAATAATAAGGTTTAGGAATCAAGTTTGTGTTCCTCCCATCCCAAAATTAAAGAAGGAAATATTGGATGAGGCTCATAGTTCTTCATTCTCTATTCACCCTGGAAGCACGAAGATGTATAGGGACCTGAAAGAGTACTTCTGGTGGGATGGCATGAAAAGAGATGTTGCTGAATATGTCTCTCGATGCTTGGTTTGTCATAAAGTTAAAGCTGAGAGAAATAAGTCTAAGGGGATGTTACAACCATTACCCATACCAAAATGGAAATGAGAAAACATCACTATGGACTTTGTCATCGGACTTCCCAAAACATCCAAAGGCAATAATGCTATCTGGGTTATAGTTTATTCTCTTACGAAGTCCGCACACTTCATTGCTATTAGAGAGTATTTCTCTCTTGATCATCTTGAGAGGATATATGTAAAAGAAGTAGTAAGATTTCATGAATTACCACTTTCCATTATATCTGATCATGATCGGAGGTTTACCTTGAAGTTTTGGGGAAGTCTTCAGCATACTCTAGATACAGAGTTGAGTTTCATCACTACTATCTATCCTCAGACAGACGGTTAGTCTGAGAGGAAAATTCAAACTTTGGAATTCATGTTGAGAGATTGATCTATGGATTTAAAAGGCGGTTTGGATCAACACCAACCTTTGGTGAAATTTTATTATAATAATAGCTTTCACTCCAGTATTCAGATGGCTCTTTGAATCTCTCTATGGAAATAAATTCCGAAATCCAACTAATTGGGATGAAGTTTAAGAAAGAAAGTTATTAGGACCTGATATTGTTGATGAGATGGTATCAAAGGTCCAATATATTCAACAACACATAAGAGCAGCTCAGAGTCGACAAAAAAGTTATGTCGATTACTGAAGAAAATACCTAGAGTTTGAAGTGGGTGATAAAGTATTCTTATGAATATCTCCTTGGAAGAGAGTAATGAGATTTGGAAAGAAGGTCAAGATGAGCCCTAGGTATATCGGTCCTTTCGAAATACTAGATTGTGTTGGGATGGTATCTTAATGATTGGAACTTCCACTAAATCTCTCTCAAGTTCATGATGTGTTCCATGTATCTCTCCTGAGAAAGTATATACCTGATCCATCACATGTACTTAGCTCAGAAGTTGTACCGCTGGAGAAAGATCTTTCTTATGAAGAAAAACTGATAGAGATTCTGGACCGTAGCAAAAAAGTTCTATGAAACAAGACCACTCTCTTGGTTAAAGTTTTATGGAGGAACCACCAATTAGAAGAAGCTACATGGGAACTTGAGGATATGATGAGGGAGAGGTATCCTCATCTGTTTGTTACAAAATGATGAATTTCGAGAGAAAATTTATTTTAAGGGGGGTAGAATGTAATACCCTGATATTTTATGAGAAATATATTTTTTATGTCTTATGTTATACGCAACACCAAGAGAATATTTCACTACACACAACACTGTCTTGGCTTGCATTACACGCAAGAGCAACCTTCCTCGATAGCTTGCGTTGCACGCAAAGCCGAGTTTCACTAAACACTGATATATTATTATAATACTATGAACTAGCCTTTTTGAATAGTATTAATGGAATTTTTAATTTTATAACATTATAATTCATCTTACACATTTTCTAGAATGAGATATGAAAACAAAATCAATTTTTCAGATAAAAGAAGTATTTTTCAAAAATTGCAGTTTTACCGCCTTTTGATGGCGTACCCATTTTAAATATAATTTTTGACAAGTTTATAAGTTTAATTTTACAAAATAAACTTCTTATTTTGAATCAGGATATAAAAATTTACATTTGATATTTTTTTGATACTTTTCTGATAACTTTCATATTTTGATGAATAGTAAAAATACGCTAAATTTTTCTTAAAAACAACTTTTTTCATTAACATAATTTATATGGTTAAATGATAAAATTTAGTGGTTTTAAAGTATAAATAGAATATATTTTTACCATTTAATATAATTTATGTCATTACCATTAATTTTACTTTTAATTCATATGTAAAAACTTTTCAATCTTTGATAATGTTTTAACTTTTAAAACCCGTTTTCTTAACAATAGGATTAATTTTAAACTAATTACTGAAACTTTTGTGTTTTAAATTTTGAAAAATGGATTTCATATTTGGATTTAGTGGGTACAAATTATGTTAATAGGTTACTTTTATTTTTTTGACATTATGAATAGTAACTATGATAATTTTTATTTACTATAGTTAAAGGTAAATCGGGAAATAAAGGGTAAAAATATGATTATAAAATTACCCTAACACCTACCAAAATTATATTGGATGAATAAAAGTCGACCCATATCACCTAATGGTCAGAACAGATTCATTTCATGGACTATTGACCATGAAAATGATATAATTATAATTAAAACCAAAGAAAGTGACAACATGTTACTCTCTTATATCTTATAAGTGTAATAATTTTAATTTAGTGATAAGCTTCATAAAAATTCGAAAATGAAGAGTCTCCAGAAAGATAATAAAATTATCTACATCATTTGAATTTATTTATAATTTTTAGGGATTAAATAATTATCATTAATAAAGACACAATAGTGATGTTGAAATTATTTTATTGATTGAAATACTGAATAAATGGTTTTAAAAATATTAAAATAAATATTATATGAACTATTTAATGTGATCCACGAATTTTCTAGAAGAATATTACATATTAGGAATATATTAAATATATTTTTTCAAATATAACCTCTGTGTGGATTTTATTTAAATTCAAATAAATGAATAGTGTCAAAATTGACACTATTTGTCATTTTATAAAAATAACATATTATAAAATTGTTTAAAAATCACAAAAATATTTAAAAGTTATAAATTAAAATTTATATGGCCTACAATGTCATAAATTATCCAATTATGGACAATTAAAAACACATAAGTAATTATTTATAACAATTTAAAATTTAGAATATTATTACCCTAAATAAAATTAAATAGATTAAATAAGAATAAATCAATTTGATAAGGTTTAAAATAAATTCACAACATGTCTAAATTTTATTGTTTTATGAGATTACAACCCTATCTCATATCATCTTAAAATTGAGTCATTTTTGGAGGTTTTTAAGTGGGGTTGAAATTTATTATAAATTAATATTTCTTATGTTTCCAAAGGTGCCCCTCTCCTCCCTTATAAAAGGGAACCTCCTCCCACTCCTCCTCACACCATTTTGAGCCTTCCAGCTAGGCCAACCCCTGACAATTTCTCTTCTCCACTTCCCTAAAAACATACTAAAGGTCCTGGTCTTCTTCAAAGACCAACTTCACATACCAAGTAATATCTATATTCCATGAAAATCATACATAATCACGCAAGATCACCCATGGGAAGATCATATAAGTACGTAACCAAAACTCAAAAAGATCTCCAACTCAACATAGAGGAACCATCCGGTCCATCTTCCAAAAACCATTCCATATATTCTATGTACCTCGACACATCCTAGCTCATTAAGTTCCAGACCATGATCCTAATTCCTTTCCCACACTCAAAGTCATAAAGTTTTCACGCGTCCTGAGGGGGCCATGTAGGGTATGAATATGACCTCAATAGGCCACCACCAACTTTTTTATATTTTACATCCATACATATACCTATATATGATAAAAATGAATAAATAGAATCTACTCACACATCAAACAACTCGCTTCACTTGTTCTTAACAACTACACAAAAGCGTTTACCTACTTCAGCCAATGTTAGTGTGGAATGATGAATCCAAAATTAGTCATACCAAAAGAACCCTTGATATCCATTCATTTCCATACTGCACAACATCATGTGCGAAGCACACCATGTATACAACATGTCCAATAAGGGTGATGTCCCTTCAGCACACCCATAAGTATATCATGAGTCCATTGGACATCCATTTATTAAATCACTGATAGCTTGAAATCATGATGTCCCAAGGAACAGTGATATATTTCCTTCTATTGCCCCAACCCATTGACCCTAAAATCACATTGATCCTTAAACCCTATCTAATGGCATCACACACCATCACTCATGGATTTTTATGGTGATCACCTCTTATGTTATGATGGTCATCACCATCCATGACGCCGCTAAGTCTACAGAGGTCTCCACACACATCGAGTGGTCAAAACCACCTCACTAGGTCCTGATCATGTGTGCACATGACCATAAAGGTTCTTTCATCCAAAACAGGTGAATGAAAATCACCAAAAACCTAAGTCACACCTATGGTGAACCTTCATCACCACCTATGAATCACATCACCCCAACTGCAGTATTGGTCATCACCAACTACCACCACCCGATGAACCATATTGCCTCTACTATGGTGATCAATATTATCCATGGTCTCGTAAACCATGCCCAACGCGTTCCTATGAAACCCACATATCCATAGGCTCAATTTAATTAAATTACATAACTAGAAATATCCTAATAAACCAATACAAAACTCTGTTTCACGCCTTCAATTCCATTCCTTGCTCAAACATACTTTAATAGACACACGACTACCCTTCGACATCTCCCAGTAATAAAAAAGAGAGAAATATAAAAACGGTCTCACATGGACCACCCCACTCACACCTATTTATCACGTATCACATAAACACATGTGTAAATTAGGATAAAGGTTGGCACCGCCTACCTTGTGCTTAAGAAGATTTACTCATCCAATATCAGCCTTGGTTCTAACTGAAATGAATGAAAACGAGGAATCAGACAAATACAATGAAAATAGAGCATATGATCTCACATGAAAATAGAATCCACTATGGAAAAATAAAAAAGAAAATAAGTAAGAGGACTCGTAGTATTACCGAGAGGGATCCAACACAATGAACGAAACTTGAATTGGACACTATATGGAGGAGAAACTTAAAATCCTAGAGGAGAGGGAAGGAGGATCTCCAACGGTGGTATTCTTTGCAGAATTTGGAAGAAACAAAGAGGTTGAAATGTTAAAGGAGGGAGGGTAAATGGGTCACATAGTTAGTAATAACCGTTTTCCAACTATGTTCCCAATTTTGTGTCTCCCAAAATTGGGTTTTCAAAGCCAGATGCTTTTGAAACTCAACTAAACCCCTAAGACAGCTTCCAAGACTTAAGAAATGTCCAAAACAACACTTAAAGTGTACATAATCTTAAATTACATTTTGAAGATCAAATTGAAATTTGGTTTTCCCACCAAACTGAAAATTAAAATTACCTTATAATTTTAAACCCACTCAGAACACATGATTTTACAACCTCCCCTCCTTAAAATAGATCATCCACAAGCTATTTAGATACATGATACCCCAAGTTATCACTCATCCTGAGAATCATGATCTTTAATTTCCCATATCATGATATAATAAGGAACTTATACATCTCATTTCCAACATCATGGACTACCCTGGCTATTCACTAATACCTGATTCCTTTGACGACACTCCCGACCTTAGGTATCATCTACTAGATCATTTACCAAACTACTTATAACATTATGATGGTCCCACACCAACCATACCCCAAATACACATATCCCAATTATAACATACCATCAATACTATATCTCATCAGATTCCCAATTCACACCCACATCACACATGACGTCCACAAATTCCTACATCACAACTGATGCTTGAAAATTTTCACATCACATCAGATTCCCAAAATCTCCCAAATGTGAATACACCCCATAGAAATCATGAATCGTTATAATTATCATATATTAAATAGAACTAGGTTAATTCATATTTTACACACACTCACAACATGAACTAGTTTTTTTCATACAAAAATAGAAGAACATGAACATGCTCATGATGTACATATAACCATCATCAGCTCCCTGGGCTGCTATGAACCTGTTAACTCAACCCCACGTAGATGGCCTAAAGCCCGACTACATGAAGGTTGTGCTCCTTATAGATTTGTACCCTCTATAAACCACTACCTCCACTGATGGGTATATCTCTCCCTACCATGACCCGCATGTGTAGTTAAATATCAGCTACCCACTCCTGGTACTACTCCTAATCTTACCTTAGATCCCTGGATCTGACCCAGTACCTCACTCCTAGTTACCCGAGACTTCTTATGGAAAACCCCTTTAAATGTACCATCTTCCTACATGCCTAAAACTACTTTGGAGGCCTCTCACACTAAGCCCAAATGTGAATTGGCTACCCAAAATGAAAGTATACTATTGACGATCCACTCCTTGGTTGCCTTCCCGAGTCTTTGAAATGAATTTCCTATAGAGACTCCTCATGGAATCACTTTTTCTACCTAAAGACCCACTACCTATCTCACCCGATGCCATCAACTAGATCAATAAATTCCGATCCATAAAGTTCCCCCATCTATCAATTTTAGGTTTACTGCCTCTAAAAATGAGGTTAACCTGAAGATGTTCACCTATATCATGATGCTATGTCACAAACCATCCTTAAACCATATCACCCTAGTGATATCATCTCCATCCATAAAGGGTGAAATATGTGATAGGTCTATGAACCTACCAACATAGTTCACGACCGATGTGTCTCTATGCTACAAGTTTGTAAACCTACAAGCTCTATCTACTTTCAATGTATCATGGAAGAAATGATTGAAGAACATAGATTCAAAGTCCTTCCATATAAGTCCCTCATGGATTAATACACATAAAAGTACATCACACCAAGGATTCACCATTACCCTAAGAATATAAGTGGCCAACATCACCCTTTTCTCTGGAGGTGCCTCAATCTAATCGAAAATAGTCTGAACAGGATATATCCAATACTCTTCTACATGTGGTCCACCCTCACCCTAAAATAAGGGGGGTGTTCTATGACTAAAACTCTCATGTCAAATATTCCATGGACATCTCAACTCCTCAAGTTCCCCATTCAATTCTCTAAATGACCCACACTAATATCTACTTGAGCTACTAATCTAGACATGACCCAAAATCCACTATCTACTATGTCTGTCTCATATGCCTCAAATCCTCCACCTATGGCTCATTATCACTACCACCCTTAGGGTCCTCATCCCATGCATGCCCTGATGACACCATTTATCTACCATCTTGATGCTCTATTAGAAGTTATCTAGGTGGAATATCACTAATAATCAAAGGCCATAGTCAAAACCAATGATAAAAGTCCAGATATAGAAAATAGGAAAATCTATAATAGGAAGAACATATCACCACCCTTACAATTCCCTACTACACCCATATCTCATATCATCTGGCCTCATATCCCCCTGGCTACCCATACTGAAGTCAAGAATTTCATACCAATCACAAAATAAACCACTAATATAGGATGTTTAAGTAGAATCCCACCAAGAGGCTCTGTATGAAAACATATTTAACATGTTGTTGAAAATTTGAATAGCTCACCCCCTTTTTTATTCCTTCCTAACCATATCAAATTTAGGCACCAAATACACCATATACATGTAGGATCACACACCAATCATGTAAGGAACCATATAATTGGGCTTAATGAGTAGAATTACTTTGAGAGTATATATAGGAAAACATTTTTTATCTTGTTTTTGACACTTTAAACAGCCCAACCCCTTTTCCTTTATTACAAGTTCCAAAAAAATAACAATAACACACATATTTCATGTGAAACTGAGTGTTTATTAGGATTCATGGATTCTCTCCTCTTTCCTCTTAGGATAAGAGTCCAACAAAATATTCAATAACATCAAATACAACATCATCTGAATCAAATATCTTAGCTATAATCAAGAAAAATAAGAAAAAAATTACTTTTTCCCTAGTGTCTTGGATTTTGGTATATGTAGGTGATGGCTAAACACACAAAAAACCTCCATACCATGTTCTAAAACTTCCCTATGGCTCCAGTCTACCATAGCCCAAATAATAAACTATTTCAAAAACCTTCCTCTAAAACCACTTAGAAACTGGTCAAATGCTACTTTCAATTTGTCACCAACCCGCTCCTCTAATACCAATTATAACACCTCAACCCAGGAGCCACTCAATTGGTGCTTTGGGATGGTATGTCATTTCTCCTAAGGTGGACCTCCTTATGCGTGAAAGGCTATTGACTAATAGTGAGGGCCTATTGGGTAATAGTGGGGAGACTATACCCTCTGGTGATATTAATAATAATACTAATAATGATAACTACATGAGAAAAATTTTAAACCAACTCAGTGGAAGAAATATAAAACAACAACAATAAAAAGCAAAAATTAAACTTGTTACACATACTAGGTAATATATATAAAATATAAAATCCATACATAACTATGTAAGATCACTTGAACGACAATTATATATGTACATAAGAAAAACTCCAAAATAACTCCATCATGGTACAATGAAACCACTTGATCTATCTTCCAAAAATGATTCCATCTATTATATGCACATTAGCATATCTAAGATCACTAATTTCTAGACCACGATCCTGATACCTTTCCTACACTCAAAGCCATAAAGTCTGCATGCATCTCAAGGGTCCTGTACAGGGTGTGAGTATAAAATTGGTAGGCCATCACCAACATGTGCCTATTTTAAACCCATAAATATACATGTATATGAAAAACATAAATAAAAAACAACCATTCACACATCAAAAAATCCACTTAGCTTGTTTTTAATAGCCATAATGAAGCTTTTACCTACTTTATCCAACACTGGAGTGGAATGATGCATCCATAATCAATCATATCATAAGAATACTTAGTCTCTATTCATTTCCATACCACACATCATCACATTATAAACACACCATGTATACAACATGTTGAGTAAGTCTAATATCCCTTCAGAACACCCATAAATACCATGAGTCTATTTCATTTCCATTTATTAAATCACCATAATCTCGAAAGCCCCACATCCCATGGAACAATGATATCCTTATTTCCATTGTCCCAACCCACCGACCCCAACATCAGGGTGTGCCTCATCCCTCATCTGATGGTATCACACACAATCACTCATGTATTTATATGGTGAGAACCATATCAATTATAATGAACATCACTATACACTATGTCGCTAAGTCTACGGAGGCATCCACTGTAACAACCTGAGTTTTTATGAGAATTATTCTTTTTAATTGATTTATTGTGTTTTACGCAACACCGAAGAGAGATTTCACTACACACATCCTTGACTTGGCTTGCATTACACGCAATCACGACCTTCCTTGATAGCGTGTGTAGTACGCAATACCGAGTTTCACTAAACAACGATATATTATTATACTATTATTATGGACTAGCCATTATGAATAGTATTAACTAAATTTTGAATTTTATAGAATTATTATTCATCTTACACATTTTCTAGAACATGGTATGAGAACAAAATAAAATTTTCGGGTAAAATAAGTATTTTTCAAAAAATGCAGTTTTGCCTCATTTTGATAGCGCACCCAATTTAAATCAAGTTTTTGAAATGTTTATAAGTTAAATTTGATAAAATAAAATTATTCTTTGGAATCAGGATATAAAAATTTACTTTGGATAAAATTTTCATATTATTCTGATAACTTTCATATTTTAATGAATAGTAAAAATACGCTATATTTTAATTAAAAACAACTTTTTTCATCGTAATAATTTATATGGTTAAATTATAATATTGAATGGTTTTAAAGTATAAATAGAATATATTTTTACCATTTAATATAATGTTTGTCATTACCATTGATTTTACATTTAATTCATAGGTAAAATCATTTCAATCTTTTCCAATGTTTTAACTTTTAAAACTCATTTTCTTAACAACGAGATTAATTTTAAATTAATTTCTGCAACTTCTGTGATTTTAATTTGAAAAAATTGATTCCATATTTTGAATCAGTATGTCCAAATTATGTTAATAAGATACTTTTTATTTTTAGTCATTATGAATAGTAACTACGGTAAATTTTATTTACCACAGTTAAAGGTAAATCGAGGTGCCCCCACGGGGTGGCCCAGTTGGTTGGGTTGTTCGCTTGGTTCCTCGGAGTCCAGGGTTCGATTCCTGCTGGTTGTAGGCTTCGACCGAGATAATTCCGCGCCGTGCGATTTACCGCCTCGACAGTGCAGGGCAACGTGGGGAGGCCGGTTTTACTCACTCGGGCTGCAATTTGCATTCGAGCCCCGGGGCTTGGTACCCCTGCGGAGGGAATGGGCTACGCCGGGAAGATCTTGAATTGTAATAGTGTGGGTGAGGTTTCTGTACCAAAAAAGGTAAATCGAGGTAATTAAGGGTAAATATAATATTATAAAATTACCCTAACACTTGTTCTAATATAATTGGATGATTATATTTTACCCTAAATCATACTTGGGTCGAAATGGAATCTAATGGATTCCAATTGTATTTGATTAAGACCTTTTATTTAGTTTATTTAAAGGAAAGTGAAATGTCTCACTCAAACTTTAATAATTAGATTATTTTTAATATATAGTTATACAGAATATAAATTCAATTATAAATACTTATTTGAAAGATAAAATGTTTTTATTTATCATGGTAATTTATTTTTAATTTTTAATAAATATTTTATTACCTTAAAATCTTATACAAAAATGATGTAGAAATTATTTATTTAGTGAAAAATCAATAATATAGTTTTTATTAAAATAATAATACCTATCAAAAGGACCAGAAACTTGACAAAACATTATCGATAGAGTATATCTATACCCTAATCATCCAAGGGTAGATATTTGGACCATTTGGATCCTTATAAAACCGATTAGGACATTTAAATTATTTTATTTTAAATGATGTCAAAGATGTCACCTTTATAATTTAATAAATATAACAATTTAAATATTGTGATTTTAAGATTATAAATTCGAGTAAAAATATTATTATGTAAGGTATTATATTTATCTTCATGATAGGATTTTATTTTTAATTTTTATGCAAATTATAAGTATATCAAATGATTATAAAAAAATGATGTAGTAATTGTTTTATTAAGGGAAATACCAAATAAATGGTTTTATAAATATTAAAATAAACATTATATGAACTAATTAATGTTCTAAAAAAATTTTATAGATGAATATGAAATGTTATAAATCTATTAAACATTTTATTTCGAATATATCCTCTGTGTGGATTTTATTTAAATTCAAATAAATGAATAGTGTCAAAATTAACACTATTGATATTTTATAAAAATAACATATTATTAAATTGTTTAAAAATCCCTTAAATATTTAAAGATTATAAATTGAAATTTATATGGTCTAAAATGTCATAAAGTACAAAATTATGGATAATTTACAAAACATAAGTAATTATTCATAACAATTTAAAATTTAGAATATTATTACCACAAATATGATTAAATAAATTAAATAAGGATAAATCAAATTGATAAGGTTTAAAATAAATTCCCAACATGTCTTAATTTTATTGTCTGATGATATTACAACCCTATCTCATCTCATATTCGGATTTAAGTCATTTTTGGAGGTTTTTATGTGGGGTTTGAATTTATTATAAATTAATATTTCTTATGTTTCCAAAGGTGACCCTCTCATTCCTTATAAAAGGGTACCTCCTCCCTCTCCTCTTCACAAAACTTTGAGCCTTAAAGCTCATCCAAACCCTGACCATTTATCTTCTTCACTTCCCTAGAAACATTCTAGAGGTTCTGGTCTCCTCAAAATACCAACTCTAGTGCTTTAAGAGGAAGCTTAAAAGAGGTGCGTCGAAGAAGAGGTAATCTCTTCTACCGATTCTTTCAGGTTTCTTTCTTCTTCAACTTCTTCTTCTTTATTTGTTTCATTATAAAGTAATAACATAATTATCACTAATATACCTATATGTTATTATAAATATGAAACAACCCCATTTCACCTTCTATCCATCCTACAGAAAATGAAATCACTGCGTGTGGGTACGTACAGAATACCGTCTCCACGCCGTGGTGTAATCTGTTTTTCCACCACCACCTTACTTGGATGGGTATAATGGTGTAAAAAAATAAATATATATGGTTATTATAACATCATTATGATTCTTAGATATTATATCATCCACTCTAATTCCCTTCAATAATTATGGGAACGATATCATCGCTCGTGCGTACGTACGAATTACCGTCTCCACGACGCGATGAGATTCATTCTCCATGTTAACCATTCAAGAATGATTATAAAGTGTATATAATGAATAATAATCCTATATATAACATAATAATTCTATTGGATTTATGTATATATATATACGTGTCATCTACTTCCATTCAAGTCAATAAGGAAAGGAAAACAACGTTCATGCTTACGTACGACCTACCGTCTCCATGAATGGTGTATTTCATTCCATTTATCAATATATCATATATATTTATATTCTGAATAAATAATGTTTTACATTCTGTAATTAAGTAAATCAGGATATAAGTAAGAACAATAAGTTGAAACTCGTATGATAAATGAAACGATTTTACCCAAAATGCTGCTTTAACATGGAATTTACAAAAGAACGGCTAATATAAAGTCATAAGTAAACCATATATGTTATCATAAAAATGAATATGATTATGTAATAAGTCAATTAAATTATTTAAATCATTATAAAAGAGGTTTTTATATGTACGAAGCATATCAGACCTAAGGTAAGGGATAATTATTCCAATCTTGTTCTTATCCGAGATTCTTTATTCGTAAGTATTTACTGGGGTTGTTGTTATCATCCATGTACATGTTTTCTAAAAGTGTTTTTATGTATGATTAAAGTCATTTTTACCCATTTTGACTTTTACCACATGTTATGAAAGGAATATTTCTTTTTATTACCATACGAGGAACTTTTTGACTTTTCTGACAAAAGTACGAGGAGAATGTTTTTTTACTTATACGACATGAATGGATTTTTACGGTTTCATAAAGCCTTATTTACATAAAGATTCCTATACATTATTTAATTATTATTTTCAAAAAATACTTTTCTTTTAAAATTACATGGCATTTTGTGAAAGAATATGATTTTGAAGAAGAATGGATATTTTCCTCAAGAATTCATTTCAAGTGTTTTATCAAAAACATTTTCCATCTAAGATGACATTATTTAATATGTGTATGTTTCAAGTATAATGTCTCTATGGTTTACATGGTTTCACTTTTATTATGATGAAATGATATACATTTGTTTTATATGGATTATGTTATGATGGGATGATGTTTATGAAAACCATTTTACTCTTTGGGTTATGATGTATGATTTATGTTTATTTTGTGGCACAAGTAAGAATGATTTCATTATGAGATGGGTGGGACCTATATCTCCCTCAAATGCATTGGGTAAATATTTATATCTCATGAGATAGACATGGATGGAATGGTAAGTTAATCTGGTTCAGTGTTACAGGACTAGAATGAGGAGTGAACTCGATTCAGAAAGGGACTTTGTCCACTAAGATGGTCTTGGAAGCAAATCCTTGGCTACTATGGAAATAATATCATGTGATTAATGGTTTTCCACAATTACATGTTTTATTACCATGATATTTTATCATGATTGATGTTCCATTATGATCTATGCCTTACGTACTGCCATGTTTTATTTCATTTCTGAAGATTTTGATGTTTAAACATTATGTTCATGTTTTAAAGTTCAAATGTATATGGTTTGTTTTATTTTCCCCATGCTTACCCTTAATGAGAATTTGAGATCACCCTTTATATGTTTTCTTTTCCCCAGGATATAAATAAAGGTTTTAAGTAAGAAATCAAAAGGGGAATATCTTTATGGTAGATGTTGAAGATCTTTCACCATGATTAAAAGATTATGTTCCGAGTTTCCAAAGACACTAAACTATTACAATCCTTGAGTATTGGTTTTTGTTATGTATTAAGTATTCCAAAAAAGTAATGCAATGTCCACGTATGTCAAGCTTTGGGTCTCTATAGTTGGTATCATAGAAAAGGTTTAGTTAACCTTTGGAAACTAGGATGCGAAAACTTTAGTGAGATCCCTAGAAGATATTTCTAAGGTATGTCTAGGGATGTCCCTAAGGTTACGTATAAGTATAGGTTATAGTCCTAGAATTACGGTAACGATCATATAATTAAACCTAATATTTTAGAGATTGAAAGTACTCCCCCTTGATTATGTTGTTTTTCTAGTATGAGTTTTTCCTCTCATACTATTCTTTTTGGGTTTTAAGAAATGGCAGGAAACAGGAGGATTCATGTTAATGGAGAATATGATGTTCGTCATGAGCAACCAAATGAAGAGGAATTTGGATGTGCAAACATAATTATTATTCCTAATCAGCAATCTCATAATATGATCAATAATCTCAACTTTGGTAAGTTTCCTGACTCATCTAATAAGAGAAAGATGGAGTTTCATGATGATCATAAAGGAAAGAAAGTTCAGTTTCCCTCATGTAAATCATGTGGGAAGAGGCATCAGGGAGAATGTTTCAAAGGAACTAGAAGATGATTTGGGTTTGGAAAAGAAGGACACAAATCCAGTAATTGCAAAGGAAAAGGTTCATTTAACACCATGGACAAGGATAATGGTATTTCTAAGACATCAACAATGGTTAAATGTTTTAAATGTGGAATGTACGAGCATTATGCAAACCAATTCCCTAATAAAAAATCTCATGAAGAGAATCAGCATGGTCATATGGGTAGTATTTATATTGATGATGATGAAGAGACTACAAATTATATGTGAGATGAAAGAATTTTTCAAGCTCAGTCAATGGTTTAAGAAGGTAGTGGAATGATTACAAGTTTATCAAGAGTAATGTTGTATAAGTAATCTCATGGTACTATGGAATAAAGAGACATCTAAGGATTGTTACACAATTGTTTTTCCTTATGTTTTTGAAAGTATATGTTGAATGATACTGGTAACCATGAAAGGTTATTCAGATATTTTTGGAAATCACCTAATATGCACATAAATAAGGGATAAGGAGATAATGAAATGTTTGATAGTATTAATGATCTCATGACTGGTATAAGGAAAAAGTGATATCATGGTTTGAGTATATAGAATTTTTGGGATTTTGGTATGTGGAAAGAGTTACCTTTTGATAGCATTCATGTTTTCACTATGGTTCTATGGTAATTTATGAGAATACACGATTAAGGTATTCACATGTTTGGAATGCGGTCAACATGATATATCTTACGATATATGGGGGATAAATGATGGTATTCACTTGCTTATTATGTGACCTTTCTAGTAATAATTTTCTTTATACTATGAGATTGGAAATATGTATTTTGGAAAATTCTAAAGATTGGAATGGATTATGTTGGACATCAGATAGTATTGTTTAAGGCTATAACTTTTTTTCGATATAATTTCTGTAATGTTATTATAGTTTAGTTTTAGAAAAAGGATAACCTGCAGAACGGGCGACAACCCGTCACGTCAGACAAGGTTACGGGAATCGAACCCACAACCGAAGTGTGATAGGCCTTTATCGCCTACCACTCGCCTACAGGAAGTCCCTGGTTAGTAGAAAATAGTTTTATTTTATTAAGCAGTATGATAGATGAAGTATAAGTCCATTTTAGGAACCATATACGATTAATCTCACCATAGATTCACTTATGTATATAACTTTTGTTAACCTTATGTTTGAGACAGATGGAACAACCTATCATTCTATCACATGATCTGCTAACACATCACAGAAGAAAAATTCAACTTCATTTATTTAAGAGATGAAGTGGAAATTGTTCAAGGCACAAACAATAGCGAGATTGTACCAAAATCAAGTAATTATTTCTTCTAATTCAAAATTTTCAACTTTAGGGAAATGATATTGAAAACCAAAAATGTTTTCCTAGTGCTCTTATATCTGATGAATCAGATGGTACCTTAGATTATCACAAATTTATGGCTTTGTGATTGTTGGATTTTTTATAGCCATGTTCTCTACCACTCTCCGTTAGAACTTAATGGTTAGATTTCTCTTCCATATCCATATTTTCACCTATGTTCTCCTATGTGGAAACCCAGTGATGAGTTAATTTGGGTAACCATTATGTTTCATACTTCAGTTTTTAAAATTAAGTTTTAGTATCCCTTTTTACGATGTTGGTTTCTATGAAAGAAACTTTCAAGTAGTAAACCATTTATAACCCCGACGAATTTTAAGGGAGAAATTCATTTTAAGGGGGGTAGAATGTAACAACCCAAGATTTTATGAGAATTATTCTTTTTAATTTATTTCTTGTGTTGTACGCTACACCAAAGGAAGCTTTCACTACATGCATCCCTGACTTGTCTTGCATTACATGCAATCACGACCTTCCTTGATAGCACGTGTAGTATGCAATACCATGTTTCACTAAACAACGATATATTATTATAATATTATTATGGACTAGACATTATGAATAGTATTAACTACATTTTGAATTTTATAGCATTATTATTCATCTTACACATTTTCTCGAACATGGTATGAGAACAAAATAAATTTTTCGGGTAAAATAAGTATTTTTCAAAAAATGCAGTTTTGCTGCCTTTTGATGGCACACCCACTTTAAATATAGTTTTTTACATGTTTATAAGTTCAATTTGACAAAATAAAATTATTCTTTGAAATAAGGATATAAAAATTTACTTTGGATAAATTTTTCATATTATTCTGATAACTTTCATATTTTAATGAATAGTAAAAACACGCTATATTTTAATTATAAACAACTTTTTTCATCATAATAATTTTTATGGTTAAATTATAATATTGAATGGTTTTAAAGTATAAATAGAATATATTTTTACAATTTAATATAATTTATGTCATTAGCATTTATTTTACATTTAATTCATAGGGAAAATCATTTCAATCTTTTCCAATGTTTTAACTTTTAAAACTCATTTTCTTAACAATGAGATTAATTTTAAATTAATTTCTGCAACTTCTGTGATTTGAATTTGAAAAAATGGATTCAATATTTGGAATCATTAGGTCCAAATTATGTTAATAATCTACTTTTTATTTTTAGTCATTATGAATAGTAACTACGGTAAATTTTATTTACCATAGTTAAAGGTAAATTGAGGTAATTAAGGGTAAATATAATATTATAAAATTACCCTAACACTTGTCCTAATATAATTGGATGATTATATTTTACCCTAAATCATACTTGGGTCGAAATGGAATCTAATGGATCCCACTTGTATATGATTAAGACCTTTTATTTAGTTTATTTAAAGGAAAGTGAAATGTCTCACTCAAACTTTAATAATTAGGTTATTTTTAATATATAGTTATACAAAAAATAAATTCGATTATAAATAATCATTTGAAAGATAAAATGTTTTTATTTATCATGGTAATTTATTTTTAATTTTTAATAAATATTTTATTACCTTAAAATCTTATACAAAAATAATGTAGAAATTATTTATTTAGTGAAAAATCAATAATATAGTTTTTATTAAAATAATAATACCTATAAAAAGAACCAAAAACTTGACCAAACATTATTTTTAAAGTATATTTATATCCTAATAATATAATGGTAGATATTTGGACCATTTGGAGCCTTATAAAACCGATAAGGACATTTACATTATTTTATTTTAAATGATGTCAAAGATGTCACCTTCATAATTTAATAAATATAACAATTTAAATGTTGTGATTTTAAGATGATAAATTCTAGTAAAAATATTATTATTAAAGGTATTATATTTTTATTCATCATAGGATTTTATTTTTAATTTTTAGGCAAATAATAAGTATATTAAATGATTATACAAAAATGATGTAGTAATTGTTTTATTAATGGAAATATCAAATAAATGGTTTTATAAATATTAAAATAAACATTATATGAACTAATTAATGTTATCTAAAAATTTTATAGATGAATATGACATTTTAGTAATATATTAACATTTTTTTTGAATATATCCTCTGTTTGGATTTTATTTAAATTCAAATAAATAAATAGTGTCAAAATTAACACTATTGGTATTTTATAAAAATAACATATTATTAAATTGTTTAAAAATCACATAAATATTAAAAATTATAAATTGATATTTATATGGTCTAAAATTTCATAAATTACCCAATTATGGATAATTCAAAACACATAAGTAATTATTTATAACAATTTAAAATTTAGAATATTATTACCACAAATATGATTAAATAAATTAAATAAGGATAAATAAAATTGATAAGGTTTAAAATAAATTCCTGAAATTTCTAAATTTTATTTTATGATGACATTACAACCCCATCGCATCTCATATTTGGATTTAAGTCATTTTTGGATGTTTTTATGTGGGGTTTTAATTTATCATAAATTAATATTTTTTATGTTTCCAAAGGTGCCCCTCTCCTCCCTTATAAAAGGGCACCTCCTCCCTATCCTCTTAACAAAACTTTGAGCCTTAAAGCTCAGCCAAACCCTGCCCATTTATCTTCTTCACTTCTCTAGAAACATGCTAGAGGTTCTGGTCTCCTCAAAAGACCAACTCTAGTGCCTTAAGAGGAAGCTTAAATGAGGTGCGTCGAAGAAGAGGTAATCTCATCTACCGATTATTTCAAGTTTATTTCTTCTTCAACTTATTCTTCTTTTGTTGTTTCATTATAAAGTAATAACATCAGTATCACTAATATACTGATATGTTATTATAAATATGAAACAGACCCATTTCACCTTCTATCCATCCTACGGAAAACGAAATCACCGCGCGTGCGTACGTACGGAATACCGTCTCCACACCGTGGTGTAATATGTTTTTCCACCACCACCTTACTTGGATGGTTATAATGTTTTTAAAAAATAACTATATATGGTTATTATAACATAATTTTTATTCTTAGATATTATATCATCCACTTCAATTCCCTTCAATAATTATGGGAACGATATCATCGCTTGTGCGTACGTACGGATTACCGTCTCCACGACGCGATGAGATCCATTCCCTATTTTAACCATTCAAGAATGATTATAAAGTGTATATAATTAATAATAATGGTACATATAACATAATAATTCTACTATATTTATGTATATATATATATATATACTTTTCATCTACTTACTTCCATTCAAGTCAATAAGGAAAGGAAAACAACGTTTATGCTTACGTACGACCTACCGTCTCCATGAATGGTGTATTTCATTCCGTTTATCGATATATCATATATATTTATATGCTGAATATATATTATATATAAATCATGTTTTACATTTTTTAATTAAGTAAATCAGGATATAAGTAAGAAAAATAAGTCGAAACACGTATGATAAATGAAACGATTTTACCCAAAACGCTACTTTAACATAGAACTTACAAAAGAATGGCTAATATAAAGTCATAAGTGAACCATATATGATATCATAACAATGAATATGATTCTGTAATAAGTCAATGACATTATTTAAATCATTATACAGGAGGTTCATATACGTACGAAGCTTATCGGACCTAAGGTAAGGGATAATTATTCCAATCTCATTCTTATCCGAGATTGTTTATTCGTAAGTATTTACTAGGGTTATTGTTATCATCCATGTCCATGTTTTCTAAAAGTGTTTTTATGTATTCTTAAATTCCTTTTTACCCATTTTTTACTTTTACCACATGTTATAAAAGGAATATTTCTTTTGATTACCATACGAGGAACTTTTTGACTTTTCCGACAAAAGTACAAGGAGAATGTTTTTTTTAACTTATACGGCATGAACAGATTTTTATAGTTTCATAACGCCTTATTTACATAAATATTCCTCTACATTATTTCATGATTATTTTCAACAAAATATTTTTCTTTTAAAAGTACATGGCATTTTGTGGTAGAAAATTATTTTGAAGAAGAAAGGATATTTTCCTCAAGAATTCATTTCAAGTGTTTTATCAAAACCATTTTCCATCTAAGATGACATTATTTCATATGTGTATGTTTCAAGTATAATGTCTCTATGATTTACATGGTTTCACTTTTCTTATGATGAAATGATATCCATTTGTTTTATATGGATTATGTTATGATGGGATGATGTTTATGAAACCCATTTTACTCTTTAGGTTATGATGTATGATTTATGTTTATTTTGTGGCACAAGTAAGAATGATTTCATTATGAGATGGGTGTGAACTATATATCCCTACAATGCATTGGGTAAATATTTATATCTCATGAGATTGACATGGAGGGAATGGTAAGTTAATCTAGTTCAGTGTTACAGGACTGGAATGAGGAGTGAACTCGATTCAGAAAGAGACTTTGTCCTCTAATATGGTCTTGGAAGCAATGCCTTGGATACTATGGAAATAATATCACGTGCATAATGGTTTTCCACAATTACATGTTTTATTCCCATGATATTTTATCATGATTGATGTTTCATTATGATCTATGCCTTACGTACTGCCTTGTTTTATTTCATTGCTCAAGATTTTGATGTTTAAACATTATGTTCATGTTTTTAAGTTCAAATGTATATGATTTGTTTTATTTTCTCCATGCTTACCCTTACTGAGAATTTGAGCTCACCCTTTATATGTTTTATTTTACCTAGGATATAATGAAAGGTTTTAGGTAAGAAATCAAAAGGGGAATATCTTTATGGGAGATGTTGATGATCTTTCACCATGATTAGAAGATTATGTTCTGAGTTTCCAAAGACACTAAACTATTAGGATCATTGAGTGTTGGTTTTTGTTTTGTATTAAGTATTCCACAAAAGTAATGTAATGTACATGTACGTCAAGCTTTGGGTCTCTACATTCACCCACATTGAGTTGTCAAAACCATATCATTAGGTCCTGATCCTATGTTCACATGACCCCAAAGGTGCTTTCAGGCAAAAAAAATTGTGAAAACATAAACAATAACCTAAGACACACCTCTATAGAACCTCCATCACTGTCTATAAACCACATCACCCCAAATTTGGTACTATCCGTCACAACCTTCTTCCAGCTGACGAACCATGTCGCCTCTAATCTAGTGATCAATATCACCCAAGGTGTCACAAACTATTCTAAATACATTCCCATGGAACCCACATAGCCATAGGCTCAATTTTATTAAATTACATAATAAAAAATATCCTATAGAACCAAAAAATAACTTCGTTTCTCCCCTTCCACACCATACCTAGATAAGACATACTTTAATAGACACAAGACTACTCTCCAACATCTCTCAGTAATAGAAAAAGAAATAAATATAAAAACGGTCACACCCTAACCACCCCACACATGCTTATTTATCACGCATCATATAAAAACATATAAATTAGGATAAATATAAGAACCACCTACCCCATTCTTAAGAATATGTACTCATACAATATTATTATTTGGTTTAAGTTGAAAATATATAAAATGATCAATCAAAAAATGCCCTAAAAAATGGGCATATGAGCTCGCATGGAAACAACATCCACTATGGAAAAAGAAAATAATAAAATAATTAAGTGGACTCATACTCTTAAAAATAGGGATATAATGTGATGAACAATGTTTGAATCAGACATTTTATGGAGGAGAGACCTCAAATCCTAGATGAGATGGAAGGAGGATCTCCCACGACGGCTGCTATATGGAAAGAGGAAGAAAGAAAGATGCTGAAAGGTTAATGAAGGTAGGGTCAAATTGTTAATTTCATCCCCTTTAATTAGCCACACAATTTTTCAAACCATGCACCAACCATTCTGAGATACTATCCGGAAGACACTCCACCTCACATGATTACAACATACAGTTAGACAAACTGTGTGCCAACCGTACGGATTCCTTTACCCCTCTATACCAAAATGCATAGTTTACTCGGAACACCACATGGTTAAAACTAATTGTGTCCTAGTAAAAATGGGATGCATGGTTATAACTAACCGTTCACCAATATTGAACCCAATTTTGTGTCTCCCAAAATTTGGTTTTCAAAGCCTGAAACTTATGAAACTCATCCGAACCACGAGACACATTTCAAGCCCAAATCTATATAAAAAACATTTTAAAGTGTTCTAAATATCATAATTACATTACAAATCTCAAATATAATTTTGGCCCTCCCACCAAACTAAAAGTTCAAATTTACTTTGAATTTTCAACCCACTCAAAACATGAGATCATAAAACTATGACAAAAAATTTCATTAATATTGTTTTTATAAAAAAATAGAGGGAATTTGGAATATTAGCGATGATTCAACACAAATATTTTATTAAATTTTTTTTTCTAAAATATCAGTGGTAGTTTGACAACTACCACTCATATTTTTAAGAATTAAATTTTTTAACATATTATGTTGAAAATTTTCATTAATATTACTTTTCAAAAAAAGGAGTTTTAATAACTTTATAAAATAATCACTATTAACCATAGTAGGTGTGTACATTATCTGTATTTTCCTATAATGATAAATTATTTATAAGAAATAATTGGAATATCTTGTTGATGAATTGAAGATAACTATGATGATATTTTTTGAACAAAAATGTTTGATCAATATTATGTAGAATTTAGTAGAACATTCACATACTAAACATATTGATATTTTGTGAAACTTTATCAAAGAAAAATCAAGAAAAGATTTTATCATGGTGGATAAAATTAGAACAAATCAATAAGTGGGTGATATTTTCACAAAACCATTAGAAGCATCATTAATTGAGAATCATTATTTGAATCTTAGAGTCCAATTAGTATCCTGATCTTTATAAGGTTTGAAAAATCCCCTCTCCTTGTATGTGTTTATTTCTAAACATGACTATTTGTTTTTGATATATTTTAAATAAGAAGAACACCTATTGGGTTTATTTCCAAATGGGGATGCATATTAGACCCCCAAAGGGGGAGAAAGTAGTGTACCCTTAGAGAAGTATACTTGACTCTTGAGGAGAAATTATCTTGGAGGGGGAGGGTATTTTGGTATAAGAGGCATATAGAAATACAAGAGGGTCATGATAAAGGTAAGGAGAGTAAACTATCATGAATAGTATTATGATAAAGAAACAAGTATTAGAGACCAAAATTTTAAAGTGTTAAAGACTAGGAATCATTATATAACTCTTTTTTTCTACATATATCATATATCATAACTAATTAAAGTGATTGATGAGATTTTATATTACTATTGGGAGTTTCTCAAGATTCTGAAAATCATTAAAAATACATTTTGAGATGTAGAAACTGTGGGAATTTCCAAACAACCCAAAAGGAAAGAATGTTAACACCAAGATTAGTAAAATAAAGGAGAATATTGAAACTCATTGAAGTTAAGTTGTATGTATTTTCAAATGAAATTAATGGATGAAATATAACTATGATAAAATCAGGATAAAGTTTGGAATGTGTTTATATTGTTTAAAGGTGTTTTTATTAATGGTTAGTAAACCACACAATGATCCTATCCATGATTGATGTCTTTTGGGATAACTAAATTTTATCATAATTTTTTAAATATTAGCAGGGATTCACTTCTATAATTTTAATAAATTACTTTTACAAAATATGAGAAGTAGTTTAACAACAATCACTAATATTTTTATGAAATAATTGTTTTTTAAAATATTATGATGAAAAATTTCATTAAAAAAAATTTATAAAAAAATTAGAGGGAGATTTGAATATTATTGTTGGTTTGCTTCTATGATTTTAATAAATTATTTTTCACAAAATATTAGCGGTAGTCTAACAACCGACACTAATATGTTTAAGAAGTGATTATGTTTTTACAATATAATGATGATTTTTTTTACTAATATTTATTTTATAAAAAAAATTAGAGGGGGATTTAACTACCCCTAAAATAGTTATACCTAATCATAGTAGGTAGGTAAATTAACAATGGTTTCCCAAAAATGCTGATAAATCATGTTGAATGGGTTATAACCAGCTCTAAATGAAAACTTTGATCCTTATAATAATAACATTTATTTTTGTAGTGACTAGGCTTGTGTAATGTACCCTTTAATATGTATTATTTCATAAAATAGAAAAGAACTAAGAATTGGAGGCTTATTATATGTGGATTGGTTTGAAAACATTATGGAAAGTAGGTTTGAAATTAGATAAGAATTATTCATAGGGACTAACTGCATTAGATGGTTAAAAGGAAGAAAGAAAGAGATTCACTTGACATAGTTAGAGTATAGTATATCTCATTGATCAAGTATTATATCCAAATAATTTGGATGATTCAATAATTAGAATATCTTGGTGATGAAGTGATAATAAAAATAGTGAAATTGTATGACAAAAAATGTGTGATAAGTCTTATGAAGAATATGGCCGAACATTCATATTCAAAACATATTGATATTTGATGCAATTTTATTAAATAAAAAGTGGATCAAGATATTTTCGAGGTGGATTGAATTATAACAAATAAACAAGTGGGGGATATTTTTACAAAACCATTGGACACATTGGTGTTTGAAAAGCATCAGTTGAATCTTAGAGTCTAACCAGTTATCTAAGCTTAAGAAGGTTTAAAATATATTATCTCCCTATATATGTTTATTGTTAAACATGTCTATTTTTCTGATATATTTTAACTAATAAGAATACCCATTGGTTTTATTTCTAAAGTGGGAGAAAGTAGTGTACCATGAGAGATGTATATTCGACTCTTGAGGGGGATAAATTCTCTTAGAAAGGGAAAGTATTTTGAAATAAGAATCATATAAGAAGATAAGAGGGTCATGAAAAAGATAATGTGAGTAAAATATCATGAAAATGATTATGATAAATAAAATTTGATTAAATACTAAAGGGTTAAAGTGTTAAAGATTATGAATCATTCTATAACTCTTATTTTTGACATATAACATAACTCATAAATACTTAGGGTGTTTGATGGGATTTTTTATTACTATTTGGAGTTGTTGGAGACTTTAAGAATAAAAAAAAACAAAATTTGAGATGTAAAAACTTTAGGAATTTCCAAAATACCCAAAAGGTAAGAATATTAACCCAATAGTTAATAAAAAATATGATAATATTTGAAAATAATTGAATTTAAGTCCCATGTATCGTCAAATGGATTTAATAGATGTAATATAATTATGATAAAGTCAAGAAGAATGTTAGAATGCGTTGATATTGTTTAGATTTATTTTTATTAAATATAAACATACCACACAGTGATCTTAGGCATGTTTGAAGTGGTTTGGGATCGCTAAATTCTATTAAAAAGTTTTAAAGACTAGCAGAAATTCATTATATAATTTTAATAAATTATTTTTCCCAAAATATTAGCTATAGTTTAACAACTATCACTAATATTTTTAGGAAGTGATTGTTTTTTAAAATATAATGATGAAATATTTCATAATTGTTTTATAAAAAAATTATAGGGAGTTTTGAATATTTGTGCAAGTTTACCATTATAATTTAAAAATTTATTTTTCCCAAAATATTAGTGGTAGTTTAACAAATATATCTAATATTTTAAAGAAATAATTATTTTTTTAAAAATATCACGATGATAACTTTAATTAATATTTATTTTCAAAAAAATATAGGGAGTTTTAACTACCTCTAAAATAATTATCCATAATCATGGTAAGTAGGAACAATAGTGGTGGTTTCCCATTACTATCAGTAAATAATTAAGAGGGGTTATTAAAGGTTCTAGGCACAATAGAAGCTCCTGTTGGGAAATTCCAACTCAAATTTTAGTCCTAATCAACAAATAATCCATGATGTACATGGAAAATAACATAATGATCAACCAAATAAAATCAAAGATTAATTGAATTATTAATTACAAAGCCTAAAGGCAGGTTTATCATAAATAATTTATAATTAATTTATAGATAGATTTAGAATTACATTGATCTTTCAATTCTTTTTTGTTGATGACTCAAAAGACCACTCTGGTTATATTATCATTTCCTTAAAGGAATCAAGGTTAGATTACCTCTAGATGTTATCCACAAGTGCTTTATAAACCTACGATCATCATCATATAATTCTATTAGTGCCGACACGGGTGAATTTAACACTTGTGATGATCATTTTTGATCGCAACCGAATCCTTTAAGAGGATAAGAATTCATTCCGGTGGAGGAGGAGAATTGATCTATGTTATTTAGAGAATCATAGGGTGATATATCTATAATTATTGAGAGAATTATCTCTAGAATTTTTTGTACACAATGGTAGAATGATTTTAAGGATTGTGAAAAATGTCATAATCAAGTTTAAATAATGCCAGGTTCAGAAAATAATAATTGTACAAGGGCCATCATTATTTTCTTAATTCTCAGTGAACCCCATGTCTAATTAATCATAATATTATTATTTACTTGACATGCATGAAACACATGGATAAAATAAATATCATTTTATTAAATAAATAAATTAATACTTATTAAAATAATATTTGATATGTCATTTCTCAAAAAACCATAAAACTGAAACCTCCAATTATCCTCATTATTTTTTGGGCCATGAATAATAACTATTTATGTAATTAAACAAATATCACTACAATATTATCTAATAAATATATAAATATTATATTGACCAAATTAATGAATAAATATTTACTAAATATTCATGTAAATAAATAAATAACTATTTTGTTACCTTGACGATATTCTAGTATAAATAAATATTTTATATTCACTTAATTTAATAAATAATTACCCTGAGCATAAATATTTATAAAATATTCAACTCACATATATATATTGACTTGGATAAATTATGATATAATATTTTTAATAAAACTAACATGAATAATTATTAAACCATATAGAGAAATAATATTTATTCAATATGTAAAATTCCTATGGAATTTAATCGAGTCTCCAAAAACACTTAATACATGACCCTTTAGGACCATTTATTAGTGGAATTAGGCCAACTACCTAAAGTACATGGATAAAATATAGAAACATGCAAAGAATCCTATAGAGAAGGAAGTTAATGTCATAATGAAATGTAACCTCCTATGAACATACATTGTTTAATATAATCCCTTTACCTCGATATCTCCAATCAAGAAGGTTACATGCTAGTGTCATCAACCTATGTGTTCTATTTCTCTTTTTTTGATTTTATAGAAATGAACTTTCCAAAAAACCCTCCACAAATATAGACTTAATCAGGTATTTTAATTCCCATTAAAGAGCCTGATATATCAATTTCCATTAAAGAATAGAAGGGATAAATTGTTTCTCACATTATTTACTAATACAACATCACTAATGATGCACCCAATGTATCCTACCCTACCACGAGATTATGTTGTCATAATTTTCATCAATATATAAAAGTTTAAGACTCATTACATGCATTAATAATTATCTTACAATCAAATTTTCATTATACACATATGTAGATAGGAATGTATAATGACACATAAAAATGTGGATTTCTTATTAGCATGTCATGATCTCATAGTCTCCCACATTGAAGATTACTAATAGCATACACTAGGAGAAAGTTTCTCAAATTTATATGAGTCTCAAACCCCAATATCCTTTATCATTTGTGTCCTAACAAATGATATAATCCATCAATATAACTTATATTTAGGAATAATTTTTTGGAACTTCTAGGTTCTCATCATAGTAGAGGAGTGCTATGAAATTTTAATGTGAAAGTAACCTTAGGAAATTATCACATACTATGTCATGTAGAATAAAAATCATGATGTGATAAGAACATTTATTAATATTTAAATACATGAATAAAATTAATCATAAATTACTTAGAAGTTGGTTCTAGGTCACAAACTCCAAAACAATCCCATTTTCACTAGTGTCAATTGCTAATAACCTTTAGTCAAACAACTCTCGCATTTCACGATTCTATTGAAATTAATATTTAGTCAATGGGTTTACTATATTTTCTTATGTGGAAACTCTAATCATAGTGAATCCATCCCTTTTAGAGAAATCCCCCAAGATGTGATATTTTCAGAGTATATTCTTCGTCTATTGATGCGACCTTGTCTCCATTATAAGATTCAATGATGTAGTATTATCACAATACAATGTGATGTGATATTTACTTCTAAGTACCATATTAAGAACTTGGATGAAGTTTTGAATCTAAATATATTATTTGGATGTATTTGAAGATGCTCTATAATTGGAATCCACTATAGAATTGGCAATAATTGGATGTTTTAAACTCTTACTGCTCACAGCTCCTCCATTTAGACTGAAGAAATTTTCTGACTATGAATTCAAATTGTTCTGATCTATTTGTAAATATGAATTAATATATCCTATCATGAATAGTTCCTCATCTCCTCAATATACCAAGAACATATCGTTAGTATACCTCAGATACTTAATGACCAATTTAATAATAGACCAATATTTTTCTCCTGAATCGGCTTTATATCTACCTACCATGATTAAAGTGTAGGAAACACAAAGCCTATTATATAACATAAAATATATGATATATCCTATAAAATATGTGTACGAGATCCTAATAATTCTCTCTATTTATACCCTGTTGTGTATGAGGACACATTTTATTAGAGAGATGTATACCATGTGACATTGGAAGAAATCCACTCTGGGATTATTCTATACTAAATATATTTAGTATCTGGTCAATGTATGTACATTTAATTAGTCCAAGAAGTCTTTTGAATATATCATGTATGATCTTGAATTCAGGGATACATGCTACTTCACCTATGTCCTTCATGGGGAAGAACTTATTTAACTAGTCCTTAAATGACCACAAGACTAGTATGTTATTTACAATAAGTAATATTTCATTAACATATACTACTAATAATACAACCAAACTCCCAAAAAACTTCTTGTAACCACATAGCTCACACTCATTCTTTATGAAATCAATATATCTTATGGCTTCATAAAACTTAATATTCATGAACTATATGATTTCTTTATCCTATAAATAGATCTCTATAACTTGAATATCTTATTGTTATTTCCTGGAGTCATAAACCCTTTAGATGTGTATATTCATCTCATTTACCTTATTTGATAAAAGAAGATATTAGATTAGAAAATGTTTTTATAAACAAACACAATATGATTAATTTTTTACACATGGTTTTTGATTCATCAATTTCTATAACATGTTTTGGGAAGAAGATATGGATAAAAGAATTTTATCCAGGATAAAATATTTATCCATGTATTTTTTAAAGTATGTGGGAATGTTCTCCCACCACCCATCAATGAGATATTTTAATAAAATATTCTTTTAATAAATTAAAGGTTCCAAACACATATAATACCATATATGATAACAAAAACAATAGTTTATTTGTTTAATATTCCCACTAAAAGGAAATAAATGCTATTTCCTAACACTAAAGGGTTTCTGTTTCTTAGTAATATATTTTGAAAAGAATTTAGTTTCTCAGAGTCTAGTGGTGTATATTTGGGTTTAAAGAAGTTTAATGTTAAAAAATAAAATATTATACCAGTCTAAGTTTAAAGATAATTTTACTTAATATCCTAAGGGAGTTAGGATGTATTAGTAAAAAATAACACAATTAGTTATATTATTTAAATAATTTTTTTGATGGAATAGGTTTACAAGGATGATGATAATGAACTTAGAAATAGTTATAAGTAGACAATAGAAGTTGAAATCATAACATTTTATGTTGTGAAGTTAAGATGTTTGAATATGTTTATGAATTTTAACAATTAAGAATATGAATCCTAAGTCTCAGCATTATTCAAACTGGCATACTTTATAGATGTTTATCACTGAATAGTTTAGTGGGAGTGTTTTATAAGATGGTCACATGGAGATGTGACATAGATTATGTATGATGTAATGTGTTAACAAAATACAGAAAGTGTAGAAAACATAAGAATGATCTCGTATTTATATATATATATATATATGATAAACTAGTGATTAAATTGGTTTTATTAAATATTTTTAAAGAGTTTAAGAATATTAAAATCTATCATATTAAAGTAAATATCTATTTTATTATTCTTTCATGTTTTCCACACACACACACACATATATATATTTCATGAAGTAAATTGATAATTGACCTCTCAAAGTGTAGCTTTGATTTATCCATAACTGATGTTCGTCATGGATTATTACAGGTTTTGATTAAATGTTAAGGTTATCATGAGTAGGATTATTGTACAGAGATAAAAAATATGCTTATGAGGCACAAAATAAAGAATATGATTATTTTTGTGTGTTGGATGACCTATTAAGTATATGACATGGAGTGTTAGACTGATGTATTTAGTATAATAATGGTGCATGGATCATATTTGAGTCCCCACTACCTGAGGTTGGTGAGATACCTAGCTTGAGAACCTTCATACATTGATACCCCATTTACAAAAGTATATATATTGACTTAGCTAATACGGGGGGGGGGGTATGTTGCTGATCATGTCATCCATTGGAGCTTAACCAAGATGGGATTTATCATATCATATGAGGAGAATTACATTTGGGACCTTGATTGAGATAGACTGTGGGAGTGTGCGGTCTCACTTGGATATTATATATATTTTTTGTATAAGGGACATGTCATGTACTTTTCTATAAGGATGAATTACATGAGATGTATTCATAAATCAGATTAGTCTACATTCAGAGAATAAAAAATAGATAAGTTGGCTATATGGGATTGACAAGTTGCATATCCCATGGTCAATCGATGCATTAGATAAAGGTAAAATATGAGAATGCACATTTTTATATGATGCATACTGGTGGAAACAAGTATAGAGATACATGTGATTAATAGAGATCATGAAAGATTTCTTTATAACTTGAGTAGCATTGAATCTTTTCTAGATTTCACTCTTTACTGACATAATATATCTAGAGATTCATATTTTTTGTCAACACTGTAAAGGCCCACATGGTCATAATTTATGGTTGACTGAATGGGGATTGAGTTTTAATTCTGAGAGATACTATAAAAAGTGTTTTAGAGTTAATCCAATTTTTTATGGTTATTCATAAGGTATTTCATATGATGTGATAAAATGTGAAATTAATTATATGCTTCCAAAAATATTTTAAAAGATATCCAAAAAGGATTTTTGGATTTAGTTTCACAAGTTATTGAGTTTGATATAATATAAGGTGAAATAGCACAAAGTATTTTGGCATTAGTGTAAGTTGTAGATTGATGGAGATATGAAATAAATCCCTATATATATATTTCATATGAATTATGATTTTCATGATCATAAGGGTATATTATTTTATGAAATATGCGATTACAACAAAATAATAATTATTAACATTTTTTTATCCCATATATGCTATCATACAAAGAATCATTTCATAAGATGAAATAGTGAGGAGTTATAATATTCATATGATGAATGAATTTATTGGTCAAATAATTCACTCATGTGTGATGTTCACATGAGTAAATGCTACTGCCCGAGGGTTTTCCTTGTGGATTTATAAACCATTTTCATGAAATGGTAGTAGGGGGGGAGATTGATATACCCACGCTTAACCAAAACTCCCTGATACCCATAGCTCTCTTCATATTATTTCCTTTGATATGAGGTGATAGAACACCATGATTGGAACAATGGATCCCTATTGTGGGATGAGAGACTCAATTCATCTCATGGATACACCACGATGGTGGGATGTTTTTTCCACTTAGTGATATTTATCAAACCCATTTGACATAATTTATGGATGTTGCAGATGCTCTTCAGTGTACGGTACTCTCATTTACAAAAATGTTTTTAATTTTTGGTTTTATATTCTGTTTCATATTATCTTGCATATAGATCCTATGATAAGGGTTTTAATCACTTCCTCTTGGTATGATAATCGTTATTAGACACTAATAAAACTGTTTACTTTTAATTGAATGTTTTAATTTTATTTATTCTTATTTATTCTTAAAAACTCTTCTAACCATTTTGATATAATAACATGAGTATATTCCATATAATTACATGTTATCATGTTGATTTATTAACTTTAATCCATATTCTTCTTCATTTAACGGTAAACAAAACCATCGTTTGTGTGTATAATGGATTACCATCCCACAAACCAATGGAATTTGTTTTCCATCCCCACCTCTCATGACTAGTTATAATGATGTATTTAAAGTATATATATGATATTTATAACATAATTATCATCATGGAAAGATAATATATAATCTATTTTCTTACCATTACATCCATTGAAAAGTGATAACGTCATTCGTGCATATGTCTGGATTACCACCTCTATGAAGCGATGTGATTTGATTTTCATCACCGCCTCACATGGATGGTATATATAAGTGTATTTATAGAGATAATATGGTATTCATGATATAATAATCATTCTGGAAAGATAAAATGATACTTACCTTATTTCCCTCATGTTCATTGAAAAATGGAAACATTACTTACATGTATGTACAACTTGGAAACATTATACATATATACATAAAACCTATAATCACTACTACAAAATAGGCCTTTAATAACGTTGGTATTTATCAGCACTGGAAAAAAGTGCTGATAAATGACATCTTTATCAGCACTAAAAAAAGCGCTAATAAATTTAACCCTTTATCAGCGCTATATTTTTAACGCTCATAAATGAATCCTTTACTAGTGTTTTTTTAGTGCTGATAAAGGTCTAAATAAATAAAATAAAATAATTAAATGAATAAAAAATAAAAAATTAATTTATTAAGAAAAAATATTACAAATTTTATTAATTAAATAATTATTAATAAAAATGAATAAATTGATTATACTATATATAAATTATAAATACTAATAAATAATATGTATTAAATATATAGATATATACAAATTGAAAATTAAAAAAATGAAAATTAAAAATAATTAAATTGAGAAAAATATTAAACATTTTATAAATTAGATGATTATTGATAATTTTAATAAATTGTTTATATTAAATATACTAATATGATTTATATATTACAAAATATTTATGCTCTTTACATTAAATAGTCATATGTTTAGTGAATAATAGTTTATAATAAAAAATTAACATGAATTAAAAATACCAAGTAATTTCATAGAGTAATGGACATATAATTGAATGTCGTTTGATATTTCAATTTAACACAGATCAAATGTGTATTATATTGATTTCATATATACACAATTAATGAATTTTTGTATACAATTCATACACACAAAACTTATCCATTTTTTCAATATTTTTAAAGTGTAATTATTTTTAATTTATTCAATTTCACTCATTTTTAACATTCATGTACTTAAAATTAGATATTCATTAATAATGTTAAAAAAATATTTGAAAAAAAATATTTTTTAAAAAATATTTATAAATAAATATATTCATAAATGTACATACTATATTTATAAAATTATATATTTATAAATATAAATAAATAAATATTTTTTAAAAGTATTTAAATAAATATAAATAAATAATAATATATATTTAAATAATTATTAAAATTTTAATAAATCTACTTAAATAATGAATATATTTACTATATTTATATTTAGTATTATATATATATATATATAATTATATAAATATATATAATGATATTAATATATATAATGATATAAATATTATTTTTAAAAAATATTTATATAATTACAAATAAATAATTATATATTTAAAAAATTAGAGAATTATAATAAATATATATAAATAAGGAATATATTTACTATATTTATATTTATATATATTTATTAAGTATATATATACATTTCCAAATTTTTTTATTTATAATTATAATTATAATTCCTTTATCAATGCTTAAGTGATAAGTACTGATAAAAGAAATCTTTATCAGTGATTTTTTAGTGCTGATAAAGACCTACCTTTATTGGTGCTGAAAAAATGCTGATAAATATGTCTTTTATCAGCATTTATTACTTAAGAGCTGATAAACAAACTCTTTATCAACGATTTTTTGAAAATGCTGATAAAAGTGTCCTGATCTATTTAAAAAAACCTAACCAGTTGCAAACCCATCATGATATCAAAAGCTTTCCATGGAATCCAACCATTTTCAGTGCTCCTCCTTGGTGAATCGAAGCTTGAATCACATAAACCCATTCGAATCATATAAACCCACTACCTCCAGTTGCTCGAACATCATCCGACATCCGATGTTCTCTTTTAGTTATGATTTATGAAGAAAACATCAAGATATGGATCTGAGGGTCTCAAATTTTATTCAACCTAGCGAGGTAGGCCCATTTTTTCCTTTATAGGTTCCGATTTTCTTTCTGTATTTGTCATTTTATTTATGATTTCTTCTTCGATTATGTCATCAGTTATTTGTGCTCTAGTCGTTGTATACTATTTTTCTTTTGTTTATGATCCATTTTTTTCTTGACTAATGATTTTAATATCCTATTTTTGTCCTTTTAAATTATTTTTTTGAGTCAATTTTATTCACTATCTACATCTATACCCCAACTTACTCCTCAAGATTAATTTTTTCACTGTTTTGAAATCTTATAGAATCACATATGGTCTGCAGATAAACTAATTAAATAAATATTTATGTCACTATATAAATAGTAGAATTTTTGGATATAAAAACCTCAAACTAATTAAAAAATTTATTTAGAAAACCAATTTTCAGTTTGGTGATGGTGAGAAGTAACAACAGAAACTGATTTTATACAATTCATGTAAGGGAATTTATTTATTTGAATTATATTTTGATATTTTGGTGTAAGAGTTTTTCCTTAAAAATTTATTTTCTTAGAATTGTGTTGTTTTATTTTAAGAGAAATTTTAGTAAGGGTGATACTATATTTATTTATTATTAATGGCTCTCTATTTTTAAAAGTAGCATGGGGTTGTATTTATTTTACTATGTTGTGATATTCTTCTATAAGGGTTACATATATTTTTATCAATTTAAGTTTATTTTATAAAGACACACACACACACATGTAAAAATATATCTTTATATCTATTTACATGCATTTTCAGAACATATAATGTAAGGGTGATTTTATAATTATTTATTCACAAATTATGGTTCTGGATTTCCAAATTAGAAAGGGATTATATTTATTTTCATTAAAAATTAGATTTAAATGTAATTTGTTTTTCAATTATGTGTATTATAAATTCCATGTTATATATATATATGTTTAAATGTGTATGGGATATACACTGCAAGGGTTGGTGTGTTTTTCTCCCTTGTTTGTGATATATCTTGTTGATGTGTATTATTGATTTATTAAACTTCTTTATGGACCTATTTAGAATCTCAAGGATGGGTTAATGTGTATTAAATGGCCTCCCTAGAATCCTTCATATGGGTAGATCTGAGGTGATGATCTCCCAAGTATCCTTGGGATGGGTCGATTTGGGGATATGACCTCCCTAGAGTCTTGAGAAGTTTTAAAATATTTGATATACCCTTAATTTTAAATTTAATAATTCCTTAGGTTTCTACATCACTTGTTCCAAAAAATAGAATGGAAGTTATCAAATTCTATATATTATAAATTATTCTTAGGTATTTATCATTTTAGGTCTATATGTATTGGTTCCACCCCTAGGAATCTCTGATTACCATCCATGTATATGAAATAACTCTTTATTTATTAACATGTTTTATCAATACATTTTTTATCTTTTAATTGATTGAATAAGAGTTTATTATTTAAATTTGTTTATGGGATTTAATAAAGTCTTGGTGTGTGTCAAGAAATAGCTTTTATTGAATTTTTTTTGTTTGAGACTCATCCCCCATCTCTTTTATAGACAATTGTTAACCTCAAAAACTTCATCTACCAAACAGTCATTATTTTAATTTGTTTCTTGAAACCCATCCACCATCTCTTTTATATTTCTCATACTACTCTGATAATTACTCATCCCATGGATGAATACTACTTATAGTATTTCAAGCAACATAAGTTCATGTCCACAAGTGATGAAGGATGTATCAAACCACAAAATGAAATGATAAATGTCTGGGAGTTGAGTTGATGAGGATGAGTTGTATATAACTTTTACCTTTGAATGAATTCATATGATAACACCTGCCATAGTGGATTAAATATTTTTTTGAATTCAATTACCCATTTTCTTCAATATACTGAAATTCTTTAAAAGAATAAAATATTGAGTTTCCATTATTAAAATTTTCTATAAATTTGACCTTTGATAATGAATATCTTATGTGTATTTATTTATTTATTGTAAAAATTAATCTTTTATGAATACAAGAGGATGGATATGAATCGAAAATGGATGCACACTAATTGTTTAACAAAAGAGTATAAAGATAGAGTTAAAGAGTTCATCAAGTTTGAAAGAGAGAATTCATACTACCCTTCTCAAATCATCTGTCTGTGTTTACGTTGTTGTTATTCAAGAAAAATTAGTCCTAAAGAGTCGGAAGACTATTTTATTTTTCAAATAATAGATCATTTCTATAAATGTTGGACTAAAAATGGAGAAAAAAAGAATGTGGATACGGATTGGGATGATACTGCGGTTTATAGATCATTTAATATGAATACTAATGTAAATAATGATGGAGATCACATGGAAGAAATGAAAATGGAAATTGAAGATGACCTTCGTGATTGTCCAAAGTTGTTTTTGGATTTAAATAGTTGTTCTAAGAAATAATTTCATACCATTTGTACTAAATAAAAAACATTTTCAGCTATATTGAAGTTATATAATTTTAAAGATGACAAAGGATGGAGTGACAGTCTCCTAAATGATATGCTACCACAAGGAAATGAACTACTATGATGAACATATGATTCTAAACAAATGTTACATTCAATGGGTGTGATCTATAAAAAAAGTCATGCTTTTCCAAATGATTGCATATTTTTTCGCAAGGACCATGAATATCCTATAGAATACCCTAAGTGTGGTGCAGATTGATATAAGAAAAATGAATCAATTCCTTCGAAATATGTATGGTAGTTTCCTATCATTACATGATTTATAAAACTATATTAACGACAAGAAACTATGATACAATTGACATGGTACATAAATACAAGAATTAAAGATGGGAACCTACATCATCTAGTAGATTCTCTATATGTCATGCCTTTTCAAGAAGAGCAACGATGCTGTATTTGCTCAATCATAGAGGTAATCTTCATGTTTCATAGTAAAATCATTGTCTATAGAATTAATTTATTATTTCATATTTATTTTTAATTTATTTCTTTTTAGTATTACTCACATAATTATTGTTTTTTTATAAATGTTGATTCTTTTGTTCGATTTGGGGTGGTATATCCATTGTTCATGCCTTTATGTACCAAAGTGTCCACATAATTATTCTACCTCAAAACATTTTCACCCCTGTAGTGTTTCATTTATCAAATTCCTTCAAGTTCCCACAATGGTGTGACCGAGATGACTCAAAGTACTTGTTTTTATTTAAAATTGAAATTAATTTTAGTAAAATAGACAACTAACATACTAAAAACTGAGAAAACATATTCATATTGTTTTGATACTTTAAGAAAACAATCCATAAGTCATTTGTGACTTGTAAGAATCATCCTCACCTCAATCCGACACATGATGTTCCCGATATGACTCAATGCATCTATTATCAATTTAAAACTGAAATTTTAGTTCAAAAAGCATCACTCATTGAAAACCGATAAAACAAAATCTTAGTTTCTTGATAATTTGGGATAAAAATTTATCATTCATTTTTGACATGGAGGAATTTTTTTCACATCAAACCAATATATGATATGATTATAATGAGTCAAAAGTTCATGTTTCCAATTTTAAATGACATTTTAGTAAAAAAGAAAACTGACATACCCAAAACCAAGAAAGCACATTTATATTGTTTTGATACTTTATGAAAATTATCTATAAGTCATTTGGGACATGTAGGAATCATTCATACCTCAATCCAATGCATGGTGTGACCGGTATGACTCCAAGTGTGCCTTTTTATTTAAAATTGTTATCAATTTTAGTAAAATATAAAACTAACCAACTCAAAATCTAGAAAATGAATTAATATTGTTTTGATACTTTATGATAATTATCCATAAGTCATTTTAACATGTAAGGACCAGCCACACATCATTATGATACATGGTGTTCCTAGTATAACTGAAAGTCTCTATTATTAGTTTAAAATCAATATTTTAGTTCAAAAAGTGTCACTCAGTGAAAACTGATCAAAAATGCTTGGGTTTTATTAATAATTTATTTAAATGATTTATAAGTATTTTTTGACATGTAGTAATTATTCTTACATCAAACCGATACACAATGTTTTCAGAATGCGTCAATGTACGTGTTTTCAGATTAAAATGACATTTTAGTAAAAAAGAAAACTGATATACTTAAAACCAAGAAAAAAAATTCAAAATATTTTTATACTTTAGGAAAATAATCCATACATCATTTGAGACATGTAGGAATCAGCCTCACCTCAATATGATCCACGGTGTGACCGATATGACTACAATTGCATCTTTTTATTTAAAATTAACATCAATTTTAGTAAAATTAACAACTAACCTACTCAAAATAGAGGAAACACATTCAAATTAATTTTATACATTATGAAAATGATCCATAAGTAATTTTTGATGAGTAAGAATCATCCTCACCTCAATCTGATACATGATGTGCTCGATATGACTTAAAGTGTCTGTTATCATTTCAAAATAAACATTTTAGTTCAAAAAGTGTCTTTCGTAGAAAACTGATCAAACATGCTCAAATTTTCTTGATAGTTTAGAAGAAAAATTCATAAGTCATTTGTGACGTGTAGGAATTAGTTTCATGTCAAACTGATACAAGATGTGACCAAAATGAGTCAAAAGTGTGTGTTTCCAGTTTAAAATGACATTTTAATAAAAAAGACAACTGTTATACTGAAAAATGAACAAAGGAATTCATATTGTTTTGATACTTTAGAAAAATGATCCAGAAGTCATTTGAGATGTGTTAGAATCATCCTAATCTCAATCTGAAGCATGGTGTGGCCGGTATGACCCCAAGTGAATCTTTTTATTTAAAATTGACATCTATTTTAGTAAAATTAACAATTTCTATTAATTTATTTCTTTATATCGTTACTAACATAAGAATTATTTTCTTATACAGGTGTGTTCTTTTTCTCAAGTAGGGGTGGTTTGTTTGGAAATAGCACGAGTTGAGGTTAGGATTAAAAGACAAAGGAACATTAATGTTTTTTAATGTATATAATAATTTGTTTTTATGTAATTGCATAAAACAATGTTTGAAATATCTATATACAGTTTTTTTTCTTATATTTGTGTTTTAACTTTCATTTCATTTAAATTCTGTATTGGGACTTGTTTTTATTGATATCTGGTGTGTTTCTAGTGATGTGGTGTGTTGTTACAACACATTGAACTAGTGCTGCAGTGTGTTGTTGCAGTATACTGCATCATGGCCCTTTATGAGTGATTTTAAAAGAAATGATAAAGGAAACATTTTTCAGTGCTTTTAATAGATCTTATAATGGTACACTTTATCATCACTTTCATAAGCACTGATAAATGGGGCCTTTAGTTTTGATAGTAGACCCATTTATGAGTGCTTTTTTAGTGCTAATAAAAGACTAAATATTTTAATCTCTCTCAGGTAGTTAGTGCTTTGCTAGCACTGATAAAGGACATTTATGTTAGGTCGGAACGAGTAATGGTAGATGGTCTAGAGGGGGGGGGGGTGAATATAATAGATTAAAAATTTAAGCAAATATTTTTTTTTTAATTTAATTAATTATCAAAGTTAATTAGAAGTAGAAAAAGTAAATAACACAAGGATGTTTTCTTATAGAAGTTCGGTCCAAAGTGGGCCTAATATGCTCTTATAACTCTCTACTCGGAGAGAGATACATTTGCACTAAAATGATTTTTATGGGGGAATCATAACCCAATTTAAAAAAATACTTTTCTAGTGTAGGGATAACCACAACACTGACTTTTTTATGGGGAGTAACAACCCTTACAACTTGACTTTAGACATTGGGAGTCACAACCCGAACAATCCTGACTTTAGATATAGGGAGTCACAACCCTTAGATCTTGACTTTAGAATATTGGAGTCACAAAATGAGAAAAAGAATAAAAAATAATAATTTTGTGATTAAAATCATAAAAAAATAGAGTGCATGTGAGATATATGAAATAGTATTATAGACCCACAACTAGAAGAATGAGAAGATAAAATATTAAAGAAAATGCACTAGTTGTTAAGGATTAGATTGGATCGTCTCATTAAAGAAAATGTAGTCGAAGAATAATTAATTCATCCTTAGAGAGATCATGTAGGTGATGAAATAGAGTGTCGTAGGACATTGCAGATTGCACAACAGGTTCAAAGTCCACAACTTGTTCTATTTGAAAAAATAGAGTATCAAAAATGTTAACATGTGTCTTTCAATTTTTTATCTTGCTATTCTATCTTCTTTCCTACAAGAGAGAATGATATATATAGATTAGATGTTCAGAAGTTATATAAGCTCCCCTTCCTTAGGATATTCAAATTAAATTGAGTCAAGAGCATTCATAAATATTAAGATCGCAACACCGTTTCCTATTTATTCCTGTAGAATAAATCTCTAATAAAATCATTAAAAAATAATTTGAATAAGTCTTTCAAAAATATATTCAGAAATATAGAAGTGTTGAATGATTTAAAAAAACAATTTAAATCCATTCAAACTTCATTAAATTTATAAAAAACAGTTCCTAAAAATTAGTAGCACAATCCGTAAATAAATTCAAAAATTTGAATTTAAACAATTTTGAAACCTCCAAATTAATGGGAAAAAGATGTTGAAAAATTATTAATTTATCTCTCTAAATATTCCACCAAAAATATTAAAAACTCTTTGATTATAATCCTTATCTTTAATGAGAATTTTTCCAGTACAAAAACTTCTAAATATAATCCATATATATGCAAATAATCAATTAAAAAAATGCATGGAATGAATAGTAACTTCGAAATGAATAGTGACGTATGGTTGATGAAACATACTTTTACTATTAATGAACAGTAATGTAGGGTATGAACAATACATTGTAGAATGAACAATAATGTAGGATATGAACCATACTTTTCACTATTCATGAATAATTACATAGGGTTGATAAACCATACTTTCCACTATTTATGAACAATAACGTAGCGTATATATAATGAACAATAACGTAGGGTTGATGAATCATACTTTCCACTATTCATGAATAGTAACTTAGTGTATAGATGATGAACAATAACATAGGGTTGATGAACCATATTTTACACTATTAATGAATAGTAACATAGTGTATGGATGATGAACAATAATGTAGGGTTGATGAACCATACTTTACACTATTGCGAAAGTAGGGTTGCCCATACTTCATGAAAAACTAGACAACATACTTTAACAAACTTAAAAAAAAATTAAGGGCTCAAAATAGTAGATTTATACTTTGTTCAAAATGAATTATTTGTAGAAAAACTTATTATCTTTCCAAATAATCTAGAATCAAATAAATATGGCATCTACTATTCCAAATATCATAAAAAACGGAACCAATAACATTCTGGAAAATAGTCGTTCTGAAAGATCAAAGTAGAATGTTAATAAATTTAATCACCATTCAAATTTTTTTTTAGACTTTTATGTAAAATAATAAAATCAAGATAAACATGTTTTATTTCTATAAAATCAAGTTTCATGTGAATCTGATATCTGTAGAAGTTGCAATAAAATAAATAAAGAAAATTTTTAAAACTGTTTTCTGTAGAGTTTCTAAAACTGCATCAGAAAATTAATTGAATTTTTAGAGTAATAAAAATGAATTTTAAGACATCCTCTCATAAACTAATGAAATATAGATAAATCTATTATCTACCCAATATGATAAGAATAACAGAGATCCATACACAGTAGTTTAATAAATCATCAAAATACAAAAAGGTTTTTAAATGAAAATCACATGTAATCAAACAAAAGACAACATGCACATGGAAAAAAAATCTCCCAAAGTAATCAAAAAGTAATCAAACAAAATAAAATACACATATATAACAATCACCTTTTTTTTGATTACAAAACTAAAATTTTTGAACAATTAAAATCAATTTTAAAAACATTTAAAACCAATTTATTTCTCCCCAATTATTACTCCCCATTTTCTCCCAAAATTTCTCTCCCAAAACCAATGTTTTAAAACAATTAAAACCAAGTTATTTCTCCCCCTTTTTGTAAATAAAAAAGTAAAAAAAACTCTCCCTAAACAAATACAGTAAAAAAATCCAACATACCAAGTTCAAATTTAATTTTTTAGAACTGAAAAGAGTCTAAAGGCTTTGTAAAAATATCGGCTAACTGATTTTCAGAAGGTATAAATTTTAAAACAATATCACCTTTGTTCATATTATCTCTAATAAAATAAAATATAGTATCAATATGATTTGTTCTAGAATACTATAAGTATTTTTTAGAAATAGAAATTACAGAAGTATTATCAAAATAAATAGGAAATTTATCAAGATAAACACCAAAATCATATAATTTTTTCTTAATATATAAAATTTGAGCACAAATACTAGTAGTAGAGATATACTCAACTTCTAAAGTAGATAGAGAAATAGATAGTTGTTTCATATAAGACCATAAAATTAAACTTTTTTCTGAGAAAATGAAAAATACCTAATGTTATTTTTTTATCAATTCTATATCCTCTAGAATCAGAATATGATGTTAAATCAAAATAGTTTTATTTTGGGTAAAATAAACTAGAATAAATGATTCCTTTAACATATATAATTATTATTTTTATAGATTTAACATGACTTTCTTTATGATATGCTTAAAGTCTAGCACATAAACAAACACTAAAAATGATATCGGGTCTCAATGCAGTTAAATATAGAAAGCTACATTAATTCCTCTATAAAATTTAAAATCAATAGATTTACCAGAAGTATCAATATCTAATTTACAATTAGTACCCATAGGAGTTTTCATAGATTTAGTATAATCAATACCAAATATTTTAACTAAATATTTAGCTGTAACGCCCCGACCCCAGTTACCCAGAGTCGGTGCGTTATTACATAACATTGACATGATCACAAGAAAGATCAAATCTCGAAAGACCGATTAGTTTAGTAGCCTTGGAAACACTATATATATTCATAAGTCTTACATTACATCATAAAAATGAAAACTACAACAACATATTTTCTTCATAGTCCACACTCATATCCCCACATACTATCCCTACAGGTCATTCATAAATTACATCTTTACATCCTGGAAAAAATAAAACATTGAAAGGGGTGAGCTCAAATTCCCAGTAAGGATAACAATATAACAGAAACTTTCATAAATAAGAATAAAAATTTAAGGCAATGTATAACTAAAACAAAAGCCTTTTAAACTTCAACTTCAACATAGTATGGAAAAAATGAAATAATTCCATTTACTTATTCACATGGATATTCTACTAATCGAATAATCACATGCAATATCAATAACCACTTTCATAATGATGGAATGCATAATTCCAAACTATCATAACCACATAGACAAGGCCTCGTGCCAAGACTACAAATAATATTTTGTCAAGGCCTTGTTCCAAGACACTAGTTTGTCTCATGAGACCTACCGATGCATCGAGGAGCTATAGCGGGCTCCACCCGTCACATATTAAGTCCAATGCATTCCCATATGAAAAGGTTTAAACATAACATAAACATTCATATTAAAACTAGCATAAAAAATGTCAATACTTCATCCATAAACCATGAATGGTATAAAAATAACACATCCACAGTCAAAAATATCACAAAACCTTCAATAAAATATAGAAGTTTTGTATCATAATGAATAAACTTCAAATAAGCGTAAAATCCATCAAAGGATGTTGACATAGATGAAATAAAAACTCTTTTTAGAGAAATATCTCTTTTTATTTGAAATAATTTAAGATTCATATATCTATAAAATAAAACATGTTCTGTGAAAATATTATTATAAGCTTGTGAGGGAAGCTTCGATGATTTTATAACGGCGGAAAATATCCGCACCCGCCGTATAAGTTAAAAAAAATATTCTTACCTTAATTCTGTCAAAAAGGTTAAAAAGCACCTTGTTTGAAAAACGATGGAAAGATTCCTTTATAATCCTCTTATAAAAAGTCAAAAAAGGGTATAAATGAATTTAACCCATATTCTTGTAAATAGTAAAAATGTTTTGAAATATATTTTTATGAAACATGGATGTGGATGATAAAGAGATCCCAGTAGATTATTACGTATAAAAAACCTCGGATAATGAAGTGATTGTGAAATAACCCTTACCTTATACTTTTCCTTGGTTGGGGTAGGTTAAACTCCTGTATAATGGTGAAATAATTGTTATTAAATTATACAATAATCATATACAATAATATGATATCATATATGATCTTTTAACATTGATTTGTTAATAATATCTTCGTATTATCGTCGTTTCAGGTGTTAACTTACTCGTTTTCTTTTATATTTTTTGTTACATAAGCTGTGTTTGTCATGGATAGGTTGTATCTTAATCATATCCAGAATGATATCAAGTCCTTATATACTATTATTAATCATCAAATGAGAATTATACTTGAATGGATACAATGGAGAATGAATCTCATCGCGTTCGTGGAGATGGTAGTCCGTACGTACGCACGAGCGACAATATCATTCTTTTGATATTAAAATAATATATAATTGGATGGTATATAATATATACAGAATCATTATCATGTTATATTTATTATTTACATGAGTTACACATCATTATTATACCCATCCAAATAATAATTTATTGAATAACAATTACACCACGACGTGGAGACGGTAAGCCGTACGTACGCACGTATGGTGACATGTTATTCAAAGGATGGATAGAATACTGAATATGGTTGTACCATATTAATAATAACATCACAGTATATATAAGATATTGGAGTTATTATTTTAGAATGGTAATAACAAAGAAGGAAGAAGTGGAAGAAGAAAGGAACTTGGAAAAGGGTGGTGAAATCATTACCTCTTCTTCGGGTTCTTACTTTTGATTTGATCAAAAGGGCTCTTAGGTTGGATTTATGACTAAATAAAGGCCTCTAGGATGAATTAAGGGAAGTTGAGAGAGTATTTGGGCAGAGTTTTGCCGATCCAAAAGGCTTTGAAGGTGTGAATTAATGAGAAGGGGGAGTGACCTTTTATAAGACCGGTGAGGGGCACCTTTGGAAAAGCTAGAAATATTATTTTATAATAAATTCATATTCGGTTTCTAATAGCTCCAAAGTGGATTATTTAAAGTTAAAGGTGGGTATGGGTCTAAAAACACTCAACCAATATAATTTATACAGGTTTGGGTTACTATATTAACCTTATCTTTAAGTATTAACTCTTAGTTAATTAGTTTCACTTTTACAATGTTTCTTTGTATTTTTATATTATATGGTTAATAAAATTACTATATACATCCAAGAGACCCCAAAGTGGTCCATTAATGATACACCTATCATGATATAAGTCTCTTGGCCAAACATTATATTTCTAGGAATTTAATATCAATTAATAATATAATATTTGTTTTAAGAACTCTTTTATGTCAAATTTGACACTATTCAATAATTGATTTTTGTGAAAATCATAACAGAATTATTACTTCGAACAAAGTTACTTAATTAAATTCTAACATGTCATATTATCCTATAAAATTAGTGTAATTCATAAAAAGTCTCAAATTAGTTTTATTTGGGTATTTATAATATCAATTATTTTAATTTTTTCACTATTATGGTAATTACTACGTCACCATTGTGTCATAAATAAATTAAATTATTTAATGTCTAAAAATTATAAATAAAATACCATTATGTACGAAATATTTTTATCTATCTAATTAATATTTATAGTTGAAAATCCAACATATATAACCCTATGTAAAAATTGTTTTTCTAAAAGATATATGCTTGTGTCATTTTTGTATTCATTTTAACTTAATTAAAATAAAGTGTCCCTATCACTTACAAGTGGAACCATGGGGTCCCAAAATCGACCCAAAGGTGGCCATAGTCGGACATGTATCAACAAATAAGGTTAGGACATGTTTTAGGGTAATTTTTTATTATTATAATATTATTTTTTAACCTTTATTTACCGGATTTACCCTTTAACCATGGTAAATAAAATATTTACCGAAGTAATTATTCAAAATATCTAAAAATAAAAGTTACCTATTTACAAAATTTGAACATACTAATTCCAAATATGGAATCCATTTTTCCAAATTCAAAATACAGAATTGGCAGAAATTAATTTAAAATTAATTCCCATTGTCAAAACAAAAAGCGTGTTTTTAAGATATAATAACTATCAAAAGATTGATACTTGTTTATGTTCGGTTTAATTGAGAAATTATGTCCAATGACCAACATTGTATTAAATAGTAAAAATAAATTCTAAATATACTTTAAAATCACTCAAATTCATAATTTATAACTATTAATTATTTTGATTAAAAAAGTCGTTTTTAATTAAAATTTAGTAATTTGCACTATTCATCAAAATATTAAAGTTATCTGAAAAGTACCAAAATTTCACCTTAGGATAAATTCGATACTCTGAATCCAAAAATGAATTCCATTTTGAGAGATAAAATTTCTAAAATTTTAAAAAAGTAGGTATTACTATTCATAACAGCTAGTTTGATCGGTTGTGATGTGTGTTAGAACTCGATGTTGCATACAAAACACGCTATTGTATTATTCAAAGAGAAGAATAACGTAGAAGATTGGGGTGTTACATTAGCATACTTAGATTGATTAAGAAAAATTATATCTTTTCTTTGAAAAATTTTAAGTCCAAGAAAGAATTTTAATTCTCCCATTAAACTCATATCAAATTCATAAGACATCAAAGAAGAAAAATCATTACAAATCATTTCATGAGAGGAAACAAAAACTATATAATCAACATAAATTTGAAAAAATAAAATATCATCATAAGTTATTTTAATACAAATATTTGGATCCACATTTACTTTATTAAAACAACTATTTAATAAAAACAAAGAAAGTCTTTCATACCAATTATGAGGTGCTTGTTTAATACCATACAATTCTTTTGAATGTTTAAAAAAATGGTTAGGAAATTTTTCACTTTCAAAACCAGGGGGTTGATAAATATAAGCTTCTTCAGTTGTAAAAAAATTTAAGAAATCACTTTTTACATCCATTTGATATAATTTAAAACCTTGAAAACAATAAAAATACAATAAAATTATAATTTCCTCTAAGCTAGAAACATGTGAAAAAGAATCTTCAAATTATATACCTTCTTATTGAGAGTATCCTTGAGTAACAAGCCTTGCTTTATTTTTTTCAATCTGTCCAGATTCATCCAGCTTGTTTCTAAATATCCACTTAGTTCCAATTACCTGTTTATCCTCAGGAAATTCTACTAAAGTCCAAACATTATTTCTAACAAACTGATTTAATTAATACTACATAGCAATAATCCAGTTTTCATCTTTTAAAGCATCATTAACATTGAAAAGAACAAAATTAGAAATAAAAGCAGAATTGACACAAGAATTTAAAATAGAATTTATAGTTTTAACACCAGAATCAACATTGCCAATTAAATTTCTAATAGGATGATCTTTGTGAATCTTAAATGATTTTGGATCTGGTTGAGAATGAGTATTCTCCCCCTCAATTGATTCATTTTTATCTTGAAGAAATTGTTCAAAAAAATTAATTTCTCTAAAATATACATCAATAAAATTAGAATCATAATTTAATTTAACATTATTTTCATCAAACATAACATGAACATATTATTAAATAATCATAGTTCTTTTATTATAAAATCTATAAGATTTAATATTATTAGAATAACTAAGAAAAATACCTTCATCACTCTTATCATAAATTTTTTCTAAATCATCTTTTGAATTAAAAAAAACTTTATAGCCACAAACTATAAAGTAACCAACTTTAGGATTTTTATTTTTTAATAATTCATAAAGAGTTATATTTAAATAAGGTCTAATAATAATTATATTTTAAATATAACATAAATAAAAAAAATCCTCAACCCAAAAATGTCTCGGAAAATCATATTCTCTTAACATAGTTCGAGCCATTTCAATAAGAGTTCTATTTTTCTGTTATACAATACCATTTTTCTATGGTTTTTTAGGAGAAGAAAAATTATGAAAAAACATTCTTTTCACAAAATGTTTCAGAATATAAATTATAAAATTCACTTCATTTATCACTATGAATAGAAATAATTATATGTCCTTTTTCATTTTGAATTAATTTACAAAAAGTAGTAAATATATAAAATGTACCATTTTTATGAGAAAGAAAGTATACCCAAGTAAATATACTATAATCATCAACAATAACTAATGTATATTTCTTTCCAACAAGGATATAAATTTGAGTGGGACCAAATAAATCAAGATATATTAACTATAAAGGTATATTAGTATTTATCTGATTAATGGGTCTAAAATAAATTTTATGCTACTTCCCTTTCATGCAAGAATCACAAACATGAAGATGTTCTTTCTTCAAGGAAGGAATATATAATAAATTTTCATATTATGAGAGCTTATGAAACAATATAAAATTAACATGACCTAAGCATCGATGCCAGAGGAGGCTGTCATTCTATACAAAATTCAAACACTTTATATGTTGAATAATTAGTTCAGCAAAATAAATAGTATAAATATTATCTTTTTAATTAGCCTAAAATAATAATGAATTATCTTTAAAAACTAAAAATTTATCATTTTTAAATTTAAATTCCATTATTTTATCACATAATCATTATATAGTAATTAAATTATGTTTTAAACCTTCAACATATAAAACTTTAGAAATAAAAGTAGAATTTGAAATACCAACTTTACCAAAGCCTTTTACTTTGCCTTTGGAATTTTCTCCAAATGTAACAATGTCTGTTTAACAAGTGTTGTAAGTAGTAAAATTTGATGGGTCTCTGATCATATTCCTAGAGTATCCACTGTCCATGTACCATATATTTTTATTGAGACATCTAAGGAATGTTTCCTATAAAAACCAATTACTTGAAAATTTTGGTACCCATGCTACTTTGGGTCCAATGGGATTAGTTATACAATTTTTAGGTACCCATACAGAATTTAAACATATATTTTAAGGTAATATAGATAATAAGGATTTATAAATATTAGTTTTTTTAAATCCTAAAGATTGTTTAAATCTAAGAGAACAATTATTCACATAGTGAACTTTCATGCCACATTTAAAACAAGTAATATTTGAAGTACAACCATTTTTAATTTTAACAAAATGTGTTTTTTATATTTGGGGTAATCTCCTATCATAGCCAAAACCATATTTATTTTTATCAGTTTTTTTCAAAGACATCATCTCATGATATTTTTCACAACCTTGAATAAAAGAAGATAATTTTTTTTAAGACTTGGAAATTTATTTTTCAAAATTTCATTCAAATTTTGAGCAGATTTAAAAATTTCATAAACTTTTTAATGGGAAGAAGAAGAAGAAGTGTTACTTAGTTTTTCATTCTACTGTAAAAGATGTCTAGTAGGTTGTGCTAGCAGATCATTGCGGAGTAGAGGTTGACGATGATGACACTTGGAGGAGGACACTCTGAGAATTTTATCACCAGAGTATGTAGAAGTATGGGGGATCCATTTCAGATGTAGTCACGAAAGAATGGTTGGAGAAGGTTATAGATGAGGCTGGTTACTACTAGCTTGGGGTTTCAAGAGCTATTCGGACTTCGTGGTTTCTACCGTTTACTTTTTTTTGGTACTTTAAGTTTTTCTTTTCAGTTGTAGTAGATTTATCATGACATTACATATGTGTACTTGGGATTTATTTTATATTATAGTTTGAGTTGGATTTGGTTGGTGTCTTTCTTATCTCTCTTTTTCATATGTGTTCTCTTAGAGGGTAATGCCTCCCATTTGTGTTTTTACTATACCCTTGGTACTAGTCACCAACCCAGAGCCTACTGGAGGTGGGACTCGGGGTTCACTATATCCCTTCTCACATTGATGGCCTAGAAGGGGTAAACTTTGTGGGGAGGGGGTCATGAGTTAGGGTTTTTAAATCATAGAAAAGGGGATATTATTGAGTGGCTTCTTTTCATTCTCATTTTGATTTAGTTTTGATAATTACTTCAACCTGTTAATATTTGTTTTCTAATAAATTTGTTAAGTGTTTCAAATTTAGTATGTTAAAGTATTTATTTTATATCTAAAGAAATAGTGATCAGATTCATACAGATTTTATTTTGTTGGAAATATAAGAATATTATCTTAATCTTGTCTTTTTATTTCAAAATCCAATTCAACTATTTCGGTGGTGAAAAAATTTACCGAAGCTGTTACAAGTTGTTCAATTGATATTACAGTTTTTGGATTAAATTCAATTCAGAATTATGATGATATATAAAACTAAATTGAAAGGATTCATAGGCTCATTGTACCATTGGATATCAAAGGGAATTATATAAACTTAATTAGTTTATGTATAGGTCTAAAAAGGATTTTTTGATTCTCTAAAAAATCACTGAAATTTATGAATAATTTTTTCAACTGTATAATATACAAATTTGAAATCCTAGTGTATTTATTTTTTTGAAAGTTTTATAGATTTCAAAATCTCTCTAAACCTAGTGAAATGGAAATATAATAAGTTTATCTTGATTTAATTAGTTTACATAGAAAGTTAAAAAATTTGTTTGGATGGTTAATAAATTATCCGAAGTTCTAGACTACTGTTTTAGAAACAAATTTTCCTTACCATATAGATTCTATTTTTTGATAATATGAGGAGTTTTAGAAGTTGGATTGATTAGATTATTGAACCATTGAAATGATCTAGAGATTTACTAAAAATAAGTCTTATGGGATTAAGGCTGAATCTAATGGTAAAGGGATCAAAAAATTTAGTGAAGTTGTTTACATTTTCTGGAAACAATATTCATACCCGACGTTAGTAAGCGTAACGTAAGGAATGAACCCTACATTTGATAAATGCGCGTATGGATTATCTATCCTAAACTAAAAAATTTATGTATGTTTTAGAAACACTATGTTCGGTGAATGTAAATGTAAGGAATATAAACCCTATGTTGGAGTCTGGAATTACTATTTTCATTCCTATGTTTGGGAAAGTTGAACATATGGTTAATCATTGCTACATTCGGGATTTTATGATGATAAGGATGAACATATGAATCATCATCCCTATGTTACTTTTTTATCCCTAAATTATGTGAAGATGAAATTATGGATAAGGAACCATACGTTGGTAGGAACCCTACGCTATGAAAAGGAACCATACATTACATAGTTGAACCCTACATTTGATATTTTTTCATTACATGAAGTAACCTTATATTTGATTGGTCAGCGATAGAGTTTTATTTTAATATATTATCCACAATTTCTAAAACCATATAGATGAAAGTATATATCATTATAAGGATGTTTTATGACCAATTTAATGGCTCACATGGAATAGATTAAACTATTCCTATTTATAAGGGACATTATGAATCTCTTTGAATGATTTGATTTCAAATATTCATAATTTATTATGTGTCTATTTTTGAAAAACTGTTTCAAATATATTTAAAGTGGTTTGAATGTATTTAAATATAATTTTTAAAATTTTCAACCCTGATATTATTATGAAGATATTATTGGAGGAGTTATTCAAATTATTTTTGAATGCAATTTTTAGATATCTATTCTATAGGAATAAAGAGGCAATGGTGCTACACTATTATTGGGGATATTTATGAAAGCTATTAACTTTATTTATTTTTGGGTATCTTAAGAAAGAGGAATGTTGTTACAACTACTAAATATTTATTCTCTATATATATCTATCTTTGGTAGGTAAAGAATATACAACAAAGAAAAGTGGAGACATGAATACTCTTTTAAAAAGAAGGTGCTGAAAATATTCATATTAAAAGATCGATGCTTTTGAAGAGAGAATTGAAATTCATTGTAAATTATTATTCTATCATGGTGTAAAGATGAAGGAAGCCTACAAAATCATTGTATAAACTATTTTACACTTTTTAAAGATGAATAAGCCTACTCGACATTAAAGATTATTTTGTTGCTGCTATTATTTTATACTGAAGATCATCTACATCTGTCAGTTGTTGCTGCAACTGTGAGCTAAACCTATTTCACAACAAAATTCATATCACCTATTTTATTTTGAGTATCAAATGCTCGGACTCAATCATGGTGGAGTGTCATATTCTCAGACTAAGCTGTGGATATTTTAGTTCCCTGTAAAAGAACCAAAAGGCCCTGTAAAAGCCTTGTAAGGTGTCAAATGCCTGTACTCAGTTGTGGACGGTCTTGTAATAAGAGTAATAACTAGTTAAAATAACCAAGATCATGGAGTAGATAATTGGTAGAGTAGAATAGGGGATTTATATTCCTTTCAAAACTATACATACTTGTTTTTTCCCTTTATTTATTTATGCTGCTTGCTCGACTTTAAGAGATAAGGAAAGGATTGCTTCATTTTAAGAGGGATGTTTTAATATTGTCAAGATTTTTAAAAGGACAAAATTTACCCCCTCTTGTGTCATCATCATAGAAATCCCAACCTAAAAATTAGTATCAAATATTTAACTTCTTAAGAATATTTTATCCCTATCATTATCCCCTTTTAATACCTAACAATTTCTAGCACTATTAAAGACCTATTTTGTAGTAATGCATGTCCATGACTGTAACGTAATTAATTTTTCATAAACATATTACATATATGGTTGTAAAAGTATAATTAATTTATATATAATGAGAATTATTTCATGGTTATTATTATAAAGATGATGAAATAATGACCTCTTTTACCATGATCAACATTCCAAAGTCATTTTTAAACTATGAACCAAATATCCCCAAAACACCCAATGTGGACATAATTGATTAAGTAATTAAATATTACATTGAAATATATGTAATAAATGTTTTAATGATAAATTAATAAACCTTAAACAAGTAAATAATTTATATTAGTTTATTATACAGGTGATAAAGGACATACATATCAAATCTAGGCTCACAGTAAGGGATTTCATCTCAATTTCCTTTCATTGATTCATGTTTTAATGTTATACACTAAATTTATTTTATATAGTGTATATACTACTCATTTTAATTTTATATCATGAATACTTCATACTTCTTGGTATTTTAATTTTAGTTCATGTTATTTCATTTAAGGGTTTTTTATTTGTAAGTTACCAAAGTAGCAAGGTGTTTCTTAACTCAATTTATTTTCATCAGGTTATATCACTTCTTTATTGATTATATTATGTAAAGATTATTCATGAAATGATTTTTTTATTTATTTCATATTTACACTTGTTTTTTTTTGTATTTACATTTTTTACACACAATCACTTCATTGATTAATTCTCAATGCAATGATATAATCTTTTTAAGGGTTATTCATCTCAAATTTTCCTTCTTTGGGAAATATATTTATGCTATGCACCTATATTAATTTATAAGGTATATATAATACCCCATTACATGTTATATTATGGATATAATTATATTAATTTCATTTAATGTTTCATTTAATGTCATTTCTTTCATGGGATTGAGACTTAAAAGCCACCAAAACAGTAAGGATTTTTATGGTATGATCTCATTTTATTTTGGGATTATCTATATTCAATGTTAATTTGGGAGGGGTAATATGTTAATAGTTTATTTAACCACATCCATTTTATAATACTTTGGTTATGAATGTAGTTTAAATGTTTAATTTTAATTTCCTCCCTTATTGATTAAATAAACAATGAAAAATTTGTTTGTAAGTGATACCGATCTTGTATTTTTTTAGATTGAGAATATTTCTCTTTTTATACATGTTTTATATAATTTTTTCAAAAATGTTATTATTTACACTTAAATGATTTATTATTTTAATTTTTAAGTTTTTTTAATTTGTTTACAATGTTTTTAAAAATTAATATTTTTTAACATTGTTCGTATGAAACTTTTTGAATTTTTTTACCAAAGTATGAAAGGAATGTTTTATTTTATCATATATGTTTTAATCAAATTTTTAAATCATCATGAATATATTTTCATTGAATATTACTTTTATGTTTTCCAAGGTTATTTTCAATGAAATTTTGTTTCCTAATATTATGTAATTTTTTAATTTTTAATAGTGATTTTCAAATTGGAAAGGGTATTTCCCTCAAGAAATTTTTTAATAACATTTTAATGGTATTTATATTAATAAAATACAATAGACCTTGATGTTACTTATGATATAATAGAGATATGTTGTGATGATGATATTATTATTATTATTTTGGATGGATTATGATTGTTTTAAAGATATTTTGATGAAACCTATTTCTTTTCCACGAGTAAATCAAGTTATGAATGAAAAATGGTTATTGCTATGTTGAAAAGTGAAAGCTTATAATTGTTTTGATCATTACATTGTACTTAGACTTATATATGGATGATTGATGTGTGGTTTTGTTATAAACCAAGTATGGGTGGTTACATTATAAACCAAGGATCAGGGAATCCATTATATCCCTACAATACATTGGGTAAATAAATAGAGTTAACCAATCATAGTTTTCTCTTAAGATTTTATTTGACTTTACCAGGTAGGTTATTATATTTGTAAGTGTGATTATAGGAGTGATATGGAAAATATTTTACAAGATACTAACATTTTTTATCTATTTTTTTTTATGATTTCTAATAGATCCTTTGCTCAAGGGTTGTTTTCACATGGCTTATGATTGTTGACTTATATGAATTTTTTCTTATGTTAAAGCTTTAATTAATGACTTATGATTTATGATCCGAATTTGATGGGTATGAATTATCTTATTATATTCTCATGTACTTTGATTATATCATCAAACTATTATGCTCATTTTATTTTTACTAGTGACATGAAATTGTTAATTCTTATGTTTACTCTTATTGAGCACTTGAGCTCACCCTTATTATGTTTCATTTACCCTTGGTGATGAAGAATAATTTGAAATGAATTATGTCAAAAAAGGTTTAATTTGTGAATAATTTTATGGGAGATGATGAAGAAAAAAATTGGAATAAGAAAATACAGGTATAGTGGAAAAAATTATCACTTAAAGATAGGGGTATTATTATATAAGAGTTTTTGTTAATTCAATAAAACTATAAACCTAAAATATTCTTGGGTATGTAAGTGATCCAATATTTCCATTAACATTGTAGGTTTTGGATTATTGAAAATGAATCATATTTATTTATACCAAAGATATAAATGAAAAGATTATGTTTTTAGCACTAGATCCGGGATTGTGCGATCAAGACTATTACACAAACAATCCCCAAATAACAAGGCTTGTATAGACATGCACACTAGAACAACATTATAATACCATACCATTATCTACAAGAGATAATTTATGTATATAATTATCATGATATAAAAAATACAAAGAAATCCAAACACATAAAGAAAACAAGGTATCAAACTCAACCCAGGTTGACTCAATCCAGTCAATCATCATAAATGTTCTCATGGGGGATCAATCTACAAAGTGATGGTATCAGTTAGAAGACCCAAAATTACATTGATGGGTACATGTACTAAAGGGACAATAATAATGTAGTGGATTAGAACACACCATGGTCTATCCTTATATGCACCACGACATAGTGTGAGACACTATGTTGTGGTTGTTTCATGCATGGTATTATTGCATAATGAAATAAAGTGTGAGAATTAATTAAAATCATCTCTAAACCCAATCATGATCAATTATTTAGCGGTGGCTACACAACCCTTTCTAAATTATTTTTTTTGGAAATTTAGTGGAATTTTAATGAAATTCACCACTAAATTATTATTTAGCGGCGGTTTTGGGGCAACCATCGGTAAATATATAATTGATTTTAAAAAAGTTTTTATAAAATAGTGTTGGTTATAAACTGATTCTAAAACAAGTGATTAGTGGTGGTTTATAAACCTCTCTAATTTCTTATATTTTCAATGATTTATAACCCCTTCTATTTTTTTAATTTTTTTAAAAATAAATCAATTATATATTAAGTGACAGCTATCTTGAATCCATCACTAAATACTAATTTAGTAGTGGTTATTGTATAATCAATGAATAATATATAATATATTTATTTTAAAAAGTAAAAAATAGTGGATATTATAAACAAAAACTAATGACTTATATTAGTGGAGGTTTATATCCAACGATAATTTTTAAAAAAAATTAATAACATTAATAATAATAAGTAAATACATTATATATATATCATGTATGTGTTTATATATATAATTTATATAAATATATATGAAAATCTATAAATATTTTATATAAATGAAATTAAAAATATATTTATAAATATATGTATAAATATATTAATATAAATATGTAAACATGTTAATGTAAATGACTTTATATTTTAAAAATATATAGTAAATGTTTATATATTATATATATGAATACACACACATGCAGACACACATATATGCATATATATATATATATATATATTTATATATAAATTTATTTATAATTAATACATAATATAAATATATATTAATGTGTTTTATAATTGTATCTATAATAAATGCATTATATATATATAAATACATATCATTAATATATATATATATATATGTGTGTGTGTGTAGTTTTAAATTACACACACACAAACACACATATATACACATATATATTAAAACTACATTATGTAAATAAATGTAAATACATATATAATATGTTGTACAAATGTATGTAAATATCATTAAATAAATGTATTTAAATATAGTATATAAATTTATTTAAATACATTATATAAACATATCATACAAATGTATTTATAATTAATACATTAGATAAATGTATTCATAAAACATATAAATTTATAAATATACATGTATAAGTATTTATGTGCACACACACATGAATATATATATATATATATATATATAAGTTATATAAAATTACCTTATTAAATGTAAACATATAGAGAACCGTCACAAATAATTAAATTATATAAATATAATTATTTAACACATTATGTGTTAATAATAATAATAATCATTGGTAATATATCATTTTTATTTTATTTTATTTAAATGTATAATAGTAGTAATAATTAAATGTATTTAACATGTTATGTGTTATATAAATACATTATATAAATACAATTCATTATATTAAAATGTATTTAAAAAAATACTATTAAATGCATGATATAAATTTATTTAAATATAAAATAGATATATATTATTTATTTATTTATAAAAAATTATTTATAAAAAATGAATTATATAAACACAATATAAACATGAATGTATTTAAATATATTATATAAATATATTGCATGAATTTATTTGTAATTAATTCATTATATAAATACTATAAAAATATATTTGTAAACATACAATCATATGTAAATATAAATATATGTTAAATACTCAGATGAATAAAAGATGTTAGAAGAAAATTGATATAATAAATGATAAGGTCCTTTCTAATTTATCTACGGCTGGCTGTTCTATTCTCTCATGGTGCTATTAAGGGTTTCTTACATTAAGGATCTAGAGGCCTAGAACAGGAAGCAACTTTGCATCACATATGGGATGACCATATTATATTATTATTTTTACATTTTCTAGTATTTTTAATATGTAATTATTTTAAAAAAAGATCACAACAATATATTCCATTAATATTGTTTTTTCTAAAAAAATTAAAGGGAGTTTTAAATATTAACTATGATTTACCACTATAATTTTAATAAATTATTTTCCCAAAATATCGGTGATGGTTTAACAATAGTCACTACTACTTTTAAGAATAAATCACTTTTTCAAAAAATTATGATGAAAAATTTCATTAATATTTTTTTTATCAAAAAATTAATAGTTGTTCACCACTATAATTTTAATAAATTATTTATACCAAAATACTAGTGGTTGTTTAAAAACCATCACTAAAATTTTTAAGAAGTAATTGTTTTTTTAAAATATTATTGTAACGTCCCAACCTGGGAGCCACTCAACCAATGCTCTAGGCCGTCATTCCACTTGTCCTTAAGCGCACCTACCCGTATATCAAAGGATACCGACTAACAGTGGCAGTATATTGGTTGATAGTGGGGAAACTATACCCTATGGTGATATTAATAATAATACTTATAATGAAAACTTCACTTCCGAAAAAATAAACCAACTTAGTGGAAGCAATTTAAAATAACAGAAATAATGATCCAAAAGTAAACCTACTACACATACCAAGTAATATCTTTATGCCATGAAAGTCATTCATAAGCATGCAATATCACCCATGGGATGATTATATAAGTACATAACCAAAACTAAAAAAGATTCCCAACTCGACACAGATGAACCACCTAGTCTATCTGCCAAAAACCATACAATATATCCTATGTACATCGACACATCCTATCTCACTAAGGTCCAGACCATGAGCCTAGTCCCTTTACCACACTCAAAGTAATAAATTTTCCACACGTCTTGAGGGGGGTATGTAGGGTGTGAGTATGAACTCAGTAGGACACCACCAATGTGTGTCTATTTTACATCCATACATATACTTATATATACAAAATGTGAATACATATAAACTACTGACACATCAAACAACTCGCTTCACTTTTGCTTAATAGTTACACAGAAGCATTTACCTTATTATACAAACATCGAAGTGGAACACTATATCCATATTCAATCATACTATAAGAACTCTCAATATCCATTAATTTCCATACTACACAACATCACGTGCCAACCACACTATGTATATAACAAGTTCAATAAGGATGACGTCCCTTCGACATAACCATAAGTATATCACGAGTCCGTTGGATATCCATTTATTAAATCACCACTGGATCAATAGCCTAATGTCCCAGGAAAATGTGATATATGTCCTTCTATTGTCCTAACCCATTGACCCCAACATCACAATGAGCCTCAAACCCCATCCTATGGCATCACACACCATCACTCATGGATTTTTATGGTGAGAACCTCCTCTATTCTTATGGTCATATTGATTCATGATGTTTCTAAGTCTACATATGTCTCCACACACATCGAGTGGTCAAAACCACCTCACTAGGTCCTGATCATGTGTTCACATGACCATACATGTGATTTCAACCAACAAAGGTGAGTGTAAATCACCAAAAACCTAAGTCACACCTATGTTGAACCTTCATCGCCACCTGTGAACCACATCAACCCCACTGTATTATTGGACATCACCAACTATCTCCACCTGATGAACCACATTTCCCTTACTCTAGTAATCAACATCATCCAAGGTCTCACAAACCATGCCCAAGACATTGCTATAGAAAAAACATATCCATAGGCTCAATTTAATTAGATTATATAAATAGAAATTTCCCACTGAACCAACATGAAACTCTGTTTCACCCCTTCCATTCTATACCTGGATCAAACGTACTTTAACATATATGAGACTACCCTTCAACATCTCCCAATAATAGAAAAGAAAGTAATATAGAAACGGTCACACTCAGACCACCCCGCTCACACCTATTTATTATGCATCACATAAACACACATGTAAATTAGGATAAAGGTTGGAACCACCTACCTCATCCTTAATAATATTTACTCATCTGACATTGGCATTTAATTCCAGCTGAAATGAGAGAAAATCAAGAATTAGACAAATACCATGAAAATAGTTCATATGATCTTGCATGAAAATAACATCCACTATGGAAAAAGGGAAAAAATAAAAAAATAAAGAGGACTCAATTATCTCATCGAGAGGGATCCAACGTAATGAACACCACTTGAATTGGACACTATATGGAGGATAAAACTCAAATCCTAGAGGAGAGGGAAAGAGGAGCTCCGACAGTGGTCTATTACATAGAATGTGGAAGAAAAAAAGAGGAAAAAAGGATAAAGGATGAGGGGGGGGGGGGGGTAAAATTGATCATTTCAACCCCTTTAATGAGCTACATGATTTTTCAAATTGTATGGCAACTGTACGGAGCTACTATCCCAAGGACACCCCACCTCAGTTGATTATAGAAAATAGTTAAAAAAATCGCGTACCAACCTTGCTAACCCCACTACCTCTCTACACCAAGTTTCATAGTTTAATGGGAACATTGCACGGTTACGACTAACCAAGTCCCAGTACAAATGGGTTGCACTATTAGTACTATCCATGTGCCAATAGTGAGCCCAGTTTTGTGTCTCCCAAAATTGGGTTTTAAAATACAGATGCTTTTTAAACTCAATTGAAACCCTGAGACACCTTCCGAGCCTTAATATATGTAAAAAAACACTTTAAAGTGTACCAAATCTCAAAATTACATTGAAAATATCAAATTGAAATTTTTGTTCTCCCACCAAACTGAAAATTCAGATTACCTTATAATTTTCATACTACTCAGAGCATGAGATCTTACAACCTCCCCTCCTTAAAATAGCTCATCCCTGATCTATTTGGATACACTTTTCCCTAATTTCTCACTCATCATGAGCATCCTTCTCTTTAATTTCCTATATAATGAGCTGATAACAGAAATATACATCTCATTTCCAACATTCTGGACTACCTCGACTATTCACTCATACCTGATTCCTTCCATGGCACTACCCACCTTAGGTATCACCTACTTGATCATTTATAGAGACACTTATAACATTATAATGGTCCCACACCAAACGTCCCTTATATTCACATATCCTAATGGTCACATACTGTCAATCCTATATCTCATCATATTCCCACTTCACACCCACATCATACATGACGTCCATAAATTCCTACATCACAACTGATGCTTGAAAATATTCACATCACATCTGATTCCCGAAAGCTCCCAAATTCCAAGGCACCCTATTGAAATCATGAATCATTAATGTTATCATATAATAACTAGAACTAGGTTAGTTCATATGTTATACACATACAACATGCAATAATGTTTTTTATACAAAAAATAGAAGAACATGACCATGATCATGACATACATCTAACCATCATCGACTCCCCAGGCTGTTATGAACCTGTCAACTCAACCCCTAGCAATTGTCCGGAAGCCCGACTATATGACAGTTGTCCTCCTTGAAGTGAAATACCTACTATCATCCACCACCTCCACTTATGGGTATCACTCTCCCTACTATGACATGCACGTGTATTTGAATCTCTGTTATACGCTCCTGGTACTACTCCTGATCTTACCATAGATCCCTAGGTCTGACTCGCTCCCAGATTCCCAATTACCTAAGACTTATTTTGGAAAATCCATTCTAAATGGACCATATTTCTTCATGCCTGACACTCCTTTGGAGGACTATCACACTGAGTCCGAATGTGACTTGGCTACCTATACTGGAGGCATACTGTTGACGATCCACTCCCTAGTGGGCTGCCCGAGTCATTGACCTAACTACCCTATTGAGACCCCTCATGGCCTCACTTTGGCTACCTAAAGAACCACTACCTATCTCACCTAACTTCTTTGAACATCTTAGTAAAGTCATATCCATCAAGTTCCCCCCATCTATCAATGTCGGGTTCACTGCCTCTGAAAATGAGGTCAACCTGAATATGTTCACCTATACCATGTCGCTATACTGCAAACCATCCTCGAACTGTCTCACCTTAGAGATATCAACTCCTACTATAGAGGGTGAAAAATTTGATAGTTTATTGAACATCCCAACACAGTCCATGACTGGTGTGTCTCTATGCTACAAGTTTATAAACTTGTGATCTATATCTTCTTTCAATGTCTCATGGAAGAAATAATCGAAGAACATATCCTCAAATTCCTTCCATGTCGGTCCCTCATGGATGACTACACGTAGTAATACATCCTACCAAGTCTTCATCAGTCCCCTCAGCATATAAGCAGACAACATCACCCTCCTCCCTGAGGGTGTATCAATCTAATAGAGAATAGCGTGAATAGGATATATCTAGAACTCTACTACCTATAGTTTACCCTCACCTTGAAACAAAGGGGGGTCTTATGACTGAAACTCTTGCGTCAAATATTACATGGAAAACTCAACTCCTTGATCTCCCTAGTCAATGATTTGATTGACCCACACCATGATCCACATGATTTACTCATCTAGACATAAACCAAACTCTGATATCTACTATGACTATCTCATATTCCACAAAGACTACACATATAGATCATTCACATTACCACCCTTAGGGGAATCATTCCATGAATGCTATGAAGACACAAAATCTCCACTATCATGACACTGCACTAGAAGTTTTCTAGGTGGCATCTCACTAAGAATTAAAATCCATAGTCAAAACCAATGTTAAAAGTCCAGATATTAAAAATAGGGAAATCTATAATAGAAAGTGCATCTCACCACCCTTATAATTCCATACTACACCCATATCATATGTCATCCAACTTCATAGCCCCTTACCTATCCATACTAAAGATAGGCATTGCATACCAATCACAACATAAACCGTTAATCTGGGATGACTGAGTTGAATGCCACCAAGAGGCTCTATAGGAAATCACTATTTAACATGTTGTTGACATTTTGAACAGATCACCTCTTTTTTATTCCTTCCTATGCATATCAAAGTCAGGAACCACATACACCAAATCCATGTAGGATCACATACCAATCATGCAAGGAACCACATACTTGGGTTGACTGAGTAGAATTCCTCTGAGATTCTATGTAGGAAAACATTGTTTATCTTGTTTTTGATACTTTAAATTGCCCAACCCCTTTTACTTTATTCTAAGTTCCAAAAAAACTCACTATAGCACACATATTTCATGTGAACCTAAGTTCCTATCAAGATGCATGGATTCTCTCCTCTTTCCTCTGAGTCCAAGAGTCCAAAAAAATTCAATAACATAAAATAAAACATCATCTAAATCAAATAACACAACTATAATGAAGAAAAATCAAAACAAAAATCATTTTTCCTTGGTGTATTATATTTTGGTTCATGTAGAAAATTTCTAGACACACAATGAAACCTCCATCCTATGTTCTAACACTTCCCCATGGCTCTAGTATACCATATCCCAAATAATATACCATTTCAAAGACCTTCATTTAAAACCACTTAGAAACTAGTCAAATACTACGACCACATTATGACCAACATGATCCTCTAATACCACTTGTAATGCCTTGACCCCAGAGCCACTCAACTGGTACTCTAGGATTGTATTACATTTGGCCTTAGTTGAACCTCCCCATCCGCAAAAGGCTATTGCCTAATAGAGAGGGTTTATTGGGTGATAGTGGGGAGAATATACCCTATGGTGATATTAATAATAATACTAATAATGATAAATCCACAATAGAAATGATAAAAGAACTTAGTGGAAGCAATATAAAACAATAATAATAACAAAAAAAAGTAAACCTGATACAAAAAATAGGTAATATATATATTCCATGACAACTATACATAACTATGCAAGATCACTTGTGGGAAAATCATATATGTACAAAATAAAAAATCTAAAATATCACTAGCATGGAATAGAGGAACCACCCAATCTATAACAACCCACACTTTACATACATTGTTATTACTTCAGAATTAAAACATAATTATTACAATATATAACAAAACCACGATCAGACCATATAGGTATAGTGTCTTTAGAAACTGGGAAACATAAACAACTGGTTCTTAAATCATCTACATTGTCTCCCACTTATTTCATCATATCTAGAGTCCCTTTTTGGAATATCCTACTTAATAACCTTATTCCTAACCTGGGGAAAAGAAAACATACAAAAGGGTGAACTCAAATGCTCAATAAGGGAAAAATAAATATCAATCATATCATATTCATAAGAACATAACATTTTGAAAATCTTATCCTGCAAAAGAGATCATAATATCATGACATGGGATAAATCATAATAGTGATATGAAATCCCAATATTCATAAAATAAGACGTGAAACTTTGTTTCATACACACAAAATCATAGAAAATCATTTCATATTAGTCAAGACTCATTTCCAAGACCATCATAGTGGACAAAGTCCATTACTGAATCGAGTTCACACCTCATTCGAGTCCTGTATCACTGAAACAAATTAACTTGATGTTCTAGCCATGTCTATCTCATGAGATATAAATCTTTACCCAATGCATTTGAGGGAGATATAGGTCCCACCCATCTCATAATGAAACCATTCTTATGTGTGCCACAAAATCATAAGTCATACATCATAGCATAACCCATGTAATAAAAATGGGATTCTTAAACATCATTCCATCATAACATAATCCATATAAGATAAAAGGACTTCATAAAAATAATTCCATCATAACATAATAAAATCAATGTAATAATAAGGATAGAAACATAACCCTATATTATCTTAGATGGAAAATAATTTTGATAAAACACTTGAACTCCATTCTTGAGGAAAATATTCTTTCTACTTCAAAAACATTTTTACTTTCTCAACATGTCATAAAATTTTAAACTAAAAGAAGTTAATTGAAAATAAACATGAAAACTTTTAAATTAAGATTCATGTAAATAATGCTCTATGAAATCATAAAAATCTATTCATTCCCTTTAAGTTAAAAAAACATTCTTCTCGTACTTTGGCTGAAAAAGTCAAAAAGTATCTCGTACTAAAAACAAAAAAAGATTCCTTTCATTACTTTTACTAAAAATTCACCAATAGGTAAAATTGGATTTAAATAATTGTAGGAGGATATAAATAAAATTACATATTGTGGAAACATGGATGTGGATGACAAATATGCCCCAGTAAATTCTGAAGTATAAAAAATCTCAGATAAAAATGAGATTGCGAGATTTTCCCTTACCTTAGGTCTGATATGCTTCGTACTTATCTGAATCTTCTGTATAATGATTTAAATAATTTCATTGAATTATTCCAGAATAATAGTCATTGTTATGATATCATATATGTTCATATTGTTAGCTTCTTATTAGTAATATTTCATTGCTATTCTTCAAAATATGAAAGTTATCAGAAAAGTCTCAAAAATTTATCCAATGTAAATTTTTATATCTTTATACAAAAGAAGAAGTTTATTTTGTAAAATTGAACTTATAAACTTGTCAAAAATTATATTTAAAATGGGTGTGCCATCAAAAGGCGGTAAAACTGCATTTTTTGAAAAATAATTATTTTATCTGAAAAATTGATTTTGTTTTCATATCTCATTCAAGAAAATGTGTAAGATGAATTATAATGTTATAAAATTTAAAATTACGTTAATAATATTCATAATGTCTAGCTCATAGTATTATAATAATATATCATTGATTAGTGAAACTCAACATTGCGTGCAACACAAGCTATCGAGGAAGGTTTCTCTTGCATGTAACGCAATCCAAGCCAGTGTTGTGTGTAGTGAAAGATTATCTTGGTGTTGCATATAACATAAGTCATAAAAAAATATATCCCATAAAATCTCAGGGTGTTACATTCTATACCTCTTAAAATGAATTTCTCCCATGAAATTCATTATTTCATAACAAATAGATGAGGATACCTCTCCATCATTATATCCTCAAGTTCCCATGTAGCTTCTTCTAATTGGTGGTTCCTCTATAAAACTTTAACCAAGCAAGCGGTCTTGTTTCATAGAACTTTTTCACTACGATCCAGAATCTATATCGACTATTCTTCATAAGAAAGATCGTGCTCCAACGGTACAACTTCTGAGCTTAGTACATGTGAAGGATCATGTATGTACTTTCTCAGGAGATATGCATGGAACACATCATGAACTTGAGAGAGATTTGGTGGAAGTGACAATCAGTAAGCTACCTTCCCAACACGATCCAGTATTTCGAAAGGACCGATATACCTAGGGATCAGCTTGCCCTTATTTCCAAATCTCATTACTCTCTTCCAAGGAGATATTCGTAAGAAAACTTTATCAGCCACTTGAAACTCTAGGTCTTTTCTTCGATTATCGGCATAACTTTTTTGTCGACTCTGATCACTCTTATGTGTTGTTGAATAGATGAGACCATTTATGCCATCTCATCAACAAGATCATGTCCTAATAGCTTTATTTCCCCAACTTCATCCCAGCAAGTTGGAGTTCGGCATTTCTTTCCATAGAGAGATTCATAAGGATCCATCTGAATACAGGAGTGAAAGCTATTATTATAATAAAATTCCACCAAAGGTAGGTGTTGATCCAAACCACCTTTGAAATCCATAAAGCTATCTCTAAACATTTCTTCCAAAGTTTGAATTGTCCTCTCAAAATGACCGTCTATCTGAGGATGATAAGCAGTGTTGAAACTCAACTCTATATCTAGAGTATGCTAAAGACTTCACCAAAACTTCAAGATAAACCTCAGATCCAGATCAAATATAATAGAAAGTGGTACTCCATGCAATCTTACCACTTCCGTTACATATATCATGGAATGCTAATAAAGAGAGAAATATTCTCTAATAGCAATGAAGTGTTCCCACTTCATAAGACGATCAACTGTAACCCAGATAGCATTATTGCCTTTGGATGTTTTGGGAAGTCCGATAACAAAGTACATAGTGATGTTTTCCCATTTCCATTCTAGTATGGGTAATGGTTGTAACATCCCCTAAGACTTCTGTCTCTCAGCTTTAACTTGCTGACAAACCAAGCATTGAGAGACATATTCAGCAACATGTCTTTTCATTCCATCCCATCAGAAGTACTCTTTCAGGTCCCTATACATCTTCGTGCTTCCAGGGTGAATATAGAATGAAGAACTATGAGCCTCATCCAATATTTCCTTCTTTAATTTTGTTATGGGAGGAACACAAACCCAATTCTTGAACCTTATTATTTCATCACAATCAATGTGGAATTCAGGAACATTTCTCACCTTCTTTTGTAACTCTGCATCTTCTTTCTATGCCTCTTTAATCTTCACATGTATAGATGGTTGGACATTCATTTGAGGAAGATAAGATTTTTCCCCTTCCATTATAATTCCAATATCCATCCTTTGTAAATCCATAAATATTGGATCTTTTGTGATCCTCATCATGGATAAGCTAGCATGGTCTTGTTGACTTAATGCATCTGCCACCTTGTTTTCTTTCCCAGGGTGCTAATGAATTGAGCAGTCATAATCCTTAATCAGCTCTAACCATCTTCTTTAGCACATATTCATCTCCTTTTGTGTTAAAATATACTTTAAACTTTTATGATCAGTATAAATATCACACCTTTCACTATAAAGATAATTCCTCTAAATCATTAATGCAAAGATTACTACAGCTAACTCCAAATAATGAGTTGGGTAATTTTGCTCATGGACTTTCAACTGTTGTAGGGCATAATCTATCACCATATCATTTTTCATGAGAAAAAACCCCAATCCCTTCTTGTATGCATCACTGTAGATCACAAACCTTTCTCCACTACAAGGAAGTGTGAGCATAGGTGCACTGGATGAACTTCTTTTTAACTCCTTGAAATTCTCTTCACACTCCTCCGTCCAAACGAACTTAACTCCTTTTCAAGTCAACCTGGTGAGTGGATTAGATAATCTTGAAAAATCTTTCACAAAACATCAATAATATCCAGCCAAACCAAGAAAACTTCAGATCTCAGTTACTGTTGTTGGTCTTAACCGCCTTTCGATAACCTCTGTTTTTGATGGATCCATAGATATCCCCTCTTTTGAGATCATGTGACCCAAAAATGAGACTTTTTAAATCCAAAATTCACACTTGGTAAATTTGGCATAAAGCTTATCCTTTCTTAGGGTCTTTAGTACAATTCTCAAGTGATCTTCATGTTCTTTTTTATCTTTGAATAGACAAGAATATCATCTATAAAGACTACCAAAAACTGATCAAGATAGTCTCTAAGGACTCAATTCATTAGATCCATGAAGATAACAGGGTAATTAGTAATACCAAATGGAATAACTATAAATTTATAGTGTCCATACCTTGTACGAAAAGCCATATTTGGTATATCCTCCCTTTTGACCCTTAATTGATGATACCCCGAATGAAGATCAATATTGGAAAATTATTGAGCTCCGCGTAGTTGGTCAAACAAGTCATCATTGCATGAGAGAGGATATTTGTTCTTGATAGTGATCTTGTTAAGTTCTCAATAATCAATGCAGAGTCTCATTGATCCATCTTTCTTCTTAACAAACAGAACAGGTGATCCCCAAGGTGATGAACTAGGGAATATGAATCCCTTATCAAGATTATCTTGGATTTGCTTCTTCAATTCTTGCAACTCAATTGGGGCCATTCTATATGGTGTCTTTGAAATGGGCATAGCACACGATATGAGTTCTATTGAAAACTCAATTTCAAAATTTGGTGGAAGACCTAGAAATTCCTCTGGAAATACATCATCAAACTCCCGTACAATGGGAAAATTCTTAATCGTGAGTTTCTCTCTAACCATTTGAGATAAATAACCTTCATTTATTGGAATCAACACCCATAAGATAGAAGAAATTTCCACTGTAAGGTTATATTTATCCTTGCATCAATAGATGATCATAGATTGATCAGGAATATAAAATGTGATATCCCTTCTTTGGCAATCGATATGAGATCCATATAAGGAAAGCCAATCCATGCCAAGAATCTCATCAAATTCCACTATAGGAAGGATCACAAGATTTTAAGGAAGCACATTCCCACAAACGTAAATTGGAGAAGAATTATAAACTTTTGATGCAACCATTGTTCCATTAGGAGTTGTCACAGCTAACTCAACAACTAATCATTGAGGTAGTACGATGATACCCTTAGAAAATTCTTCAGAAATAAAAGATAGGGTGAATCCAGAATCGAATAAAACATTTGTAACTTTAGAGTGTATGGTAAGTGTACCTTTCACCACTTCGTTATCATACTCCACATCGCCGATAAAAATTTCATGCAACTTTCCTTTGTATTTGGCCTTAAGAGTTTTTTGACGTCGATCATCATCATCAACCCTTGGATTAGTTCATTGATTAGCATAATTCACCATTTCTTTGCACTTGTAACATTGAAGTGTAGGAGGTGCGTTCTGTGTAGCCTTTTCTTTGTTTGCATCACTAGACGTCTTTTTACCATCACTGTGGCATTCAAATGCCCGATGACCTTATTTTCTACATTTGAAACATTTACTTGTCCCTTTAAGACAATTCCCTCCATTTTTCTTTCCACACATTGAGCATAAGGTAAAACTCATCTTCTTTTCAGTGTGGTCTTTAGATTTTACTTTGAATTCAATTTTCCTCTTCTTATCAAACCCATATGACTGATGGGTTACTCTAATCTCTATCTCAACCTTAAGAGCACATCAAACAATTTCCTCGTAGCTATTGAATCCCCTTATGGATAAAACCCTTCGAAGAACTGGTTTTAAGCCACTAAATAATCGATCGATCTTACTCTCAGGTTGGATAATAATCCCAGAAGCGTACCTTGTAAGCCCTGTAAAATTTTCTTCATTGGTACCAACAGATTCATCATCCTTTTTCTTTAGTTTAAGAAACTCCTTCTCTATCTTTGTTCGAAGAATACGAGGGAAGTACTTATTGAAAAATAAGTTATTGAACTCGTCCCATTCCATGGAATCAATTTCGTCTCTTTGCCTCGTATTCTTTATAAGATTCCACCATTGAATAGATTCACCTTCTAAATGATATATTGCTAAGATGACTTTATCTTGTTCAGAACATTATAGAACTAAAAATATATTTTCAGGGGTACTAATCCATTGTTCATCCACTAATGGATCAGAAGACCCGCTGAATGAAGGTGGGCGCTGCCTCATGAAGGATTCAATATAATGTTGCTCCTTACTTTGCTTGTTTGGAAGTCCTGCATGATTCATAGCTTGAGAAAGTTGTGTGAGCATCGCTACAAGATTTTTCATTACAGCTCCCATAACGTTTGGTTGCTCAGGGGGATAATCATTTCATTTCCCACCACATTCAGCATTAACAAGGTTCTTTTGGGTTCCAGCCATTGACTAAAACCAAGAAGCATAGTGTGGGAAACACTAATCATAACAGAAAAACCACATAATCAAGAATAAAATTTCACACTTTAGGTCTTATCACTGGTTATTAATGTCCATTTCTAAAACACTAATATTGTGTTCTATTCTTATACATATCCTTAGGGTTCTTACTAAGACTTTCACATCCTGATTTCCAAAGGTTGACTATACCTTTCCTCTGATACCAACTATAACGACCCATACTTTACATACATTGTTATTACTTCAGAATTGAAGAATACTTATTGTAATATATAGAAAAACCATGATAGGACCATATAGGTATAGTGTCTTTAGAAACTGGGAAACATAAACAACTGGTTTATAAATCATCTACATTGTCTCCCACTTATTTCATCATATCTAGAGTCCCTTTTTAGAATATCCTACTTAATACCCTTCTTCCTGACCTGGGAAAAAGAAAACATACACAAGGGTGAGCTCAAATTCTTAGTAAGGGAAAACAAAGGAAATATCAATCATATCATATTCATAAGAACATAACATTTTTAAAATCTTATCCTGCAAAAGAGATCATAATATCATGACATGGGATAAATCACAGTAGTGAAATGAAATCCAAATATTCATAACATAAGACATGAAAATTTGTGGTATACACAAATAATCATAGAAAATAATTTCATATTAGTCAAGACTCATTGCAAATACCATCATAGCAAACAAAGTCCATTACTGAACCGAGTTTACTCCTCGTTCCAGTCCTGTATCACTGAACCGGATAAACTTGCCGTTCCAGCCATGTCTATCTCATGAGACATAAATCATTACCCAATGCATTGGAGGGAGATATAGGTCCCACCCATCTCATAATGAAACCATTCTTATGTGTGCCACAAAATCATAAATCATACATCATAGCATAACCCATTAAATAAAAATGGGATTCTTAAACATCATGCCATCATTACATAATCCATATAAGATAAAAGGACTTCATAAAAATAATTCCATCATAAAATAATCATATCAATGTAATAATAAGGATAAAAATAGAACCCTATATTATCTTTTATGGAAAATAATTTTGATAAAACATTTGAACTCCATTCTTGAGGAAAATATCCTTTCTACTTCAAAAACATTTTTCCTTTCTCAACATGTCATAAAATTTTAAACTATAAGAAGTTAATTGAAAATAAACTTGAAAACTTTTAAATTATGATTCATGGAAATAATGTTCTATGAAATCATAAAAATCTATTCCTACCGTATCAGTTAAAAAAACATTCTTCTCGTACTTTGGCTGAAAAAGTCAAAAAGTATCTTGTACTAAAAATGACAAAAGCTTCCTTTCATAACTTTTACTAAAAATTCACCAATAGGTAAAATTGGATTTAAACAATTGTAGGAGGATAGAAATAAAATTACATATTGTGGAAACATGGATGTGGATGATAAATATTCCCTAGTAAATTCTGAAGTATAAACAATCTCGGATAAAAATGAGATTACGAGATTTTCCCTTACCTTAGGTCCGATATACTTTGTACATCTCCGAACCTCCTTTATAATGATTTAAATAATGTAATTGACTTATTCCAGAATCATACTCATTGTTATGATATCATATATGGTCATATTCTTAGCTTCTTATTAGTAATATTTCATTACTACTTGTTATTAGGGTGTTCATTGCTTTATGTTCTTCTACGTGTTTTGTCAAATAAATTATTATTCCTATTTTATAGGGTATAGATAAATCATTTAAATAATGGTATTAGTATAATATATATCATATTTATACATTCAATTGGTTTATATAATCATGGTTTAATGAAGATCATGTAGAATAAATCACATCGCATCGTGGATACGGTAAGCCGCACGTACGCACGAGCGACAATGTCGTTCCCATAATTATTGAATGGTCTTGGAGTGGATGATAGAATATTTCAGAATTAGTATCATGTTTTAAAAATCATTTATAGTTATTATTTACACCATTATACCCATCCAAGTAAGGTGGTGTTGGAAAACAGATTACACCACGGCGTGGAGACGATATTCCATACGTACGCACGCATGGTGATTTCATTTTCCATAGGATGGATAGAAGGTGAAATAGGTTTGTTTCATATTTATAATAACATATCAGTATATGAGTGATACTGATGTTATTACTTTATAATGATACCAATAAAGAAGAGGAAGTAGAAGAAGAAATAAATTTCAAGGGATCGGTAAATGATATTACCTCTTCTTCGACGCGCCCCTTCTAAACCTCCTCTTAGGGCACTAAAGTTGGTATTTGAAGAAGAAAAGAACCTATAATATATTTATAGGGAATTGGAGAAGTAAAATGGATAGGGTTTTTCCAAGCTTGAAGGCTCAAAATGTTGTGAAGAGGAGAGGGAGAAGGTTCCCTTTTATTAGGGAGGAGAGGGGAACCTTTGGAAATATAAGAAATATTAATTTATAATAAATTCAAACCCCACTTAAAAACCTCCAAAAATGACTCAATTTGAATATGAGATGAGATATGGTTGTAATATCATCAACCATTAAAATTTAATAATGTTTTGAATTTATTTTAAACCTTATCAAATTGATTTATCCTTTTTTAATCTATTTAATTTTATTTGTGGTAATAATATTCTAAATTTTAAATGGTTATAAATAATTACTTATGTGTTGTGAATTATCTATAATTGGATAATTTATGACATTTTAGACGATATAAATTTAAATTTATAATTTTTAAATATTTTTGTGATTTTTAAACAATTTTATAAAATGTTATTTATATAAAATAACAAATAGTGTCTATTTTGACACTATTCATTTATTTGAATTTAAATAAAATCCACACAGAGGATATATTCGAAAAAAAATATTTAATAGATTTATAATATGTCATATTCATCTAGAAAATTCATGTATCACATTAAATATTTCATATAATATTTATTTTAATATTGTTAAAACCATTTATTTGGTATTTCAATCAATAAAATAATTTCAACATCACTATTGTGTCTTTATTAATGATAATTATTTAATCCATAAAAATTATAAATAAATTCACATGATGTAGATAATTTTATTATATTTCTAGATACTATTAATTTTGTAAGTTTTATTAAGTTTATCACTAAATTAAAATTATTACACTTATAAGATATAAGAGAATGACATGTTGTCACTTTCTTTGGTTTTAATTATAATTATATCATTTTCATGGTCAATAGTCCATGAAACAAATCTATTCTGACCCTTAGGTGATATGGGTCGACTTTTATTCATGAAATAGAATTTTGGAAGGTGGTAGGATAATTTTATAATCTTATTTTTACCCTTAATTACCTGATTTACCTTTAACTACAGTAAATAAAAATTATCGTAGTTACTATTCATAATGTCAAAAAAATAAAAGTAACCTATTAATATAATTTGGACCCACTGAATCCAAATATTAAATCCATTTTTCAAAATTAAAAACACAGAAGTTTCAGTAATTAATTTTAAATTTATCCCGTTGTTAAGAAAATGAGTTTTAAAAGTTAAATCATTGTCAAAGATTGAAATGTTTTTACCTATGAATTCAATGTAAAATTAGTGGTAATGACATAAAATATATTAAATGGTAAAAATATATTCTATTTATACTTTAAATCATTAAATTTTATCATTTAACCATATACATTATCTTGATGAAAAAAGTTGTTTTTAAGAAAAATTTAGCGTATTTTTACTATTCATCAAAATATGAGAGTTATCCGAAAAGTATAAAAAATTTATCAAATGTAAATTTTTATATCCTGATTCAAAAGAAGAAATTTATTTTGAAAAATTGAACTTATAAACTTATCAAAAATTATATTTAAAATGGGTGCGCCATCAAAAGGCGGTAAAACTGCATTTTTTGAAAAATACTTCTTTTATCCAAAAAATTGATTTTGTTTTCATATCTCATTCTAGAAAATGTGTAAGATGAATTATAATGTTATAAAATTACAAATTTTGTTAATAATATTCATAACGGGTAGTTCATAGTATTATAATAATATATCATTGTTTAGTGAAACTCGGTATTGAGTGCAATGCAAGCTATCGAGGAAGGTTGCTCTTGCGTGTAATGCAAGCCAAGCCAGTGTTGTGTGTAGTGAAAGATTATCTTGGTGTTGCGTATAACATAAGACATAAAAAAATATTTCTCATAAAATATCAGGGTGTTACACAATCCATATTCCAAAAATACTCCATCTATCATGTGCACCTTGGCATATCCTAGATCACTAAGTTCTAGACAACGAGCCTAATCACTTTCCTACACTCAAAGAATTTAAGTCTGTATGCATCCCATGGGTATTATATAGGGTGTGAGTGTAAAATCTATATGAAATCACCAATGTTTTCATATTTTAAACCCATATATATACCTGTGTATGCAAAACATAAATAAACAAAAACTATTCACACATAAAACAATATGTTTCTCATGTTCTTAACAGCCACAACGAATCATTTACCTACTTCAGCTAACACTAGAGTGGAACAGTGCATCCAAAATCAATCATATCTGAATAATCCTTGGCATCCATTATTTTTCATGCAACACATCATAAAATACAACCAAACCAGGATATAATATGTCGAGTAAGTCTGACATCCCTTCAGAACACCCATAAATATATCAAGAGTCCATTGAAATTCCATTTATTAAATCACCGTCATCTTGATAGCCTGAAATCCCATGGAACAATGATATACTTACTTCCATTGTCTTAACCCATCAACCCCAACATCACAGTGTGCCTTATCCCCCATCTAATGGTATCACACACCACCACTCATGTATTTTTTATAGTGAACACCTTCTCCATTCTAATGGTCATCACTATCCCCTATGTCGCTAAGTCTATGGAGGCCTCCACCCATATCGAGTGGTCAAAACAATATCACTGGGTCCTGATCATATGTTTACATGACTCGAATGGTGCTTTTAGCCAATTACATTTTTTGTAAATAAACAACAACCTAATCCACACCTCCAAGGAACCTCCATATCCATCTGTATTCCACGTCACCCCAATTTTGGTATCATCCATCACAACCCACGTCCACCTGAAGAACCACGTCACCTCTAATCGAGTGATAAACATCACCCAAGTTGTCATAGACCATGCTAAATACATTCCCATGTAACCCACAAATCCATACGCTTAATTTAATTAAATTACATAACTGAAAATGTTCTATAGAACCAAAAAGGAACTCTGTTTCACCCCTTCCATACAATAACTAGATAAAACATACTTTAACAGACACAATACTACCCTCCAACATCTCCTAGTAATATAAAAAGAAGTAAATATAAAAATGGTCACACCTGGACCACCCCACTCATTCTTATTTATCACACATCACATAAAAACAGATATAAATTTGAATAAATATAGGAACCACCTACCTAATGATTAAGAATATTTACTCATCCGATATCAGCCATTGGTTTAAGTAAAAAAGATAGAAAATTATGAATTAGAAAAATACCCTAAAAATAGGGCATATGAGCTCTCGTGGAAATAATATCCAATTTGGAAAAATAAAATAATAAAATAAGTAAGTGGACTCATACTCTTACCAAGAGGGATCCAATGTGATGAATGAAATTTGAATTAGACATTGTATGGAGGAGAAAACTCAAATACTAGGTGAGAGGGAAAGATGAGATCCCGTAGTGGCTACTATGGGGAATGGGGAAGAAATAAAGAGGCTGAAAGGTTAAAGGATGGAGGGTCAATTTGGTCATTTCTTCCCCTTTAATGAGCCACACGGTTCTTCAAACTGTGTACCAACCACGTGAAGCTACTATCCCAAAGACACTGCACCTCGCACGATTGTAGCACATAGTTAGACAAACTGTGTGCCAACTGCATAGATCCCTTTACCCCTCTACACCAAAATGCACAGTTTACTATGCACACCACATGGTCAAAACTAACTACATCTTAGTAAAAATGGGATGCATGCTTAGCACTAACCATTCAATAACCATGAACCCAGTGTCATGTATCCCAAAATTGGGTTTTCAAATCCCGACACTTACTAAAATCAACTAAACCCCCCGAGACACCTTTCAGGACCTAATCCAAATAAAAAGCATTTTAAAGTGTTCAAAATCTCATAATTATATTTCAAAGGTCAAATATAATTTCTTTTTTCCCACTAAACTAAAATTCAAATTTCCTTTGAATTTTCAACCCACTCAGAACATGAGATCTTAAAATTAGGACAAAAAATTTAATGAATATTGTTTTTTCTAAAAAAATAGAGTAAGTCTTAAATATTAGTGGTGATTCACAATTATAATTTTATTAAATTAGTTTTTGTAAAATATTAGAGGTAGTTTAACAACTATAACTAATATTTTTAAAAATTAATTTTTCTAAAAATATTATGTTGAAAATTTCATTAATATTGTTTTTTAGAAAAAATAGGGAGTTTTAACTACTTCATAAAATAATCATTGCTAAACATAGTAGGCATGTACATTAATTGTAGTTTTCCATAACAAAAAATTATTTAAAAAGGTTAATAACCACCACTAAATGAAAAATAACTCATCATAACAACATTTTTTTATATTGACTAGGTATGTGAAATGTACCCTTGAATATTTATTGATGTATAAAATAATAAATAGTTGAAAATTGGTGGTTTAATTAGATACAGATTGGTTTGGAGACATTGTTGATAGAAAATCTATATGAAAATGAGAATTCCTCATCAGGAATAATTTCATTAGTTGGTTAAAAATAAGAAAAAATGTGACCCACTTAGAACATTTAAAGTGGATTATATTTGATTGGTGAAGGATTATAGACAACTTATTTGGATGAAGAAATAATTGGAATATCTTGGTGATGAATTGAAGATAACTATGGTGGTATTTTGTGAAAAAAATGTGTGATCAATCTTATGAATAATTTAGTAGAACATTCACATACTAAACACATTTATATTTTGCAAAAAATTATCAAAGAAAAAGTGGAATTTTTTTTATCATGGCGGATCAAATTAGAAAAAATAAACAAGTAGAGTATATTTTCACAAAACCATTGGAAACATCATTATTTTGGAATCATTATTTGAATCTTAGAGTCCAAATGGTAGCAAAATATTCATAAGGTTTGAAAAAACCTCTCTCCTTGTATGTGTTTATTGCTAAACATGACTCTTTGTTTTGGATATATTTGAAATAAGAAGAACACATATTGGGTTTATTTATAAAGGGGGATACATGTTAGAACCTCAAAGGAGGAGAATGTAGTATACCTTTGGAGAAGTATAATTGTCTTTGGAGGGGGATACATTATCTTGTATGGGGAGGGTATTTTGGAATAAGAGGCATATAGAAATACAGTAGGGTCATGATAAAAGAAATGGGAGTAAACTATCATGAAGATGATTATTATAAAGACACAATTATTAGAGACAAAAGGGTTAAAGTGTTAAATATTAGGAATCATTATATAACTGTTTTTACTACTTATATCATAAATCATAGATCATAATGAATTAAAGTGATTGATGAGATTTTATATTACTATTGGGAGTTTCCTGAGATCGTGGAAACCCTCAAAACATGAGTAGTAGTTTAAAAACCACCACTGATATTTTTAATATGTAATTTTTTTTTAAAATATTGTGATGAAAAATTTCATTAATTTTTTTTTCTAATAAAATTATAGGGAATTTTTAATATTATCGGTGGTTCACCGCTATAATGTTAATAAATTATTTTTCACAAAGTATTAGTGGTAGTTTAACAGGCATCACTAATATGTTTAATAAGTGATTATGTTCTTAAAATATAATGATGAAAAATGTAACTAATATTTATTTTATTAAAAAAATTATAGGGAGATTTAACTACCTATAAAATAATCACCCCTAATCATAGTAGGTAGTTACATTAGCAGTGGTTTCCCATAACTATAGATAAATCATTTTAAGGGGTTATAACCACTACTAAATTAAAAACCGATCCTTATAATAACCAACATTTATTTTTTAGTGACCAGGAATGTGTAAGGTACCCTTGAATATGTATTATTGAATAAAAAATGAAATAACTTAGAATTGGTGGATTATTATATATGGATTGGTTTGGAGACATTGTGGAAATTAGGTCTGCAAGTAGAGAAGCATTCTTTATAGGGACTAATTGCTTTAGATGGTTAAAAGGAAGAAATAAAGTGATTCACTTAACATTTTTATAGTATATTATATCTCATTGATTAATTATTATATCCAAATAATTTGTATTAAGAAATAATTAGAATATCATGGTGATGAAGTGATAATAACAATGGTGAAATTTTATAACAACAAATGTGGGATAAGCCTTATAAAGAATCTGGTCAAACATTCATATACAAAACATATTAAGATTTAATGAAATTTTATCAAAGAAAAAGTTGAAAAAGGTGTTATTGATGTGGATGGAATTAGAACAAATAAACAAGTGGGGAATATTTTTATAAAACCGTTGGACACAATGATGTTTTAAAAGAATCGGTTGAATCTTAGAGTCCAACCAGTTGTCTGATCTTAAGAAGGTTTAAAAAATCTTATATATCTATATATGTTTATTGATAAACATTTCTATTTTTATGATATATTTTAACTAAGAATAATACCCATTGGTTTTATTTCTAAATGGGGAGAAATATTAGACCCTCAAAGGGGGATAAAGTAGTCTACCATGGGAGAAGTATGCTCGACTCTTGAGGGGGAGAAATTCTCTTTGAAAGGGGGATTATTTTGGAATAAGAAGCATATAAAAATACAATAGGTTCATGAAAAAATAAGGTGGATAAACTATCATGAAGAGTATTATGATAAATAAAAGTGAATTAGAGACTAAATGGTTAAAGTGTTAACTATTATGGATCATTCTATAACTCTTTTTTTTCAACATATAACATATCTTATAAAGACTTAGTTTGTTTGATGAGATTTTATATTATTATTTTGAGTTTTTGGAGACTGTGAGAATAATAAAAAACAAATTTTTAGATTTAAAAACCTTAGTAATTTACAAGATACCCAAAAGGAAATAATATTGACCCAATAGTTAATAAAACAAAGGATACTATTTGAACTTATTGAAGTTCAGTCCCATGTATTGTGAAATGGTTTTAACAGATTAAATATAATTATGGTGAAGTTGGGAAGATGTTTATAATGTGTTTCTATTGTTTAGAGTTATTTTTATTAAAGATAAAAATACCACATTAAGATCTTAGGAATGTTTAAAGTGGTTGGGGATGGAAAAAGTCTATCAAAAAGTTTTGAAGATTAATGGTGATTCTTCACTATAATTTTAATAAATTATTTTTCCCAAAATATTAGCTGTAGTTTAACAATTATCATTAATATTTTTTTAGAAGTGATTGTTTTTTAAAATACAACGATACAAGATTCCATTAATTTTTTTTTCTAAAAAAATAGAAGGAGTTTTGATGATTACTGCCAATTCACCATTATAATTTTAATAAATTACATTTCCCTAAATATTAATGGTACTTTAACAACCGTCTCTAATAATTTTAAGAAGTATTTAATTTTTTTAAAATATTATAATGATAAATTTCATTAATATTGATTTCCATAAAATAGAGGGATTTTTAACTACCTATAAAATAATTATCTATAATCATATTAGGTAGGAAAATTAGTGGTGGTTTCCTATTACTATAGGTAAATCATTTAGAAGGAGTTATTGAAGGTTCTAGGCACAACAGAAGTGCCTGTTGGGGACTTCCAACTTATATTTTAGTCCCAATCAACAAATAACCCATGATGTACATAGAAAATAATATAATGATCAACCGAATAAAATTAGAGATTAATTGAATTATTAATCCCAAAACCAAAAGGAAGGTTCACCACATATAATTTATAATTTATTTATAGATATATTTAGAATAACTTGATCTTTCAATTATATTTCATTGATGTATCGATAGAACACTCTTTTCATATTGTTGTTTCCTTAAAGGAATCAAGGTTATATTACCCATAGTGGTGGTCCACAAGTGCGTCATAAACCTCTAATCATCACTGTATAGTTTTATCGATGTTAGCATGGATGAATCTAACACTTGTGATGATTGTTGTTAATCGTAACTGAATCCTTTAAGGGGAGAATAATTCATTCTGGTGGAGGAGGATAATTGATATGTTTTTTTAGAGTTTCATATGGAGAGATCTCTCTAAGAATTGAGAGAATTATCTCTATAATTTGTTGTAAAAAATTATAGAATGATGTTAGGGATTCTAAAAAATGTCATAATATGGTTTAAATAATTCTAGGGTTAGAAATAATAATTGCGTGAGGGACCTCATTATTTTATTAATTCTCAGCAAACCCCATGTCTAATTTATCGTAATATTATTATTTAATTAACATGTGGGAAACTCACAAATAAAATAAATATCATTTTATTGAATAAATAAATTAATATTTATTCAAATAAAATTTAATATGACATTTCCCACTAAACCATAAAACTCAGACTTCCAATCTTCCTCAATATTTTTGGGCTATGAATAATGAATATTTGTTTAATTAATTTAATATAAGTATAATATTCTCAAATAAATATATAAATATTATATTAAAAAAATCAATGAATAAATATTTATTAAATATTCATATAACTAAATAAATAAATATTTTGTTACCTTGAGGACATTCTAGTATAAAAAAATATTTTTTATTCACTTAATAAAATAAATAATTAACTTATGAATAAATATTTTTTAAATATTAATCTCACATATATATTGACCCAGATAACTTATTATATAATATTTGTGATAAAAAAACATGAATAATTATTAAACCACATACAAAAATAAGATTTATTCAATATGTTAAATTCATATAGAATTTAATCAAGGCTCTAAAAACATTTAAGGCATGGCCCTATAGGACCCTTTCTCAGTGGAATTAGGCTAACTGACTAATGTCTAAGGATAAAATCTTGCAACATGCCAACACTCCTATATAGAAAGAAGTTAATGTCATAATTACATGAAGCCTCCTATGAACATACACTGTGTAAAATAATCCCTTAATCTCGATATCTCTAATCAAGAAGATTACATGCTAGTGTCATCAACCTATGTGCTCGATTTCTCCTTTTTTTTGAATTTCTAGAAACAAAATTACCAAAAAAACTTCCACAAAAATGGAATTAATCATGCATTTTAATTCCTATAAAGAGTCTAATATATCAAATTCTATTAAAGAACAGAATTGATAATCCTTTCTCACATTATTTATTAATACAACATCACTCATGACACACCCAACACATCCTACCTTGCCACATGCATATGTTGTCACAATTTTCATCAATACATAAAAGTATATGACTCATGACATGAATTAATAATTATATTAAAATCAAATGTTCATTAAATACATCTATAGATTGTAATGTCCAATAACACATAAAAATGTGGAATTACTCTTAGCGTGTCATGCTCTCATAGTCTCTCTCACTGAAGATTACTAATGATGTACACCATGAGAAATTTTATCAAAGTTCTATGAGTCTCCACCCCTAATAGACTCTATAATTATTTTCCTATCAAATGATATCATCCAATTATATAAATTAAATTTAATAATATTTTTTTGGAACTTCCAGGTTCTCATCATACTGGAGAAGTGCTATGAAATTTTAGTGTGAAAGTACCCTTGGGAAATTATCACATACTATGTCACGTAGAATAAAAATAATTATGTGATAATAAAACTTATTAATATTCAAATACATGAATAAAAGTAATCAAAAATTACTTAGAAGTTGGTTCTAAGGAACCAAATCCAACAAAATCCAACTTTCACTAGAGTCAATTGCTAACAACCATTAGAAAGATTACTCTGACATGATGTTCATGATTCTACTAAAATAAAACTTTAGTAAATGGTTTTGTTATGTTTTATTCTATGGAAACTCTACTCATAGTGAATTCATCCATTTTAGAGAAATCCCTCATGATGTGATATTTTCGGAGTATGTTCTTTGTCTATTGATGTGACCTTATCTCCATTGTAATATTCAACATTGTAGTATTATCATAATATAATGTGATAGGGTATTTACTTATAAGCATGACATTAAGATCTTGGATGAAGTTTTAAATCCAAATAGCTTCTATGGATGTATTTGAAGATGCCGTATACTTGGAATCCACTATAGAATTTGAAATAACTAGATGCTTTAAACTTTTCCTACTCACAAATCCTCCATTTAGACTGAAGAAATGTCTTGACTATGAATTCATATTGTTCTATTTTTTTAAATAAGCATTAGTATATCCTCTAATTACTAGTTCCACATATCCTACATATACTAATAACATATCCTTAGTATGCATCATATATGTAATGATATAATTACTAGTATATTGATATTTTTTCTTGAATAGGATTGATATCTACCTACAATGTTTAAAGTGTATAAAACATAAAGACTAGTATATAACATGAAATAAATGATATATCCTATCATATATGTGTATGATATCATTTTAATTATCTCTCTCTATACCCTATATTTTCTAAGGACACATTTTCTTAGAGAGATGTATACCATGCAACACTGGAAGAAATCCCCTTTGGGATTATTCTATACAAAATCTATTTAGTATTTGGTCAATGTATGTACTTTTACATATTCCAAGAATCCTTTTTAATATATCATGAATGATCTTGATTTTATGGATACATGCTACTTTAGCTAATTCTTTCATGGGGAAGCACTTGTTTAACTAGTCCTTAACTGACTATAAAAATGGTATGTTATTTACAGTAAGTATTATGTCATTAACATATACTACTAAGAATACAACCTGAATCCTAAAAAACGCCTTGTAAATAAATATCTAAAAATTAATTCATTATGAAACCAAGATTTATTATGGCTTCATCTAACTGAATGTTCCATGAACTATATTCTTTCTTTAACCTATAAATGGATCTTTTCAATTTTCATATATTATCGGTATTTCTTGGTGTCACAAACCCTTTAGTTTGTGTCATATAGACATCTTTATGAAGGCCCCAATTAAGTAAATTTTTTTATATCCATATTACATTTCTCATATTCATGGAAAGATTACCTAGAAAGTAGAAATAAGATGGATTTAGACATAAAAACAAGATAAAATGGTTCTTCGTAGTTAATGACATGATGTTGTTTAATCCTTTTAGCCACTATCCTTAATTTATAGTTTCTTACTTTACCTTTCATGTCTAATTTTATCTTGAATACCCAATTTTCACCAAATAAGATTTATATCAACTCGTGGATCAAACAGAACCTATTCTTGGTTCTAAAACATAGAATCCATCTCATATTTCATGTATCCCTTATATCTTGAAGCTTCTGAGCTCTCTAATTACTCATTTTAAAAAATAGGATCATTATTTTCAACCAATAATGATTCTACATATTTGGTGACTTAAAACACATATCATTCATGTTTTCTAACCTCTATAGTGCTCCTACATAGTACTTGTGTTTCACAAACAACATCTTCCATGAGGACTTATGGAATCCGTTCTTGCACCAAATATTTTTTATCTTAAACATCAACTTCATTGAAGTCAATCTTGCTTCCATTATCCTTATTGAGGATGTGATACCTATCAATAAAAATGTAATATTTTGTGATAATCACTTTATTGTTGAAAGGTTTGTATATATAATATCCCATTATTTCCTTGGGATACCCTATAAGGATACACTACACACATCTATGTGTTAGTTTGTTTCCATATTTGGTCTTAAAAAACACCTTGTATCCCCATGCACGAGTATATGACAAAACCAATTTCATTCTATACATTAGATCATATGGTATCCTGTTTTCCACTTTAGTTTCTAATCGGTTTAAAATGTGTGTTTCATCATGTAATTCATATCCCCAAAAGTATAATAAAAGAATTTATTATCTCAACATCAAATTTACAATTTCAATAAAGGTACGATTCCTCCTATCACTTACACCATTCCACATTAGTGTATAATGAGGTGTGAGTTGAGATAGAATTCCATAATCTTGTAGAAAGTTGATGAATTATTGGTTAATATACTTACCACATCGATTAGATTGATGATTATTTATCTTCTTACCAAGTTTATTCTCTACTTCATTCTTAAACTCTTTTAATTTATCAAAGGGTTTAGACTTATACCTCATCAAGTAGAAATATCTATATCTACTCAAAACACCAATAAATGCAATTATGTAAAAATACCCAGCTCCATATTCTACTAGAAAAGGCCCCCACAAATCAGTGCACACTAATTCTACAAGATCTTCAGCCCTTTCACATTGTCCACCAAATGGTGGGTTGGTCATTTTTCATTGTAAAAAATCATGATATATCTTAAGTGGTTTTATCTCAAAATATTCTAAGTAACCATCTTGATATAGTTTTTTTTCAAATTATTCTTGTTTACTTGACCAATATAGTGATGCCACAACTGGGTGTGAAATAAGTAATGAGAACTTGATTTGTTATCAATTTTCAATACTTTATTTTTGTAATTTAATACATAAAAACTGCTATTTAAATGCACCATACCATAACATATGATGTCATTATAAAAGTTTTTTTTATTTTATAACTAGAAAGGAAAACCATATGTATCAAGGTAGGTCACACAAATTATGTTCTTGGTAATAGTTGGTACACAATAACAATATTCTAAAACCAAGACTATCCTGATTGGGAATAGAAGGTGGTCATCTATAATGGCTAGAGAAGCTATCCTTGCACCACTGGGAGCTCGTAAATCCACCTCTAATTTGGAAATATTTCTAAATCTACTTGGTTTCTATATTTGAATATAGATGTGAGCACCAAAAGTTGTATCTAATAGCCAATCTATAGATATAGAAAGATTTCACTCGATAAATAACACACCTAAAGATTCCCTATTATTCTTTAACCAGGAAGATTTCTTCTTCCAGTGCCCCATATTTTCACATGTAAAACATAATACATCCTTTTACTTTTCCTATATTTGGATTTTCCATTTTTTAGAAGTATGTTGCTCAAAAAACTTAGACTTTTAATGAGTCTTGGGAACCCTTTACTTATTCTTTATTTTCTTATTCACTATAAGGACCACATGTTTTTCACACTCATGTCTTTATCAACATGGAAAATAAGGGCAAGGAGTTCTGAAAGATTATTCTCACTGTTTTTCATATTATAAGTAATAATAAAACTAGAGAAACTCTTAGATAGCGAGGATAAAATGAGATCTTTTTGAAACTCATTAGGTATTGTAAACCCAACATATCTAAGTAGTAAATATTGCTAATCATCTTAACTACATGGGTCTCATATGGTACTAAATCTCCAAGTTTTCAAGTGAATAGTACATTGAAGATCTCATATCTCTCTTTTCACACCTTCTCTTAATAAAGATCATGAAGGTAAGACATGTGTTATACACATACATGTCATGAACTATCCTAGATAACCTAATACACTAATACTTGGTCCATCTCTAACATAGCCTGAAAGGCTTTCCCAATCCCCATGGTTTGGAAATAAGCACCTGAAATCATATCAACATCAATGAGAATTATTTTTCCACAAGAACACAAAATAGTGGAAGATAAACCAAGAAACACTCAATACGATAAACACTCCTCAAGAAGAATGTAACACAAGAAGATAGAAAAATACCCAACAGTAAAATATAAACCTAAGGAAAATATAATATCCATCAAGACAAAGTCTTATAAAACCCATGTAATAGGTAGATCAAATTCTCATTGACCACCTCCATTACTCCAAGTCCCATGAATAAATCACACCATCCACCTCCGATTGGAACTTTACCTTTACCTAGACCTAGTAAAACAAAATATTTAAACACCAGAAGGAAAAGGTAGGGTGTTAGATAAATATCCAAAAATGATCTCACTAAGCGTTCCATAAGAAATTACATTACAAATAAACCATATATGATTTAAATTTAAATAAATAAGTCATGGGAAATAATTTTTCACATTTTCAGTCGAATCAAATTTCAAGTCAAATAGATGGAATTTATATCAAAACATGCTTAAATGAACATTTTTCTTAAAATGGAATGGACATAAATAAAACAATTATATTAATGGGATGTAATCATTAAATCAAAAAATTTCATATCACTATGTCATAATACCTACAGTTAGTTAGATTTTAGTTTAAGGATCCTCACACATCTCAATCAGTGATCTCAGATCAAGTGTAGACATATCCTTCGACTCATAATAATGGGACAACCACCCATCGGGGGAAAATCATGTCGACTAGGTTCTTATTAGTGTTTTCACTGTTAATCCATTTATAGGGAGTCAGGGCACTATCATGATTATTCTATTCACCAAAAACTACCCATGATCACATTTTCTTTAATCAATCAAAAAATCAAGGGAAAATCATTCATTTAAAAAAATATCACTCACAATTCAATTTCTTAGTTTTCAGGTTTTAACATTCCCTTATCAATTTCAATAAAAAATAATGATTTTCATCAATTTCATGCCGTTCAAAATCATATTTCATTTTATACTATTTTCTCAAAGATAAATCATCAAATAGTTTCATCAAATCAGTTCTCAATTCAATACATCTTTCATCATAATACATAAGGGTCACCAAACATTTTAAAAAGGGTTTTCTTTCACCAAACTATGAATTTATTAAACAACCAAATCAAGGTTTATAAATTAATTAAAAGTTCATTTTAATCAAGAAATGATCAAAGGTTTCATATGAATAGGAAATACTTATAGAACCACCTACCTTTAATCCCAATATCAATTGATCAAACACCCAAAATTGGAACACCAATAGTGATTCGAATGCATGGAAGATTAAGAAATAATCCATACAAACACAACCCATTAGAATAGGTTTCTAATCCAGCAATACATGATGATTCATCACTCTAGAAGGATATAAGAGAAGGAAAAGAGTATTCTAGACAATAATAAGGTTATCTTACTAGAGATTGATCATACACATCCACCAATGCTTTGAGTAGAGAAGAAAGAATGTCATAGGAGTTAAAAAAATATTATTGGGATTCTTAAAAAGATAAAATATAAACTGAGGTTCAATAAGTAGAATTTGGGTTTTAAATATGACATGAAACTTCTAAAATTGAAAAAATATAGACCACACCACATCCCCTATGGATATAGTGTATACATGTTGAAAATAGCCATACTATGGAACAACCACCTAATACCATGCCACAACTCATCCTAGCCAACCGTCCACCTAGAAACACACCACACACCTTACCCAGATCCAAAGAACCTAGGGTAAATCCACAGCACAACCCATGATCTAGGCCAAAAACACCCTAAAAAGGCAGTGTCTCTTAAAATTACCATTCCACAACCAACCCCACAAACGCTACAGTGTAGCCCATTTTTCATTATGTGGTTATGCTAAAATTAATAGTATCTATGAAAATTGATCTCTAGGTCTCCACGACATAGAGAACCACATATTCAGTAGCCTTTCAAAAACTCAAACTCACCTAAATTGTAGCCTAATATCCTATGACTCAACTCCTCATACACCATGACTCAAAAAAAAAAGAATCAAAATAGGAAATGTAAGTAGTTTCTGAAAGTGGTAACATGATGTTACAACCTCACAACCATAAACTCTTTCTACCCCCTGAATGTCTTTTAATAAGACTTTATGTCAAAGAGATGAGGACAATACTCTCTTATATGTGCCTCAGGATCCCAATTCTCATAAAAATTAGAACCATTATGCCATATCACATAGAATAAAGGTATAGTCTTCCCATGAAAAACCTTTGTCCTAGAATAGACAATCATGACTGAATGCTCATTCACAGATAATTGAGCTTCCACATGAAGTTATTCCTAGATCTAAACATAAAAAGGTTCAAAAAATACATCTTAATCTATGATACATTAAACTCATTATGGATCGACATAAAATGCAGTGGAAAAGCTAAAGGGTAAGCCAAACTGCCAACTTTCTAAACAATCTCAAAAGGAACCACATATATTTTCACGATATTTACCTATTTTCCAAACCTTTGGTGACCCAAATGAGGTTAAAATATCAAAAAAAATCCATTCAGCAACCAAAAACTCCAATGGACTACATAGATAATCAATATAAGATTTATAATATCTCTACACCATCACCATTCTCTAAAAAATCAATGGAATCTTCTCTGTTATCTCTTGAACTAAACTTGGTCCAACCAAGGAAGCTTCACTAATCTACATACAAAAGAGAGGATATCAATAAGGATGGAAATAAAAGGCCTTATAAGGATCCAATTTAATAAATACTAGTAACTATTTTTATAAGATAACTCAACCAATTCCAAATGTACATCCCATGCTCCACCAAAGTCGAGAACACAAGCACATAGCATATTCTCAAAAATGCATATATCGTTTTCAGTCTAGAATTCATTCTGTAGATGATATAATATACTCAATTAAACCTGGGATCCTAGTAAATCCTAGATTACTTTCCTAAAATTAAAAGTAAACAAGGGATCCCTATAATAAACTATAATAGATTTAACTCCATACAACCAGACAATCTATTTCACCTAGATACTTCCTATATCCTTAACTTTGGTTGAATCTCAAATGGGAATAAAGTGAGGCGATTTGGTAAAATGATTAATCAAAAACCATATCATATTATTCAATTTAGGGCTACTCAAAAACCCAACTATGAAATTTATATAAATATCCTCTCACTTCAAAGTTAGTACAGGAAGGGTATGAGGCAAACCCGAAGGTTTATGGTGCTCAGACGTGACCTACTGAGAGGTATAACAAAGAGAAAAAAAGTCAGAAATGTATCATCTCATTCATGGACACCAAAATCATCACCACATGTCATATAAATTTTTTGGATCCTAGCTGTACTTTCCACTGAGAATTATGGTAATCCCCCATGAAAATTTTTATCATAGGAAAAGGCACAACATACCACTTCTAGAAACATAGAATACTCTCAGATAATTAAAATCAATCACCAATAGTGTCCCCATCATAAAGAGAGTCCCTAATTCCATAAGATTCATCATCAAGATGTTGTTCCTAAAGAATAATATCACCAAGAGAGGAGGTAAACTAAAAGTTTGTCAAAATAATTTGGATCGCATCCTTATGGGAACCTAAATAAAACTGAGAAAAAAGATACACCAATTTACACTCTTCTAATGATTCTTTCCCAACCAGGATCAAAATTTTCCTACTCAAATTGTCAGAAATGATATCCCCCTTACTGGGGGTGTAGGAAATGTTGAAATAAAAATTATGTAGGTACTCCAAACAACATCTCTACCGAAAGGTTCAACTATTTGTGAGGGAATATATAACTCAGGATTTTATGGTTTGGATAAATAGTAAACCTTTCTCTGAAAAAGTAATGTCACCAAATCTTAAGAGAATAAATCATGAAAACAAGCTCAAGATCATGGGGAAGATAGTTATTTTTATGGGGCTTAATATTTCTGGAGCCATTGGACACCACACGATCACCCTGAATAAGAATGAAACCCAAACCTGAACTAAATGTGTCACAAAAGATCATATAGCCTTTCCTAGCCTTTTATAGAGTCAACATTGTTATAGAATTATAAGGAATTACCAAATCAATAAAATAACTGTGAAATTTCTCATCCCACATGAACTTCAATCTTGTATAAGTAATGACAATGATTAATTAATCCAACTTTGAGAAATCCTTAATGAACCTATAGTAATACCCAACCAGGCCCAAAAATATCTAAATCATGAAATCATTATACAATTTCTTCTATGTCATAACAACCGTCAACTTCTTAGAATCAACTAAGATACCATGTTTTAAGACCACATGTCCCAAGGAATTCACATACTGATTCCATAAATTAAATTTTGAAAGATTCATGTAAAGTTTGTGATCTATCAAGATTCCTATAATTGTTCACAGAAGATGCACATGGTCTTATTCGGTTTTGGAATAAAGAAAAATTATATCCAAAAAACCACAAAAAACAAATCAAGGTACTCATGGAATATCCTATTCATTAGTTCCATAAAAACTATAGGATCATTAGTTAGACCAAAAGGGAAAACAAGGTATTAATGATGGCCATACTTACTCTAGAAGGTGGTGTTTGGGATGTTAGATTAATTTATTATCAATTGATGATGACCATACTAAAGATCAATCTTCAAGGACCACTTCTCCCCTTTCGTCTGGTCAAATAGATCATCAATATGAAAAAAATACTTGATATTTAGTGTAACTCAATTGAGTTTTTAGTAATCAACATAAAGGTGAAGTGTTCTATCGCCTTTATTTTAAAAAATAAGCGGAACTGAATAAGGTGACACACTTGGGAGTGTAAATAATATTTCCAAAAAATCATCCAACCAAGTCTTCAAGTCTTTTAATTCAGCTAGTTCAATGTGATATGAAGAAATAAACATTGTCTGAGTACTATGTACCAAATAAACAGATAACTCTACATCCCTTATAGATAGAAAAGTAGAAAAATAAGATGGAAACATGTTGGGAAACTTGATTAAAACTTAAGAAAAATCACCACTTAAATATTCCCACTCCAATTAAAAATAAAACACTGATGTCACTCTTCCCAAATCCAAAAAAGAAGGCCTAACTCTACTCAACCTTGGGTCATATTATCCCTAAAAAACAAGGCACACCCCATTAGGTTTAGTAAAAGAGATTAAATAAAGTTAATAATAAATTTGGGCATTATGAGAAGTCATCTAATCTATACTAATAATTACATCAAAAGGTTTCATGTTGAGGACTAGAAAATTATAGGCAATATCAATATCTGATTGATAGAAAATAAAATAGGGGCATCAGAGACCCTATTCTATCTTTGTTCCGAGGTGCGTAGTAATATCCATCACATAAGATAAAATCTCCATAGGTAGATTCATAAAATTCATAACATAATTTGATAAAAATGAATTTTATACACCCAAATAAAATAAAACAATCACTAATGATGAAGCTAGAGTAATGGTACATCTAACTTTCATTAGACCCATATCAAATTCAATAAGAGACCCTTATAATATGTGAAGATGATTTTTTCTGGATGCCTATGGATGGAACCTATTAGTTCTTAAATAATCTGATTGCATCGAAGTAATTTTAGAATATGATGATCCCATTCCACTACATGGGTTATATAATATTTGGAATAAATTCTATAGGTGTAATGAGAGGCTGCACAAACTATATATCTTTAGTGTCTCAGTACAAAATCATTTATAATGACCAACCTTGGCATATTGGAACCATGTAAAAGGGAATCTTCCAAAAAATACAATAGGTATGGAAAAATCCAGCTGTTAAAAACCACTATGAGACTAATCATGATTTATATTTCATTTAAAGGAACTAATAGAATTATAAATAGGAGTAAGAGAAAATCCTATCAACTTTTAATTACTAGCTAGGTCAAGCTCACCCATTAACACTCTATTTATTACATCTTTATTAAAAGTGATATTCCATATGAAAATCTGGGATCAAATATCAGATCTATGAAACATTTCAAACCTTTGAGCCCTCAAATTCTCATTTGTAATTACCTCTTGAGAAAACTAAACAATTTCAACAAAGTGATTCACATATTGAGTCACGATCTTGTCTCCTTGATGGAGGGAGATAAACTCCATGAAATTTTCAAAGTCCATAAATTATAGATATAAATTCTCATTGAAATATCTTTGAAGCCTTTCCAATCCACGACCTCATGTTTCTTCACTATAACTATTGGATCACACCATATCATTCTAGGCCCTTCAAGATTATAGGTAACACACTTCACCTTCATAAATTTTGGTGTTTCCATGAACAAAAAAAGTATCTTAATATTTTTAAACCAATAATCATTATCTTAAGGATCATTAGAGACATGGAAATATGGTGTTTTCTTCTAATGAAACTCTTGAAAATGATCTCTAGATTCATAACTTCGAGGTTCCACTACCAGATCTTGAATGAGAATAAGTGTAGGTACTTTTCCTAGGGCTTGGACTGCACACAACACTATCTCAAAATGATTCTGATCTACTAGAGTATTTTCTTACTATGGTTCACTAGAAGCATTATATTGTGTCCAATTAAAACATCTTCTCAGGGGAATGATGCAACACAACATATATAGTCAACACTGAAACAATAGTAAGGATACATATCTCATTATCTCAATCAAGAGATATAGGAATATCAATTCCACCAAATTTAATTGAACCATATAGGATTTAAAGATACTCATGTTAAGTTTATAGAAAATAATAGAATCAAATAAATATTTCCTCAAAGTTTCTTTTCCCGAACACCCATGTTGGGTTAAGGCTCATTATGATGAGATATGACCATGTACTCGCTCGAAAATACCACTTAAGTCGTAGAAATTCTACCTCATGTCCAACAGGACAACTAAAACTATATAATGACATAAAAGATACTCAAACCACCCAATGATATCATTTTTTCAAGGACCATCCTCGATACCTTGGTACACTGATACTTAATCCAACCTTAACATAGCTCAAAGGGCATTCCAAATCCCCAAATGTTAGAGACAAGTACCTAGAATCATATCAACATATAAAGGAATAGGGTTTTCCACAAGTATGAAAAATAGTGGAAGATAAACCAAAGAAAATTAAGTTTTATAAACACTCCTCAAGGAGAATGTACCATAATATGATAGATAAATATCCAAAGGTAAAACATAAACCAAATTAAAATACAATGTACATAAAGGAAAAGTCTCAGAAAACCCATGAAACTGGTGGATCACATTCCCACTGGTCACCTCCATCACTCCAAGTCCCATGAATCAAGAAAACCTACCACCTAAAAGTGTCTATTTCACTTTACCTAGACATGGTATAACAAAATCTATAGACTTCCAAAGGAAAAGTTAGGGTATGAGCTAAAAAACCCTGTAGGACCTCACTAATTATTCCATAAGAAAATAACATACATATAAAACACATATTATTTAATTTTAAATAAATAAGGCATGTAAAATCATTTTTTAAATTTTTATTCAAATAAACTTTCAAGTCAAATACATGGGATTTATATCAAAATATGCACAAATGAACATTTTTCATAAAATAGAAATGACATGAATAAAATAGTTTGATCAATGTCATGTGATCATCAAATCAAAAAATTTCATAATACCATGTCATAAGCCCTATGGTATGCTAGTTTCTGGTTTAAGGATCCTCACACTTCCCAATCAATGATCATTCCTCAAGTGTCCACATGTTCCTTGTATCATGCCAACGGGAAAGACACCCCATCAAGGGAAAATCATGCTAACTTGGTTCTTGATGGGGTTGTCACTGTCAATCCATTTCTAGGGAGATAAGGTCCTAACATGCTTTTCCTATCCACCAATAATAATATAGGATCACATGTTCTTTAATAAATCAAGAAATCAAGGGAAAATCATTCATTTCAAAACAATAAATTATTCAAATTCAATTTCTCAGTTTTCTAGTTTTAACATTCCCTTTTCAATTTCGAAACAAAATCATGTTTTCACCTATTTCATGACTTTAAAAATAATCTTTAATTTTAATACATTTTCTTAAATATCAATCATAAAATCATTTCATCAATTAATTTATCAATTCAATACATATTTTATCATACTTTATCAAGTTTTTCAAACCTTTGAAAAAGTTTTTTCTTTTACAAAACAATTATTTTCATGAATATCCAAATCAATGTTTAAAAATAAATTGAAAGATCATTTAAATCAAGAAAGAAATCAAGGTTTCATATGAATAGAAAATACTTATAGAACCACCTAAAATTAATCACAAGATCAAATGATTAAACATCCAAAACATGAATGTTAAAAGTAAGTTGAAGGCACGTAATATCAAGAAGTATCCCTAGAAAAAAACCCATTAGGACAAGGTTTCAATCCATAAATACACAAGGATTCATCACTCTCAAATGATATAAGAGAATAAAACAACATTCCAGATATAATTAATATTATCTTACAAGAGAGGGATCAAACACATCCACCAGTGCTTCGATATAAGAAGAAAGGATGTTGGAGGAGTTAGAAAAGCTTCTTAGGATACTTCAAAATCAAAAAAGTCAAATTAAGTTCAAGTAGAAGATGTTGGGTTTTAAATAGGATACAATATTTTTAAAACTGAAAAATAGGGACCATTCCGTAGCCCCTATAGCCATGACACAAAAATGATGAAAATATCTATACCATAGTAATGCCACCCAAGACCATGCCGCAACTCCTCCTGGTCAACCAACCTCTTGAAAACACTCTATAGAAATTTACTAGATTCAATTAACGTAGGTTAATGCCTTGACACAACCAAAGTACCATGTGGAAACCACCCTCAAAAAGGTAGTGGCTCTCAAAATCACCACACCACAGCTGACTCCCCCTACACTACAATGCCAAACCACCAAAATAGGGCTACGGTGTAACCCGGTCTCCATAACATTGCTATGCCAAAATTGGTCATAGCTTTGAAAATTGGTCTTGAGGACTCCATGAAGTATCCAACAACCCATATAATATCCCTTCTTGAACTCAAAATACCATACACTATATCTTGATGGTCCATGGAGTATCCCCTCATGCACTACACTATAAAAAATGGAATATAAAAGGGGAAAGGTAAGTAGTACCTAAAAGTAGTGAAAAGATGATACAATTCATATCACCTTGTTTCTTTAAAATCTCACTGTCCATGGATAAAAATCTAAAGAATTTTATATTTATAGAAACATCCAAATGATTCATATAAATAGAAAATTCTTTATCACTAGCCTATTTTCTATTCACCTTAGGAATATGGTTTTTAGCACATATATTTTACATTAATGGACTAGTATAATGCGTAGTAACTTATACAATTCCAAGAAATTTGATCCATTGAGAATGATTTGTATGCTAGCTAAATGTCTTATGGTCTGATAGATCATGTTCTAGGATGGCCTGTTTAACATGAGGTGTGAATTAAATTCACCATGTATAATTACTACTCGACGCATCATGTATCCCATGACACATATAGTGGAAGTGAACTTGGGTATACAGTGTGTACCTTCATACACATGCCATGTAATAATGTTGGAAGGAAAAATAAGTATCTATGTGATCAATGAGAGGTAGTGGGGTGAATCAGTGATCATTTTTTTATGCTTTATGATTTAGAAACAAAATTAAACTTCTATTAGTGAGAATTGACTCAACTAAAAAAAACAAGATCATCCACATGAACATAGGTATTTATAAGTTTTAATAATTTATTACAGTAGTTTTTCCTTGGAATGGTTTTGAAGTAATCTAATACCACACAACCACTATAAAAAATCTTTCTTGTGGTCACAATTAGTAGGTAACACTAATACAAATAGTGGCTTCAAAATCAAAGTTATGGTTTTGGATTTTTATAAACTGATGAAAAATGAATCTGTAGGAACTTTTTGGTATCAGTTTTAACATATACCAACACCATTTTTTTTATATTGAATTTTGGTGTCAGTTTTTTTTAAAAAATAGACATAAAAAACACAAGTGAAATGATTTATGGTGTCAATTTTTTACAACAACTGACATCATAAATGTAGCATCGGTGTTCAGAAAAACAGACACCAAAAATTTTATTCTGGAATCAGTTTATTTAAAAAAATGGTGACAATTTTTTTAATGAACATGGGATAATAAAACCCTCATTTTTTTGGATCAGTAAAACTCTTCTCTAGACTTGAGACAACCTCGATGACAACCCACTGATCCTTAATTACCATTTTTGTTTATTTTCTTTAATTTTTATAATAATTTCACGATATGTTGTCTCAATTATTCATCCTATTTCATTGTTTCATCATCCATGGAAGTATTTATCTTCAGAAACCATTTTATGGTCGACCGTCATCCACAGTTTGATTTTATTTTTTTTTCTTGTTTATTTTTCATTTCTATAAACTTTTTGTTAGATCTTATAGTGTTTATTTTTCCAAAGAATTTTAGGGTGAAAGTTCAAATTAAAGATCCATTTTCCTTGTTGAAATCCAGATTTTGTAAGTTTTTTTAAAATTTTGAAGTTAAATTATTTATCATTTAGTTAAATTATTTAACATTTATGATGTATGTTGGTTTAAATAATGGTGAGACTTATGAATCATATTCCTATTGCTCAAATCCTTGAACATATTCTGACTATTTAACATGATAAAAAAATGACATGATGCTGATTTATATTTTCAATATAAAATAAAATATATGTATATTTTCAACATTTTTATTACCTGTTCCATAAATATTTCCCCATTAAATTTATTGGTTTCTAGTATATCAATATAAATTATCACACAATAATATATCATAATATTTACATGGATAAAATGACTTTCACATTTAATAGTAAATAAATGCAACTTTTTAAATTTATTTTAACCACCATACACTAAAATCATTTAGTATATTATGTGAAATTCATAATGAAATTGTAGAACTATAATCATTTATTTAAAAACATTTAAGTTCCCAATGACTAAAGATACTCTCCTAAGTCCCTTTGAATATGATTCTAAGACACCCAAACTCCTTTTTTCTATAATATAAAACTTATTTCCTATTAGTATGAATATTTAAAAATAAACCATTACTTCCATGTCATATGTAACACCCCAAGCTTCCACGGTATGTTTCCTTTAAATAATGCAATAGCTTGCATTGTACGCAACCTCGAGATTCCAACACACCGCGGCCAATCAAAGTAGCCGTTATGAATAGTAATACCCACGTTTTGAAATTTTATAAATTTTATCTCTGAAAATGGACTTCATTTTTGGTTTCAGAATATTGAAATTAGCTTCGGGTGAAATTTTGGAACTTTTTGAATAACTTTTATATTTTGATAAATAGTGAAAATTACTAAATTTTAATTAAAAACAACTTTTTTAATCAAAATAATTAATAGTGATAAATTATGAATTTGAGTGGTTTTAAAGTATATTTATAATATATTTTTACCATTTAATACAATTTTGGTCATTGGACATAATTTCACATTTAAACCGTATATAAACAAGTGTCAATCTTTTGATAGTTATTATCTCTTAAAAACACGCATTTTGTTTTAACAATGGGAATTAATTTTAAATTAATTTCTGCCACTTCTGTGTTTTGAATTTAGAAAAATGGATTCCACATTTGGAATCAGGATATTCAAATTTTGTAAATAGGTAACTTTTATTTTTAGACATTTTGAATAATTACTTTGGTAAATATTTTATTTACCATGGTTAAAGGGTAAATTTGGTAAATAAGGTTAAAAAATAATATTATAATAATAATAAATTACCCTAAAACGTGTTCTAACCATATTTTTTGATACATATCCGACCATGAGAATCTTTAGGTCGATTTTGGGACCCCATAGAGCCACTTGTTGGTGATAAGGACACTTTATATTAATTAAGTTAAAGTAAATACAAAAATGACATAAGCATATGTCTTTTAGAAAAACAATTTTTATATAGGGTTATATATGTTATATTTTCAACTATAAATATTCATTATAAATATAAAAATATTTCCTGAATAAACGTATTTTATTTCTAATTTTTAGACATTTAATATTTAAATTTATTTATGACACAATAATGATGCAGTATTTTCCTTATTAATGAAAGAATCAAATAATTGGTATTATAAAATTTAAAATAAATATAATTTGAAAATTTTGATGCCATCCACGAATTTTATTGGTTAATATTAAATTTTAGGATTCCTGAAATGAATTTTATTTGAATTAATAAAGTTTTTAAGACTAACAAAAATCAATTATTGAATAGTGTCAAAATTGACATAAATGAATTTTTAAAACCAATATTATATTATTAATAGATATTCTATTCTTAAAAATCTAAGGTTCGAAAAAAGGACTTATATCATGATAGGTGTATCATTAACGTACCACTTGGGGGTCTCTTGGATGTATATAGTAAGTTTATTAACTATATAATATAAAAATAAAGTGACATCGTATGTGTCAAACTAATTAACTAAGAGTTAAAACTAAAAGATAAGGTTAATATAATGACCCAAACCTGTCTAAAATCTATTGGTTGAAAGGATTTAGACCCATTCTCACCTTATAATTTGAATAATCTACTTTGGAGCTATTAGAAACCGAATATAAATTTATTATAAAATAATATTTTAAGTTTTTCCTAAAGAGACCCTCCTCCCACTTATAAAAGGGAACCACTTCTAACCAATACTTCACACCTTCATAGCCTTTTGGGTCGGCCAAAACCTGCCCAAATATTCTATCAACTTCCCTCAATTCAACCTAGAGGCTGTAGTTTGATCATAAAGCCAACCTAAGGATCCCTTTTGATCAAATCAAAAGGAAGAACCCGAAGAAGAGGTAATGTTTTCACCACCCTCTTTCAAGTTCCTTTCTTTTTCAACTTCTTATTTATTTGTTATTTACATTCTAAAATAATTAATCCAGTATCTTCTATATACTTTTATGTTATTATAAATATGGTACAACCGTATTCAGTATTCTATCCATCCTTTGAATGACATGTCACCATACATGAGTACGTACGGCTTACCGTCTCCACGTCGTGGTGTAATTGTTATTCAATACACTATTATTTGGATGGGTATAATAATGATGTGTAATTAATTTAAATAATAAATATAACATGATAATGATTCTATATATATGATATACCATCCAATTATATATTATTTTAATATCAAAAGAATGATATTGTCGCTCGTGCGTACGTACGGACTATCGTCTCTACGAACGCGATGATATTCATTCCAAATCGTATCCATTAAAGTATAATTCTCATTTGATTATTAAAAATAATGTTTAAGGACTTTATATCATTCTGGATATGAATAATATACAACCTATCCATAAGAAACATGACTTATGTAACAAAACATATAAAAGAAAACGAGTAAGTTAACACCCAAAACGACGATAATACTAAGATATTATTAACAAAGAATTGTTAAAAGATCATATATGATATCATATTAATGTATATGATACTTGTATAATTTAATAACAATTATTTCACCATTATAAAGGAGGTTAACCTACCCTAAACCAAGGAAAATTACAAGGTAAGGGTTTATTTCACAATCTCTTCCTTATCTGAGGTTGTTTATACGTAATTATCTACTGGGACCTCTTTATCATCCACATCCATGTTTCTTAAAAATGTATTTCAAATCATTCTTACTATTTTACAGACTATGGGTTAAAGTCACTTATACCCTTTTTGACTTTTTATAATATTTTTATAAAGGAATATTTCCGTCGTTTTCCAAACAAGGTCCTTTTTAACCTTTTTGACAGAATTAAGGTAAGAATGTTTTTTTAACTTATACGGTGGGTGCGGTTATTCTCTACCATTATTAAACCTTTGAAGCTTCCCTTACAATCTTATAAGAATATTTTAAAAATAAAGGTTTTCTTTAGAATTATGTGACTTTTAAATGATTTCAAAAAAAAAGATATTTCTCTCAAATAGTTTTGATTTTCATCTATGTCAACATCCTTTGATGGATTTTAAGTTTATTTGAAGTTGATTTATTATGATACAAAACTTCCATATTGTATTGAGGGTTTTGTGATATGATTGATTGTGGATGTGTTATTTTTATACCATTCATGGTTTATAGAGAAAGTATTGACATTTCGTATGCTAGTTTTAATACGAATGTTTATGTTATGTTTAAACCTATTCATATGAGGAATGCATTAGACTTAATAAGTGACAGGTGGAGCCCGCTATTTCTCCTAGATGCATCAGTAGGTCTCATGAGACAAACTAGTGTCTTGGCACAAGGCCTTGACAAAATCCTATTTGTATTCTTGGCACAAGGACTTGACTATGTGGTTATGATAGTCTGGCATTATGCATTCCATCATTATGAAAGTGGTTATTGATATTGCATGTGATTATTCGACTAGTAGAATATCCTTGTGAATAAGTAAATGGAATTATTTCATTTTATTTTTTCCATATTATGCTGAAGTTCCAGTTTAAAAGGCTTTTGTTTTAGTTATACATTATCTTAATTGTTTATGCTTATTTATGAAAGTTTCCGCTATATTGTTATCCTTACTGGGCATTTGAGCTCACCCCTTTCTATGTTTTATTTTTCCCAGGATATGAAGAAGTATTTTATGAATGACCTGCATGGATAGTATAAGGGGATATGAGTGTGAAGACAAGATGTTGTTGTAGTTTTCACTTTATGATGTAATGTAAGACTTATGAATGTATCTAGTGTTTCCAAGGCTACTAAACTAATCAGTCTTTCGATACCTGATCTTTTGTGATCATGCCAATGTTATGTAATAATGCACCGACTCTGGGTAATTGTGTTCGGGGCGTTATAGTTGGTATGAGAGAAAGTTTAGTAAAAACCTTGGAAGCTAGATTTAGATAAACTCTGATTAGAGCACATAGCCCTAAGATAGACTTTGAGGATTAGTATTTAATAACTTCCTAGAATTTTGGTATTGTTGAGATTTTGTGAGTTTTCCGAGAAAAACATCCCTATCTGGATACGAGCAGGTAGAGGCGGCTCTGGCACAGATGTGCCTAGGGGTAAAACTCGAAAAAACCGCTTTGAGCTAGAGTCGAATGAGAACTGGTGTACGACAACGGGCCTTGCTTCACTCTTGGTTACGACACTCCCAGGGGATATGCTTAGGATAATTCTCATTTTCTTTACAAACCATTATAAAGGGTTTATGAGTATATACAACCTCAAAGAAAACATTTTTTTTATGATTATGGATTATATCCATAAATAGTTTAATTTATGTTAAGTGTTTTACATGTATGGAATTATGTATTTTGATTCATAAACTGATCTAGTTTATGCCATTGTTTTGAAATGGTGCCTAGTAGAAGGAATAGAAACCGTATCAATGCACGCACTCCATGTAGGGATTTCCCTCCTGCTCAAGATAATTATAGTGGAGCTGGTGATGCAACTGGTGCTGATCAACTGATCACTATACTGGGACAACTCACTCAGGTTATGAATAATAACCTTACCCGTATGGAGCACCCTGATCTACAGCATGGAGGATCAATGTTAGATCACTTCATGAGGCAAAAACCACTGAAATTCAATGGGATTACAAATCCCTTAGTAAATGAGCAATGGATAAATTCCATAGAGAAAATATTCCATGACTTGGGGAGTAGTGAAAGGGAAAAAGTTATTATGGCAGTTTACCACCTCACTAGAGATGTTGATCAATGGTGGTCATTGATTCAAAACACGAAGGAAGATGATGAAGTATCAAATATGAAATGGAGGGAGTTCAAGGATCTTTTCTTAGAAAAATACTTTCCTCGTGACCATCGAGCAGATATGGAAAGACAATTTATGAGTCTGAGGAAAAAGGAGGATGAGAATGTCGCAAAGTATGAGGCTAACTTTACAAGGTTAGCAAGGTATGATGTAGATTATATATGTAACCCAAGAATTAAGATTGATCGTTTCTTTGATGGGTTAAAACTGTTTCTCCTTCGAGCATTAGTCTCATAAAATTTCTTGTTTTACGAAGATACTCTCTCATGTGCTATCAAGGCAGAAAAAGAATTCTCTAAGTCTTATGACTTTAAAGAAACGCAAGAGAAGAAGAGATCTACTGATCAATCTGGAAATGGAAATAAGGGGAAGAAGGGAAAAGTTGAATATCCATCCTATAGTAAATGTGGGAAGAAACACCCTAGTACTTGCTTGAAAGTAATGAGAGTCTGTTACAAGAATGGTGAAAAAGGCTACCAAGCTCGTGATTGCAAGGGGAAGAAAGAAGCTACCGATGTTCAATGCTACAACTGCAAGGAGATGGAACATTATGAAAATGAATTTTCTAAGCGTTAGGGGAACTTACCTCAGAAAATACCAATGGATCAAGGCCAAGATTATGCTATCATTACTGCGGAGGTAGAAGCTTTGAAAGACCTGTTGGCAGGTAATTTAATGGTTTCCTCAAGTTTAGAAAATTCTTTATTTGATTCTGGATCATCGCATTATTTCATATCCTCCTAGTTTACTAAGAAAATTAGATATTTTCAATTTGATCTAACAGGGGAGTTTTCAGTTAAAACTCCTAAGGGATGTATCATCACAAAAAAGTTTTGTGAATCCATTCCCATTAGAGCATATTAATGTTATTTATCTGCTCATCTCATCGCCATACCTATGATTGAGTTTGATATAATCCTATGTATGGATTGGATTTCAGACCATGATGCGAAGATTTATTATAAGAATAAGGAGGTTACGATTTTTGATGATGATGATAAGGAACACCTTATCTTTAGAGCAGAATATGTTGACATGTTTCCTGAATATTTACCTAGACATCCTCCAGAACAAGAAATTGAGTTTTCCATTGATTTAATTCCTGGATCAAGGCCTATATCGAAGACCCCTTATAGAATGGCCACCGTGGAGTTAGTTGAACTAAAGAAACAACTAGATGAATTGATTAATAAGGGATTTATTCACCCTAGTGTTTTTCCATGGGGAGCCCCTGTCATTTTTGTTAAGAAGAAAGATGTATCTATGAGGTTGTTCATTGACCACAGGGAGATCAATGCTATAACAATAAATAAAAAGTATCCCCTACCTCACATTGATGATTTATTTGACCAACTGCATGGAGCTCAATACTTTTCAAAGATTGAACTTCGATCTAGATACCACCAGTTGTGTGTGAATAAGGAAGACATTTCTAAGACAGCATTTCAAACCAGGTACGAGCATTGTGAGTTTACAGTAATGCATTTTGGGATGACTAATGCACCCTCTGTTTTCATGGATCTAATGAACAGAGTTTTCCAGGAATATCTTGATGACTTTTTAGTGGTATTTATTGATAATATCTTGGTATACTCCAAAATCTACAAAGATTAGGAAAATCACTTGTGCATTATATTGAAGAATCTGAGAAGACATGAATTATATGGGAAGTTTAGCAAGTGTGAATTCTGGCTTCAGGAGATTTCTTTTCTTGGCCATATTGTCTCTAAGGATGGAATCTCTGTTGATCCTTCTAAGATAAGAGCAATCCAAGAATGGCTAGCACCGACGAGTATAACCGAGGTACGCAGTTTTATTGGCTTAGAAGGTTATTATCGGCATTTTCTCCAGAACTTTTCCCGATTGGATAACCCATTAACGAAGATCACACCTAAAGGGGTTAAATTTTTTTGGACAAAAGAGTGTGAAAAATGGTTTGAAGAACTGAAGAAAATATTATTCAATGCTTCTATATTGACTCTACCATCGGGGAATGATGAGTTCATTATTTATAGTGATGCATCAATGAAAGGACTTGGTTGTGTCCTTATGCAGAATGATAGAGTTATTTCCTATTCATCACACCAGTTGAAAATTCATGAGAAAAACTATCATACTCATGATCTCGAGTTAGCAGCTGTGATCTTTTCTTTGAAGATATGGAGACACTATCTCTATGGTGAGAAATGTGAGATTTATACTAATCACAAGAGTTTGAAGTATATTTTCTCACAGAAATAACTCAACATGAGGCAAAGGAGATGGATTGAACTACTCAAGGATTATGATTTCATGATACACTACCACCCGGGGAAGGAAAATAAGGTGGCAGATGCTTTGAGCAGAAAGGATCTGGAGTTTTGAACAATATGAGAGTTGAGAGGGATCCTATTTTCATGGATCTTGTAAAGTTGGATATGGGAATAACCATGGATGTGAAACATCGATAATTTTTCAAATGGTTGCCAAACAATCTTTAATATAAAGGATAAAGAGTTCTCAGAATGATGATGAAGAATTTTGAAAGAAGACTAAAGCTGTGAATGATGGGAGATTGAGTGAATTTGTGTATGAAGATGGAATTTTGAAATTTGGGAAGAGGCTTTGTGTTCCCAATATACCTGATCTAAAAAAGGTATTGTTGGATGATGCTCATAGTTCCAATTTCTCTATACACCATGGGAGCACCAAAATGTATAGAGATTTGAAGGAACATTTTTTGTGGGACAACATGAAGAGGGAGATTGATGATTTTGTTTCAAGATGTATGGTTTTTCAATAAGTGAAAGCGGGAAGGCAACAATGTGGAGGAGTCATGCAACCTATTCCCATACCTGAGTGGAAATGAGATAATATCATGATGGAATTTATCATGGGACTACCAAAGACTCCTAGAAAGAACGATGCAATATGGGTCATTGTTGATCGTCTTACCAAGTCCGCACATTTTATTGATATAAGAGAATATCTACCACTTGAATGTCTAGAAAGACTATATATTAATGAAGTTTTGAGACTTCATGGAGCACAACTATCAATTGTTTCTGATCTTGATCCCCATTTTACATCAAGATTCTGGAAAAGTCTTCAGAAATTCCTGGATACTGAACTTTGTTTGAGCACTGCTTACTACCCCCAAACTGATGGACAATCAGAACAAACTATTCAAATCTTAGAAGACATGTTGAGATCATGCTCACTTGAATTTCAATGTATGTGGGATCAATATTTACCTCTGGTGGAATTTTCCTATAACAATAGCTTCCATTCGAGTATTCAGATGGTACCATATGAAGCGTTAAATGGAAAGAGATGTCGCACACCAACCTGTTGGGATGATGTTGGTGAAAGAAAACTTGTAGGACCAGAATTGGTGGAGGAAATGATGGAAAAGGTGAAGGTAATCCAAAACTACATCAAAGCAGCTCAAAGTAGGCAGAAGAGCTACGCTGATAACCGAAGGAAGGATTTGGAATTTCAGGTAGGAGATCATGTTTTCTTGAGGGTATCTCCATGGAATGGAGTTATACATTTTGGAAAGAAAGATAAATTGAGTCCCAGGTACATAGGACCTTTCGAAATTCTAGAACGAATTGGGGCTGTAGCTTACCGGTTGGCAATGCCGCCAAGTCTCTCCAAAGTTCACGATGTTTTCCACGTATCACTGTTGAGAAAATACATGCCTGACCCAATGCATGTACTCACCTATGAGGAAGTAGAACTAGAACCTAATCTATCTTATTGCGAAGAACCCATTAGGATTCTTGATATGAGAGAACAAGTGCTGAGAAACTGGACGACTCATCTCGTAAAAGTTCTATGGAGGAACCATTAGATGGAAGAGGCAACATGGGAACCCGAGGAACTTATGATGAAGAACCACCCGATTCTTTTTATACAGTAATTTTCTAGAAATTTAGAGGATGAAATTATTTTAAGGAGGGGAGAATGAAACACCTCAAGCTTCCATGATACGTTTCCTTTGAATAATGCAATAGCTTTCATTGTACGCAACTTCGAGATTCTAACACACCGCGACCAATCAAAGTAGCCGTTATGAATATTAATACCCACTTTTTAAAATTTTATAAATTTTATCTCTCAAAATGGACTTAATTTTTGGTTTTAGAATATTTAAATTATCTTAGGGTGAAATTTTGGTACTTTTCGGATAACTTTTATATTTTGATGAATAACGAAAATTACTAAATTTTAATTAAAAACAAATTTTTTAATCAAAATAATTAATAGTGATAAATTATGAATTTGAGTGGTTTTAAAGTATATTTAGAATATATTTTTACCATTTAATACAATTTTGGTCATTGGACATAATTTAAAATTTAAACCGGACATAAACAAATGTCAATCTTTTGGTAGTTATTATCTCTTAAAAACACACTTTTTATTTTAACAACGGGAATTAATTTTAAATTAATTTCTGCCACTTCTGTGTTTTGAATTTATAAAAATGGATTCAATATTTTAAATCATGATTTCCAAATTGTGTGAATAGGTAACTTTTATTTTTATACATTTTGAATAATTACTTCGGTAAATATTTTATTTACCATGGTTAAAGGGTAAATCCGGTAAATAAGGGTAAAAAATAATATTATAATAATAATAAATTACCATAAAACATGTCCTAACCTTATTTTTTGATACATGTCAGACCATGGGCATCTTTGGCTCGATTTTGGGACCCCATGGAACCACTTGTAGGTGATAAGGACACTTTATATTAATTAAGTTAAAGTAAATACAAAAATGACATAAGCATATATCTTTTAAAAAACAATTTTTACATAGGGTTATATATTTTATATTTTAGACTATAAATATTCATTATAAAGATAAAAATATTTCCTACATAACGGTATTTTATTTATAATTTTTATAAATTTAATAATTAAATTTATTTATGACACGATAATGATGCAGTATTTTCCTTATTAATGAAAGAATCAAATAATTGGTATTATAAAAGTCAAAATAAATATAATTTGAAATTTTTGATTCCATCCACGAATTTTATTGGTTAATATTACATGTTAGTATTTCTTAAATTAGTTTTATTATAATTAATAAAGTTTTTATTACTTTAACAAAAATCAATTATTGAATAGTGTCAAAATTGACATAAATGAGTTTTTAAAACAAATATTATATTATTAATTGATATTCTATTCCTAAAAATCTAAGGTTAGGCCAAAGGACTTATATAATGATAGGTGTATCATTAATGGACCACTTGGGAGTCTCTTGGATGTATAGATTAAGTTTATTAGCTATATATTTTAAAAATAAAGTGACATGGTATGTGTCAAACTAATTAAATAAGAGTTAAAACTAAAAGATAAGGTTAATATAATGACCCAAACCTCTCTAAAATCTATTGGTTGAAAAGATTTAGCCCCATACCCACCTTATACTTTGAATAATCCACTTTGGAGACATTAGAAACCGAATATGAATTTATTATAAAATAATACTTTAAGTTTTTTCTAAAGAGCCCCTCCTCCCCCTTATAAAAGGACACCACTTCTAACCAATTATTCACACCTTCAAAGCCTTTTGGTTTAGCCAAACCCTACCCAAATATTCTCTCAACATCCCTCACTTCAACCTAGAGTCCTTATTTTGATCATAAATCCAACCTAAGGATCCCTTTTGATCAAATCAAAAGGAAGAACCCGAAGAAGAGGTAATGTTTTCACCACCCTCTTTCAAGTTCCTTTCTTCTTCAACTTCTTTTGTCTTTGTTATTTACATTATAAAATATTAACTCCAGTATATTCTATATACTGTGATGTTATTATAATTATGGTACAACCATATTCAGTATTCTATCCATCTTTTGAATGACATTTCACCATACATGCGTACGTACAACTTACCGTCTCCACGGTGTGGTGTAATTGTTATTCAATACACTATTATTTGTATGGGTATAATAATGATGTGTAATTCATGTAAATAATAAATATAACATGATACTGATTCTGTATATATGATATACCATCCAATTATATATTATTTTAATATCAAAAGAATGATATTTTCTCTCGTGCGTACGTATGGACTACCGTCTCCACGAACGCGATGAGATTCATTCCACATCGTATCCATGAAAGTTTAATTATCATTTGATGATTAAAAATAATGTTTAAGGACTTGATATAATTCTGGATATGAATAAGATACAACCTATCCAAAACAAACATGACTTATGTAACAATACATATAAGGGGATATGATTGTGGAGACAATATGTTGTTTTAGTTTTCACTTTATGATGTAATCTAAGACTTATGAATCTATCTAGTGTTTCCAAGGATACTAAACAAATAGGTATTTCAAGACTTGATCTTTTGTGATCATGCCAATGTTATGTAATAATGCACTGAATCTGGGTTACTAGGGTCGGGGCGTTACATCATATATCCATTAATCAATTTTTTAATGTGTGCTTACCAACAAATAATATTATTATTTAAAAAATTTCACTGAAGGGTGGTGGAATCACATCCCTCATATTTAAAAATATATATAGATAAACTTATTTACCATGGTTAAATCATTTTTATCATTATATTCTTCTCAAAACATGTTATAGAGCATAATTAATCATAAACCATGTTTATAGTATCCATTATCACATATTATTTATAATGAAACTTTTTTAACAAATAACATATCATATAATAGATGTGAGATTGAAGATACACATCCTTTACTCAGATCCATCTATGCATGATTTATTATATTTCATTAAAATATTTAATACTTAACTCTTTTCTTCATAAATTGAAAAAATAAATGCTCTATGAAGTATATATTTGGCATCAAATAATTTTTTTATCTAAATAAACAAAAACTACATGCTCTAATAAAAACTACATGCTCTATAAAAAAAACTATATGCTCTATAAAGTATATTAAAGTATTTAATGTGTTTATGTTTATAATTTAACTATTTATATATATATACTTTTAAATATTTATATGTTTTAATATATTCACTAATTATATTGTGATATCAGATATTGAGTGGATCATAATTGGATAAATTTATGAATAACCACTAGTGAATATGAAAATAGAGTTGATGAATTCTTGAAATTTTCTAAACAAAATCATTAAAACATAGATTTGATTTTTTTCCATGTGTGAAGTGTTTGAATATGAGAATATTAAACTCTATAGAAATCAAGGATCATCTCATTTGTTATGATTTTATCCTTAATTAAACATGTTGGATATGGAATTGTTAAATAACTAAAAATTCAACATCTAATTTTGATGAAAATATTCATAATGTGGTAGAGGATTGTATTTAAGAATTAATTCATGACTTAGGTTTTGAAACCATAAAAAAATAGCAACTATTGGATTATTTCATAGAGATTTTGAGAAACCATTATTACCATGTTGTAGTAAATATACATTGTTATCAGTAGGTTTTAGATTAGTTAACTAGAAAGCATTAAATGGGTGGGGTGAAACAATTTTCTCCAACTTAATTGAGCTTTTAAAATAGCTACTTCTAGAAGGCAACAGGCTTCCACATCCCAATTATGATGTGATGAAAAAATTATCCCAAATGGGATTGGGGTATAAAAGATACATGCTTTCCCCAATGATTGTGTGTTTAATAGGAAAGAATATGAATATTTTTCAAGATATCCTACATGTGGGGAATCATGATATAATATGGATGAAAAAGTCAACTTAGATTCATTCTTAGGTACTGGCATCAAACCTCATGAAAAATCAATTCTGTACTTTATAATGATATCATCCAATAATTACTTCATACAATTCTAATAATTCAACTATGATTCATTATTAGGTACTAGAATCAAAGATCCTGCTAAATAAATTTGGTACCTTCCAATAATTCCTTATTTGAAGCATCTATTTTCTAATTCAATTGATGCAAAAATGTTATGATGAAATTTAGATGAGCATATCTCTGATGGTAACCTATTTCACCCTACTAATTCACCATAGTGGAAAAGATTTGATAAAAAAATTCTTGATTTTATAAGTGAAGTTATAATTCTCATTATGGGATTGCGTACTGATGGAATGAATTCATATAAAAGAATCAATGTGGACAACATAGTTTATGGCTTATTGTTTTAGTAGTTTAAAACTTTTCCCCACATATATGTATGCGAAAAAATATGTTATGATGAGCTTGGTGATTTTTGGACCAAAATAGCCAGGAAATGATATTGATATGTATCTTTCACCATTTATTTATTATTGGAAACTTCTATGAGAGACAAGTGTTAATGTTTTTGATGTATGCAAGAAAGAGTATTTTTTTTGCATGATATGATAATGTTCACTATAATTGAATTTCATGCATATGAAAATTTATCTAGATACAGTGTTAAGGGACATAAAGAATGTATAATTTGTGAAGAATAGACTTTATATTACCAATTTTAGAATATAATAAATACAGTGTACATAGGACATCAATGATTTTTACGAATTGATTATCCTTATCATAGATTGAAAAAATAACGATTTACAGGAATACAATCTTACCCTACGAATATTGTAAGTTGAAGAATATTATGATAGGGTGAAAAATATTGATTCGACATTTGGAAAGAAAAGAAGTTACAGTCTTCAAAAAAATATCTAGAAGAAATAGTCCATCTTTTTTTGAACCACCTTATTAGATATTTTTAGAGATAAAACATAACATTGATGTTATTCATGTTGAAAAAAACATATGTGATAGTTTTTTGGGAACTTTTTTAGACATAAAAGGAAATAAAAAAGATGTATTTCATGCTATATTGGACTTGATATCAATGGGAATATGTTTTGAGTTAGCTCACACTATGAAAAGAAATAGAACATATTTACCTCTGGCTTGTCACACACTGAGCAAGATTGAGAAGTTGAAATTTTTTCATTATCTTAATGGTATTAAAGAACACATTGGTTATTCTTGAAATGTGAATAATTTAGTGTCATTGAAGGATTTTAAATTAATAAGTATGAAATTCATGATTTTCATGTATTGATGAAACAACTTCCATCTACCGTGTGGTATATTTCTGATAGCTATCAAAAAAATTATCATCAGGTTATGTAATGTTTTCAAATCCATTTGTAGAAAATTTTTTGATCAATTTTTTTTAGATGTGTCAGAGTATGAATATTCAATTATTTCTTTGTCAACTAGAAATGTATTTCCCACCTATGTTTTTTGATATAATGGTTCATCTGGTGATTCATTTGGTTCATGAGATAAGAATATGTGGGCCTGTTTATTTACGATGGATGTATCTTTCTGAAAGATATATGAAAATTTTAAAGGGATATGTTAAAAATAATTATCGACCATAGGCCTTTATTGTTCGAAAATTTGTATCAGAATTTTTTTATTAAAAGTATTCATTATTTTTATGAAGTAGAGCATATTGGTCTTCCTATACCTCAATATATAACATTTGATAGTGAAGGTACATGGATTCCAGGCTTAAAGGTAAAGTTTATTCCATATGATGAAGTGATGCATGCTCATTTATACATTTTGAACAACAAAAATGAGGTTCAATAATATATATCATCACATATTACAGAATTAAAGTTACGATATACATAAAGAAATGAAAAGTGGATGATGATTGAGCATAAAAAGACATTTGTTTAATGGTTTAAAGGGGAAGTCATGAGAGATATATTTGTATTAGAAACATTGAAATGGTTGGTAGGGGGACCGTCTTCTAATGTGATCACATGGTCTGGTTTTGATATTAATGGGTACAAATTTTACATAAAGAAGCTGGATGACAAGTGTACCGTTAAAAATAGTGGTGTAATGGTCATCATTGAAGCACTTCATTTTTTGATTGAAAAAGATAAAAACCCAATTTCTACATCAATGCCATATTTTGATGTTCTTGAAGAAATATGGGAAATTGATTATATTAAATTTTGAGTCACCGTGTCTAAGTGTAATTGGGTTTTAAGTAATAGTGGTGTGAAACATGATGAATATGGGTTTAAAATTGTTGATTTGAAAAGATTTAGTTGCAATGAGGAACCATTTATCATGGACACACATAAAAAAACAAATATTTTATGTCATTGATCCATCAAATGACTAGTGTTCCATCATTTTGATAGGGAAAAGAATCCATTTGGAATATGAGAATGATGATGATGATGTAATTGATTTATATGAGGCTTCTTCATCTATTACATGATATGTAGATAAAAATGACTATAACGCAGACATGGTGCATGAAATATGAAATGACCATGCTTAAGGGATATGGGGAAACATTAAATTACTCTCCTAATTAATCTGGTAATTATTTAAATTATATTTATTTTTTTCAAAATTTACATTTGTAAAAATTTATTATTTAATAACTATTAAAGATTTAATTATATATATTTTATTTTTTTGTGTTAAATTTTGATATTCCATGGTTATGGTTAATTTTTTTTCCATTAAAATATCTAACATAAATTATTATATTTTGGTTTAATTTACGCATATGAGAAAACCTTTTCAAACATTGATATTTAAATTCTTAAATGCTTATATCTTTTTAGAAGTAATGTTTATATTTAATATTTCACCTTGCATATTTTTCTTAGTTAAGAATCATAAAATCATTATTTTTTAAAACTTACACATGCATGCCACTTTTTTAACTTAAATATTTTTGTTTTCCTATTTTCTACTTACTAACCTGTCTAATAATATTCAAGTACACAAGAATTTCATTGCATTTTCTTGTTTCAATGAAATATATAGATACAGAGACAGAGAAACATCTAAAAAGGTATTTTTATTTTTTTAATATAATTAAATATCTAGTAATATAAATATTTAATGAAAGAAAAATTTTAATTTACAAAAAATAATTGCAGGACTACTGATGAGACTTCAGCGGTGGAGTCTTATGTTATTAATATTTAGAAATCAAATTCTTAGGTTGGTAAATGTGGCATTATACGTTTACCAAAAATGTCACTTTCTCTTGGAGACGAGTGATTTAATATTAGTTTTGATGATAATAATAATGCAACTAGCCCAAATGCAATATAGTTTATCATCTATATTTGTACGAAAAGTCATTACATGATTATTATTTTATATATTGATTAGAAGTCTGTTGACAAGATGGTGATAGATCATATTTTTTAGGCCGTAAAGGTAAAATATAACAATTTATTTATTTTATCTCATTTTTATAATATGATATATTTTAAATGAATAATATTTATGTTATGTAGATGACATTAAATTTTTAAGAAATAAAAGTAGTTAAGGTATTACTTTAGAAAAAAATTTATGTAGGGATTTCAAAACAAACTTGATAAAAAATTATGTGTTTAAAACGAGAAAAGATGAAAACCCATACCTCAAGTATGAGTTTTAGATGAATATTCATGGAAGAAATTTGTTTCCATCCAATATGATGAAACATTCTAGGTATGATAATTATATTATATTATATAGTAAAATTTCTTATATACGTTCCTAAATATTTATTAGTTTACTTTTTATATGACATGCCTCTAGGAAATACCATCAAGACATTGAGTTGTGTAATGTATACCCTCATAGTTTATCACATAGAGGGTATAATTTATTGAAGCATAAAATGACTAAGGAAAAGTTTGAAGAATTAAGAGTTCAGTCTATTAGTGGTTTAGACGAGGTCCAGTTAGGTCCTCCATCTCCACACACCATCCATGAAAAATGGAAAATAGAGGGAAAAAGAAAAAATGAAAAGTATCTTACAGAGAAATCTAATGAAGTAGCTGAAAGAATTATAAGTAAATAATTATTATTTTTCATGAATTTTTTATAATTTATAAATTAACAACACCAATATAACATTTTTATTTTTCATTTCAGGATGAGAATCAACAGAAATCAACATAGGGAAATTTTATCCCTAAGCGTAGGATGGACATCCTATCCACTACTTTAGGAAATCCAGAACACCCCGAACACATAAGAGGATATTTGGTGGGTGTCAGTATTCATAATTTTTTGGGTCATAAAAGTAAACAATCAAGAGACCCAAAAATTGAATCTTTAAAAGCTTAGCTGAAAGATATGAAATAGTCCATGGGTAATCAAATTCAATAATATGTGCATCAAGTTATGTTAGAGAAATTGATGATATAGTCACAATCTATATAGCCTTACCAGACTGCCCAGCCTGCCTACTCAGATCTTCTAAATCCTCGCTCAGACCCAACCTTATACTATGAGTTGTATGCAAAAGATCTTGATGTACATATTGTAGAATTCAGATTTATTCATTTTTTGGGGGATTTTTTACATCACCATCCTATTCAGATGGGTTAGGTTAGAGTATCGATACATGGTATTATTGATCATACTTCTGTACTAACATCCCCTACTACGGAGGTTACCAAAGTTGGGGATTCTATGGGTAATTTTTTCACTATTCCACATAGAATTCTTCATCATATTTCATATGAGGTTTGAATTTTTTTAAATATTAATTACATACGATTGAAAATTAATTATAAATTTTTATGACATTTAAATTATATAGTAGTATCTAAAATCCAAAAAAATGGAACAAAAGAAACAAAAGGTTCCAGAAAAAACAATTTTAGATACTTCAGATATTTCTAATGGGATAGAAATGTTATCTTATATTTCTTCTTCCTTGGTAAATATATATGAGTTTTGGATGACATCTGATATATGTAGAAGAGACTATCCATTGAGAATATTTATAAAAGATATCATGGATCTAATTAATTTTGAAGAGCCCAACATGACTGTGTTGTAGTTGTTTTCTATGTAAGTAAATCAATATTTTAGTTTTGAGTTTTTTTAATTAAAGATGGTTTAAATTGAAAAACTATATTAATTTTTTAATTAGGTATCCACACATGTTACTAATTCAAAATTACACCACATGCATTTATGGGTTTTTAGATCTAGATTAAATTTCAACGGCTATGCAATATGTTTCGACTGAAAATAGAGTATCACATATATGTTAGAGGTTATTAATAATGGATATTGGGTGTTAGTTTTTTCCATTTATTGATGGGTAAGAACAGAAACATAATTATGAACTAATATTCATTATAATGTTATTAAATGTTAACTTTTTGTATTGTAGGTAGCATTGGATTTTAGGTGTAGTTTTCCCAAGTGAATACACATTATATTGGTTTTTCTCTTTATTAGGTGGTGTTTGTAAATTTTTTTCCACCTTATTAGACAAGTAAGTTTTTTTTTGTTTTTTATAAGATCATTATGTTTAATTATCATTGTTTATTCATGTATTATTAGTTGATATATATGAAAATTTTGGTCATGGATTTTTTTTTAAACAAAGATCACTTGTCAATAACAAAGCTAAATGTAATCAAATATATGAAAGTAAAGGTGATTATTTTTTTATATTAGATATTATTTTGATTTTTGGATATATATATATATATATTGGCTTTTATGATCAAGTTAATGTTTTATTAACTACAATTTCATCATCAACAAGGAAATTTCAAATGTGGTTATTATGTTCTACGATTCATGTATGGGATAATCACAATTAGGGTAAAAAATAAATATGATATGATTAGTCATATTAATTATTTTATATTTTCTTTCATAATATTATATTTTTAATATTATATTATCCAATATTATTTTATATATTCAATGATGTCGATTCGTACATAAAAGATGAACTTAACCATCTTTGATATTTATTTGTGAACAATTTGTTAAGTATGATTATGATTTAAGGTATGTATATTTTAATGTTTTTGATTAGTATTACATTTTCCTAGAAACAAGTGTTCAAAAAAGAATTCTTTTGTTATAATAGGTGTTTAAACATATTGATATCAAATGAATGCTTCAACAATAACCAACAATTATTATGTTGTAAATTTTTGGTATGTGTATTTTAATTCTACTTTATAATAAAAATGAATCAATAACTTTTTGATTAACTTGTTAAAAGTATGTATGTTTTTATAGATTTTTAATCAATGATACATGATTTTTGATGGATGTACACTGTTTTACTATTATAGAGATTCTGATTTTTTGGGGTTGTAATATTGAATTTTTTTTAATTTTTTTTAACTTTCAGCATCAGTTTTTATAAACACCAACGCCAAATCATTTAAAAAAATTAGCATGGTTTTCAGCATTGGTTTTTATTGAAAATGTCATTGAAAATGAATCTGGTTCAAATTTTTGGTGTTGTTTTATCAAAAACGACACCAAAAACTTTTTTTAATTTCACTTTTATAGACTTTGGTTGAAAAACAACATTAAAATTGAAAAACAAATGACATTAAATCGTGTTTTTTAACTATTATAAAATCCAACACTTGCATAACACTATAGTATTTTTATATTTCATGTTTTAATCACACAAATAAAATGAAAAATAAGTTTTTGATATAAAATAACCTTCATCAACATGCTTCAACATTTTCACTGTTCTTTTTGATCATTATTCACACTTTCATTTTTTAAATTTCCTTTTATTTATCTTTTCTTTATTTCATAATAATGAGTATGAAATTTTGATTTAACTTCATCATCCAAACCTATTTTTGAGTTAACCTCGGTATGGTATCCTAATTCTGGTACCCTCATCCTAAAACCCCATTAGATTGATAACAAATGATGCCCTATTTGACTGATCATCTCTTCACCCTTTTTATTTGATACTAATTTATGGGAAATATTTGTTTAGTATCACTCCATCTAGTGCTATTGTGTCTGATGGAAATACATAAGATATCTCTTTGTCTCTTCTATAATCACCTAAAATATTCTTCACTTTGACCAACAATAACTCGATCAACCTTTTCTTAGCGCACTAACTCCCCTTTATATAGGTATCAATTCTAAAAAAAACAATGGTAGGAGCATGAACTTCAAATTAAAATTTCCCACTAAAACATTGAATATTATACTTAAAACATTATAAATTTGAATTCTTTTAACCCTATGAGATAACATGATTCAACAAGCTTCATAGCAACCTTCCTTAAGACTTAGCATCAATGTTCTTCAAACTTTTCTAAAATATCATATAGAATCATAATTATTCCTCTGTGATTATTGGGGTGTTGGAAATACAATTAAACATCATATCAATTGGTATCACTTTGTAAAAACTTGTAAAGTTTCCTAAACATCCTTCATCCTATACAACTTTGTACAAACTTATTTTTCTATTAATTCCCTAACCAATATCACTTCGTTTGAATTCCTACGTCTGATAGATTCATAGAGTTCCTCCATCTAGTAACCTTCATCATCACTATATGTGATTTAGTTTTTTTTGATGAATTCACTTGGGAAGCTATATCCAATGAATGCACTAAGAAACATATATCTGATCTAAGTTCTTAGAAACCTTTTTTTGATCAATCAAGACACTATTTTTCATGATCCAAAACCCTCTATCTGAATACTTTGAGTTTCTTTGTCTTATGGACTTAGTAAAACCATATTGGATTGAATTTATAAAATTCATTTTGATAGACATCCAACATTGGTTTGATATAAAACTCTATATCTAATACAACCACACCTATAGCTTCCAAAAATAGTCTCTAAATTGGTCTTACAAAAATTATTCCTTTAAACAATTTAATCTAGAACCATGAATTACTTAAAATAGTAATGATGTTTTGTACTATAATAAACAAAAAAGAATTACCTAACTTATTTTATTGAACATATCTGTTTGATATAACTGTGAGTATAATAAAATAAAATTTAGATCTATTCTCTACCTAGCCACTTTAGTTTTTTGGAATCTGTGTGATCAACTTGGTCTACTAGGATTATTCTGATCAACATAGTGCATTAGACTCCATCTGTTAGACTCCGTCCATTCACCTCGATCCATTGGATTCAAATGTCTCTTCCTGAAAAACATATTTTTAGAAAATCTTTAAGGAATCCTTATCATTTTTAAGTTATTTATATTTTCAAAAAAAAATATAATACATAAGAAATCCTTCTTTCTTCTCCACTAGCTTCTTCTTAACAAAAAGAAACCTATAACCCTCTTGTCCTCAACATGTGTCTACAAGCCATAATCCTTGGCACCTCCTAATATAATCTCCAATCATTCTTCATCTATTCTTAATATTTTTAAGAGGATATAAAAATTGAACTAAGAGAATTAATATCTAAAAAACATGTTAATTAAGATTTCATTTTTAAAGAAAAAATAAACTAAAAATGGAGACTAAAAATAATTGTGTATAATCGATCAATTAATAGTAAATAATTATAAATTATCATGTGATCAATCTGATATGATAAGAAGGTTTTGGACATAACGAAAGTGACATTTGGGAACAATAAACTCATCTTTTAGTCACAATCAATGAATAATTATTAATGTATAGGGTGATTATGACATGAAAAATATAATAAAATTATAGATTAATTGACTCATTAATATCAAAACTAAAAGGAAGGATCATCAAATTTTATTTATAGATAGATTTAGACTTAAGTTGATATTGTAATTCATTATTCATTGATGAATTTGTAGAATAATCTTATCGTATTTTTGTTGGATTAGGGGAATCAATGGTATATTCCCTCTAGTGTTGATCCACAAGTGCTTCACAAACCTCCATTATTTACCATATAATTATAAAGGTGACAACATAGATGAATCTAATGCTTGTGATGATTGCTATTGATTGTAACCCAATCCTTTAAGGGGATAAGAATTAATTCTAGTGTAGGAGGAGAATTTCTATGAGTTATTTAGAATGATCTAGGGAGATATATCTCTAAGGATTGAGAGAATCTTATTTATAATTCATTGTTCATAATGATGTAATGAAGCTAGGGCTTATGAAAAATGTAAAACAGGATTTAAATAGTTCTAGGGTTAGAACATAATAATTAGGTAAGGTACCTTATTATTTTCTTAATTATCAGAAAATTCCAAGTAAAAATAATAATAATAATATTATTTACTTGACATGAACTAAACTCATGGATAAAATAAATATTATTTTATTGAATAAATAAATTAATATTTTTCAAATAATATTTAATGTGACACTTCTTATTGAATAATAAAACATGGTACGCCAATCGTCCTCAATATTTGTTGTCCATTTAATAATAATTATTTATTTAATTAAATAAATAACACAAAATTATTCTCCACTAAATATATAAATATCATATTAACATAACCAGTGACTAAATATTTATTAAATATTCAAATAACTAAATAAATAGTATTTTATACCTTGTGAATAATCCATAATAAATAAACAATTTATATTCATGTAATTAAATAAATAATTACCTTGTGAATAAGTATTTATTAAATATTTATATCACACATATATTTTATCGAATAACTGGTGATAAAATATTTGTGATCAAAATAACATGAATAATTTTTAAACCACGTATGAGAATAATATTTATCCAACATATTAAATTCATATGAAATTTAACTGTGGTTCTAAATACACTTAGTGTGTGACCCTCTTAGCCCATTTCTCAATGACATTAGGACACACTACATAAAGACTAAAGTTAGAATCTTGTAAGGAACCAAGTCTCCCATATAAAAATAAGTTATTGTTTCAATGACATGTAATCTCCTAAAAAATTGCACTATGTAATATAATCCCTTTATCACAATATCCCTAATCAAGCCGTTTTTATGCTAGTGTGATCAACCTATGTTCTCATGTATCTTTTTTTGAATTTTTGGAAATAAAATTTCTAAAAACACCACTGTGGACATGGAATTAATTTGGAAGTTCAATTCACATCAAAGGGACCAAGATATCAAATTTTATTCAAGAAAAAAGGGACAAATCCTTTCTTGAATTATTAATTAATACAACATCACTCATGACACAACCAATGTATCCTACCTCATCACAAGCATATGTCATCATGGATTTCATCAATGCATCATAATTTGCAATGCATCATAATATGCAATGCATGACATACATTAATAATAATCTTAATGTCGAAGGATCATTTTACACATATGTAGATTGGAATATACAATGATACATATAAATGTGGATTTCCTATCAGGGGGTCATGCTCTCATAATCTCTTGCACTTAATATTACAAAGGGAATACACCATGATAAATTTTATCAAAGTCTTATGATTCACCCCTTGATAGCCGGTATCATTTATGTCCTATAAAATGATATTATCTAGAAATAGAAATTATATTTAAGAATACTTTCATGACACTTCTAGTTTACCATCATAGTTTGGAACTTCTATAACCTTTTAGTGAAATAATTACCCTTATGAAATTATTATATACCATGAAACATAGAAGAAAAATCATGATGTGATAAAAACATAAATTAGTATTCAAATAAATGAATAAAATTAATCATAATGTACTTATAATTTGGATATAGGGAACCAAATATAACATTTACAATCTCCACTAAATGAAAAAACAACTCTTTACAATAAAAACATTTCCTCTGGTGACTAGGTATATGGAAGGTACCCATGAATATATATTATTTTATAAAATATAAATGAATATTAATGGATTATTCAAATGTGGATTGGTTTGGAAACATTACGGATAGTAAGTATGAAAGTGGAGAAGCATTCTTTATAGGGAGTAATTGAATTAGATAGTTAAAAATAAAAAATAAGGTGCTTCACTTAGAATAGTTAAAGTGGAGTATATATACTTGATAAAGGATTATATCTAACTAATTTGGATGAAGTAATAATTGGAATATATTGGTAATGATGTGAAGATAACCAGGGTAATATTTTATGAAAACAAATGTGCGATCAATAGTATGAATAACTCAATAAAACATTATCATACTAAACATATTGATATTTAGTGTAATTTTATCAAAGAAATAGTGGAACATGATGTTTTTAAGGTGAATAACATTGGAAGAAAACAGAAAATGGTGGATATTTTTACAAACCCATTGGACAAAATGAGTTTTGAGAAACATTAGTTGAATCTCAAAGTCTAAAAATTATCCAATTATTAAGAAGACTTGAATAATCCTATCTCTTTGTATATGGTCTTTTTGTTAAACATGGATATTTGTTTTTTATAGATTCTAAATAAAAAGAATACCCATTGGGTTTATTTTTAAATGGAGAGAAATATTAGACCCTAAAAGGTGAGAAAGTAGTGTACCATGGGAGAAGTATACTCAACTCTTAAGGGGGAGAAATATCTTGTAAAGGAAGAGTATTTTGGAATAATAAGAATATATAAACATAAGATGGTAATGATAAATACAATGGAATTAAACTATAAAAAATAGGAGTGTGATGAATACAAATGGATTCTAGGCTAAAGGGTTGAAGTGTTAAAGATTAGGAATCATTCTATAACTCTCTTTTTCTATATAGATCATAATAAATAATGAATTAAAGTTATTAATAGGATTTTATATTACTCTTTAGTGTTTTTAGAGACTGTGAGGATTAAAAAACACATTTTTGAGATGTATAAACCTTGTGAATTAAAAAAAACCCAAAAGTAAAGAATATTTACTTGATAGTTAATAAAATAAAGTAGAACATTGAAACCCATTGAAGTTACTTTTTGTGTATTTCAAAATGGATTTAATTAATAGAATATTCCTATGATGAAGACTGAAATAATTTTGGAATGTGTTGATAGAGTTTGAATGTGTTTTTATTAAAGATAATCATACCACACTATGATCCTAAGAACTATTGAAGTTGTTAGGGATGTATAAACTTTTTCATTTTTTTGAAGATTAGATCTAATTAACTGATAGAATTTTAATAAATTATTTTTTACAAAATATTAGGGGTATCTTAACAACTTTCCTTGATATTTTTAAAAATTAAATTTTTAATAATATTATGATGAAAAATTTTATTAATTTTTTTAATCTAAAAAATTAAAGGGAGTCTTAAAGATTAAAATATGTTCACTACTATAATTATAATAATTTTTTCCCAAAATATTAGTAGTCGTTAAGAAACTTTCACTAATACTTTTTAGAAGTAGTTACTTTTTAAAAATACTATGATAATTTTTTTTATTAAAATATATTTTCTGAAAAAAATTTGAGGGTGTTTTAACAACCTCTAAAATAATTTTCACAAATCATAACAGGGATGTACATTGGCGGTGGTTTACTATAACTATCTATAAATAATTTTGAAGGGGTTATAACTACTACTAAATGAAAAAAAAATCCTTATAATAACAATTTTTTTTTGTAATGATTAGGTATATGAAAGTTACCCTTGAATTATTATGACTGTATAAAATATTAATTAGGTGAAAATTTGTGTCTTATTCAGATGCATATTTGTTTGGAAGAATTGTGGATAGAGAGTCTATAAGCAGAGAAGAATTATTCATTAGGAGTAATTGCACTATATGCATAAAAATAAGAAAGTGTTTCACTTAGAAAAATTAAATTAAGGAATATCTCATTGCTGAAAGATTATAACCAAATGATTTGGATAAACCAATAATCATAATATATTAAAGATTAAGTGAAGATAACTATGATGATATTTTATTAAAATAAATGTGTGATCAAACTTATGAATAATTAATCAGAACATTCACATACTAAAAACATTGAGATTAACTGCAATTTTATAAAATAAAAAGTGGAACAAGTTTTTTTCAAGGTGGATCACATTATAAAAAATTAATTAGAGGGGTATATGATAAAAAAACTACTAGACACACTGGTGGTTGAGAAGAAATAGATGAATCTTAGAGTACAACTAGTATCCAAAGTGTAATAAGGTTAAAAAAATACTATCTCCATATATATAATTTTTGTTTAACATGACTATTATTTTTTGATGGATTTTAAATTATAATAATACCCACTAGTTTTATTTACAAATGGGTATAAATATTATACCCTTAAAGGGTGAGAAAGTAGTGTACCATAGAAGAAGTATACTCAACTCTCATGGGGGAGAAATTCTCTTGGAAAAGAGGAGTATTTTGGTATCATATAGAAAGACAAGGCATCCTTGTTAAATACAAGGGGAGTAAAATATCAAAAATAGGGTTATGATAAAGATAATGGGATTAGAGACTAAAGGTTGTAAGTATTAAAGATTAATAATCATTCTATAAATATTTTTTTCTTCATATTGCACAACTCATAAAGACTTAGAGTGGTTAATGAGATTTTTGATTACTATTTTAAGTTTCCAGAGAGCATGAGAAAATTAAAAAAACAAATTTTTATATGTAGAAACCTTAATAATTTCAAAAAAACCCAAAAGGAAAGAATTTTGACATGATAGTTAATGAAATAATGGAGAATGTTACAACTCTTTGAAGTTATGTTATGCATATTATCAAATGGAATTAATGGATAAAATATAAGCATGATGAAGTTGGGAAGAAGTTTGGAATGTGTTTATATAGTTAATATGTTTTTTTAAATATAATCATACCACATAGTGATCCTATTCATGATTTAAGTCATTTGGGATAACCAAATTTTATTATTATTTATTAAGATTAGCAGTGGTTTATAGTTTTAATTTTAATAAAATATTTTTTAACAAAATATTAACGATTGTTTAAAAACCTTATCTAATATTTTTAAGAAGTAACTATTTTTCAAAATATTATGACTATAAATTCAATTAATATTTTTTTATAAAAAAATTATTGGGTGGTTTAAATATTAGTTGAAGTTCACTGCTATAATTTTAGTAAATTATTTATATCAAAATATTAACAGTAGTTTAACAACCGTTGATAATATTTTAAAGTAGTAATTATTTTTTTAAAAATATTATGATGAGAAGTTTCATTAATATTGATTTTATAACAAAAATTAGAGGGATTTTTATCCAATTTTATAATAATCATCACAAATCATACTAGGATGATACATTATCGAAGGGTTCCCCTAACTTTCAGGGAATCATTTAGAATGGGTTATAAATTCCACTAAATAGAAGAATAACTCCTTTTATTTTTTTGTAGTGACTAGGTATGTGCAAGGAACCCTTGAATATTTATTATTGTATCAAACAAGAAATAAGTGTGAATTAGTGTCTTATTCAGATTAATATTGGTTTGAAAAAATTGTAGATAGAAAGTATGAAAGGGGAGAAGCATTATTCATAGAAATTAATTGAATTATAATGTTAAAAAGAATAAATAAAGTTCTTCACTTATCATGGTTAAAGTGAAGTATATATTGTTTTTAAATAATTATAGAAAACTTATTTGGATGAAGAAATAATTCGAGTATTATGGCGATTAAGTGAAGATAACGTTGGTGATATTTTATGAAAAAAAACTATGTGATCAATATTATGAAGATTTTTTTAGAACATTTACTTAGTAGAAAGCTTGGGAATTTTTTAAAAAACATTTCTATATGTAAAAATATTGGTAATTTTAAAGAAATCCTAAAAGGAAATAATATTGAATTGATAGTTAATAAAACAAATGAGAATGTTGAAACTCATTGATGTTAAGTTGGTTGTATTGTCAAATGGATTTATTGGATTAAATACAACTATGATGAATTTTGGAAAAAGTTTGGAATGTATTGCTTTGGTTTAGAGATGTTTTTATTAAATACAATAATACCACATGGTGATCCTAGGCATTATTTAAGTCATTCAAGATGAACAAATTTTATAATTTTTTTGAAGGTTATCTATAGTTCACCACTAAAATTTTAATATATTATTTTCCTCATAATATTAGCAGTAGTTTAAAAACCTTCAATAATATTTTTAAGAAGTAAATTTTTTGAATATTATGATGAAAAATTTCCTTAATATTATTTTTCTAAAAAATTTATATTGAGTATTGAATTTTAGAATTAGTTCACCATTATAATTTTAATAAATTATTTTCCCAAAATATTAGAATTTGTTAAACAACTGTTGCTAATATTTTTTAAAATTAACAATATTTTAAAAATATTATGATGAAAAATTTCATTAATATTTACTTTATAAAAAAATTATAATGATTTTTAACTATATCTAAAATAATCTTCATTTATCATAGTAGGCATGTACATTATTAGTGGTTTCCCATAACCACCGAACATTTAAAAGGGGTTATAACTGCTGCTAAATGAAAAAATAATATCATATAATAAAACATTTTTTGGGTAGTTACTATATATGTAAAAGGTAACCTAGAAAATTTATTGTTGTATACAAAATGGAATAAGTGAAAATGGGTGGATTATTCATTTACATATTGGTTTGAAAACATTATGGATAGAAAATTATCAAGTTAAGAAGCATTCTTCATTGAGAGTAATTGAATTAGAAGGTTAAGAAGAAGATATAAAGTGCTTCAATTAGCATAGTTAAGGTGTAGTATATCTCATTGATTAAGGATTATATTAAACTAATTTGTTTAAAGTAACAATATGTATATATTGGTGATAAAGTGAAGATAAATATGGTGATATTATATTAAAAAAAATGTGTGATCAATCTTATAAATAATTAAATAAAACATTCTCATAATAAACATGTTGAGATCCAGTGTAACATTATCAAAGAAAAAGTGGAACAATATTTTTTCAATGTGGACCAGATTAGAACAAATCAACAGGTGGTTGATATTTTCAAAAAAACTATTAGACACCCTGGTGTTTGAGAAAAATTAGTTGAATCAGAGAGTGAAACTAATATCTAAAACTTAAGAAGGTTTGAAAAATCAATTTTCCTTGTATGCATATATTTTTAAAAATTATTATTATTTTTTGATAGAATTTAAATAATAATAATTAACTTTTGGATTATTTCCAAATGTGGATAAATATTATACCCTCAAGGGGGGGGGGACTCGTTCACCTTAAGAGAAGTATACTCGACTCTTGAGTGGGATAAATTTTATTAGAAGGGGGTATTTTTTTAAAAGAGGCATATAGAAAGAAAAGATGTTCATGATAAATACAAGGGGAGTAAACTATCAGGAAGAGGATTATGATAAATACAAGGTGATTAGAGACTAAAGGGTTTATGTGTTAAAGATTAAGAATCATTTTTTAACTCTTGTTTTCTAAATAGATCATATCTAATAAAGAACTAGAGTGATTGTTGATATTTTATATTACTATTTTGAGCTTTTGGTGACCGTTAGAATATTTAAGAACATATTTTGAGATATAGAAACCTTAATAATTTCAAAAAAACAAAAATTTAATAATATTGACACCACAATTAATAAAACAGTGGATAATGTTGAAACTTATTAAACTTATGTTGTGTGTATTAAGAATTGGATTATATGGATGAAATATAATAATAATGAAGTTGGGAATAAGTTTAGAATGTTTTGATATAGTTTAAAGGTTTTTTATAAAAGATAATCACATGAAACTATAATCCTAGGAATGATTGAAGTTTTTTGGGATGACCAAATTTTATTAAAAATATTTGAAGATTAGTTGCGATTCAGTTATATGATTTTAATAAATTATTCTATCTAAAAAATTGGTGTTAGTTTATCAACCATAACTAATAAATTTAAGAAGAAATTATTTTTTAAAATAGAAGGATGTGAAATTTCATTAATTTTATTTAAAAAAAATGAGTTTTGACGATTATTAGAAAATGATCGCTAAAATTTTAATAAATTATTTTTTTTTGAAAATAGTTTTGATAATTTAATATCCATCACTAATATTTTTAAGAAGTAATTAATTTAAAAAAAACTTCCACAAAAAACTTTATTAATAATTTTTTTATAAAAAAATTAGAGGTAGTTTTATGTTCCTATAAAATAATTTCCACTATGAATTAGTAGGTTGGAAAATTAGTGACAATTTCCTATAATTATCAATAAAACATTTATAAGGGGTTATAACTATCACTAAATGATAAATTTAATCCTTATAATAATTTTTTTATAGTGACTAGGTATGTCAAAGGTACCCTTGAATATTTATTATTGTGTAAAACTGAAAATAAGAGATAATTGGTGGCTGATTCAGTTGTGTATTGGTTTTGAAACATTGTGGATAAAAAATATTCAAGGGGAGGTTCATTGTTTATTTGGATTAATTACATTTAATAGTTCAAAATAAATATTAACATACTTAATTTTTATTATTTAAAGTGGAGTATGTATCATTGATAATGGATTATAGCTATCTAATTTTTGTGAAGAAATAATTGGAAGGCATTGGAAATAAAGTGGAGAAATATATGTTGATATTTTTTGACAAAAAATGTGTGTTCAGTATGATAAATATTTCTAACGAAAATTTATAGACTATACATATCAAGATTTAGTGGAAAATTATCAAATAAAAAGTGGAACAATATGTCTTCAAGATGGATCAAATTATAAAAAATCTATAAGCGAGGGATATTTTCTCAAAACCACTAGACTCTCTGTTGTTTGAGAAGCATCAGTTGAATCTTAGAGTCCAATTAGTATCCAAAGATTAATTTTTTTTTTGAAAAATTCCCTCTCCATATATGTGTTTATTGGTAAACATGTCTTTTTTAGATAGATTTTATATAATAATAATAATAACCATTGGGATTATTTCCCAAGGAGGATAAATATTAGTCTCTCAAAGTGGGATAAAGTAGTGTACTTAAGGAGAAGTATACTCAACTATTTAGGGGAATAAATTCTCTTGGAAAAGGGGAGTATATTGGAATAAGATGCATGTAAAAATAAAATAATTTCGTGATAAATATTAGGGTATTAAATGAGAATGAAGAGTATTATGATAAAGATATAGGGATTATAAACCAAATGGTTTGAGTGTTAAATATTAAATATCATTATATAACTCTTGTTTTCTATATAGATCATAACTTGTAATGACTTAGAGTGATTGATGAGATTTTCTATAACTATTGTAGTTGTAGTGACTGTATTAATTGTCAATTTTTTTTGAGATGTAGAAACCTTGGGAATTTATAAAAAACCCAAAAGGAAAGAATATTAACACCATAGTTAATAAAAAAAGAGAATATTAAACGCATTAAAGCTAAGATGAATATATTTTTAAATGTATTTAATGGTTGAAATATAACTACAATGATGTTCAATATTAGTTTATAATGTGTTGATATAGTTTAGAGGTGTTTTTATTAAATTTAAGCATCCCACACAATAATCCTAGGAATTATTAAAATTATGTGGGTTGGATAAATTTTATCAAAATAATTTAAATATTAGAGGAAGTTCTCCACTGTAATTTTAATAAATTATTTTTCCCAATATAATAGTGATATATTAATAATCATTGCTGATATTTTTAAGAAGTACTTATTTTTAAAAAAAATATTATAATTAAAAATTTCATTAATATTTATTTTCTATAAAAAATTAGAGGTAATTTTGACGGTTATCATCGATTCACCACTAAAAATTCAATAAATTAATTTTCTAAAAATATTATTTTAGTTTAACAACCATCACTAAAATTTTTAAGAAGTAGTTTTAAAAAAAATATTATGATGGAATTTATTATTAATATTTTTTTTTTCAAATAAATTGATGGAGTTTTAACTACTGATAAAATAATCACCTCTAATCATTTCAGATAGGTACATTAGTAATTATTTCCCCTAACTACTAGAAAATCATTTAGAAGGGGTTATAACTGCAACTAAATGAAAAAATAACTTATCAAATGAAAATATTATTTTTATAGTGACCAGGTATGTGATAGGTACCCCAAAATATGTATTATTTTACCAAATACGAATTAAGTGAGAATTGGTATCTTATTCAGATGGGAATTATTTTGGAAACATTATGGATGGAGAATCAGTAAGCGGTGGGAAATTATTCCTTAGGATTAATTGCATTAAATTTTTCAAAAAAGAAATAAAGTGATTCACTAATTACCATTAAAGTTTAATATATCTCATTGATGAATGATTATAGCTATATAATTCATATGAAAGAATAATTGGAAGATCACAGTGATGAAGTGAAGATAACTATGTTGATATTTTGTGACAACAAATGTGTGGTCAATCTTATGAAGAATTACGTAGAAAATTAATATACTAATCATATTAAGATTCAATGAAACTTTGTTAAATAAAAAGTGTAACAAGTTGTTTTCAAGGTGGATTACATTATAATAAATTAATAATTGGGGGACATTTTCACAAAACTGTTTGACACATTGGTGCTTGAGAAACATCAGTTGAATCTTAGACTATAATAAGTTACCAATTATTAAGATGGTTTGAAAAATTCATTCTCCTTGTATGTGTGTATTTATAAACATGAATATTTTTTTAATATATTTTAAATAATAAGAATACACCTTGAGTTTATTTATAAAGGGAGAGAAATATTAGATACTCAAATGGAGAGAAAGTAGTGTACCATGGGAGAAGTATACTCAACTCTTAATGGGGAGAAATTTTCTTAGAAAGAGAGACTATTTTGGTATAAGAGGCATATATAAAGAGAAGAGGGTCATTATAAATATAAGGGTATTAAACTATCTTGAATAGGATTATGATAAAGAAAATGGGATTAGATAATAAAGGGTTGATGCGTTAATGATTAGGAGTCATTCCATAACTCTTGTTTTCTATATGGAGTAAAACTCATAAAGTATTAGAGTTATTTATGTGATTCTTTATTATGATCTAGAGTTCTTAGAGACCATGAGAATAGTCAAAAAAATATTTTTTGTTGTTGAAACCTTTGGAATTTCCAAAAAAACTAAATTTGAGAATATTGAAACAACGATTAATAAAATAAAGGATAATTTTAAAACTATTTTAAGTTAAGTTTATCATATTATCAAATCAATTTAATGGTGGAAATATAACTATTATAAAGTTATGAAGAATTTTTAATTGTGTTGATATAGTCTATAGGTGTTTTTATTAAAGATAAGAAAACCATATGATGATCCTAGGAAAGACTAAAGTCTTGGTTCTTAATAAGTATTAATTGAAGAAAATGTTTTAACAAAGGTAATTTACTCATTATATTTTATTAATATTCATTTTATTTTATTTTAAATAATTTAATTAGTTGTGTTTTGAGATGTTTTGAGATTTAAATACTCAATTCATTGGATTTTATGATTATTTATTAATTCATCCAAAATGGTGTATTTATCGAATTAATTAAAATTTTAGAATAAAGTAAATAAAAAAGTCTTCACAATACTTTCATTTTTTGATGTGTAAGATAAATGAATTTTGGATAAGGAATTTTAATAGAGGAGGATTATAAATAATTAAAAACTAAGGTATAATATCTCATGTAAGAGTAACTCGTTTTTAAAATGGTTTACATATGATTAACTGAGTTGGAACCTTGGTAATGTAAGATTAAAAAAATTCTTGGAATGAATGAAGATGAATAAACTAGATTTCAGGTAGGATATATAAAACTAAACATATATTTAAAATGGTGAGATAATAATAAAGTGAACTTACCTAATAATACCTAGGGTCAATGTAAGAATAACCCAAGTAGATGAAAACTTATGTTTGATTCTATTGTAAAAGCGGGTTCCATAGACAAAACTTAAACAATACTATTCAATTAGCATATCATGTATACAGTGAGTTATGCATGATGTAAACTTACCATAATAGTATTGATATTTTTTGCATCCACTATTTACATGGTAATGTACATAGATTATTTTTCATATCAAAAGGTTATAACAGTTACCAGGATATATTGAGAATCAAGAGATACCATGAAAGTAATATTAAACATATTTATTATAGTCTGAAAACGTCATGATGAATAGACATAGATGAAGTGTTACTATTAGGTTCTGGGGTATCATAAGCACTGAGACTTATTAGCATGAAGTTTTAACTTAGTGATCTTAAGTATATTATATTATTAGGATTGACTCACCAATATGAACACCACATGATTAATGTGTCATTGGGGGTTTCTATCTGCGATCACGCGTGTTTTTCTCATGAATTGAAGTTATCATTGATGTGAACCATCAGATTATGTATTTTTTTAAGTATGAAAACTATGTAATTGATTTCATAGGAAGGTTTATTCCATTGGGCATGTCATTGGTGGTTTGATATTGATTGAATAATCAAAATTGAACTTTTCACTTCCAAAAGGAATTTAAATCTCAGTCATAGTTGATTAGGATGGTAATAAATCCACTAAATCTATGGCCATTATAGAATAAGGTAAGTATTTACAGTTAGGTGAATGAATAATAAATGAATAAAGGATAATGATATAACTAGTCTGTCCTAATTTTTTGAGATATCGTTAAATAAATAGATTATGTTATATAGCGTGTGTTCTTAGGAAAGGTAGTCATTGATATTAATTTTTTATATCTCCTCAGGGTCCTTTATGGGTTGGTAGTCTTTGATCTTGGTATATGAATAGTATTCACTACTATCAATATAAGATCTTAGATGGTCATACACTTAGAATACTCAAAATCCTAGTCCTATTCTAATGAATAAGAGTACAAGACATGGTGGGCCACACCATAATGTTTGGGATATGTCTGATAATATACGATCACCATAAAATAACTAAATTCATATTATTAGAGTTTAATATAATTGGTATTGAATTTATTTATTACAAGTATTCATAATATATTAAGTGAATACATGAGAAAATATTTAATGAATAAATATTGTCTTAATGTTCAAGGTTCTTTTAATATTTTCGGGAAAAAAGTCAAGTTAATGACTTGATTTTGTCACGTAATACATAAAAATAAAAAATATATTTATGACTTAGGAAAATAGTTATAAGATGTATTTTAGGGATTATTTAGTAGGTAAAACATATTATAGTTCCAGGGAGATATTTCCATGTATTTCATACCTCACTATATAAGTGATAGGAGGATCTCATTTGGGTTACTATTCACTTCTAGATTTTGAGAGCCTTGATCCCCTCCCTATCATTTTCTAGAGTGATAATTTAATGATATGAGCAATTGACATGAGTTACTCTTCACAGATCAAAGGATTTTCATAGTGGTGATTGTCGAGGCATCTAAAAATTCATTAAATTTATATGATAGCACATGTATATCGATGAAAAACATTCTTGTTGACTTTCAAAGCATGTGTGGATGATCTAGAGAGAACTGAATTAAGTTTCTTCAAGAAATGGTCACCAGTGACGAGTGATTGTTGAAATCAACTTCAAATCAAATAAGGCATTTTATAGTTTAATATTTATTTCTTAATTACTTCACATGGGATCCTCATCGTTTGTACCAAGCTTTCAATTATCAGAGATGGTGTATTTATGTCGATCGGTGGTAGAAACTTTTAAATATCCATCCCATATGCTTTTACTGCATTACCCAGTACCTCTACTTGGAATTATAGGGATTTTATGATGTTTTAAGCATAAGAAAAATGAAATTTATCATAAATTCATGTAGAGGGTGTCACCATGATCTCATCATGACAAAACATGCTTTATCAGATCTTGGATAACAAAGTTGTAGTAATATGAAGTTTTATATGAGATCGAAACTGATTCCATTATGGTTTTAATTTGAATATTATATATATATATATATATATATATATCTATGTTTGTGTAAAAAATTTGTTATATATATGTTAAACATTTACCTAGAGCCAGTCTACAAGGGAAATTTTAGTTAACCCCATTTTTTAGCTAGAAGGTACCAATATTATTGTGAACATGTTTTTTTTAAATTTTTTAAAAAACTTATGGTGTAAGATTTTGGATAAAAAAACAAAAATAAGTAAACAAGGGGGGGGGGGGGGTTGGTCTGGCAACAACCAAAATAATAAAAAATAAAATAAAAGAACTTCAAAAAGGGGTTATGGGTCGCACTACAATGCATAAATTAAAATGAACACATAAAAGGTAGGGGGTGGTGGATGGAGGGTCGACAAAAAAAATCAAATGGGGGTGTCACAAGCTCCCCCACATAGAAAACTATTTTTTGAATTCTGTTTTCAATAGGTAATTGCCCTATCTCCTCCCCACAAGAATATCCTACAGGCCAACTAAGGTTGGGTTGGGTCATTTTCTTTTGGACCCGATCGATCCGTTACTGACCCAATAAACAGACGGAACCCCTTTTAAGGGGTTTTTGGGAAACCTAGGGGCTAGAAAAATTAAATAAATTTCAAAAATCAAGAATAATTTTTTTGTAGAGTGTTAAAATTTTTAGGGGACCGTGTGATTACTATTTTATGAATTAAAATTAGATTAGATTATATTCATTTATTTAAATTTCCCTCTAGTAGAATCTATTGCAAAATTAATTTTATATCAGGTATATTTTAGTTGCTAATTGATATTAAGAAAAGGCCGACCAATGTATGTATGGAATTTAATTAATTAATTTAATTATTTAAATTTCATGTCAGGTATGTAATATTTAATTTTTTTGATGGTCTATGTATTGTATTTCTATTATTAATATTTATAAGTTACTATGTTTCCATTAATATTATTATATTTGTATTTTGGATATCTCAAGTTTTTATGTATTATGTCAAGGATGTTATAATATGTGGAAACACACCGAGATGAGAGAGTATTTGAGACAAGACATGGATTAATTGGATTGGGGTGTGAGATAAAATATGAGTCAGACAAGACTCATGTATTTTACCATTTGGCTCATAGTCGATCCACTAAGTGAAAATTGATTAACCAATAAAAAATTCTCAAGATCAATTATGATTCCTAATCAATTTATGGATTGTTTATTATTATTTTATGAATTTCATGTTTAAATGATAACATATAATAATAAACTAAAATTCATATATTAACACAAATTAAGGGGTGATGAATTTTTTCCATTTACTTCAAGGTAAATTTGTGAGTGTGATCACATAATACATACATATCATATTGAAAATGGTTTCATTCATCTTGAAATAATAAAAACCCTCAAAGTTATATTAAGTTATAATGACTTCCATTACTTAAATTTGAACAAAACTAAGTGTATGGGGTGCTCTTCATCCATAGTTGGGGTTTCTTCCTATTATAGGGAAGTTCTTATAAGACTAGTGAGTTAAATTAACTAAATGTGGAAAAAATAAGTATCTATAGCTAATTTTTTTCACTTTAGAAGGAAAGATATTTTTAAATAAAGTTTATAATTTTGAGAAGCTGGGACTTTACTCAACAGTTCAAGGAGTCACGATTCAATGCAGTTCATCTGTAAAATGAAAACCATGAAACTATCTATGTATTGTAATATCCATAGATTTGACTATGAGGAGAGGTATCATAGATTCTTTATGCTAGAATATGAAAGAGACTAGGTATTCCAAATCTATTAGTGAGGGTTAATAGGGTTTTCAAAAAAAGTGGGAGACATTTAATTATTTAATTGGAAATTCATAATAAATAATCAATATAAAGTACTTATATTATAATATTTTATTTGATATAAGAATGTAAAGAATACCATATGTTCAATATAATCAATTTTAGGCAAGGAACTTGCCCTATAAAACACTAATTTCGAAGTGTAGTACAAGTGATTTCACAAAGTCCTATAAAAGGAATAGAAATTATTTATGCCAGTGTCCCCACAACCTGTTATGACACCTCAAGAAGCAAGGGTGTGAGAGATTCTTATTAGAGACTCATGTATGAAACATTTTATGTTTATATCATAATTCCAGGATTATTGTCCAATGAGTTGTGGAAACAAAATCATGACATGGATAATTTCACAAGTGGTATCAAATTTGAGAAGCTTGTGAGGAAAAATGAGCAAGATATGAATGAGATAATTATTATACTGAATTGAAAGAAAAATAGATCATGAAATTTCAATACATCCATTTCTTATATCATTTTCACCTAATTACTACATTTTTTTAGGATTACAAAATGAATAATATCAAAAAAAATTATTCATTTCCTTTTGCGTATGGTTTTACATGTTGATATGAACTCAAAGAAAGTTTAATATTTACTTCTTATAGTGAATAAGATGAAAGACCAAGAGAAAAGGAAAACGAAAAGTGTGACACCAAAAAGAACCTTCACAATGTCCTTTTAATAATTGAGTTAAATCATCATACATTAGGTTATTTTCTTTTCATGTCATGAGAAATATCTATAAAATATTAAATCTAATGAATTGAAGTATAAGAAAGTATAGGCTTCTACTAAGTTTATATTTATCATTTTATGTGATGTTTCTATAACAATTATTAGGTATTAAATAAAATATTCCTATAAAATATGTGTATTTAGATACATTAAACCTGTAATAAAATAAACATTTCAATAAGTAAGGAGAATTCTACAAGAAGTCAAGAAAGAGAGATTACTAATTCAGTGGTGAGAAGTACACAACTTCTAATTGCTGATATTAATTAATCTAGTCAAAATTTTATTGAGCATAACCAAAACATTAATCTCATGTGTCTATTGGATACAGAGTATAAATTATTTTATTTTTAGAATTAGTGTTTCTTTGGTGACTAATACTCAACTAATAGTTCAGTAATGATTGAATTATTTGAAATAAATGATGAATATTGAATGAAAGACCCATTTAAACCTACCTGTTGGAATATAATATTTTATGGTAAAACCAAAGAGTTTTCGAGGATACAACCAACATGGTTATAGAATCATTTTATCTAAATACATTAGGTATTATAGACACATTTACTTGTTTATATTTGGAGAAATAAACCTTTATAAATAAAATAAATCAAAAAATCTTTCAAAATTAGTTCAGCTAGAGAATTTTAACCATTCCAAGGTTATGCTATTGGGAAATATAATACATAAGATTCCTTTAAGTTTTTTAAGGAATGTAAAAGTGAATTAAGTTATATTCATGGTCAGATGATATGATTTTCTTCGATCCCATGTGTCAAATTATATATTGACCAAACATTCATCAACCATGAAATGTAAAAGTGGATTTATTCCTAAACTCACATTTCCCTATACACATAAAATCTATTTTGTTAGAAAAGAGGATTAATGAGGAGTATTACATGAAAACATTGATCAATAAAATATATTGTGGTGTAATTAATAAATACACATTTAATTATACACATCATATTCATGATTTAAGTAAAAGGATCTTCAATGATGGAACTAATATGCATTGTTGAAACATTCATTATTTTTTAAGACATGTTTCGTAAATAGAGGAATTATACCATAAACATATTCCAACTATAATTAAAAAGGATAAAATATGAGTCATAATATGATATAAATCTATCATTTCATAATAACATGTGTTTAGATGAAAAGTGTTTATTAAGGATATAAACAAACTTGCATAAATAAAAACACAATTTGTATCTAAAGTAATTATACCCAAGGTTTTTAATGATATTACATAAATACCTATGATAGGGAAGTTATAGTCAAGTGATAAACTATATTTTTGTATAATGGTGCACATATCTAAGTGAGATAGTGGGAGAAATATTGAATTTAGTTTATTTAGTTCTAGAGATTCCCAAGTGGATAGAATATGAACTAGTTTCATGAGAGCTTATGGAAAATGAATCTTCCAGAGACACATACTTTGTTGGAAGGATGAACCCATACTGGTGATTTTATATTCACTATGATGGGTGATATATTATTTGATATAAATAATGGTTCTTACAAGTAATTAGTTAATTAAATTCAACTATGATTGAGAAGTTTATATAAGTTTAGAAAATGGATTCCATATACAAAAATCAAGTTTTTATTTTGGTAGTTTCTTCAATTAATGTAAATATTTTGGTGGGTATTCAAGAGATACTATACATGGGAGGTGCAATCATGGTAACTATAAGGATCTATTGGTTATACAATTTCATCATGCATAAATTTATTATCAATTTATTTGTTATAAGATAATTTCTATGATCATTTCATTTTTCATTGGATGTCAAGACCACCTTTCTTGGAAAATGTCTATATGAAACAACTAAAAATATTTGGTGACACCTTAGAATTATAATAAGGACATAAATTTCCTAAAATCCATTTTTAGATCAAATTAAGAAATAAGATCATAGAATATTCATTTGAAATGAATTTTCTCCATATGGATATAAGAGTTTAGTGGGCGCACTATATTTTTCCATGAAAAAATATGTTTGATAACATATAGAAAATAACCAATGGTATTCTAGTTAGTTAATACCATAATGAAAGTAACTATCCAAATATTAACTTAAATTAGTAGCCTAAGTTTTAGGGAACAAGATATACTGAGGTAGATCTAATGATTTTCTTAGAGCAAGTAAAAGTATATATAATAACAAGGAATTGAAAAAATAAAAGTTGAAAAAATCTAGATATATTTGTTACTAATTTTACAGGATATAAATATCCCAATGAGGACATTTATGAGATATAGGAAGAGATTAATTTTATAGGTAGAATTCTATACACTTATAAAATGGATCAATCACATATTCCATGCTCTATGAAAGATATGATATCTCCAATATATAATTTATATTAGGAAAATATTAGTTAAAATCTATGAGAAATGCATGAGAACCAGTCAGTACTATTAAATTGTACTTGAGAGATTATAATGGATATATTCCTAGTACTTAGAGAGGAAGGAACACTCATTATATGGGGATATAAACTAGTCTTACTTTGGATCAATATGATATAATATCACAGTAAAGCTAATGTAATGATCAAGAGAATATCATTTATTCTATTGGTAGCCATATCCACAAATACTGAGTGCATTGTGGATTCTTATGAAACTGAAGAGGCAGTGTAAAATAGAAAATTAGTTTTTCCAGTTATTAGAATCAAACATAGTAAGTAATATTTCATCACAATATAAATTATGATAATTTTATTTATGTTAATATATAATATTTCATGTTTTGATAGTGGAAAAAAGGAATATACTCAGAGTTATCATCTCTCAAAGCGTCTTACTCAAGTAGGTGAATTCATATATACGGTAGAGATGTGGCATTCCCAATGACTAAATCCATAACTCATCTGAAGTATTATCTTATAATATGAGATCTATCAAGGATATTTATAAATTTTTCTCTAGTGCGTGTTGGAGTGTTGAAAAGGTTAGTTCCCCAGACCTAACTTAAATTTTAGTTTTTGATTAGCATATCATATATACAGCAAGTTATGCATGACATAAACTTACCATAACATTATTCATATTTCTATGTCCACTATTTATGTGGTAATGTTAATAGATTAATTGTCATATCAAAAGGTTATAGAAGTTCCCAGGATATAATGAGATCCCAAAGATACTATGATAGTAATCTGGAACATATGTCCTATGGTCTAGAAAAATTATGAGGATTGGAAATAGATAACTTATGACTCCTAATTTATGAGGAATCATAAGCATTTCTACTTTCTCTCATAAAGTTCACACTTGGTGATCTCGAGTAGATGAGATCATGAGGAATAATTTTCAATAGGAACACCATATGTTTCTTATGTCATTGGTTGTTTTTTTCTGTGAAAACATGTATTGGTCTCATGAATTGAGGTTATTATCGATGTTTACCATTTGATTATTTACTTTTATGTAAGACAAAAACTTTGGAATTGATGTCATAGCAACTTATCTTGCATTGGGTATGCCATTAGTTTTATGACATTGATTGAATAATCAAGATATAATTTTCTTAATCTTAAAGGAATTGATATCTTGAGCCTAGCTGATCAGGATGGTAGTACCTTCACTAAATCCATGTCCATGGTAGAATAACATAAGTCTGTCCAATTAGGCCAAAAAATAATAAAACAAAAAAGGATGATGACACAAAGTATGCATCCTACTTTATGAGATATCGTGAGACAAAGAGATTATGTTACACGACTTCTGTTCCCAGGAACAGTTATCCTTACTATGATATTTACTTATCATATTATGAGACTTGATGGGTTTCTATAATTTTCTCATGATCTATTAATATTATTCCGTACTATTTAGACAAGGTCCTAGAGGATCACACGCTAAACATAATTAAAATTTTGGACTTATTCCAATGAATAGGATTATAGGATATGGTGGGACCCACCATAGGTTCTGAGACATGTCTAATAAAATAAGATTTCTATAAAATAAATAAATTCATATTAATAGAGTATAGAGTAATTTTTATTGACTTTATTTATTAAAAGTATTCATAAGATATTAAGTGAATATATGATAAAATATTCAACGAATGAATATTATTTTAATATTCAAGGTTCATTTAATATTTTTAGGAATAATGACTTGATTTAATGAATTTATTTTATCACATAATATATTTATTACCAGTAAAGCCATCCAGAAGCAATGCTTTTGACTATTTCTTAATAAAGAAAAAGATAAAAGAGGAGACGAGCGGGGTCAAACAAAGGGACTTTCCCTCATCCGTCAAAGCACAAAACTACAGATCATAATAGGACATATCATTCCCATAACCAGAGTCATCAGTAGTTTCCCATTCAGATTGGGACTTACCCTGATTAAGGATCTTAAGAATATCATAATTGAAATTTCCTGATAGCTTAGAAGATCGAGTACCCACAGTGCATGGTATATTAGAGTAGTCCTTCCTCGACCTTCGCTTTGAGGGGGTAGGAGTGCAGTCTACAGCCCCTTTTCTAGACATGAGTACATATTTTAAAGAAATAGGACCACCACTATCCGCTACAACCCCCTCCACCTCCTAGATGTTACCCCACTTTCCAGTTATCCTATAGGAATTCAAGAGATTATGAATCTCCTGATGACAATCAACCTGTTGACTAGTCTTAAGAGTCATCTCAGCAGTCTCATCACATCGTAAACCTGCACCAGGACTATTAGTCCAAGCAGGAGACCCTACAATAGAGGTAATATTTTTTCTAGTCCCAACTGATCCAGTGGGAGTAACAACATAACCATCCGTGGGTGTCGTCCCCTTGGAAACATCAACCCGAGCACTAGAGGGACCACACATCGGGGATGCCGAGTTTTTCCGAAATTTAGAAGGACCACTGTTGGCTCTCAACAGTGACAAATCCACCTTCAGTTCCTTCCCTTTTGAATTTAGTTGATGTTACTCTGCAGAAACAAACACATCAGCCTTATTGGAAGATGACTTGATGTTAAGACCAAGGGGCTGTGACACATCCATATCATTCCTCTTTGATTTCCTTCTACAGAGATTGGATGGGTGACCCTTCATCCCACAGTTCTCATAGGAAATGAGTCTCCTACATAGTTCCAAAGAATTCCGAACCTCCATGCATTCATTACAAAACAGTGGCTTTCTTTCATACTCAACATTAATTTGAATGTCATCCGTCGGAGTGGAAAGTGTTACCTTGCCAATCAGGCTAGAGCTAAGATCAATCTCCACTAATATCCTAGAAAAGTGTCCAAAACAAACATTCTCAGTCTCCTTGTCAAGTCGTATAGGCATCCCAATTTCCATTCCAATATCACGCAGGATCTTTGGGTGCCAGAGGACCCAATTAAGACCATGAAGACGAACCCATACATGAGAAAAAACATTCCTTGCACGTGAAGCATTGAACTCCAGAGACCATTCATGAAGGTGGATCCATCCAGACTTCAAGGAAAGAGATCCAATCTCCACGCATGCTTTTTAGAAGCATCTGAAGGAAAAATGCCGTGAAAGAAACTACGTCCAAGAGATGCACACCTCTAATCAGAGAAACTCCACAGACATGTGATTCATCGGACCAAATCATCAAACCTCCAGGATTTCTGACCCTTATGCAACACAAGGCGTGAAATTAGAGAGGTTTTCCCAATTGCAATACTTTCAGCAAAGACATCATGACTGGCCTCAACATGAGATGATGACCCTTTTCGATGAATTTTTCCAGAACACAAATCATTGAGAGATGCGGATGCAAAGTTCATCCCATCATCTGGATTATTCCTCTACTAAGCTGGATCAGAGGTCAACATAACAGTGGACAATGTTTTGGAGCCGACACAACCATCTGAGGGAAACACCTTCTTCCTTGGCAGCTTGAATTCTCGACCCCGCGCAAAACCATCCGAAGGCAGCAGCAGCCTTGGATCGGACTTCCGACCTCACATGCCTCCATCGCTCAAAAAACCACGAAAATAATTTCTAGATCTGAGTTCAATGCCTCCATCCCGCAATCCACTATCATTCCGACCGTGGATAACACACTCCTGGTTTCTGCCCTCTCCTTTCTCCCACTTCTTAGAGAGAGAATCTGATGATCCATGAAAATGATTCAAGTTATTCTTCCTGGATCGAAGTACTGTTGTAGTGGTGATCATCGAGGTGTCGAAGGATTCATTGAATTTTTGTTCTAGATACCAAATCTCAACTAATGATGTTACTGTAGACTTTTAATGCATGTGTGTATGTTTTATAGGGATCTAAATTTGTTTTATTTGATAAATAGTTCATAGTAATGAGAATTTTTTGAAAACATCTTCAAATTAAATGAGGTATTTTAAATTTAATGTTTCATGATTAATTACTTCATGTGGGATAATTATATTTCACATATGGATACACATCTATAAATATTATATAGTTACATTTATCCAAAAAGAAAAATTTTAAATCCTCGACCCATCTTCTTCTACTATGCCCTTGGTACCATCAGATTATTTAATTTTCCCTGGAAACTAAAGTAGAAACTTGGTTATATAACATCAGGAATAAAATTTTGAAGGCCATGATAGATTAAATGAGGATATCATAAGAATAACTAGAATCTATATATGAATAAAAGTTATTTTCATAGGGTTATGTAAGGCTTTATCTGATAATTTAAGAATAAATATTTCTTCAGACACTTATGTAAGATGCTAACTCTATCCCAACCTCCATATGAAATTGAACATTATTATAAGTGAGTTAAAAATGAGTAATTAATAAAGTATTGTAAGATGACGTCAAAACTTTTGAGATCATATTAATACAAGTGGAACACATGTAAAGGTTAAGAGAAATATAAATGATCTTTGAATGATCTTTTTAAACTAAATCAGAAAAGCACTCAAAAAATAAGCCACATAGATCTTGATAATATATAGATGAAGGAAAATAAAATATGAGATACTTAAATCTATATCAAATATTAATAAATGAAGCAATAGGTGAGAACTTATAAATTTGACTCGAAATATTTATTGCAAAGGGATCAAAACTCTCAATTTCACTCTAAACGTTAGGGATTTATTCAATTTTGTTAATTTTTTATTTATTATTTAGTCTATTCTTATTACCATTATAATATTGAACTCAATTTATTGATAAGTAATATTGGTCTTATTCTAAGGTATAATAAATTATTTATGTGTCTCTGAGTTTTTAATTTCTATTTTTTCCCTTAATCATTTTTTTTCTAAGTTTTTGTAGTGTGTTATAAAATTGGTTGGATGTGGTGATGGTCCTACTTCCCCTAAAATTTATTATTATTCTCACCCTATTGTGTTATTTAATTGATTCCCCTCATTTTATTTTTTATCATATGATAGATATGGGATATACAATGGGGTGTGATCTTTCAATCATGGACCATGTGTAGTGGATCTCTCTCCATAGTTAGGAATAATTGTGGAGAGTATCTAAGTCTTCATGCATTTAATTGAGATGTGATGGAAACAATTGAACTTAAGAAGAAAATATTACCTCATATTCAAGTTCTTAGTGTGTTTGTAATCATAATTTAGAAAATAGGAGGGACTAAGAGAAAAATGATATTGATTCACAAAACTAAAAAAGAATAATATGAGGGTAAAATATATCAGTTAAACAATGATATGATACCCCTGTTAGATATCCTAAGGGTTGAACACCATTCTTCATAGTTTTTCATTATATTTTCTTTACAATACTGCATCTATCAAAAAACCAACCTACACCTATTTTTTATATGTTTAACTCCTTTAGAAATATGATAAAAAAATGAGAACAAAAACATGATTCACTGAGTAAAAAATATCGTCTTATTGGGATATATCTCATATTTTCATTATACTACATTCTAATAGAAATATAAATATTATTTCATCCACTACATGATCGACAATGGAAAAATTTGGAGATGTTACCAGGGAGTACTTGATTCTTATCCTAATTTTTTCTCCATTTTTAGTTTTTATTTGATGATACAAAAAACTATAAAAATGGAATATGGAGTAGTTTAATTGTCCACATCTCTTAGTAAAACAATTTTGGGAAGACAATTAGGGTGATCCATCCAATCATACCGTGGAGAATAGGCGTTTAATTAACTCATCTTGGACCTTAAAGAATATTTTGAGTACCAATGTCTTGAATCTTTAATAGATGAACTTAATGATTTATAATAAATTTTTCTCTAATTCTATGAATGATTTATGGGGTAATTATATTAGCTATAAAAGGATGAAAAAATCATACCTTTTATGAAGATATTCATGATGTGGATAAACAACTAGAAAATTATCTATTGTTATTTAAAAATTATTTTATAGAATATATGAAAATGAAAAATAATTCCATTTCAAATTTTAGGGAATTTAACCATATATTAATTAATATTGGAAAAATTTTGTATTTAACGAAGTGAAATTTGACCTTCCATGTGTGGATAATGAATACGAAACCTAATATAATGAATACTTAACCCATTTATTACAATTTTTAGATAAAGATGAAAACACAATTGAGGTGACATGATTTGAATAAAGGACTAAAGAACCACTATCTATAAACATCATAAGTGGTTTTCTATGGATATTACATGAGAATAAAAGGTTTTAAGCTGGCATACATGATATAGATAACATTATTTTAAACTTATTTAATTATAATTTAATTATAAATAAACAAAAATTCAATTATATTATTTTTATGTTTTTCATTCATCATCTAAATTATAAAATTTGGAGGATTTTGATTTTGGGGATTATCAGAGTTGGTTTCGTAGAATAAACTACTTTATAATTTCAATTAAATATATTTTTAGAGTCTAAAATATTAATAAATACCTTATCACATGATGAGTGTTCTTGTATATAACATTATAGTGACAATTTCTTTAAAGTATCTATCACATAGAAAGGTCAGAACAGTTCCCCACTATGATGTGAACCTTGAAGTTCTATGATAATTTTCTTAAATATATGATCTATGGTTGAATTTCATATATCTGATGGGGCAAAAATGATGCAGGCTATCTAGTGTAGGTGGCTCATAAAACATTGAGATTTCTTCTAATGAGTTTTTCATTTTCTAATATCAAAAATAGAAGGTTAAAGAGATCCACCAATAGGAATTCCATATATTATATGTGTGATTATATTTGGACGTGTTTATTGGTCCTTAGAGTTGAGATTATTATTAATGTATATCATAAATCATGTTCTTGGATATATTGATAAAAATTGTGAAAACATATGATCCAAGTGAGGTTGGATACGTTGGGTGCATCATAAGTGATATGAAATTAACAAGTAATTCTTAAAAGGATTTTTCTCTTTCGAGTTAATGGAAGTAGATATCTCAGGAACTTTTATTGGAATAGAACTATCTAATTAAGTCCATGTCCAATGTAGTTTATCAATGTGTTAATTTTATGAAAGTAAGAGAAATATATATCAAGCATATAGGTTAGTGACATAATTAATGAAACCTACTTGATGAGGTATCAAGAAAAAGGGATTATATTATATAATGATCACCCATAAGATGTTATTGTCATTGAAATATTAAAATATTTGTTTATGGGTTCCTCAAAATGTACCTAGGAATTGTTCCTAGAATTTAGGTTAGTTATCCTAATTACCTTGAGAAAGTGATAAAGAGGGTCACCCACTAAGTGTATCTAGAACCTCAATTAAATTCTTTTTGAATTTGATATTAGAATAAATATTATTATAAAGTTTAAAGGATTAATAATTATTTAGGTTATGTTGTTGACAAAATATTTAGTTACCAATTATTTGAAAGAATATATTTTTGGTTTGAATATTAAATTTATATTTATCCATGAGTTAGTGAATATAATATTTAGTTATTTATTTATTGATTGAATAATACAATTAAATTTATTTATTTAAATAAATATTTTTATTCAAGGTTTGATAAATATAAAGAAGTGTTAAAGAAGTGATCTAAGGGTCCAGAAAAAATCATATATTTATTTAATAACATTTATATAAATATTAATTAATTTATTTAATAAACGTTCTTTAAATACCTATGTGTTTATTTAATGTAAAAGAATAAATAATAATAATAATAATAATATTAATTGACATGGGGTTTATTTTAGATTAAGATATTTTTTAAGAGGCTTTGTAAAATAAGTAATTATATGATCTATGTATATAAATTTATTTATGTTTTCTCTAGAGTAAATTATTTATTGTGAAAAAATTTCTCTTTGGGATATAATCTCAAACCTAGAAGAAAATTTCTCTAGAAGTTATCATGAATGGAGATCATTGATCCTCCTCCTCCTCTCTCTCAATATTGAGAGAACTAGATAGAATCCTTCAAGTCTAGAATAGATTCTTGTTGTGATCAGTAGAAAATGACGCAATTAGTTAGGATCATCCATGATTGCACCCATAGATTCTATAATAAAATTTTGAGGTTATTTGAGCACATGTGGATACGACTAAAGGGATTATACCATTAGATCCTTTATCATAATAATTATTTGAAAAGAGTGGTCAACCGATTCAAAAATAAGGAGTTAATCAAAAGAAAATGTAATTCTTATTTATGTTAATTGATTATAAATTACATGTCAAAAGAAAATCTATTTGAATATTCTAGAGTTGTGTTCATCAATTTTTGAGAATTTATTTGAAGAAATTCACAAAAATACATTGTTGGTCATGGTCTCAAACTATATCCTCTTTTTCCTAAATCCTTTATGTGATATCAAAGTGTTCATATATTAATTTATAATTATTTATTATTTTTTGATTGAATTACACATTTTTTTTGTTAGTTTTTCCTTTAAGAATATTTATTATTAATTCAAAAGTTAATATGACATGATCTTTCCATTTAATATGTTCAAGAATAGGCTAAGAACTCATGAATAATGTTCAATGATCCCATCTGGAAGTGCCTAAGATTCTTTCTAAATGACTTGAATACATGGTTCGTAATTTAAAATTACACATCATGTATCCATGTTCATTGCAAATGGAGGAGTTTTAGAAAACACAAGTCTTGTGGGAGAATATTAAATAGTGTCATTACATGTCGTGTATTTACTAGCTAGATAGAAAACGAATAGATATTGTTACATGGTGTGTGGATGGTGTATACACCATATAACCCCACATGGTTAGTCCCCACAAGAATCGTGAAAGCTATGTGGTCAAAATATGTGACATAGATTTATTAAAAACTATGTATTAACTATAATTTGAGTAATATGGTACAATTGCGATTAAATATAATGTAGCTCATGTACAAATTATGTAAAAAATATCTACGTGAAAAATAAAGTGAGTCCATAGGCATATAATATAAATGACCTGAGAAAGGAGTACATGGTGTGTAGTAGTATACACATTGTGTAACCCACACTCATTCATGTTTATTACACACTGATATTGGCTGTTCTATGTGAATTAATTACATTGAATTTTTTTATTGCAACATTAAACTGAACTACATGATGTATAGTTAGTGTACACACCATGTGACAAGGGTTGCTTAAATTATTTATTTTCTATATTATCATGGAACTACACATTGTGTATGGTTATCAAACACGTTGTGTACTTCATGGTCATTTCCAACAGTATACACCACATATATTAATGGCATAACATGTACTCATTAACATCATTATGACTACATAGAATAACTCAAAGAACTGCACACCATATAATATCATGACACACCATGTATGATACATATAATCTGTACACATAGTAAAAAACAAGTACCATGTAGAGAGTAGTCACATGCCTTGCAATTGAAAGTACACGTTATATAGAGTAGAAGGGCACACATCAGGTTTCCTCCAATACATTTTGTGTTAAAATTCAAGAAAGAACTTAAGATTTACCCGATGGGTACAAAATATTTTTTAATATCAGTACATGTCTTATATAAATTAATTTAAAATTAAATTAAATTATTTAATTTATTTAAAATTATAGTGGTTGAGAATCTCAATGACTATTTGGATGGAAAATTAAGATAAATGAATGAATGAATTAATAAGATAATTAATTTATTAATTTGTAAATTTTATCTTAATAATAAAAATATTTAAATGAGTACTAGTTAGTTTTAAATGCATAGTTGTTGAATTCAAGTATGATCATGAGAATGATCAACCCATGTATGTGTTGGGTTTATTTTAATTTAATTATTATTATATGGGTCTTTGTGATAATTATTGAATAAAAATCAAGTTTTTATTTAAGAAAAGCAAGGAAACATAAAAGAAACCAAGGTCGCACAGAGTCAAGGAGGGTGGAAGTAATGGATACCAAGAGTATTTTTTCTAATGAAAAGCTTATAATAATTAGGAAAGGAACCCATGGTAGTTTAAATAATCAGTATCTCTCATGATATACATTTTATAGCTAACAAATCAGCTGCAGAGTTCCCTTATCTCTAGTTATGTGTGATAATAATATTCTGATTGACATAGATACTAAAACACCTGACAATATAAACCAGATCCTAGAACACAACCCTTCTCTTGAAGAAACCTGACTATCATAGTAGAATTAGATTCAACTTCCACGATTTAGATATTGAAACAGTTCAACAGATAAAGACCTGTGTCTATGGATTTAGCCTCCACGCCAATAGAGTTACCTATACAAAAAAAAGAAATAAATCATAGAATAATATAACCCTTACTCTCTCTTACCACCCCCCCTCTCATATCCCCATCTATTCATGAACTATCCACATTCAATTTCTTCCCCATGCAAGGGGGTATCCATCTAACCCATATTCCCTGGTTAGGTCGACTGATAACCATGTTCATGCAGTAACTAGGTAAAAATATTCTTAAAGTAATAGAATGACCAAAATCCTTGATCATCACCCCATTCTACACCACTAAAATATTCAACCACACCTAGAGATAAAAAATAAAGAGCTTAACAACATTCCTTGATTTATTTATAGATACTAATATGATCCATCATGTAGATGAAAAACCAATCCACAAACATTATCCTCTATCCCATGATGCCCCAACCCCCAAAACCAAGCCTTAATCAAGTCATGAATGGAACCACTAGGACTGTTAAGGTTCATCCCATGCTGTAATAAGTTCTAGAACCCTTTTTTCTAGCCACTGTGGAATAAAACATTTCCTGTTGTTTCCTATTGTGGCCTTTTACAACAATGACATTGGTAGTCTAAGACTGCTCCTCTTATTTGAACATTCATGTTAGTTGGAATCACATGGTTTCTCATATGCCAGACTAAAAAATTCACCTTACTTGGTATCTCCTTGTACCACAAATTTGAAGACCATTCATCCATGCTACTATGAGAGTGAACTATTTTTCTAAAGTCAGGACTGTAAAACCTGATAAAACTGGATCCCACATAAGTACACCTATCTGGTTAATCCACTATCATGATGATTTCATAAACATCCTTCCAATATTGATTTAGAATAGTGTCAAGGAAGGAAGAATATATGATGGAATCCTTGAAGAAAATGGTTGGATTTGGGAAACTTGGAAAATGAAGCATTTATCCCGAACAATATTTTTTCTAGAAGATGATGATGCCACGAAGTACAATCTAGTGAAAAAACCGTTCCATATCCTCTAAATGAATGAGAATTGACCGTAATAGGACAAATAATATCCTGGAATGCATAGTCCAGCTCCTCCAGTCCTCCCCATACCCATTAGTAATAAAATTTTACCATAACGAGGTCCCTTCATAGATATCTCAATCCAACCTTGCTTTCATGGCTTGAATGGTTTTCTCTACATCACATAACCTGATTCCCCATTCATCCACTAGTTTTACCATTCATTTCTATAAATCCCAATGAAAATGTCCATATTTATTTTTATTCCATAAGAAGGCTGTCATAACATTTTCCAAGTTCAAAATATCCCCCTTTGATGGTTTAATGATGGAAAACATATAAATCAGAATAAAAGTGAGAACAATATTAATCAAAGTGATCCTACCTCTAAACAAGAGAAAAATATTATTCCAATTACAGATTATCCCCATGATCTGATTAATGATGTAATAAAAAATAACCTTTTTTAACCTTTGATTAGAAATAAGGGAAATAAGATAAACCATTGTGATTTGATGTCGCTGTATACCCAATAAGGAATTAATTGCAATGGTGGATATTCCTCACTACTTATTGGTGTTGGAAACACTAATATTTCTTCAATTGATGCTTTGAACCCTCAACTTTAAATATGATGACATGATTTTGAAGAACCCATAAATTGATCTTTACCTACCATTAATGAATAATAACATATCATCAACAAATATAACATAGGACACAAGGCCATTCCTGAACCTATTATGATAATGTGGGATCTTCCCATCCAAAATATTTTGATGGATGTTCCTTATAAGTTCCTCTTGATCCATGATAAATAGAGTATGTGACAGGGGGTTTCCTTACCTTACACCATGTTCTGATTTAAAGAACCTGAAATTCTTACCCATTAGAGAAGTTTTAATTCACATGGAAGCACAACATCTAAAAAACAAATCATAAAACCATTCCTAAAATCCAAATTTTCTCATGACCCTGAGAATAAATCTCAATTCCAATTTATCATAGTCCTTGTTCATGTCCACATTTATCATATGATTGTATCCAAATGTATTTTTGTTTAATTATTTTCCAATTTCTTAACCAATTCCAATATCCCCTGAATACTTCTTCCTTTGAAAAACCCACGCTGCTCATCTGACATTATTCTTGGAATAACAATGTAAAGCCTCCTGTTGATAATGGTGGAAATAATATTATAAAAAAATTCACAATAATCATATGGGTATAAAATTGTTCAAGGTAGAGTGATATATCATTTTAGAGATTAGTACTAATTTAGAGGCACATGAAGCTTGATTGAGGTGCCCTTCTTTAAAAAAAATCCTACACTATATCCCCATCCTGTATCTTAAATTATCTCAAGCTTCAACAAAAAAGGAGACTAAGAAACCGTGAGGGCCAGTAGTAATTTCATAGTTCATACCAAACACCATGTTCTTTATGTATTCCTATTTATGTATATCCATCAAATAATCACTATCCCTATCGTCCACTAGTCTTGGAATGTATTTCATAAAATCATCCTCTCCAACCCATAAACTTATTCTTCCTTCAATGAAATGATTTGGTCCTACCAAGATTCATTAAAAATAATCCCACACCATCTCCCAAACCACTTCTATATCTGAACTAAATTATACATCCTAAAGTTTAAGGACGATCCTCATGATAACCCATTTTTCATTCTAATATGCCTGAAAATAAGAAATATTTTTGCCCCCTCTTTGATCCATATGGCTTAAGATCACTGCCTGCAACCCCATTCAACTGCTGGAAATTTCTCATATAAAACATTCTATTTCTCAAGCTAAAAAGAAAATATATTATCATCCCAAGCATCAAGGGGACTATCCTTATGTTTCTCAATGTCACTTTTGAATCCTTACAAGTTGTTGTCATCGTTATTTTTGAAGGTGATTCACTCATATAAATCCGTTCTCAGATATTGAAGATGGTTCAAGAGACCACTCCATTCCATAACATTTCCAGTCATTCCTTGTAATCCATGACCATATGTAGGTAACCATCAATCCAATTCCAATTAGAATAGTAAAAGAAATTCCTAGATCCTAGGTTCCCCTCCTTCAACATCACCAGAAGAGGTGTTTGATTTGATACTGATCTGTTAAGGTGAATAAATGAGGCTCGTGCAAAGGAGTACAATACTTGATGATTAGAAAAGAAATTATCAAGTCTACTCCCAATCCTCTTAGTTCCTTTTCAATTGTTACACCAAGTATATTTTATTTTGAAAAATCCCAAATACATCAATCTCATAGAAGACATAAAATTATTGAAGTCATGCCTTACATTAAAATATAGCTCAAATCATTTTCTTTTTTCAAGACCCTCCAAAATTGTGTTAAAATCGCCTCCAATGAACCTGGGGTAATTACCGTGCTAAAACAAATGATTTTTCCACCATAAAATTATCTTTTAGGAAGCCTCGAAACTTGAATAAATTATGGAAAATAAAAACTCATTACCCCCAGCACTTATCTTGGTTGTAATAAACTATGAATAAGGATCCACGATGTTCAAGTTCAATCCTATTTTCGAAAAAATCCATATATTCTTGTTATATATACATATATTCATGAAGTTTTTGAATCCCAATTTTTTGGCGAAGAAAGAAATGAGATCCTCATCTTGTTTTGGTTCTAGAAAAAGAATAATAGAAGCATAATGCTAGTGAGACTCTGACACCATGAAGACACAATTCATGTGAGCCCCCATACCCAATGTTCTCCATATGATAATAGAAATAAAAAAACAAGGGGGTAAATGGCCTTATGGACCACTAAACCTGAAGATGCCAACACCTATGCCATACTCTATTATATATAGGCCTACATGTACACAATATATTTTATGAAATACCAAACCCATGTCTCACCTGACCTGTCTGTGAGTAAGCATATGTAAAGTATGTATCTCACAAGAAAGTAGAGATGGTTCAAGATATACCCAAGGTAGAATAAACTAAGGGGATACATAGGTCATAGGTGGAATGCTACAACTTGAATAGCGATCGGTTAAAGGAATTATTCTTATAAGGTTAAGGGTTAATTTATCATCCACTTAATAAATCAAGTAGAATTAAAGATCATAGTCATTCTATATATTTATTTTATTTCTATATAATGTATGATTATTTATGATATGATACATATAATCACATAAAGTAAATTAATTAAAAAACATTAAAGATGTAATAAAATAAGTAGATTATGCGTAACTTATTTTTTAAGACTAATTAATTATATAAAATCTGAATAATATAAATAATAAAATAAAATGATAAAATAAAAAATATTTATTAATAATATAAAAAAATCCCTCAAATAAATATTAATTATATAAAGCCTTCTATTACTTGAGAAAAAATGAAACCATAGTCTAAAATACTTATTTGGCCCAAGTTAGGGTGCTTTCAACTATCTATGAGCTGTAAATAAAAGTTTTTGTTGATTTTTCAATAACCCCAACAATAGTATCCCAGTGTTAGTGTTTAATTTTTTACATTAGTATTAGATACAATTGATCACATCCCAAAGGACCAAATAGTTTGTTAGTCTTGTAAAATTAGATACATACTTAAATTTCACATTACATTTGAAAAATAAAAATAAAAAATAGTATTTTATTTGATAACTCCATTAATCTATTTATCATATCTCTATATATCAATCATAATACACTTATTAGTATCCTATGGAAAGGAAACATAAGAAAGTTTTGATCTCAGATTCTCAGTAAGGGCATTCATACGAAAAAAGCTAAAAAGGAATGTCTATTATGGAAAGAATAACTGGTGATAAAATATAACTATATAAATAATTATATGAGACAAAAACATATCCATGTATATCATAAATATTAAAATAATCACATGGAAATTAACAATTTATTTCATAATGATGGAATTCATAATGCCAGACATCTAAAACTTACCATCTAGGTCATATTGAAAGATGTTTTACATAAATGGGTAAGGCCTCATCAAAATACCCAATATAGTTTATATCATGAGACCAACCAATTAATATAGGGGATATGTAATCCCACCCCACACATAACCTAATAATTCCAATGTATTCATCATATGAATAAATGACACAACATAATTAACATGACTTAAATATCAATAACTTTCCATATTGGATGAACTAGAATATAGAATATCAGTACTTTACCTAGTCAAAATGAACATAAACCACCCATATAAATATTATGGATGGTATAATTATAGTGTAACCTTATTAAATAATAATATTTAATAAATTATGTTCACATAGATAAAAATACATTCAAACGATCACTGGAAAATTTCTTGAGTAAAATTCCTTTTTTCACTTTGAAATCACTTATTTAAAATAAAAAAATTTCCCAAATATTATGGAAAAAATTTAATTCTAAAATAAACCTATAAACATGTAAATTAATCTTCCAAAAAATTAGTAGTAATAATGAAAGGAAATTCTCTTCATGCTGTATATGTTAAAAAAATTCCTTTCACACTTTTTTAAAAAACATAAATAATACCTCATTTGGAAGACAACAAGAAGATTCCTTTTATTTTTTTTAAAATGTAAAAAATAAGTAATTTTTTTAAAAATATTTTATGTATTTTAAGGAAAATATTGACAAGAAAGAGAAAGAATCCCCACCTAGTGGAAAAAAGTTGGTTTTCCTTAAAAACATTATTTAGGTATCTTATATAACTAAAGAGATTAAAATGAAATGAGAACTTGTTATTTAGATAAATAAACATAGGAGAAGAAAATATATTGGATTTAAGATATAAAAATAATATAATTCTACCAACAAAGACTTAAACATAAACAATCCTGAATAATGTCGAGATTGTGAAATATACCCTTACCTCAGGTCCTAATTCCTTCATACCTATTCAAAAATCGTGTATAATAATTATATATTTATTATATATATATTAAATAAAATTAATATTATATATCATACCATTCTAATCTTTTGACATCCTTTTATTAACAATTCTTTGTTAAAATCACTATTTCGAGTAATAACTGCTTCATTTTTCATGTCTGTTTTAGTTCGGTAGTTTCGATCCTTATATATTGACCATGGTTCAATAATATCAATAATTTTAATCATGAAATAACTATAATATATATTTATTATAGATTCATTTAGAGTAATACATAAAAGGTACTGATAGAAAAATGAATTACATCGTTCATGGAGATGGTAGACTATACGTATGCAAGAACACAATTTTCACTTTTTGAAGGATGGAACGAAAGAAAGGTATATAATAATTAACCTTTATATAATCATTATTATATAAAATATATCATATAAATTTATTAAATACACCCTTATCAAAATCTATGTAAATCTTAAATGAAAAATGAATAACATTTCTTCATGGATGTTGTAGTCCACAGGTATGCACGATCAATGTTATCATTTTTCATTTCATGGAAAAGAGGGTGGATAGTGGTGGTTTCATAAAAATAATAAAATTTATATATATTTAGGATACTTAAATTATCATATTAAGATAAATAAGGCATATTTATAGGAGGTAAAAAAATAAGTTGAAAGAAATTGATCGGTTAAGGCGATGACCTATTCTTTGAAAGAACTCCTTTAGATATCCTCTTAAGGACCCTGGGGTTAGTATTTTGGAAATAATATATCCTTTATAAGATGGATAGTGATGTTTAAAATAGAAATATGTAGATATTTTCCTATATAGGTTTCTCAAATTGGTGTAAAGAAGAGAGGGAAGGGGTGTCCCTTTATAAGGGATGTAAATGATACACTTGGAATTATTAATAAGATTAGAATATAACTAAGTCAACAAGAAAATCATCTTCATGCATCATTTGGGTGTGCTAGGGTTCCACAAGTACTTTCCATTTCCTCATCCCCTCCCCTCTTTGAGGGGTGGGAGGCAATGGAGTTGTCTCTCCCTCTCTATCTAGATCCTCCATCCAATTTTTTCCATTCACCAACCCAGGATTAATCCCTATTTTCCTAAGTATTATGCTAGCATCAAAAGTTCCTGGCTTTTCTATAGAATCCCCTTTACTTCTGGTTTAACTTACAAAATTTTCTGAATCTTTTTTCCCGCATAACCATACCTGGGTTGCTCAGTTCATATGGAGAAGGCCTTCAGTGGATGTTGTAGATAGATTGATCAACTCTCAATGGGGGTTTCATCATCATGCAGTGGTAGGTTTTCTCGACTAATGAAAAATAATGATATGTTTTTCCTCTGATGAAGATTTGGCTCTCATGTGGTCCAACGAATCATGATTTTTCAACAACTTTAGTTTCTTTCTCCTTAGATGGTCCTTTGATATGAATTTGAATCACGACATGGAGATAACTGTGATTTGGGTCCATCTTCTTGGTTTTCTTCTCTCCTTCCAAAATTAGTCTATCTTTTGGATTCTAGGAAATATTGTGGTTTATTTTTTGGTTGCGGATTCTAGGACCAAATTATTCTTCCATCCCATTAAACCCAAAATTTTTGTAGAGATTGACATTTGTAACCTACTATGGATTTTTTTGGTTTGAGATAAATAGATAATATAGACTCAAATATCCGGCTGTTTATGAGTCGAGGACCCATTACTATTTTACCTACTATCTACAAGGTCACTCTATTCAACGATGTCGTCATAGAGGTATTGCTATGATGGTTTTTAATTTGTTTAATGTGGTTGCATCGATGCTCAAGGATGATGTCAATAGGAATAAGATTAGAAATTCTCGGGAGATCCCTTTATCTACAGGTGATGATCTTCTAATTCAAGATACAAGGAAGGTTGGTTTCAACATGAACACTAGTTTAGCATGCAACGTCCATGAAGTGGATCCACTGGGTGTTGGGTAATCCTTCAATTTCCCAGAAGGAGGTGAGTCTTATGGTTTCTGAACCATGGACTGAGAATGTTTTTTCTCATTTGAGGCATGACTTGGGTGTTATCTCATCATCAAGGAAAGTACAAGGAGGTTTAGGGGTGGACTAGGGGGTGTGTGTGGTGCTGAGAAGATCCTCAAGGAAATATCCTTCATTTACATATGTTGTGAGATCAAATTATAATTTTTTTCAAGAGGTCATGATATAGGGAATAGGTAAGGATGGATGTCAGGAACATGTACGAAAGGGTTTTTTAGTGGGACAGGAAGCTTGATGAATACCAGTGCACAAGTCAAGCATAATAAGGGCTCCTTAACTACATGCTATAGGCATGGCCGGAAAGCCTCCCTCTCAAGCTGGTATTGGTAAAGCTAGAGTTTTTGATAATGGATCCCAGAATCATTTTTTGGTGCTTGGAGAAGGTGAATCTCCTCCATCTGAAGAACAATTTGTTTTAAAGGATGGTTATATAGATAATCATCCTCCATGTGGTAGTATGGATTAAATAGTAGTGGATATCGATTCTGCCTCCAAATCTTGGTCCTCGGAGCCCAAGGAAGTAAATCTCATAGAAGAGTACCTTTTATTCTCTTAAAATAAAGGAAATTACACCCTTATGGATTTAGAATGATTTATTGAGAATATACAGAGGCCATGAATATGGAATTACTACTCCAATTTTCCTATCACCCCTGTTACTATGTCAAAAAGTAATAGTAAACCCCCCAAGTGAGTTTGAAAGTAGTTTTCGACAACCTAAAGAATAATTTCAAGGGGTATATTATACATGTGGAGCTAGTATGTGATGAGGAGACTAAAACATAAGTATAGGAACCATCTTACTTAGGTTTGGTGAATTTTGAAAATGAGTCCATTGAAGTTGCCAATACCCAAGATCTTCTCAATCACTCAAATAAAAAATGTAATAGGACTCTTTCCTGATCAAGATATCAAAGTAGGAAGAAAACATAATGTTTGAAAGACCATTGATATTTTATTTAAATGAAGAAAAATCCTCATGGATTGAAAACAAAAACTAGATATTGATATGTTGTTTCAATGAGGGGAAACAATCCTAGAGGAGCCTATGCAAACTCATGACAAGATGGATTGTCACTTCAAGGATCTCATTAAAGACAATCCATAAATGGAGGTTACCTATATTGAAAAGAAAAAATATTAAGGTTATTAATTATAGTCACTTTAATTTGTTCTGGAATGGATTTATAATTTCTTATGAAGTTTTATTATTTTCTATCTTCTGAACTTTGTTGGTTTCCCACTTTTTCCTTAAAAGTGATTTTGAAATATTTGTTTTTATTTAGATGAATATAACTAAGTGATTCTCATGAAATATTCTTCCAAATTGAATTATATTCAATTATAAGTAATTAATTTGTTTAAATCCCATAAACCAATAAAATTAGAAAATGTTTATTTGGTATTTTGAACCATATATTTTGGTCGAACTCCCTAGATAACCTATTTTATCCTTAACAACAATAACAAATTTTCCAATCATAAATGCTTTTAATTTTACTTATAAGTTAAAAATTGGTTCATAAATGGAAAAAGGATGAAATTATTGACAATATAATATCCCCATTTTCTTATTTCAATTTATTTCTAATTTTTAATTAATTAAATAAAATATGATTTTCAAAAAATATCATTATTTTCATTTTTGACACTAGTTATTTAGCATGACTTTAATGACTTCAAGAAAAATATAGAATTAGAATATAATCCTTTAACACATCAATAATATGTTATATTAATCTATAAAATTCATGTATCACTATAAATCACTCAAATTATATTACTTTTAATATTTTTATATCATTTATTTTATTTTTATATTAATAGAATAAGTACTTATCAACATTGTGTAAGAATTTAAGTTAATTATATAATCACTAAAAATTATAAATAAACTAATATCATGAAATTTATTAAATTATTCTAAAAATAACCATTATTATTCATTCAAATCTTACTTCTATCCATATGTGAACACGTAAGAGATCTTTAAAAGTAAGAGAGTGATATTTTACAATTTTATTTTATTTAAATATTATATAAGTAATTTTATTGAAAAGTGCCTCTCAAATAATTTTTTTGAGCCTAAGTTTATAAGGTTTGAATTAAATTTATCCAATAAGAATTAAGATGAAAAATGGTGAACTGAACACTTATTTTTGACCTAGAATAATATGATATATCCTTTACCAAGGTGCTAAATTTTACCATGGTTAAAATATATAATGAAAAAAATAAAAAGGAATTATTTAAAAAATATGATACTCATGATTCCAAATATGAAATCCATTTTTCAATATTTAACTTCTATTAGTAACATAAATTAAATTTAAAATATAAGTGAAGAACATGACAAAAACCACTTTTTAGAAAACCACATTTTAAGTATAAAAATAGATTTGTTCTTATCCCATGCCTAGAAAAAAATATTAGGTGAATGATAATTTTTTTATTAAAGATAATATATATATATATATATATATATATTTAATTAAAATAATTCACCAATAGTGATTAATTTAATTTATTAAGATAAAAACACATTCTGTGCATAAAAAAAGTTTTTTAGGAAAACATTTCTTTTACTTTAAACTGTTTTTTATTTTCATTTATAATAAATTAATAACCAATAAATTAATTTTATACATGTGTAAATAATGATTTTTTTATAATTTAGTTAGTACCACTCATACCCACTAATCCAATAGGTAGATGATAACTGTTATATTAAATAATAATATTTCAATAATACATCGGGTCTCTTTTAAACTCAATGTTTAATGTATAGAATGATATCGATGAAATTAAATTTATTTAAATGAATATATATCCTAAAATCTTGGGCTGTTACATTTTATCCCCATTAAAATGAATTTATCACACAAATGTTTTTCACTTGGATAAAAATTACTAAGGATACTTCTACCTCATCACATCCTCGAGTTCCCACATAGCTTCCTCAAAATTATGGTTTCACTATAAAACTTTGACAAGGTGAGTGGTGTTTTTTCATATAATATTATAACTATGATCTTGAATATCCTCCGGTTGTTCCTTATAAGATATATCTTTCTATAGTGGTATGAATTTTGAGTTTAGTACATGAGAAGGATCAGGTATGTACATCCTCAAGAGAGATACAGAGAACACATCGTGAAATTTAGAGAGATTTGTTGGAAGTGACAAGCGATAAGCTACCATTACAATATGCTAATGAATCTCAAAGGGTCCAATATACATAGGGATCATCTTTAACTACTTTATAAATATCAGTAAATTCTTCTAGGGATATATTTATAGGAATACCTTGTCACCAACTTCAATTTCCATATTTCCCCAATGATTGTCAACATAACTTTTCTGCCAAATCTAAGCTACCATGATATGCTGCTGAATAGTTTTAACTTTATCTACTATTTAATCATCTAACATAGATTCCAATAGATTTATTTCTCCAAAATTATCCCAACAAATTAGAGTTCTTCACTCCCTACCATATTGGTCTTCATAAGGATCTATTTGAAACTCAACTCTGTATCCATAGATCACTGAAGACTTTTCCAAGATTTCAAGGTAATCCTCAGATCCCAATAAGATAAAATAGAATGTGGTACTACATAAACACTTAAAACTTCTTTAATGTATATTTTGGAAATCTGATTAAGAGATAAATCTTATCTGACAATAATGAAGTGTTCTGAATTCATAATACAATTGACTACAACCAAAATAACATTATATCCTTTTGATATTTTGGGGAGTTTGATGAAAAAATCCATAGTGATGTTTTCCTATTTCCATTATAGTATGGGTAATGGTTATAAAATAACTTTATATTTTAATCTATTAGACTTAACTTGCTGACATATAAGACACCAAGAAACATACTCTATAATATTTATCTTTATGTTATGCCACTAGAAATACTCATTAAAATATCTATACATCTTTGTACATCCCAGATAAATGGAGAATGATGAACTATAAGATTTATAATATAGATAATTCTTTAATTTTGGTATAAATGGGACACATAATAAATTTTGGAACCTTATTATTGAATCATGATTGTGGTTGTACTCAGGAACATTTCTCATTGTATTCGGTAATTTATTCTTCTTCCTTTTGTGCTTTCTTAATCTTATCGCAGATGGATGGTTGAAAATTCATCTAATAAAAATAGTACATATTCCCTTTCCTCATTATTTGAAGATCCTTTTTCTAAAAATCCATAAATATTATATCTATTTCAATCCTCACCATAGAAAAACTAGCACAATCATTTTGAATTAGAGCATCAAACAATTTATTTGACTTCCCAAGGTTGTAATGTATTAAGAAATCATAATATTTGATCAAATATATCCATATTATTTGGAACATATTTAACTCCTTATAGTTAAATATATACTTTAATATTTTATTATCAACATATATATCACATCTTTCAACATACAGATAATTCCTCTATATCTTCAATGTTAAAATTAACATTGCCAAATCCAAATAATGAGTCAAGTAATTTTTCACATGAATTTCTAATTTGTGAGAGGCATATGCTATCACCTTGTAATTTTATATGAGGATTCATCCCATTCCCTTATTTGATTCATCACTAAATATCACAAAACCTTTTCCACTATAGGATAGTGACTTTGATGCACCACTAAAGATCACAAACCATGTTCCACAATTGGGTAGTGTTAGAATAAGAATGCTAACCAAACCTCCCTTTAGTTATTTGAAACTATCTTCACATTTATCTGTCTATAAGAACTTAAACTCCTTTTGAGTCAACTTGATTAGTGGGTTAGATAAGAATAAGAAATATCTCAAAAAGTAGAAGTAGTATCTATCCAACCCAAAAAAACTATGAAATTAAGTTACTGTGGTTGTTCTCATAAAATTACCAATAAATTATATCATTTAATAATCCACCAATATAACATCACAAAATAATATATGAACAAATAATGAAACTTTATAAATCAAAAATTTACACTTGATAAATTTAGAATAAAAATTATTATTATTTTGGTTATTCAATACAATTCTCAAATTTTATTAGTTATCTTCCTTGACCTTCGAATATATACAAATATATTATATAAATATAACCACAAACTGATCAAGTTAATACCTAAATACTCTATCCATTAAATCTATGAAGATCATAGGTTAATTGGTAAGTAAAAATGGAATTATTGTAAATTCATAATGACCATAACTTCTAAAAAAGGCTATTTTTGGTATATCCTCCTTCTTGATCCTTATCTTTTGATATTCGGATCAAAGATAAATCTTGGAAAAATAAATAACTCCCCATAAAAGATCAAATATATCCTCAATACGGGGTTGAGGACACTTGTTCTTAATAGATATCTAGTTATGTCCCATATGATCAAGGAAAAGATGCATTGATTGCTGTTTATTCTTAAAAAAAGAATAGATAAACCTCATGGTGAAGCAATAGGCTGAATGAATCACTTATCTTGATTATACTATATTTTATTCTTAAACTCCTACAACTCAACCAAGGCCATTCTATATAGATTTTGTGAAATAGGAATTTCACGAATTTTGAGCTCTTTTGAAAAATAAACTTTTTGATTCAGGGGAATAATAGTAAATTATTCAAGAAATACATCAGCATATTCTCAAAAAGTAGTTATAATTTCAATGTTTACTTCTCCCTAATTAATTGAGATGAATATCCCTCATGAATAGGTAAAAAAACCCATATGACGGAAGTAATATTCATTAGGTGTTTAGGTTAATCATCACAATAATAGGCGATTCAAGGTTGATTTATAATATAAAATATAAATTCCCATAAATTATAATTTATATGGGATCTATATTGATAAATCAAATCCATACACAAATTCATGTCAAATTAAACTAGAGGAAGAATAACAAGATTCATAGAAAGAACATTCCAATAAACTTATATCAAACAATGGTTATATACTTGAGATGTGGTCATCTCACCATTAGTAATTTTCACCTAAAACTCAATATATAATCATTTATGTGGTGATATGATACCCTTAAAAAATTATTTATATATAAAAGAGTGGGTAGACCAAGAATCAAATAAAAAACTTGAAATTTTAGAGTAGATGATAAGTTTACCTTTCACTATGTTTCTAGAAACTTCCACATCTGATGTGGTAATTTCATAAGCTTGGCCTTCTCCACTTGGATTTTTTTGTGGTAATTTCCCTTGATGTTTAGGTAATTGGTATGAATAGTTCCCTATCTCGTTATAGTTAAATCACTGTACTTTGATGGATTCTCCCTTACCTTTTCATTCACGATCAAGATGGAATTTTTATCCACACATAAATAAAAATCCTTTTCCTTTTAATCATGTACCAATGTGTTTCTTCCTAAAAGTATCACATGTTGTAACCTTATCCTTTCTCTTCTTCCCCTTATCTATTTTTTTGTTCTGTCATCCTCTTCTCCTCTTAATTTCCTTCGAATCCATAAGAATTGAAGAATTATTTCTATTTCTTGATAGCACATGATAATATATCCTCATATTAGTAGATTTTTTAGAGACTAGTTCCCTTCAAAGGATTGGATTAAGCCTATAAAATATATAGCTAATATTTCACTTTGGATTATATATAGTCTACATAATGCTTTACTAACCTTGTAAAGTCATCTTCATATTTAGAAACATTTTACCCTTACTTTTGTCTCAAACTAAAGAATTTAATATCTATATCTGGTAATTGTTCTTGAGGAAAATATTTTTCCAAGAAATATCCCTTAAAATAATTCTATTACCAACTCACTATTTCCTCCACATCCTTAGTGTTTTGAATTAATTACCACCATTGATATACATCCCTTGAGAGATGATAAACTTCCATGAAAAACTTCTCCCATTCATTACTTCCCAAAGAGATAAATATCTTCTATAAGGAAATTATCTAATTCTTAGCTACAAATGGATTTTTAGTCCCTTTGAATGATATATGTTTTTTATGCATGGAGAATTTTAGCATTGTTACACCACTGGATTAGAAGGCTTCTCCATATAGGCAATGTTATCAGTTATAAACTAAGTTAGGTTTCCCAATATAGTTATAATTTTTCAGATCCAACTACAGATCTGACTCCATTATCTTTCCTGTGAGGGAAATCCCTAAATTTATTACGTGTATTAATAAAATTTCCATTCATTTTCTAGGTTCCATTTATATATAATGGAATAAACTAGATTAGATCATAACATATTGAATTATAATGTATAATTTCAAAACTAGCGAAACAATTAAAATAAATTGTAAAATTTATGCATTGATAACATCAGAATCATAAATTTTTTTTCTTTAGGAATATTATCAAATAAAAATATTTTTAAATCCTTCATAATGGATTTTACATAAAATGTGAATTAAACCAATAATATCCCATGGGAGTGTCAAACTAGGTGCACAGTAAGGTAACACTCATCATGCACTATAATTATTGCTGGGATATAATCGTGTCACGCCCGGACTTTATTGAGGTATACGTTTAATTTTAAATTTTTATTTCATGAATTAATTTCCAGTTTATTTAAATTATTTGGTTGTATCATGAGCCGAACCTGGTTTGGGTTGCCCGTTGGGGTAACGGTGCGCGCGCGGGCCTTACGCCGCTCGGCGCACGGGTAGGGGATGGGCAAAGCCATCCAGCTTTTCCTTTTCAACGCACGGTGCCCTTTGTGCGGACGAATCAAATGGCAGATGTTAACTTTTATTATTATTTAAATTATTATTATTATTATTGATTCTATTATTATTATTCTTATTATTAATGTTATGCTTTTATTATTGTTATTGTTATATTAGTATTATTGTTATTATTATCTTTATAATTATTATGGTATTATTATTATTATTGCTAATATATTATTATTATTATTACTGTTATTATTATTATTATTATTTTTGCTATGCGATTATTATTATTAAGATTTTGATAATTATTATTAATATTAATATTATTATTTCTAATATTATTATGGTATTGATTTATTATTATTATTATTATTATTGTTATTTTAGTGTTATGTATTTATTATTATTAAGATTATGATTATTATTATTACCATTAATATTATTATTTCTAATATTATTATGATATTTAATGTTATTATTATTAATTTATTTTACATTGTTTGTTTAACCTTTTCCCCTCCCAAAACCCTAGCCACCGCCACCCCTTCTCTCTACTTTTTTTTTATTTCATTTCTTTTCCTCTCCTTCTTCTGCTCATCCTGCACCCTCACCTCTCCATCTCGGACCCCTCCCTGTTTGGCCCTTCCTCCCCGTTCGGCCTCGCCCAGTCCTGCCCCGCGCCACCCCTCACCATCCCAGCTCGGCTCCTCCCACGCCGGAGCCGCTTGCATCCACACCTCCCGCCGGACCACCTTTCCGCCTCGGTCCGCCCCTGACGTTCTCCTCTGTTGCGCCTCCCTGCTGGGCAACACCAGAAGCCGCTGCCTCCCCCATCCGCCTACACCACACCTCCCACCGGACTTGCGTCGCCGCACTGCCAGCCTTCCCTCACCGGTGCCTCCCCCCTTGCTGCCAGCCACAACCGCCGCTCCCCGTTGCACCCGTAGCAGACCAGCCCCTGCCGTTTTTCTTTCTTTCTTCTTCCCTTCTTCCTCTCCTCCTCTTCCTCTTCTTCTCTTCTTCTTCTTCTTCTTATTTTCTTCTCCTTCCTCCTCCGACCAGCCGGCGCACCACCTCCCCACTCGGCCGCTTCTCCTGTTCCGCCTCGGGCCGCCCCTGCTGCTTTTCTTCTCTTCTTATTCTTTTCTTCTTCTCCTCTTCTTCTTCTCTTCTTCTCCTTCTTCTCCTCTTCCTCTTCTCTCCTTATTCTTCCCTTTCTTTTTCTTCCTCTTCTTCCCCTTCCAGCGCTCTCTCCCTCACCCGCTCACCCGCACCTTCCGCCGGACCACGCCCCTGCCTCTTCTTCTTCTTTTCTTCTTCTCTTCTTCTTCTTCTCCTCTTCCTCTTCTCTCCTTCTTCTTCCCTTTCTTTTTCTTCCTCTTCTTCCCCGTTCCGGCGACCCTGTTCGACACATCCTCCTCCCGCGCAGGTCTGTTTTTCTTTTTTATTTATTTATTTTATTTTATCATTTAAAGTTATCTAATAAGATATTATGTTTTCTTTTATTATTATTATTATTAATATGTTAGTTATTATATCATTACTATAAATATTAATATGTTATTATTATAATTATGTAAATAATAATAATAATATTATTATTATTATATTATTATTATTATTATTATTATTGTTATTATATTATTATTATTATTATTATTATTATCATATCATTATTATTATTATGTTATTATTATTATTATTATTATTATTATGTTATCGCTATTATTATTATCATCATTATTATTATGTTAACAACTTTCTGAACCCATTGAGCGTTCTGCTGTTTTTAGGACCTGGTTGACGGCTCAAGACAGTGCGACCGCGGCGCAACTGGAGTCTTGCGCCGTATCTTTTTCCACGCCTGTTTGAGGTAAGTGATTCCGCACTCAAGTATCTTTTGGCGATCTTTTTCATGCTGGTTTAATTTTTCATCACCCGGCTAATTAGTTTTCGTATTGACAAATTAGTTTTAATTACTTTTCTTAAATGCGCATTTTATTTGCCAATGGTACATTTATGTGGTGCAAGCCCATTTCTTTTATCGTGGAAACTCACTTTGGCTGTTTATTATTATTGTAAACTGTGCAGTGTGTGTTAGGGAGTTCGGATGACGCAGGTTGTGTGTTGGCATGTCAGAATGTGTCTTATTATAGAAAGGGGGTTTTGGGTGACTTTTTAACCTTTAAAAATTTTTGCGACATGTTTGAAAACTGTTAAATAATTTTTCTTAGTGGTTTTCTTAAATAACAAAGTGATTTCATTAAGTTATGCATCTAGTTTAATTTAAAGCGTATGCAGTGTGGTTTAAGTTTTTAAAAAGAAAAGTTTTGGTGTGTGTGTGGTTTTCAAAGAGGATATCAGTGTGCAGGTGACCCGTTTGGCTCGAAGTGCTAATGTGACATGTTATGTGAACTTTGATCTCTAGGTGAGCACAAGGAGGGAAGCCGGGGTATTAGGTGGGGAGACTGGGACTAGTGAGCTAGTGTTCCGGAGATGACCCGAACCGGTTTCACTGGCAGGTTTGACGACTGCAACACTCACTAAACATATGATATCTGAGGGTCGTGGCCTTCTAAGCCACGTGTTCTGAGGGTCGTGGCCTTCTAAGCCACGTTATCTGAGGGCCGTGGCCGCCTAAGCCACGTTTCACCGAGACACGACGTTCTAGGATCCCACTAGTTCTAGTACCCATAGGGCCTTTCCCATCCCTTGGTGCCACCAGTTACCTTGCGTGCATGCTGATACGTGATATGTCACTTGAACTGCTATCCTAATGTGTTTATCTTGAACTGCCTTTCTTTTAAATTGTTTTATGAAAACCATTTTTCCTTTTTCACTTCTTTCTCTCTTTATTTTAGCATTGCAAATGGTTTGTCTTTTGATAGTTGTGCGTGGAATATTTTATTGGTGATATCCTGCTGGGCGATTGATCACACCCTACTTACACCCTTGGGTGTAAGTAAAAAAAAATGGTATCAGAGGCAGGTTGTTTGTTGGTGGTTTATGTTATTTGGGATGAGTTGGATTATACATGAGTTGGGTCTGTCGGGGCTCAGAATTCATGTTGCGAGTAGGGTGCCTGGCCAGCACGCCTCGTGACAGATACTGAGTCACCATGGGATGTCAGGGTGCTTGTTTCACTTTCTTTTTGGGTGGGACGTGCAGGCTGCAGACTGTACGTGGACACTAGGTAAGGAAAGTAAAGCTTTTATGTGGATTCGTTTTTGCATGTTTGGTTTATTGATGAATGTTTATCTTGTTGGAAAAAATTTATTCCCTTTTTATTGATGGGTTTCTTTCTTGATTGCTGCTCTTTTTCAGTAAGATGCCTCCCCGGAGAGTTCCCATGCATCCACGGGAGGAAGCCGGAGAGAGTTCTCCCGCGCCGCTTGATTAGAGATTTGTTGAGGCGATGGTCCGAGCCGTTCAGGCTTTAGGACAAGGGGCGACTCCTGCCCCCGCCCCTGTTCCAGCTAGAGGGGAAGAATTTGGCTCCAGGAAGGATAGAGCTCTAGAGTTTCTGAGGAGCAAACCTCCTTCTTTCTGAGGTGGTTCAGAACCTCAGGAGGCAGAGGAGTGGCTTGAGAAGATAGAACGCATGTTCGATTTCCTTGACATGCCTGAGGAAGTCAGGGTGAAGTGCGCCTCGTTCCAGCTGGAGGGTTCCAGTCGCAAATGGTGGGAATCAGTGGTCCAGGCTGGGAAGCATGATCACATGAGCTGGAAGGATTTCAAGGTTATCTTCAACGAGCAGTATTGTCCAGAGTTTGTAGCCTATGCTAGATCTCGGGAGTTCATGGAGCTATCGCAGGGGAATCAGACAATGATGGAGTATGCGAATCGCTTTGCTGAACTGGTACGGTACGCACCTGAGATAGTTTCGAGCGAATTCTTGAAAGCTCGGAAGTTTGAGAAGGGCCTTCGACCAGAAATTCACTCCCAGGTTTTCTTGTTCAAACTGAAGACTTATACTGAGGTGGTCAATCGTGATTGTATGGCCGAGATTGACCAGAAGGGAAAGTCGGGGTTTTCTGGATCAGTGTCAGGGTTTGGCAGTGGCAGTTCATCTGAGAAGAAAAGGAAGCGTGATGAGCAATGGAAGAAGGGTGATGGAAGCTCAGGTCATCCTCCCAGGCAGTTTTCATCTGGGGCTCCTGGTGCAGGGTCTGTTTTGTGCCATCAGTGCGGAAGGGCAGGGCACATCCGACCTGTTTGTCCATACCATCCCAGACCATGCCATGGATGTGGAGTGGTGGGACATCTACAACGCTTCTGCAGGACTGCACGCCCTTATCAGAGTGGGGCTGGATCAGTGGCTTCTAGAGGGGTATCAGTTCAGTCAGAGCCGACCAGGACGACATGATCTCGGTTTGGTGGGCGTGGTGGTAGGACCAGATCATCTTTAGGGCAGAGCCATATCAGGGCAGAGCCTCAGGCGAGCGGTCGTTCTCAGGCAGGGACCAGGCAACTGCATGCTGTGGATCAGGCACCAGCGGGATCTGATGCAGGGACCTCGACGGTTCGAGTTACTATTCTGATTGAATCTTCTATAGCTGTAGTTTTATTTGATACTGGTGCTTCAGTTTCTTTCATATCTGCTCGTTTTGTGAATCTGCTGAACCTACCAACCGAGTTGTTATCGTTTGCTATGGAGTTGGTAACGCCGTTGGGGAAAAAGAGGGAGCACGGCCTCAAGTGCCGATCGTGCGCACTCTCTGTGTCGGGAGTCGAGATGGAATGAGATTTCTTGGTCCTTGACATGGACCTATTTGATGTGATCCTCGGTATGGACTGGCTGGTGCGCTTCCAGGTGCACATTGATTGCTATCGACGCCGAGTCAGCTTTACAGCACCAGATGGGACTCCTCAGCTATTTCACGGAGAATGGGATCCTCGGTCGGGACGTGCGGGACCTCCACTCCCTGAGCTTGGAAATCTTGCTTATCAGTTGTCGTCGCTCGCGCTGGATGATGATGATGGTATTTCACAGGGAGGGTTACCTCGTGTAGTGGATGAGTTCCCAGAGGTTTTCCCAGATGATTTTTCTGGCTTACCCCCAGAGCGAGACGTGGAGTTCTCGATTGAGTTGGCACCGGGAACACAGCCTATATCTCTTCCCTCATATCGCATGGCCCCCACCGAATTGAGGGAATTAAAGATACAGCTGGACGATTTGGAATCCAAAAGATTCATTCGCCCGAGAGTCTCTCCTTGGGCCGCACCGGTTTTATTCGCGAAGAAGGCCGATGGAACCCTTCGGTTGTGCATTGATTACCGGAAGTTGAACAAGGTAACCATCAAGAATAAATACCCTTTGCCTCAGATTGATGATTTGTTTGACCAGCTGAAGGGGGAAAAGTGGTTCTCCAAGATTGATTTGCGTTCGGGATACCACCATCTCAGGGTGAGAGAAGTAGATATCCCGAAGACGGCTTTCCGAAGCAGGTATGGTCACTTCGATTACTTGGTCATGCCTTTCGGACTGACAAATGCCCCTACAGTTTTCATGGCGCTCATGAATAGGGTGTTCCACCCATATCTCGACTCATTTGTCATGGTATTCGTGGATGACATCCTGGTCTACTCTGGATCTGAGGAGGAGCATGAGAACCACATGCGCGTTGTTTTGGGCACTTTGCGAGATCACCGCCTGTATGCCAAACTCTCGAAGTGCACTTTCTGGATCAGGGAAGTGAAATTTCTGTAGCATGTCGTCTCAGAACAATGGGTTTCAGTGGATCCCGAAAAGATCAGAGCAGTTATGTCTTGGGAGCAGCCGAGAAATGTGTTTGAGATCAGGAGTTTTCTGGGCTTGGCTGGTTATTACAGGCGCTTTGTCCGGGACTTCTCGCGGCTTGCCTCCCCCATGACCACACTCACCCGGAAAGGGGTGAAGTTTGAGTGGAGCCCACAGTGCCAGACATATTTTGAGGAGTTGAAGCGGCGGTTGACCACCGCACCTGTGTTGACCTTACCGGAGTCAGGAAAGGGCTATGTGGTGTACTGTGATGCGTCAGGTACGAGCCTTGGATGTGTGCTCATGCAGGATGACCATGTTGTGGCTTATGGTTCTCGCCAACTTCGGCCGCATGAGAAGAACTATCCGACCCACGACTTAGAGTTGGCGGCGGTGATGCATGATTTGAAGACGTGGCACCACTATCTTTTTAGGGAGAAGTTTGTGGTCTATTCTGACCACAAGAGCCTGGCCTACATTTTCTCTCAGAAGGAACTCAATTTGAGGCAGCGCCGCTGGGTCGAGTACCTGCAGGGTTTCGATTTTGATATTGTCTATACCCCTGGAAAGGGTAATGTGGTAGCTGACGCTTTGATATGAAAAGTACCAGTGCAGGCGTTGAGGAAGTCCAGCGATGAGTGGACTTTGATGGGGCTCTTCGCCCAGATGCATTTGGAGAGAAGGGAGCACAGTGGAGGTACTTTCTTGGCTAGCATCCAGTTGACTCCTTCCCTTCTAGAGTTGATTCAGCAGGAGCAGCCTGGTGATGAGTTTTGTTAGCGATCTATGCAGTTTCTTCATGGCGGGGAGACTCCTGATTGGTCTTTGTCTTCCCAGAGGGTCCTATGTTTCAAGGGCCGTGCGGTAGTGCCATTGTCTCTGCGAAAGGTGGTGATGCAGGATAGCCACCAATCTTAGTGGGTCGTCCATCCTGGTACCACCAAGATGTATTACGATGTTCGCCGTTAGTTCTGGTGGCCAGGTATGTGACGGGACATAGCCGACTTCGTATCCAGATGTTACACCTTCCAGCAAGTGAAAGCAGAGCATCAGAGACCATCTGGCCTACTCTAGCCATTACCCATTCCTACCTGGAAGTGGGATGAGGTCGCTATGGACTTCATCATTAGCTTGTCTCGTACACCTCGTGGGAGGAATGCTATCTGGGTGGTGATTTACCGTTTGACTAAGTCTGCTCACTTTATTCCGATCAGAGATACATCGAAGGTAGAGGAACTGGGCCGCTTGTACGTTCAGAAGGTGGTCAGACTTCATGGTGTGCCGTCGGCAGTTGTTTCTGACAGGGACCCCCCGCTTTACATCACAGTTTTGAAGAGGCCTTTAGAGGGCTTTGGGGTCGCAGATTAGGATGATCACGGCATACCATCCTCAGACCGATGGCCAGACGGAGCGGGCGAATCAGATTCTGGAAGACATGCTCCGAGCCTGTGTATTAGATTTTGGAGGCTCATGGGATAGCCATTTGGGGCTGGTCGAGTTTGCTTACAATAACAGTTACCAGTCTTCCATCAGAATGGCACCCTTTGAGGCGCTCTACGGCCGACCTTATCGGTCTCCTCTGTGTTGGGCTGAGGTAGGAGAGGCCTCGCTCTTGGGACCGAGTCTTGTTCAGGAGACGTCTGAGAAGGTCAAGCTGATTAGGCAGCGGTTGTTGACAGCTCAGAGTCGCCACAAGTCTTATGCAGATCAGAGGTGGCGGGATCTCGAGTTTTCAGTGGGGGACAGAGTGTTCCTGAAAGTGGCCCCTCGCTTGGGTCACCGTCGTTTGGGGAAACATGGGAAGCTAACACCGAGGTTTGTCGGACCTTTCGAGATTCTTGAGAGGATTGGAAAGGTGGCATACAGGTTAGCTTTGCCCTCAAAGTTGACGTTGATTCACGACGTATTTCATGTCTCCCAACTAAAGAAGTACAACCCCGACCTGTCGCATGTGCTGAATTGGGAGGAGCTGGAGATAGAGTCCGACTTGTCTGTGGTCGAGCGACCAGTGCGTATAGTGGATTATCGGGAAAATGTGCTGCGTGGAAAGTCCATTCCTCTGGTCCGTGTTCTTTGGCAGCACGGGAATGAAGAACACGAGACTTGGGAGTAGAAGTCATGGGTTGAGAAGGAGTACCCATTTCTATTCTCTGATCAGGCTTTGAGCTGACTTTCCGAGGGCGGAAAGTTTTCATGGTGGGGAGAATTGTCACGCCCAGACTTTATTGAGGTATACGTTTAATTTTAAATTTTTATTTCATGAATTAATTGCTGGTTTATTTAAATTATTTGGTTTTATCATCAGCCGAACCTGGTTTGGGTTGCCCGTTGGGGTAACGGTGCGCGCGCGCGGGCCTTACGCCGCTCGGCGCACGGGTAGGGGATGGGAAAAGCCATGCAGCTTTGCCTTTTCAACGCACGGTGCCCCTTGCGCGGACGAATAAAATGGCATATGTTAACTTTTATTATTATTTAAATTATTATTATTATTATTGATACTATTATTATTATTCTTATTATTAATGTTATGCTTTTATTATTGTTATTGTTATATTAGTATTATTGTTATTATTATCTTTATAATTATTATGATATTATTATTATTATTGCTAATATATTATTATTATTATTACTGTTATTATTATTATTATTTTTGCTATGCGATTATTATTATTAAGATTTTGATAATTATTATTAATATTAATATTATTATTTCTAATATTATTATGGTATTGATTTATTATTATTATTATTATTATTATTATTGTTATTTTAGTGTTATGTATTTATTATTATTAAGATTATGATTATTATTATTACCATTAATATTATTATTTCTAATATTATTATGATATTTAATGTTATTATTATTAATTTATTTTACATTGTTTGTTTAACCTTTTCCCCTCCCAAAACCCTAGCCGCCGCCACCCCTTCTCTATACTATTTTTTTATTTATTTATTTCATTTCTTTTACTCTCCTTCTTCTGCTCATCCTGCACCCTCACCTCTCCATCTCGGACCCCTCCCTGTTTGGCCCTTCCTCCCCGTTCAGCCTCGCCCAGTCCTGCCCCACGCCACCCCTCACCATCCCAGCTCGGCTCCTCCCACGTCGGAGCCGCTTGCATCCACACCTCCCGCCGGACCACCTTTCCACCTCGGTCCGCCCCTGCCGTTCTCCTCTGTTGCGCCTCCCTGCTCGGCAACACCAGCAGCCGCTGCCTCCCTCATCCGCCTACACCACACCTCCCGCCGGACCTGCGTCGCCGCACTGCCAGCCTTCCCTCACCGGTGCCTCCCCCCTTGCTGCCAGCCACAACCGCCGCTCCCCGTTGCACCCGTAGCAGACCAGCCCCTGTCGTTTTTCTTTCTTTCTTCTTCCCTTCTTCCTCTCCTCCTCTTCCTCTTCTTCTCTTCTTCTTCTTCTTATTTTCTTCTCCTTCCTCCTCCGACCAGCCGGCGCGCCACCTCCCCACTCGGCCGCTTCTCCTGTTCCGCCTCGGGCCGCCCCTGCTGCTTTTCTTCTTCTCTTCTTCTTCTTTTCTTCTTCTCCTCTTCTTCTTCTCTTCTTCTCCTTCTTCTCCTCTTCCTCTTCTCTCTTTCTTCTTCCCTTTCTTTTTCTTCCTCTTCTTCCCCTGTCAGCGCTCTCTCCCTCACCCTCTCACCTGCACCTTCCGCCGGACCACGCCCCTGCCTCTTCTTCTTCTCTTATTCTTCTTTTCTTCTTCTCTTCTTCTTCTTCTCCTCTTCCTCTTCTCTCCTTCTTCTTCCCTTTCTTTTTCTTCCTCTTCTTCCCTGTTCCGGCGCCCCTGTTCGGCACCTCCTCCTCCCGCGCAGGTCTGTTTTTCTTTCTTTTTTATTTATTTTATTTTATCATTTAAAGTTATCTAATAAGATATTATGTTTTCTTTTGTTATTATTATTAATATGTTAGTTATTATATCATTACTATAAATATTAATATGTTATTATTATAATTATGTAAATAATAATAATAATAATATTATATTATTATTATTATTATTATATTATTATTATTATTATTATTATTATATTATTATTATTATTATGTTATTATTATTATTATTATTATTATTATGTTATCGCTATTATTATTATCATCATTATTATTATGTTAACAACTTTCTGAACCCGTTGAGCGTTCTGCTGTTTTTAGGACCTGGTTGACGGCTCAAGACGGTGCGACCGCGGCGCAACTGGAGTCTTGCGCCGTGTCTTTTTCCGCGCCTGTTTGAGGTAGGTGATTCTGCACTCAAGTATCTTTTGGCTTTCTTTTTCATGCTGGTTTAATTTTTCATCACCCTGCTAATTAGTTTTCGTATTGACAAATTAGTTTTAATTACTTTTCTTAAATGCGCATTTTATATGCCAGTGGTACATTTATGTGGTGCAAGCCCATTTATTTTATCGCGGAAACTCACTTTGGCTGTTTATTATTATTGTAAACTGTGCAGTGTGTGTCAGGGAGTTCGGATGACGTAGGTTGTGTGTTGGCATGTCAGAATGTGTCTTATTATAGAAAGGGGGTTTTGGGTGACTTTTTAACCTTTAAAAATTTTTGCGACATGTTTGAAAACTGTTAAATAATTTTTCTTAGTGGTTTTCTTAAATAACAAAGTGATTTCGTTAAGTTATGCGTCTAGTTTAATTTAAAGCGTATGCAGTGTGGTTTAAGTTTTTAAAAAGAAAAGTTTTGGTGTGTGTGTGGTTTTCAAAGAGGATATCAGTGTGCAGGTGACCCGTTTGGCTCGAAGTGCTAATGTGACATGTTATGTGAACTTTGATCTCTAGGTGAGCACAAGGAGGGAAGCCGGGGTATTAGGTGGGGGGACTGGGACTAGTGAGCTAGTGTTCCGGAGATGACCCGACCCGGTTTCACTGGCAGGTTTGACGACTGCAACACTAACTAAAAATATGATATCTAAGGGTCGTGGCCTTCTAAGCCACGTGTTCTGAGGGTCGTGGCCTTCTAAGCCACATTATCTGAGGGTCGTGGCCGCCTAAGCCACGTTTCACCGAGACACGACGTTCTAGGATCCCACTAGTTCTAGTACCCATAGGGCCTTTCCCATCCCTTGGTGCCACCAGTTACCTTGCGTGCATGCTGATACGTGATATGTCACTTGAACTGCTATCCTAATGTGTTTATCGTGAACTGCCTTTCTTTTAAATTGTTTTATGAAAACCATTTTTACTTTTTCACTTCTTTCTCTCTTTATTTTAGCATTGCAAATGGTTTGTCTTTTGATAGTTGTGCGTGGAATCTTTTATTGGTGATATCCTGCTGGGCGATTGCTCACACCCTACTTACACCCTTGGGTGTAAGTAGACTTGTTTACTTCTGATACAGGTAGGGGTCCAGCTTTTGGGAGTAGTGGTTCAGGTTGTTAGCAGGACTATCTACGTGACGTTTTGGTGGTGGCCTAGAGGCGGTGTCCTCATACCGTGCGACAGTCCTTAGGTTGGTTTTTAGTTATCTTGTTTTGGTGTTATTTGGGTTTTGAGTACTTGTGAACTAAAAACCTGTTTGGTTATCTACGTGTTTGACTGTAACCTTTACTTCTGTTTGGTTTACTTTGGTTGGCTGCTTTATATTTGTTCACTTGGGTAAACCGTTCCCAAGGTTTATTTTGATACCTGGGCACTTGTGCCAGCCCGTGGGGATCGGGAACGCCCTTCGGGCCTTGCCGCGGGCCGAGTCAGGCGTCGGTTCAGATGGCGACCCGATTCGGTTCGTGACAAATCGACCAACATTTTTTAGGGTTATTACGCCTAGATGCATCTATTCAAAAACCTTGTCCACTTTTAGTATTCAGAAAGGGATTTATTTCTAGGAAAACCACCTAATCACTACTTTACCAAAATTTTATAATGTTATCTTATACATAGACATACATTAAATGTTATTATTAGGGTTATGTTCTATAATCAATGTTTTCTTGAATCTAGTTCCTAAGTTTTATAATAAAATTTCCTTGATACCAAATAAAAATACCCTAAACCTAGTAGCTAAGAGTCAATGGTTAAATGATTACATTGGTACTAGATACAAGCGATCATATCCCAAAGGACTGATTAGTTTAGTAGTCATGGAAAACTAGATACACACTTAAATTTCACATTACAGTTGAAAAAATAAAATACAATATAGTATTTTCTTTGAGAACACCATTATACCCTTTATAATATCTATATATATAAACCATAATAACCTTTCTTGAATCTTGAGGAAGGTAAACATAATAAAGTGTTGAGATCATATTCTTAGTAGGGGTATGCATGCAAAAAAATCTAATAATGAATGAATAATATAGTAAGAATTAATGGTGATAAAATAATTCCATATATATAATCACATGATAAATAAGAGTATACATAGATATCAAAACTATTAAAATAATTACATAGATTTTAAAAACTGATTTCATAATGATGGAATGCATAATTATGGACATTTGAAACTTATTGTTGAGGCCTCATGCCAAGAAAGCTTACAAAATCATTAAGGCCTCAAAATCATCTAGATTGTCTCATGAGACTTATAGATGCATCAAGTGACTATGTGATTGTGGGACCCTCCTATATCTTAATAAGTTCAATGCATTCATCATATTAATAAACATTATAACTTAATCAATATTCCATAAAAATAAATAACTATCCATATTGGAAGAACTAGCATGAAAAATATCAATACGTTCCGAAATAAAACTGATCATAAACCATCTATAGAAATATTGTGGATGGTTTTATTAGAGAACATCCTCATTAAAACATAATATTAAACAAAGGATTCTAATAATTATTAAAATACTTTTAAAATACCACTATAAAATTTCAAGAGGAAAATACATTTTTTTCACTTTGAAACCACTTATTTAAAATTTAAAAATTTCCAAGATATTAAAGAAAAAAAATTTATTTTAAAAGAATCTTGTAAATAGTTAATGTAATATTCAAATAAATGATCAATCATGATGGAAAGAAATTCCACTCAGGGTTTATAAGTTATAAAATCATTCATTTCACACTTTTGTAAAAAGGTCAAAAAGTACATCATTTGAAAAATGAAAATAGATTCCTTTAAAATAAATTTTAAAAAATTAAAAAATGGGTAAATATTTATTTATTTTATAATTTTATAATATTAAAAACATTTTTGAAGAAAGTTTAAATAAAATATGAACATGGAAGAGAAAGATTCCCAACCGATTTGAAAAAACAAGGTCAGTTTTCCTTAAGAACCTTATTTAAGTTTGTTGAGTACTTAAAAGAGTGATAAATGGAAGGAAATTTTTTAATTTCTAGAAATAAATACATGAGAATGAAATATACTAGGTCTAGGATAGAAATATCATCTAATCCCCCCAATGGAGACTTAAACA